>HG991991.1:18782500-20032500 GCA_905220435.1 Amphipyra tragopoginis | reverse complement strand
AAATCAAAATCCAAGATGGCGGCTGTGAAATTTTACAAGATATGCATCATTGTTGTCGTTTCCGTGGTTTTCGGGGATGCTGATGACAAAACGGAGGTCGAAGTCAAAATCCAGGATGGCAGCTGTGAAATTTTACAAAATATGCGATAAATCAGATCAGTCACGTCGTAGGCGCTGTGCCATACGGTCACTTTCGTTACTCACATCTATTGCGTTCGACCATTATTCCAGCGTATCTCAAATATTTTGCGAACTGTGTATACAAAACGGAATTAGTCATGAACTCATACAAGTGCGGCGCCTGTGAGGAATCACTATCCGGTGGAGCTCATTGCACGATATGTAATCAAGAACTACACTTCCACTGTGCTGGAATAACAGAGGCCGGATACCGGAAGCTGGGTGACAGAAAGCTGACGTGGCGTTGCAGTAAATGTAAAATAGCTGCCACTACTCAACCTCCAGTGTCAGCTGCCACTACTCAACCCCCAGTGTCACCAAGGCTGGAATCGGAGTCGGTTATCCTTAATGAGATAAGAGCACTCGCTGAGAAACTAGCTCCTCTAGAATTTTTAAAAGAAGAGTTAACTGCGCTTCGTACGGATTTTGCTGATCTAAAGTCATCATTGAGTGAAACAAATAAGGAGTTAAAAGAGTTCAATAAGAAAATTAAAGATATGGAAGCGCGCCTCGTACACGTCGAGAAGGTCCAGGAACAGGTGGACATCCTTCAAGGCCGCTTGGATAAGCTAGAGGAAGATAATAATGCTAAAGAGCAATGGACTCGTTTGAACAACATCGAAATAAAAGGTCTACCCCAGAACAATCACGAGAACCTGTTTGAAATCATCAGCAAAATTGGCACTAAAATTGATTATCCTGTGTCTAAGGCCCAAATAAACTTTATAACTAGGGTACCAACCCGTGAGGAGGATCACACGAAACCTATTATAGTGAGTTTCTGCAACCGTTACGTGAAGGAAGACTTTATTGCCGCTGCGAGACTACTTTTCAAGACTGCTCCTTTAACTACAGGGCAAATAAACCTTCCTGGAAACCAACGGATTTACGTGAACGACCACCTGACACTACAGAACAAGGCGTTGCTGTCCAAAGCTAAAAAAGCGGCCGCAGAAACGGATTTTCGCTACGTCTGGGTCAAGCATTCCAAAATACACGCGAGGAAGGCCGACACGTTTCCTACAATAGTGTTAAAATCCGAAAAAGACCTCATAAAAATAAAATAAAACTATGTCAATACCGATCTAAACCTATAAATATAAACAAAATGTTTAAGTCAGGTCGTGCAAGACCAAAAATTAAAAATAAGATTGAGAACCGTGCGCAGGTGAGTGCTACCAGCGTATTCCACCAAGTAATGTGTCGCTCAATAGTGCTGTGTAAATTAATTTCTAAATGAGGAGGTGAAGAACAAAACCTCACTTTTCCACTTTTAAAAATTTCTCATTTTTTTTTGTCTACGGGCAATACTTGTTGAACAAATTGTGGCAAATATGGAAAAACTCGTCAAAACAAAACATCACATTTCTTATATAAATTTGCTTTTGAAATTGAAGTTCCTAACAAAACCACACTTTACCACGTTTCAATATTCAGCCTCTGTTTATTTATTTCAAAAGCTCATTTTATCAGAACAAAATTCAATAGTTAGTTTCAATTTTTACTATATTTATTAGTGTATTACATACTCTATATTTTATATATTCCGGAAATCTTCATCAAAACCACACTTTCCCAGAAATGTTTAATCAAAACCTCACATTTCCAAATTTCATTACAAAATATTGGCTAATATTCTTAACATTTTTGACAGCAATTTGGTAGATGAGATAGACTGAATCACATAGTTTTATAATGAAATAAATAAAAAAAAAATGATGTGGTAGTTTGTTATATTTTTACACTTAACAGTTTTCTCTAAAATTAACAAAAGTGGAAAAGTGAGGTTTTGTTCTTCACCTCCTCAAATGTCATTATCATGTTGTTTGTTGTCATTGTGCCAAATTAGTCCTTAATGTCATTACGTTACAGTGCAATTCTAATCACTTAGCCTACCCAGTTGTGACACATCGGGCCTGTGTCGTTTCTTTTGTTCCATATCTTAACCCATTTAGTTGCGAGTGTTTCAAGGTTCTGTGTTTTTATTCACTGTGCATCGCTGTGCCTAAAAGATTCCTACCAGTTTCTGTTTTCTACCTTCATCGTACTTTATTATCGTTGGTATTTATGTATTCGTTTATATTAAATGATTTACTAAATTCACTACAAAATAATTATCTTATTATAGTTGACAGTATTGTTGTTGTTAAGCTCAAAAATGATTAATATATACTATCAGAACGTACGAGGTCTGCGCTCAAAAACAAACGGCTTATATCGTAAAGTTTGCATGAATTCTTATGATGTTATTATATTTACGGAAACATGGTTGGTGGATAGTATTGGTAACAGTGAGTTGTTTGATGGACGATATCTTGTTTGGAGGCGGGACCGGGATTACTGTCGAACAGCACAGACACGGGGAGGTGGAGTGTTGATCGCGGTGAGGAATGACCTGACCGTTGTGGAAAGATGTGACTGGCGTACCTCAGCCGAGGATATATGGGTATCCATCGTTCTGAAGCGATCAAGACCAGCGGTAAGTTACAACATCAATATCTGTGGCCTGTATTTGTGCAAAGAAAATGTTGGTAACTCGTACTTAACTCAATTACAAAACTTCCACCATAAACTTAACCACTTAGTATCCGCCCACCCTTTAGATACATTTATAATAACAGGGGATTTTAACTTCGGCGGCGATGTGGAATGGCAGCAGTCTGACGATGGTTCTGGATTATATCCTGAGAATGTGTCCGTTCGATGTATTTCAGATTTCTTTGACACAATGAATGCGTGTAACTTGTCCCAGTTTAATGGTGAGCGTAACGTCAACGGTAGACTATTAGATCTTGTTTTCTCAAATAGCGCAATGAAAGTGAATGATTGTGGTGACCCCCTGGCGGTGCCTGTTGATGTACACCACAATCCGTTGATTATTAACGCTGATTTCGTTGAAGTTCATAAACTCATTGAGAAACCTAGCACAAAATACATATTTCATCGAGGTGATTACACTGCAATTACGTCTGCACTAGACCTTATGGACTGGAATATGTTGTTGTCTGCTGGATCCCTGAATCAGGCCCTTAGCCTTTTCTATACTAAGCTATACGAGCTCAGGGACTTGTACGTTCCCGTTAAAACATTAAAAAAATCAACACACCCCCCTTGGTACACTAGTGCTTTAATCAAAATACTAAAAGAAAAACACAAATACCATAAAAAATTCAAAAATTACGGAAACTTATCCGATTACCACTCTTTTTCTCTCTTGCGAAACCGAGCTAGGGAATTAGAGGCGGTTTGTTTTGATGCTTATATGGAAAAAATAGAATCCTCAATCGCCAAAAATCCTAAATGTTTCTGGTCGTATATCAAAAGCAAAAGGAGTGGTAATACATTACCTAACGTATTACACTACATGGACTCGTCAGCAGACACCGGCGAGGGTATCACTGAGCTTTTTTCCTCTTACTTTCAATCTACCTTCCAAGAACCTGACTAAGATTCTGACGATCTGGATGTGAATATAGACATTCATTCTGCTAGCTCGGTGAACCTGAGTACGGTCAGTGTGTGTCCGGAGACGGTACTCAAGCTACTTATAGGTTTGGACCCATCTAAATCTGGTGGGCCAGATTTTTTAATTTTAATTAATTGCGCAAAGAGCCTGGTGGCACCAGTCTGTGTGCTGTTTGAGCGGTCGTTGAGAGAGGGTATAGTCCCGAAGATGTGGAAATCGGCATTTATAACACCAATTTATAAAAAGGGGGATAAATCTAAAATAGAAAACTACCGTCCAATATCTAAATTATGTCTTTTCTCTAAAGTTCTTGAACGAGTAGTACACACGGAAGTTTATTCAGCTATGCAACGCCATTTCGGCGACGAACAACATGGTTTCCTCAGAAAACGGTCAACTGCCTCCAACCTGATACTATCTAATGAAATTATAACCGCTGGGATGGAAGATCGATGCCAGGTTGACGCGATATACACGGATTACAGCAAATGTTTTGACCGTATAGATCATCGGGTGCTTCTTCAGAAGCTATTTTCCGCAGGAATTCACGGTGATCTATTCCGGTGGTTTTCTTCATACATAGACAATCGAACGCAAGCTGTGGTTTTACGTGGATACACGTCTGGATGGAAATCTGTCCCATCAGGAGTGCCCCAAGGCTCAATCTTAGGACCGTTATTGTTTACAATATTTATTTTGGATATAAAAAGCTGCTTTAGAAACTCGCATATTTTACTATACGCAGGACATGAAGGTCCTAAAGTCCATACGCACATTATCTGATACTGAGCTACTTCAGTCGGACCTTGACAGATTCGTACAATATTGCAAAACTAACAAATTACAACTAAATGTATCCAAATGTTTTCACGTAGTATTCACTCGCCAGAAATCTATTATTGGCCCAGGGTATACACTGGATGGCACTTACATAAGTAAAGAAACTAGTGTCAGGGATCTAGGTGTGGTACACGACAGCAAGCTGCTTTTTGATAATCATATAGAAACAGTTGTCAACAAGGCGTTCAGAGCCTTGGGCTTTATTATTAAAGCTTGTTCTAGCTTTCGTTCCCTAAAACCACTAAAGGTTCTTTATTGTTCTCTAGTGCGTAGCCGCCTTGAGTACGTTTCTCAGGTATGGAACCCTCAATATGAGATCTACAAATCTCGTATTGAGTCTGTTCAGAGGAAATTTTTAAGGTACTTGGACTTCAAGGCTAGGCAATTCTCAGTCGACTATAAACACATTAAACACCGTTGTAAGCGATATCATTTCTTACCGTTGGAAGTGAGGCGTAATGTCAGTGATATCTGTTTTTTAGTAAACATCGCAAACGGCTCGGTTGATTGTCCTGAACTACTGAGCAAAATACTTCTTCGCACTAATATAAACAACCTAAGAAAACGGCCGCTACTCCATGTACCATTCGCATCGACAAAGTACAGGCGCAATGCCTTCTGCATACGTAGTGTTATAGCTTTCAATAGTTTACCATCACACCTGGAAATCGATTTATTTTGCACCAGCGCACGGTGGTTTCAGCGCCCTACAAGCGCGGTCATAAATACCTTACTTTATTAAATTTGTTAAATGGGATTTTTTCTGAAGGGTAAATAATAAAAAAATACTTCACAAATGTACATTAATGCTTTATTCACATGATTTAATACATAATATACAATAAACTGTACAATATGTACTGTTTATATATAAATTTAAATAGTCAATATTTGAGATTTATTGTCCCTCGTTCGGAAATACATCTGAATATGATATTAACGCTATTCATGAAGGGGTTATCATTAAATATGTATTCTTTTATATATTATACGTATTATATACAACAAAAAGCAAGAAAACTAAAACTACAATTTATTTACAAACGTCATCATAACCTAAGTTAAAATAACTACAACAACCAACCTAATTTAAATTTAAACTAAATTCGTAATAAATCTAAAACCTGCCTCGACATAACGCTCTTTTTCTTACGGGGAAGTTTCCAAAGACTAGTAATGAATGGATCTGAGCTGAGTAAAAGTCTGTTAAGTAAGTCCGTATTCGTAAGTACTCGCGACATTTTTCTCGTGTGATCCCGTCTGAAGGCCTTATAATGTTTGTTGTTAGATTCTGCTGCCTCTTAGGATAATTCCACGATAGATAATAAAGCATACTATGCCATTTTAGCACCATGGATAAGGAGTTTGTGAACGGAAGCTGGGAGATTATACCACGGATATTCTTGAATTAAAAGTCGCGCGGTTTCCAAAGCATATTCATTAAATTTATCGGAGTCAATATAAAAACCCGAGGACAAAGCTTGTAAAATTGTGGAACAACGTTCAATGAATCTTTATTTAAGCCAGTAATTTCAGCTGAAACTGCAGAATTAGAGAAAAAAAATCGTGTCGTATTTCCATCGTTCGATGTCCCGCTTCCGCCACTTCGTGATTTGTCTACTATTAAATCTAGTCTACGTCTAAACTCATTCTGTACATACGATTTCCTATCTGCTACTTGTCTCTTCTCATCATCCAAACTAACCTGCCACTTCTTAACATGACTTTTACATAAACTGAGTATCTTACTATCTAAGTTTCTAATGTCTAGATTTTCGACCTCATCCAGTGAAGCTAGAATAGTTTTCAACACGTGTTGATGTTTCTGAGGAACACTTCCAGTTACGGCAGACCAAATCTCAAAGAAATGCATCCTTGAGAAAGTACATTTAATCAAAGAACCTGAAAAAAATAATTAAATATTTTACATATTGTTCGTAGACCGTACTACGCGTGAGCCTACGCAGTCGTAGAGGCTATATAGCAACTAAAGTCGCAAAAAGACGCAAAAAAACTTTTCATATTTTCAAAATAGACAGTTAAATCTTTAATTTAAGATATGTGAGAATAGTTGACTATGGTTGAAATTAGTTGTAAGTCTATGTGAAGTCAACTATAAGATAAAAATTTGGTGGAAATACTGTGTGGCGCAGCACGTAAAAACACGCCATAATAAGTCAAATAAAATTTAAAAATATAACTAATTAGTAATAACATACCTTGATCTTGGAAATCCATTTCACAAACACCACTCAAAAACAATGCAATTCTGAGAATTCACCGTTACACAAATAACAGTGCTAATGAGTTACTAATAAGTCGAGCGCAACGTAATGATGTGTTCACTTCGGAGGTCGAAAAATAAGTGATAATTAGGTAAAATGGGTGACATGTTTATACTTTTGGGTAGCTTGTTTATCGGTAAATCGTTATAGGTAAATAAATTGGGGGTAATTGATGATGACATTTTTGCATTTATGACCTATGGCGGGAACCACCGTGCAGCGCACACAAAATTAGAAACATTTTAAATAAGGAGTATTTTGGTGGCAACCATAAATAGCTTTTGATTTTGATATTGCACGACTTGACATTCCTAATTCCTAATATATTGTCTCGACATACCTAATATGGCTACATTGTAATCTGTTTATTTACCTACTCAAATTGCTGTAACTGGTCAACGTAAATGGCTCGTAAAAAATTAGATATATACATGTGGAAGCTTTTAATTAGCAAATGTCCCTACTTATGCATGATACTTAAGATTGTTATTAGTCTGTAAGCTTTCTTTAAAATTAAATAAATAAATAAATAAACATATCTTGTAAAATTTCACAGCCGCCATCTTGGATTTTGGTGTTGACGTCATTTACATTGTATTTTACTGAATCCTTTGGTTTAGATTCGATCACTTAGCTATAGGTACAGCATGAAAAAAAAAGTTTTTGTTTTTAAATCTGCCTTATTTCCATGCCGGGAAAATCTACACCAGTAGCAGATCATATGGTTTTAAGGAATTACACGAATTCGTTAACATGCTGTATATTTTAAAACAACTAAAATACATATTTACCGATTTACCAGAAGAGGTTAAAACTTTAAAATGGTCGCCCTGAAAAATTGCAATTTTAGACATGTCACATTTACGCCAGCCACGGAACTAACGTGCGGTGCACCGTACACGTCGCCGTCCACGGCGCCGTAAGCGGCGCCGTGCTGCGGCGCGGCGCCGGGTCTTTTCACGGCGGACGGCGCCGTACCGTAGACATGGGGCCACGGCCTTACAATGCTTCTTACGCTTGCCGCTTCTTCTACCCAGCTCTAACATAATGGAAGCAGTGAAGGGTGCTATCTTTTGTTGTGGACATTAAAATAGTACGAATAATACACTAACTGCTTCTCTGCTCTATACACCGTGGGCCCAAGGTACCTGAAAGATTTTAACCTTCGATTCCGATGCCTAATTGGAGGATAGTTTGTTGAATAAAGCTTAATTTTCGAAATATTAATTATTTACGGAAATTCAAGTCACAAGTCTATGAACGCGGCGTTGCGACCTTTGTCCTACCATACCCCTGTCGCCGTATGTCTTATTTGTCGGGGAGGATTGTGAAGTGAGAAGTCTCATATCCACTCACACGATAATGTATAAATGTTGCCAGTTCAACCTAAACTATTGTTTACAAGGAAGTACTAAAGGTAATTGATTTATTAAGTAAAGAAAAACAAAAAAAAAACATAAAAATAACTGACTGAATTGGACTTTCGTTGATATAACATTTGAGTCATAATACCATCAGAAAGGCGTGGTTAAAATCTTACGGGTGCTCGACCCACGGTGTAAATATATAATTAATTTTAAAACACTTCAGATCCCTCTTTTACTTGAAACGATCAGACCATAACGTACCTACATAAATGTAAATTATTATAGAGGTGTTGAGAAGACAGAAGATATTCAATATATAAAACTTGTACGCTCAAGTTTGTGGATCATAGGTGGCTGGCCCAAGGGCCCGAAGGAGTCTCAAATCCATAGATATAACATGGTCACCATGAATATCTGTACCCTCGTACCGGGTATAATTTATCTAAGGAACAACGTTGGGAAATTGTCATCTTTCGTGTTGGGGCATACTTTCATTACCGTATTTATGAATACAGTTACTATGGTAAGTTAAGTAAAATAAAGGTTAATTTGTAAATGAAAATCACCAATAGATTTCTAGATTAGCAGTAGTTTTCGCTTGACTTACCTGAGAAATTTTGCGTTAGAGATATACACACATCAAAAGTGTAAAAAATGTCCGGTGTTTATTGGTGGTCATACTAGCACGTCATATTGATATGACCAATAAGAATTGTTTGTATCGGTGGTCATATTTCCTATTATCACTCTAAATATAATATTTTCCTGCACCCTGGTAGATTAATGGTACAGTCAATGTCAGCTGTACTGATTAGTTAAGAATGATTTTTCTTATTAACGACCTCTTATAACGGGATTAGACAAATTGTTTATATACTCCAATTCACCTCTTTAATGACACATAGAAAACAAAGTTTATTTATTTCACGTAATTGGCCGTTAATTTTACCTACTGAAAATAATGTGCAGACAATATAAGTATAGACAATATATAGGTGGAGTTCCACCTTTGCGTATTGTTGTTTAGTGGTAGACAATTTTATAAGTAATGATGTTATAAAAATGGACACTCTATAAATAAGGAATTGTTGTAAAGTTGGAAGTGAAAAGTGTAGAGGATCCGTTACGCTACGAGTAAGTTGATAAATCCTTTAATATTGTTTTATTTATGAATTATTGATGCAAATATTTAATTGAATAACATAATATTAATTATACGGCGGTGGTTGAGTGGTTAAGGTTATGGACTTACATTTACTTGAACACTGAGTGGCGTGTGTTTAAACAAAGAAGAAAAAACCTGCACAAGCTAAAGAAGATATTCTAAAGCATATGTGAAGTCTGCCGTCTGTCGCTTTTTTTTTTAGAAAATCTTAGATTGCTAAATAAATTAAATACAAATTTTGTTTTAAATTTTGGGCGAGATTGTACTTTATTTATGTCAAGCCTAATGTACCTATAGGGTGTTTACTAAAATAGTATGACCACCGATACAAACTATTCTTATTGGTCGTATCAATATGACCTACTAGTATGACCACCAATAAACACCGAAAATGTCTAGAGATAAAGGTGTTTATACAAATATTTTTGTATCATATTAAAACTAAATTAAAATACCAATGAAAATTGATTACCTAACATGTTTTCCTATTTTTAGATTACGAAGAACCGCTGCTTCTGCATTAATAAAGACTTTTTGCATTTTTTTCAAATTATAGGTTCTTAATAATGCTGACATTAAAAGAAGGTTAAACTGATGAAAATAAAAGTTATTAATAGTAGTTTATGAAACTGTTACATAATAGGGTAGGTAACTGTTACTTAATAGGGTAGGTAACTGTTACTTAATAATAAAACACGAGTGTGAGTTTAACCTAGTTATGTGCAGTTTCATACACTATACTTGTACCAATCTAATAGGTCCGATTTAACACCTGTCAAAACACTATGAGTAATGACAACACTTTCGTTTAGTTTCATTTTATTAACCGCCGACGCAAAAAGAGGGGTGTTATAAGTTTGACCGCTATGTGTGTCTGTCTGTCTGTGTGTCTATCTGTGACACCGTAGCTCTTAAACGGGTAAACCGATTTGGGTGCGGTTTTTTTTATTTAAAAACAAGTTTTCTAGCGGTTGTTCTTAGATATATTTTATCAAAATCGGTTCAGCCGTTTCAAGGTCATCAGCTGTTTTATTAGCTGCGTTAGGGTTCTTAGACGCATAATGTGTATTTATTTACTTTACTATCAAAAATACGTGTGACCTAAAATTTGAAACACTGTATGCTATATAATAACTATGCAAGATTATGGAATTCTTGGTCTGATGCTGCAGCCAGGATATCCAGCACACTAGTAGGTACACTCTTGAAAAAATAATAGCAGATATGTAGTTTGGATTTGTTTTGATCAGTAGGTATTTAATTCTATTTACAGTACGACGGGGTAAATAACGGGGTACCGCTAAATTTAAAGCAATAACTAAATAGCAAAAATAGGGAGATTACAAAGTCATAGCGCTCCCAGACTTAAGAATTTAACACCCAATGTAACAACAATATGATCGTATCGAAGCCAGTTGGTCGGAAATGCTAGTAAATGAATAAATCGTCAAGCAAATGAAGAGTCTGACTTACTGAAACGGTACCCCGACGCGACATTATAGCGCTATTTCAACGAGTAGGTAAACCTTATCGTGCCATCCATCAATTTCTATATTTAAAATATTATAGGTGTTACTCAATCGAATTTGATGGCTCAACGATAGGTATTATTTTTAAGTTTGTAAATGTTCGCTTTGCATTTGCGTTGGGGGTTTTTAAAATTTTAAATTTAATTTTTATCATGAGTGCGCTACGTTAAGTTAAATAAAAAGGCGACTTTCTTTAAGATCGAAGGCGTAGGTACAACGTCTGTACACATTTATTTTGTGATTTTATGCAAACGTCAAATCGGACCTATTACATTGTCCGAACTGTACTTTATCTAAACTCGTACAATTTAATTAAAAAACTAAAGTCAAAACAAAAACAATATTATTGGCGCCCAAATCCAGCAGCCCACCACGCATGCGCATTAGCGCATGCCGTGACAGATAAGATAAAGAACAGCCGCTGAATTTTTTTTATTGAAAACTCCTTGGTCGGTCAGAAGTCTACTTTAATAGAAAAATTGTTATTTGTTATACAAGAGGGCAAAGTTGTTTTTTAACCGCGTGCTCAATTTTGATGACCGAGCAAGCGAAGGATGCTAAAATTGAATCACGAGCGCAGCGAGTGATTCAAAAATTAGAATCCTGAGCGTTAGCGAGGGAATCTTTGTACTCGAGTGCAACACGTAACTTTTCATCCCACCTCAGGGAGGAAATGACTTAATGTGATAAAATAAACTTCCTCGTCGTTAGAATCACTGATTTTAGGTTTTTCACTTGTTTTCATGTTTCTTGTTTTTAACCTGAGGTTTTAAGAATATGACGTGAAAAGAAATAGGAGCGTGTTAAGCAAATAAAAAAAGTAATACACCAAGAAGGTTCCGAGTCTGAGTTTTAACAAATTAAAAAAGGTTGTATGATAAATTCGGCACCACGTCGGTAGAAGTAAATAGGTTTAATGAAGTTTTGAATTCACAAACTTGGTGCATACGATGTTCTAAATTCAATTTACTTGTTACGTGCACGGACTAGAAAAATACGTGTTACGTTGTTAGCTACGGAAAATGTGTTTTAACGACTCTGGCGGTGTTTGGACGTGCATTAATTGTCATGCATAACCTGAAATGAAGCTTCCAATTCGGTCCGCAAAGGAATGACAACATCCGAAACAATAATTTCAGCGTAAATCTGTGCATTGAAATTGCCTCGGATCCAAATCAGTTCGGTTCTTTCACCGATCCAAATAATCGCCTGCGAAGCGAAATTCATCAGAAAAGTACCCATAACGCCACACTTCGTCTGTCCCATTTCTATGTTCACGAGCCCATTATGAACGGGCTCTACGATTGCGGGGCTCAATAGGTAGTACTCGTAGCGGTCTTCCCAAACCGAGATTGTCTTAATGCAAACGATTTGTTTGAATTTATGATTAATTACGGTTTACTCACGTGCAATTTTTTTTTTTGTGAAATTATCCGTCATCCTAATTTTAATAGAGATGGCGGTTGGACACTGCCTCCTGCCTGGAAACCAGCTCTAAAGTCTACTTCATATAAAAGGGAGTTAAGTCTGGAGTGTGACACAGTTAGCGCGGCATGCACCGGCACTCTTTCCTCGAACAACACGGATACGACAAGTGACGAAGACGCACGAGCAATACCGAAACAGAGCGCGCTCCTCTCGTCGCGAGCGCAACGCTACGCGGCGCGGTGCAGCGTCAGTTCGATTCGCGACCTCGCCGCGTGATCAGCTCATGATTAAGGGCTCCGTTTGGGTCCGAAACTAGTCGGGCAATCCCGAAAAATGCACGTGAGTAAACCGTAATTAATCATAAATATGAATGTGTCTCTCGAAAGTTACAATACAAAGATTTGTTTGAACGCTTATTAACAGCCCTAAAGAACGACGAAGCCTCGTAACCAACATCATTGCTGTCGTTTTAGGATTCCATCGAGCGGTGATTTGTGTATCAATCTTGTCTGCCTGTGGTGATGCGAGTTCGTCCTCCATGGTGCTCTGCTACGCTGACAGTGATATGGTAGCGTGTCCATAGGCGACTTATTGTTCTCTGAGTAGTGCCCAGAGCGACGGCCACAGCACGTTGCCGAGAATCAGCTTCCAACATTCCTATGACTCTAATCATTTTTTTTCGACTCACGTGACGTCTTCTGTCCATAATAACGTTCGTTTGTATTGATTCAACTCAGAAGTGTCATTGAAATATTACTGATTTTGTCTCAAACCGATTGTAAGATTTGATTGATTGAAGACTCGACAGAAAATTGTCAACTTTAAATAGAATATGAAACTGAAAAGCTGAAAAGATACTTTCTAAATTTCAATGCGATCTAGAAAGTGTCTTTTTAGATGACGAGCTATATACATATACTTTCTGTTCATTTGAAAGTATGTTTTAGCACCGAATTGCCGCGTCTGACATACCTACCGCTGTTAAACCCGCGATGGTTTGTGTTGCTAAGTTAATACGTTTAATTGTTGTAATAATGTTAGAATTGTAGTTATAAGAAAGTTATAAAAGAAAAAAAAACTGTTCATTTTTTAAATTATGAGGAGGTAAACTAGGAAACTATTAATCAGGAGTCCAAAAAAATCAATTAAAGAACCTCCGTTGCAGTAATTCGCTAAAACATGCTTGTTCCCTAGACAGTTTTGATGTGTGTATTTCGGAAAACTAAGGAACTCTTAATTCAATGCAATAAGTTGGTAACTACCTACATTTTTTTTTAAATTGTTTGTGTCTCGAATAAATTAAGTGTTATTATTATTATTGGGCTTTCAGACGAGATCTTTGATGATATTAAGTGGCAAATACAATAAGCTTGTGTCCCGTTACTTAAATGTAATGCATCTTTTTAACCACAGACACAATTCCGAGTACGCTTATAAGGTATGTATGAATTTTACGCTTCATCGTAAAAGAAAGCATATACAAAATGGATATGTCGCGGCGATATTGTAAAACCACATTACATAGTACATTTAACGTTAGCAACATTATAATAAAATAAATAAAATATTGTTATTCGATCACATTTCTCACAATATTACTTACTGGTTTTAGACTTATTATAATTTATTTGTAGGTGTTATTATAATGTAGCGGTGGTCTTTAGATCATATTTCTCACAATATTTCCACTGATTTTAGACTTATTATAATTTATTACTATTTTCGTTTATTCATTTAAAATAAATATAAAATAACATTTTTAAATATTCCAATACAAAAAAAAATACATTTAAAAATATAATAGCGTAACGACTATCGGCACAATGACTGCTGAATTAACACCTCACATTGCGGCAACCTCGTATGCCAAGTCTTGATATTTAATTTCCTTATCTTTCTCGGCTTTCACAAGGTTCTCGTGCGCGCGATATCAAATCGTTGTGAGACGCTCTGATCGATCGATCACCACTATGTCAGGATTATTGGCATCAATAGTCCTGTCGGTGACGATTGATCGATCCCAGTAGGTACAATGTGTGACCATTCTCGAAAACTGGGTCGGGCACTTACTTGTAGTATAGTACTTCTGCGTCCACAAGGTTGTAGCTGCAGCAAGTTGCTGGTGGATAATGCAGCAACATTTTACAGCTACGAGGTTGTGCCTGTAAAAATACTCACCGTTAGCAAGACGAGGACAAGCAGAGATAATATGTTGGATAGATTCACCGGGACAATGGCATGTCTGACAGAATCGACAGATGTCAACCGTGCCGGCCTTCACAACATATTTTCTATAATTGTTCGGCATCTTAACTTCGTCCATAATTGCACAAACAAAACCTTCGGTTTCCCCAAATAGGTCACCGAAACGTAGCCAGGCCATAGATGCAGGATACAGAAAATCTACATCAGGCCCATGAAGGGCCCGGTTGAAGCGTCCGTGAAGGTCCTTGCTCCGCCATACCTCTCTGCCTTTAGTATCAAGTACTACAGGCTTGCGCCAGTTCTCTTTAGCCAAGGAGAGCGGGGTGAATCCTTTGTCCACTGCGACTACATCTCGATGCATCGTCGGGTTGGCAGAAGTGCTCCCTGAGACTGCACACCTCGCGTTTGTGGAGGGTAAAGCGCTTAGCTTTTAAAAAGCTTCGACCTCCACACTTCCGCGGGATGTACCTACTTCATAATCGATGAGCGTGGGTGATGCATTCGATTTGCAGTCAGCAGCGTCGAACGCTGCTGACTGCAAATCCCTAGACCCTTCTATCCAGAGCGTCAAATTCGGTCTGACTCCACTTGAGTATACCGAAGGAGCACATCAGAACCCAACCGTTAAAGGCGCGAACCTTATTTCCTCCTGACAAAAGACTGTTAAGTACTTTTTTCAGGCGGCCATGAGGCACTCCTTTAACGATTGCTTCATGTCATTCTCATTAATGGAACGACTCCGATATGCCCAAGTATTTGTAGGTTTCGGTTGAGGAGAAGGATCTATATGGGTGTATGGAATCCGAGAGTTGGGTTCCCACGGATTCCATAATCCTCCCTCGCTTTACATGCATACATGCATATACTCTCGAAGGCTCCGCCAGTCCCCGAGAATGCTCGTTTCACAAAGCGCATCACTCTCGGCCGAGTATTGCCCTCCCTAAAGCGGATCAGCTTACCAATGAGTGCCCTAGCCTCGGCAATACGGTGTTCGATCCTGCACTGCCAAGCTGGTACGGTGTTTTTCTGTTGTGTGACTCTCACATTATCTGTAAACTTGCTATGAGCCACACAACATGCCGCAACAGCCGCGCAGTACAGGGTCGAGTGAGTATCACCAAGGTCTTCGCTGCCATCAAAATAATTAGACAGCAAAATCTAAGACACATACCAGCGCTCGGTTTTTTCTCTGCATTGGTAAATGGGATATGCGAGGCCTAAGGTCGGATCGTGTGAACCGGTACTTCCGAATCGCGTCCTCCAAAGCGCTCCTCAATTCTTCATTGCACTGGGTACTTACGTCTGTAGCCCTGTCATCATCCTCTTCACCAGCACGGTTTGGCTGCGAAAATGCAGCGGTAAGATTTTGTGGTTGCTCCAAAACTTTCGATGAGGGAGAGGTAACAGTAGCTCTGTACTTCAGAGCGTAGCCTATCAAGCACGGTGTCATCCAACATGTGGCCACGTTGGATGGCCGGCGCTTGATCTGACAGTCGCTGGGCTGAAATCGCTGGATTTCAGCCCAGCATCCGACCACGGTACGCAGTAAGGTTAGTTCCCTCTCTGTAGCCCCAAAGTAGGTGCCCATGATATTTTCATTGATCTGTTGCGACCATCGCATGCGCGACACACTATCACCAGAAGCGGGGACTCTGTTAGAGGCCGATGGGCCTCTAGGTCCTAGGCAGGCTGGTGGCCGGGCTTCTCCCCGACGACGTACAGGTGGTGGCGACGACGGCGGGGAGTAATACTCGTCGCTGGAGCTGGACGCTACTGCAGCAGCGGGTGAATCTGCATCCAACTCCCGCTGGTGCGAGGCGGAGCTCAGCGACGAGTCCGGACATGGTTGCTGTGCTTGTTTCCGTTTGGCTTGTGATCTCGTCAGCATATCATAATCCCGATAATTTTATTCAGTAGTGCAGGCAGGGTTTTTTGTTACACATAACGTAATTTTTATATTTTTTTCTGTTTCTTTCAGTTATATCTGTCAAGTGTATTTTCTTTTGGGTTATATGAGAATTTTTGCTATAAACGTCATTGTTGGTGGCTTGGCTTTCTATTAAAACATAATTGAACTTCTTTTTCAATTTATTGCAAATGTTAATTTAGTTTGGAGATAATAAATAAATAAAATATATATTTTCCCGCATTAATCACTTCGACGCTGACAGTGTTGCCACGTTATTACTAATATTTATTATAACGTAGCGGATTTTACAATATTGCTGCCATACTTAAGTTTGTTGATTTCTGTAAGATTGGCAACTGAAAAAAAAAAACAAATAACCAAAATCAGTTGTGTTTCTTGCTGGCAGTGTGCCTTTATAATCTCACAGGAAACAAATAAAAATTGTTATTCCTTTAAAAGTTTAGTTTTAGTATACACTAAACCTGAAACTAGTTTGTTCAGAATCACTAGGAGAATCGATTGGCATAGTTTTTATACCACGTTTTAACGTGGTATAAAGAAAAGATTTATCTTGCATTTTTTTTTCATTTTTTTTTTCAATCTCTTTCTATGCATAATAACAGTGGACGGGAATAAATACCTTGAGGCTTGAGATGGTCCGCTCGGTCATTCCTTGTATTTCTCACACATTTCACACCACTGGGGAACTTAACGCAACATAAACTAAGGTGTAACTTTGAGATTAAAAAAAAATACATACTACGGTAATTCGGATTAAAATCTTGTTGGGGTGTCTCGGTTTTTGTGTATACTAAAATAGTGTTGTTAGGTACGATAGTCATGTATGTTCTGCCTAGCCTTTTCCCAAATATATTGGGGTCACCTTCCAGTCCAACCAGATGCGGTTGAATATCAGTATTTTACACAGAGCGACTGTCATCAGAACTCCGCAACCCTGCTAGTGGGCAAAGCTGATATCCTAAGGTTAGACCGGTTGTCAGACTTTTGGGCTTTTATCTACCCGTAACGACCATCATAGGTATTCGTGTGACACCCGGGACCGACGTTTTAACGTGCTTTCCGAGGCTTGGAGGGGTCTTCGGGGGGGGAGATCCGCGCAGTTGTTAATTAGCGACGAACCCCTCTACGATTGTCATGTGTGTGATAAAAACAGTAATAGAACAATAGTTGCCAATTGGAACCGACATTCACGCCTCGCTTAACCTCAGTTTCACAAAAACAAAGATTTCTCCAACTCAATGCAGAATAAAATTAAAATAATTCTTATAAAATGCTCAGGAAATAAACTATCTCATCATATTATTATTTAGTGCTTTAATCTAAGAGGCTGTTTAACGAACCTTATATTTAATATTTATAACAGATAGATGTAAAGTTAAATTTTCTGTTACAGACTCACATCTTTATTCACAAATTATCTCATTTCTACTCAATCTACTTAATCTGTATGATGATAAATGGTTTAATGTTATTCAATCTGATACCACTTTACAACAGTTATGCAGTTGGGATGTTTAGAGCCGAAATTCCTGCAAATGCCACCTTCGATCATTCCGTATATTACTCTCTTCCTTTCGACTACACTACTAACTTCAGAGGATACATTTTCGTTGCTACCTATAACTTTTATGTCTCAATTACCTGCGCAACGTATTTCTGCATTGTGGAATTACTTATATCACTGATGGTATTTCATGTCTGGGGTCACATGCGAATTCTGACATACAATCTTGTGAATTTTCCGAAACCTGCATCAGTGGATACTCTAGATGGAGTAGAACACAGGTATACCGAAGAAGAAACAAAAGACGTTTTCAGTAAATTACGGGAGTATATTGATCATCACAGGCTCATTATTGAGTGAGTATATAGTATTCCTAACATACATATAGCGTGTAGATACTCGTGTGTAGTAATGCTGCTGTGTATAATAGCTGTAGAAGTAGGTACATAGATACCTCTTTGGATTTACTTTTTAGAACACAATCGAATTATTGAAAAACATTATTATTACATAAACCCAATTATTATCAACTTCTGAGCTATTAATCTATTATACATGTGCATATTCCTCATGCGAAGACGGGCTAGAATAGAAAACTTCTTCAACGCACGCTGGGAATAGACGATTGTTGTTAGATTCAGTAAAAACCAGCACGCTTGGTGGTAGGATCTATACGGTCCGCCTGGATAGCTTTTACCCTCACATTAAAGTCCGGCCAAGCAGTTTACTGTATTCCGTCGTGTGTATGTGAGAGCCAGAGTGGTAGAGGGACATCCCTTATTCCCTTTATATCTCTGTTACTTGGATTTGTGTGATCCATCTTTGACCCTGTCTGCGGTTACCATCAGGTGAAAGTGTCTATGGCGACCGAGTCAAATAATAATAAAAAAACTTGATAAGTAAAGCAATTAAATGAATTTTCACATTATTGACCAACAGTTTTACATCAAGGATGTCAGATGCTCTTGGTGAAGGGCTGTTAATATATTACCTTTTCGTTCAAGTCAGCGGATGTTTACTGCTTTTGGAATGCTCTCAAATGGTAAGTTTCGTTGTAACTATGAATTTAATTGAAAATATAGTTCAGATTTATGAATGGTATTCACACTGAGCAATCGTCTAAGACTAGAACACAGCTTTTTTTTCTTTTCTTCTACTTCTGTTCGTGGTCCTTGCGGACCCTTTCTACGTAACCGGGCAGTTATTGTCGAAACCTTCAGGTTTCGACAATAACTGGCTGGAGACCCTTCAGGGTCTCCAGCCAATGGTGGAGAAGTAAAATATTTAAACTAAGCTTAACTACTTGTACTACACTAACATCGTGACTACCTGCAACAACAGCACTAAGGGCGACGCCTAGTGGGACTCGGATCTCGGCTTAAGGCGTTGCTGGAGGGGGCCTGGGGAGGGGGTGGAGACAACTTGATGAGGGCTGAATTATCGGTGTGAATTTTACCACGGCAACGTTGCCTAGCTTGGCATTGTACCTACGGCAACGTGGTGGATCGAACATTTGGGAAATACTTGGCTACACGTCTTTACTTTAAGTCCGCTTTAGATTTTAGTGTTACGCTTTGGCAGTAAGCTCGAGCACCTTATTACCTACATAATGTTATAGGACTGAATGTATGAAACCCGTTACACTTGGGTGCACAACAGTACACCTCTGCATTTTTCGGGGCATACCAGCGCGTTTTGCATGTCTGTTCTGTGGATAATATTCGAACTGGTTTTTCAGGACACAAAATCTTTGATGCGTTATGGACCACTCACAGTAATTATCTTCCAAGAGCTGATTCAGGTGTCCGTGATATTCGAACTGCTGGAGTCAGCAGTAAGTTTTGAGATAAAAGAATATTGAAGTTTTTATTACCGTACATTTTTGTTTACTCTTTGTTTTTAGTAGTTTTTTTTGATACGGTACAATGAAATATTATGTTCTACATTTCCTTTTGCGTTATTCTACACAGTAAACTCTCAATAACTATTGATTCGACAAAGTTAACTGTAAGATAACCTACGTTTATCTATTCAATCAATAAATATGTTCGTAAATTGGCCACTAGATGGGGTTTATTTTTAAAGCCCAGCTAATTAAAGTTTTCTCGCCTTGTAACTTTATAACTCTTGCAGATAATGTGATTTAATTTTTATTTTATTCTAATGAGTTTTTTAAATACATTGCATATACCAAAAGAGATTTTTATTTAAACCTGGGGCCTACCTGCAAAAGTTTTAAAGCGAGACAATACATTTAGCTGAGCTTTAAAAAAGACCCTATCTAGTGGTCAGTTTACGAATTTACTTTGTCGAATCAATATTTATTGATAAATATTAACTGTGTACCCCAGAAACAGGGCATTAGTGCACTACAGTTAGCATAATGCAAAGAGGACTTTTGGTCCTCCTATTCTCAGTCTTATGATGATGGGCACATTGGAATACATAAAATGGAATAGTAGAGCAACAACTTTTTTTCTCTTTTTAGAATGACAAATTAGTAGATGCCGTGTATCTTGTACCGTGGGAGTACATGGATACCAAAAACAGGAAACTTGTGTTTCTCATGCTAAAACAAGCGCAACGATCCATAGATATAAAGGCTATGAACATGATCACTGTTGGAGTTCAGACTATGACAACGGTACGGCGTCTTTATTATTATTTAACATAATAATGCATCCATATCAGCCCGTGCCACCGGAATCTGTCCAGGGGCATTGCTATCGTCAGCACGTTTGGCTGATTGGAAGCATCTATCATTCATCCATCATCACAATGTGTTTTATGTCTCATGCAAACTGACGGAATAAATTGACAAATAAGTAGATACTTTTAATTCGAGGACAAGCCTAACCGGCATCAAATTTTTCGGCCAATCGAAAGTCATTTCATAGGCACCGCAGGAAGCTGGTGGTATAGTTTTCTCTGCAGGCAGGCCAAGGCGGTCCAGCTTAAGTTGTCACAGAAGGCACCCAGAAGATTCAGCGTTTCTGTCATTGCCATTGATGTAAAGGAACTGAAAGACGTACTCGCTGTTCACGATACTACAGTTCAGTTTTATATGTAGATATGTATTTTTTATAATTAAAATATAAAATTATGTTTTTATTTACAGATTTTAAAAACTTCTTTTTCATATTACGTAATGCTCAGGACAAATGCAGCTGAAGAATAGAATCTTGTGATTTGGATATTGCAAACACTGATTGAAATTGTTGATATTTTTTAGTTTATGCATACAATAGCAAAACAATAATTCAAACATTGTATTGATTGTACAACGGTCTCAATTCTGTTGCACAGTGACTAAACTTGACTAAAAATATTGCTATCATTTACTTGCAGATAAAACAAGAAAGAGATGAAAGAATATTAGAGTCATCCAATTAAGATGAACTAAAATTTCCAAACAGATTTTGACGACACCTTTGCATAATAGGGTATTTGACTGAAAAAATCTAATTAAAAAAAAAAATGACCCGTATTTTTTCTTTTGTTACGTAAACCAAAATTGACGAAGATACGACACTTTTAAAATTGGCAAAACGTCACAAGCAAGTACAATTTTTACTTGCTTCTGACTTCTGACGTCACAAGCCCCCACTATCGAGTTTTAATGCGTTTTATCGTTCCAAATATTCATAGATTTAACAAAACTAAAAATTCGTGTCCTTTATTTTTCAAAACTCTAACTAGCGAACTAATTAGATTTGTAATTTATTGATGCTGTCAACATGCCTATTATGTCGCCGAAAAATATGGTGATGTTTAATAAATAAACTAGTTCGACGCTCAAAAAATGTCTCTTTCTTGTTTTGCCTGTCAATAAAAGATATTTTTAGTTAAGTTAGTGTGCAACAGAATCGGCATCATTTACTTATAAACCTAACTAAACAAGCACTGTTGCACTGAACTGTTAATTGAAAGCATATTTTTATCATTTTAAGGCACGTCTTTATGCTACTAAAACGAAATTCATTCAACGTGTAGAAATGTATACAGATAATTTCGTTTGCATTTTATTTGTAAATCTATTACACTTTCAAACACCAAATGTGCTTTATTTCATTCATAATATTACTAGCGAATAGATATGGGCGCTGCGCCGGCGCGGCGGCGCGGCTGGCCACGCCGCACCTTGTCGCATCGCATCGGTACGCTACGAGAACCCCTAAAATTAGTTCCTTTAATGTATTTAAAATTATAAAGTATGTATCTTTGAATAATACACACATCAAAAGTGTCTAGGGATCAAGCATTTTTATGCGGATTTCTTGAGATTGAGATGTGGCTTTGTAATAAATTTATGATTTTATAAATTTATATGGATCCTTTTTGGTGCATTTCATAATTTGAATCAGGAACTGTGAATCAAATTCGAGTAAAAGATGAAAATCAGCTGTCAATATTTTCCCTATAAAAACATACAACGCATTGAAGACATTATTAGTGCTACTGTTTCCCTACTACTGATTAAAACCAACGTTATTATGGAGCGGCGACGTCATTTAAGCAGGGAAGAAATGCTCAGAGCCGTGGGAATGATAGAAGCTGGTTCCCGGCAACGTACTGTGGCTTTAGCTCTGAATACAAGTCAGAGTGTTATCAGTCGACTTTGGACACGTTACCGAAGCACTGGTACCGTGGCTGAGCGCCATGGAGGACGGTATCGCTGCACCACACGGAGACAAGACCGATACATTCAAATCTTAACTCGAAGAGCTCCAACAATAACCGCCATGATGTTAGCCGTGAGGCTTCATCACTCTTCAGGGAACTTAATTAGCGACCAAACAGTCAGAAACCGCTTGCATGAAGTGAACCTTCATTCCCGAAGACCGCTACGGGTACCACCTATAGCAATGCACAATCGTAGGATTCGATATCAATGGGCTCTTGGACACAGAAATTGGGCAGAAGAACAATGGCGTTTCGTGTGCTTTTCTGATGAGTCTCGTTTTGGTATGAGACCGGATACAAGACGTATACGACACTGGAGAACCCCTGGACGCCAACAGCGATTAAAATCCTGCCAGGAAGTCCATCCTTATAGTGGTGGAACCATCATGGTATGGGCGGGTATTTGGATCGGCGGAAGAACTGAGTTGATTTGGATCAGAGGCAACCTCAACGCTCAAATTTATGCTGAGACGATTGTATCAGACGTCATCGTTCCTCTACAAGCGCAAATCGGTCCCTTATTTCAGTTAATGCATGATAATGCACGACCGCACACCGCAAGAGTTGTAAGACAGACTCTCGCCGCAGCTAACATCAATGTCCTGCCCTGGCCTGCTCAGTCGCCAGACTTGAACCCGATTGAGCATGCATGGGATATGCTACAGAGAAGAGCTCTGCCGAATATGGAGGGTATCCAGTCGCAAGAAGACCTTTTTTTGTTGTTGCAACGAACATGGGCGGCCATTCCACAGCGTGATTTGGATGAACTCATTTTGAGTATGCCAAACCGATGTTCTTGTGTTGTTAGTGTTCGCGGTAGAAACACGGATTATTAATTGTTTAAGTTACCTAATAAAATTTTAAAGAAAACTGTTATTTCAGTCTTTTTTTCGAACTTTTGTGTTAGTGGTTCAAATGTCAAAAATCCCTTTATTAGGAAAATGGCAAATTTCTTTATTAATGCAAAGGTGACTTGGTTTATCGTTACTGTGACAAACGAAAACACTTTATTTGATGAATCCTTAAAGAAAATTTTAATTAATATCAATCAGGAGAAAAGTTATTGCAAAAATATATGTTGATCCCTAGACACTTTTGATGTGTGTATATTGATGAATGAGGTGATCAGACAAAGTTGCGGTTTAAAAGATGATGTAGTGACAAAAATTTTAAGGAGTATGCTTAGGTGGTTTGGGCATGTTGAAAGAATGAGTGAACGGCGATTCACAAAAGGAATTTGTAAGGCGGATGTCACTGGAAACGCCAGTAGAGGACGTCCTAGAAGGACATATCGCCGTCCCCGGCGATCAAATTTATAATTCAATAGTATGTATGGGAAAGTGGGGTAGAATCGGGACGCTAAGGCAAAAATTCAATAAAACAAAAGTTTAAAAAAAAACAATTTTAATAGGCTATACTTAGTTTTCACGGTTTTGCCCCATGCCCTGGTCCAAAATCGGGTGTACCCAAATCTTATACCCAATTTTGCCTCTTAACAGTGGTAGCAACGGAACTCATCAAGATCTTCGGATCCCAAACACGTACAGCCTTTGTGGGCCTAGTTCTTACATTTAAGACATTGCACCCATGCATCGCTCCATCGCGTTTAAAAACCTGGTACTACACGATATTACCCCGTACGAATTTGCCCCAAGCGCACTTTCGAGAAACAAAGAGTCTCATGAACTAAAAACATAATGCAATAAAAACTTTACTTACGTTCATTACGTCAGTACATGCTGAATCTTTGCTAGAAATCAATTTTTACTTACCTTGATAAACGAGTATATATACACTTGTTAAAGAATATTAGATCAATTCACCATAAAAACTTTTTTCTTATTTATTGTTGTCGATCATGCACGGTCAACGCCACTGAAAGTTAGTTGACAAACTAATCAGGTCAGGAGCGGATTTGATACAATATTGCCGCCCCCTACTCGCTGTAAATTACGAAAAATTAAATGACCCATAGGAATTAAATTAAAATAAAAAACAACGAAAGACAGTAAATGATAAAATTATCTCAATAAGTGTTTCAAATACTGATGCTTACCATTTCTATTTGTAGGTAACAATTAATCCTTATTCACAAATTGTCTTTAGTCTGGCTTAAAAAAAAAACCACCAAATTTTGCCGCCCTAGGCTCGGGCCTACCTGGCCTATAGGGAAATCCGCCCCTGAATCAGGGTGCCCAAAAGCAGTGAGCGAATGCGCGCCAAGAAACGTGTTCTTACACGCCTCTTGGCTTACCCCGGTTTTACCCCCATGCCCGGTTTTGCACTAGTTTCCCCTATATCTTATTCGTTTTACACGGTGATAGCCTAGCTGTTGAACGCTTGCCTTCCATGCAGGAGGGTCTGACTTCGAAGACTTCAAAGACTATGAAGAGGCCCGTGCCCAGCAGTGGGACAGTAATGAGCTGATTACTATGCTTACGAGTACATAAAATTACAACTCGTGTTAGAAAATGTTAGAAATTACCCAATATCCGGGCTTCTACAGTAGGTAGCACAATTAGGTAGTCTACACTATCTATACTTATACAAGGATAGTCGGAAAGGGGGTACTACTAATCCGAAAGGGGGTTAAAGTACCCATAATAATGAATAACTTTTGTTCTACAACTTTCCCCAAAAGTCAATTGTTTAAGAGAAATAGCTGTTCAAAGATTTCATGAAAAATACGCTAAAATCTATCTTTCGTTAGCTATCAGCTGTGTTTACATTTTGGGTCACATTTGGGGCCAGGAATTACTTAGAAGCATTACTTTCTGAATTCGCAACTAAAGCAGGGATAAATAATTTAAAAAAAAACTAAAATAATAATCATTTTGTATGGAAATAAAAATTAAGTATCGAATTTAGAATTTATAACAGTTTATTTTAAACAGTCATCAGTGATAAGACTTTAAGTGGCCTGCGGATTAGTACCCCCTTTCCGACTAACCTTTTAGGTATACTGAAAGGAATTATAAATAAGTCCAAATTATTAATTAATTTTGTATTATACTTCGATAACATTGAGACAGTAAAAAACTGAAGCAGCGGATCGAATATTGTAAACGTATGTAGGTATATAAAATGTGAGGCATGACATGACATGTCATGTACTCATATAATCATGTTAACTGGTATACAAGTGGTCAACTGATTTTGATTCATGGTGTTGTTGTTGATGTTGTTGTTATAGTTTGACGTGAGCAGGCAAGTTGCCATGCATTCTTGCTTAGTTTCGAAGTTGTTTTGATTACCTCCACATCCGGAATACAAACGACGCCTGCAAGTTCTGAAAGATGTTTAAAATAAATTCATAAATACCTACAAAACTTTTTTTGCAGTATAAAACTAGTAATTGTCTATAACATACTTCGTTAAGGTATCCCAGGTCCACCGGTTGTACTGTCCATAACAGGTGCCGAAGTCGAACGCAAGGGAACAGAAATATGGTACCCTACGCGCTGTAATCAATAATTTAATAAATTATTATACAGGGTTACTGGTAATTCGACGTATTCCTTGCACTTGCACTACGCTATAGAGGGCCTACACTGCAAAAAATTTAACCCCCATATTAGATATTGTAATTTTTGTATTATTTTGAAAAATACCCAGAATTCCCTCTTAAACACTATTTATCTCTAAAATGTCAAATTGACCAGCTTTGATTGTGATATTAGCTTGTAGCTGATACTTTTACAAAGTTTTTTTGCGATTTAACTGTTCTTAATTACCATCCAATTGAAAGTAATCAATAAAAGTTAAATAAGTGTATCAGAAAATCGTCTAGGTACACGTTAAAGAATGATGTCTATCTCAAAAATTTACTATGACACTAAGTGTGCAAAATGCAAGACAAACATCCTTATTTAATCAGCTATTCAACGAGGTATAGACGTTCAAAAAATATTTAGAAACTAATGTTAAAATGTCTAACAATAATTATCAAGGCGATTTCTGAAAATTATCCGCAAGTACGCAAGCGGCCCGTAGGTAAAGCGCAATTGATGGCATAATCCTCGCGTGGAGATTGAACAGCAGACTGTCGGGCACCAACTGTACTCTAAGTCTGGGTAACCAAGCGACTGAAACGCGTTTTGAAGCTCCAACAACAGTCCAAGGTGAAGCTATGATATCTTTCACACTCCGGTCTTGCACATGACTATCGCGAACCGACAATGTCATCCGCATAGTGGACGACAGTAAAAAGCCTGAAATAAATCTTTTATCTCTGCGCTACGATGCAGTGACCGCAGCTTAACCACAGTAGACATATAAGCTAAAGCAGTACCTCAACTTACCATAATCTCATGAATTGAAATACTCACACAGACACGCTCTGTATACTGAGTAGTTTTTTGTTTTTGTATGGAACTGTATCCCGAAAATACCTTATTTGTCTTGTTGCAGTGCGTGTCTGCGTGAGTGTGTCAAATCGGACGATTGTAGGTACCTAGTTGAAGTACTGCTTTAGCTTATATGTCTACTGTGGTCTAACCCTACTCCCAAACGATTTACTTCATGATGGTTTTTGTGTACACTACTACACTGGGCATAGGGCTCGCGGATTAGGCAACTGCCTAGGTATAATTAATAATAAAGGCGATCACGTTTTTCAAATAAGATATCTAAAGTTGCTACTTACGTGGTGGCATTGTTTCATTGTAGTAGCAAAAATTTCTACAATCCCTTGCAGACGCGTGTCTATTACCATTCCCCTGACAGCCACCCCAGTAGAAACGGTAACACCTGTGTTGTTTGGCATCGAAATACCACATTAATATGTCAGCTCTGCATGGACCGGTGTCTGGTCGCAGTAAACATGACTTATGTTTAACTGTAACAAATATTTCACACACACCATTACACTTAGGTTTGAACGAATGAAACGTTTGTTTGGATCTGGGTCCCAATTGGGTAGGAACGTCACAATTAAATGAACAACTCCCGGATATTAACAACAATGAATACATAATTTATTCATTTCTTATTTATGCACACGCAACAGCAATAATAGACCTTTAAAGGTACCTCATCGAATCAAAACAAATCAAAAAAAAAATCACATAAACCAATACAGGCGTTTATGAGAAGTCGAATTTAGGTGCACGGTTTCAATTAGTCGTTTCCTGTGGAGAAGAGCCGGCAAGGAACTCCATGGAAACTGTTTAAAAAAAAAACCTACTGATTATTTCTGAATAAATTTCTGTCAGCAGATCTGCGACAGGATAGTGTGGTGAATACAGGGTGTAAACAAATTCGTGTAATTTCTTCAAACCACATGATCTATTAATGGTATACAAGGTTAGTCAGAAAGGGGGTACTAATCCGAAAGGGTGTTAAAGTACACATAATAATGAATAACTTTTGTTCTACAACTTTTCCCAAAAGTCAATAGTTTAAAAGAAACAGTTGTTCAAAAAACTCAAAAAAATATCTCTAAAATCTATCTATCACCAGTTATGATCAGCTGTGTTTACATTTTAGGTCATATTTGGGGTCATGAATTAGAAGCACCATTTTCTGAATTTGTAACTAGAGCAGGGATGAAGAATTTTTGAAAAAACTGAAATAAAAATCATTTTTATTGGAAAAAAAATATATCGAATTTTGAAATTTTGACACTTGCTTTCAAACAGTCATCAGCGATACTATAAGTGGGCTTCGGATTAGTACCCCCTTTCCGACTAACCTTGTATGTAGATTAACCCTGGGATGGGATTTAGATAGATTAAAAATGAAAAAAAAAAATATTTTTTCCCAATTTTTATTTATTATTTTTATATTTCGATGCCATGCACAAATGAATGAAGGGGTGGCGACACAGCTGACGGGAACGACTAGCGCGATATCGCTCCACGCAGTCAGTTAACTTGGGACGCTAAAATTATTCCGATAAGGAATACCATGGTTCATTTTTTGAAATCATTTTTTTGTTGATTCTGAAAAAAACCTATGCAGGGTCAATCAGTGTCACCAGTAGATCATGCGGTTTGAAGGAATTACACGAATTCGTTTACACCATGTATAGGATGTCTATTATTGTATCCTACTAGCTTTTGTCCGCGACTTAGTCCCCGTGGAAGTCAGAAAACAAATAAGTACCACCATTTTTTTAAACTTTAAACATAAAAAGTTCTCTTATGTTAAATGTATGTTAGCTATGTAGTTACCGCGGACTTTTTTATGGAACTACGAAAGACCAATATTTTTGCAAAACATTGGGTCAGCGCACTTCGTGAAATAACGCTAAAACACCTTACTTCACCCGCGATTATAAATGTGTATTGACCAATAACTTACCTTTAATAACGTCTTGCGTTTGAATACACGTTTTGTCTCCATCATCTTTATGGCGTTTTTTATTACTTACACATACTACTAAAACCAAAAGTAATAGTACTCGGAAAAGTAATATTTTTTTGTGATCTAAATTCATTTTATCACTGACTTGCGACGTAGTACATTTTAAATGAAAATCAATTCTGTTATTCAAAATAGCTGTTAGTTCCACTGTACTAGGTGCCACACTTAACAATTTATTGCACACCGAAATTGAAACGAAACCCATAAAAATCGGATCAATATTTTACATTACATTTTATTCGTTATGTTATTTAGTTAGGCTAGCAGTGACAGCTTTGTTCACATGAAAATATGTTCTAATAACATCGTTATTCCCGGTTTCTGGGGTCCACAGTTCTCAATAACTATTGATCCGACAAAGTTACCTAACTGTAAGATAAATCTAGTTTATCTGTTTCTATTTCTACTATTCAACCTACCTATAAGAAATTAACTACTTTAAGGGGTCTTTTTTAAAGCCCAGCTAAAATAGTTATTTGATATACAAGAGTGCAAAGTTACTTTTTATCCGCGTGCTCAATTTTGATGACCGAGCAAGCGAAGGATTCTAAAATTGAATCACAAGCGAAGCGAGTGTTTCAAAAATTAGAATCCTGAGCGTTAGCGAGGGAATCAAAAGAGCACGAGGTGAAAAATCTTTGCACTCGAGTGCAACACGTAACTTTTCATCCCACCTCAGCGAGGAAATGACTTAATGTAATAAAATAAACTTCCTCGTCGCTAGAATCACTCATTTTAGGTTTTTCACTTGTTTTCAAGTTTCTTGTTTTTAACCTAATGACGTGAAAAGAAATAGGCGCGCCGGCGCGCGTAAAGCAAATTAAAAAAAAAGTAATACACCAAGAAGGTTCCGAGTCTGAGTTTTAACGAATTAAAAAAGGTTGTATGATAAATTCGGCACCATGGAGGTAGAAGTAAATAGGTTTAATGAAGTTTTGAATTCACAAACTTAGTGCACACGATGTTCTAAATTCAATTTACTTCATCCTCTAGCAGATGAAAACGGCTTATGCACTCAGATATCGAAGAGCAAAAATACTCTTTCCGAGATGGGAGGATGAAAAATATATTTTCGACGCTTTAAAAGTTTACAACATTTTGAAGGTAGGCCCCAGCTTTAAAATAAAATCTTTTCTGGTTTATAATGTGCAATGTAAATAATGTAATGTATTTAAAACGAATCATCTTCTTTGCTCTTCTCTAATTAGTAGGTATGAATTAAAATTGCTTTTCGCGTCTATTTGTCCAACTTCTTCTGAACTACTCAATGGATTTTGAAGCGCGTTTCATCTTAATTTAGATAATTTATTCCAGGAGGTTTTAAGCTATAAAACGTATACGAACGATGTCCGCTATGGGGCGGGATGCTAGAATATAAGATGAAAAGGACAAATAAATATATCGGCAATATTTAAGAGAAAATATCCGGTATTATTTAAGAGTGCAATAACCGGTAATGTTTAAGAGTAACAATACCGGTATTACAAAACAGGTAAAAAACGGTAATATAAAGGAGGAGAAATACTGGTAATATTAAAGAGCGAAAATACTGTTGATATTTCCGACGGTAAAATTTTAGGGATACAACCGTAATATTAAGGAGAAATAGCAGTTACTGTTAAGAGGAAAAAATCGGTAAAATGTAAGAGGAAAAATCCAGGCAATGTTTAAGAGGGAATAAACCGCTATTACTTCAGCGCAGAAATACCTAAGAAGCAACACAGTAATAATCAAAAGATTTTATTTTTCGGTTTTATTTAATACTTACTGTAAATACCGGTATTGATTGAGGGAAAATAATACTTGCAATATTTAACAGGCAGTGGGTATTCTATTTAACTTTGTACTAAACTTTTATTGTGCTACGACGTTTTCACCGATGAAATATAAAGCAAACGATCGCAGGAAAAAAAACAATAGGCCGTAACCACGAACTATTCTAAAAACATTATTACAGTAAGTAGCTTAAAAACAAAGTGTGACGTATCTAGCAATTTTTTAAACTGGATCTATTAATCATAGACATCTATTAAGATATCCGTATTACTTATTACCTACTTTAGCAAATTGTTTTGTAAGGGTAAGGCACCTCGCGCACTAGACGGCCACGACCAGTGGCCGCAACGATCAGATTATTGTTGCGGCTAAGTGCGCGACGTTTATATGGTTTCTTTAGTTAATCTGATCGTTGCGGCCACTGGTCGTGGTCGTGGCCGTCTAGTGCGCGAGGTGCCTAATACTTAAGAGTAAAAATAACGGTAATATTTAAGAGGATGGAACCGGTATTATTTAAGATATCAGATAGAATTCAGTTTTTTATTGTCAACTATCCGATTTGAGCGTAATAACTTAGCTTCTTTAAAAGCGCAAACGCAATGTGAGTTAGGGCCTGGGTTCGATTCACGTCCAACAAAGTGATTTTTGATTTTCCGCTAGTGATTGCCGTAACAACTCAGGTTCTTAACATCGACTAAAAGTGCTAAACTGCTTAGGTACTCCACTTATACAATTTCGCAGGCAATGAATAAAATTCTTGTTTTTATTGTAATAAGAAAAAGATGCTTAAAGAAAAATAAAAGAAGAAAAATAAAAATCACTTTTGTCAATAGTACTTATTGCTTTGAAACGAAATACTCATTATAGAAAATATTACGTTTTTATCTTTGCGAAAACACCAGTAATATACATAAAACAAAAAAAACGGTGATATTAATGAGGAAAACTACGGGTTATATTTAAATGACCAGTAAAATTACGGATTAGATAATCGGTAACATGTGATGAAGTAATACAGTAATAAAAAAACGGTAATACTTAAAAGAAAAGAAAACAATAATATTTAAGAGATGAGACACCGGTAATATTGAACCGCTGAAATACCGGTATTATTTAAGACGGAAAAACCAATAATATTTAAATGGATTTTTTTTGTTATGTTTAAGAAGAATGAATCGGTATTATTTAAGTGAAAAGCATACTCGTTATATTCAAGAGGCAGTACCGGTATTATTTTAGATGAAAGAAACCGATAATGTTAAAGAACACAAAACGGTAACGAACTTCAACGTCCGTCTTTCTAGTCACGACGTATGAATGGGTGGTAGGTTAGAGCAAACACTAGCAGGAAATAAAAAAATTAGGCGCAACTACGACCTACAATAAAACAATATGATAACTACACTCATGTCGTAAAGTTCCAATTATGAACTTAAAAATAGTGCCTATTGACATGCTATATAATAAAACAGTAAAAAAACTGTGTCTGTTCATTGAATATATTAAAAAAAAAAAATTGAGGGGGGTCTAGAAACAGTAATAGAGAAAGAATCCAAAAAAAAAATCTGGTTGTTTGTCTGTATGTCTGTTTGTTTGTACACGCTAATCTTCGGAACTACTGGACGGATTTGAATGATATTTTTTTTGTTGTATAGGTATTAAGTCTGGGCAACATATAGGCTATAATTTATCTTGGAAACTTGAACACCTGTTGCAGAACCGCAACAGACCAGCTAAACTATAAGAGATACAAAAATGGTACCATAGCAAAAATTGTTCCACGTGATGAGCATTTTCTGCTGAAAGAATAAATTTGAAGATCTGGAACACTTGATGTGGAACTCCAAGAGCCCAGCTACACTATGTCATATACATATAGGAATGACGTCTTAGCAAGAGTTGTTCAGCCTGATGAGCACTCTCTGTTGACGTATAAAAATTGAAGATTTGGAACACCTGTTGTGGAATTCCAAGCGCCCAGCTACACTATAACATATATAGGAATGACGTTTTAGCAAAAGTTGTTCAATCTGATGAGCACTTTCTGTCGACTTATAAAAATCGAAGATCTGGAACACCTGTTGTGGAACTCCAAGAGCCCAGCTACACCATAACACATATAGGAATGACGTCTTAGCAAAAGTTGTTCGGTCTGATAGGCATTTCCTGTTGACTTATGAAAATCGAAGATCAGAAACATCTGATGTGGAAATCAAAGCTATCACTAATTTCACTGTATAATTATAAAATAACATAAGCTGGGAGTACCTCCACGCGGTGAAGGCGGTAACAGTTTAGGACTGATTTTCGATGACGATGGCATATCATTGAAAATTTGACTCTACTGGCCAAAACTCCCATTTATTTATTTTATTTTATGGAATAAATATGCCTTCGGGCTTATGTTATTTGAGTTTTTAATTTCCTTTTCCATTTATCTTCGTGACACGGTAGCCTACCCGGTAACGCAAGGGAGCAGTCGCTTAGATTTTAATTGATCAGGTATCTTCACAATAAAACTATAACCATGCCTAGAAAGAGGTCAAATCTTTCCCAATGTTCCAAAGGAGCTAAAAGATTGAGGATCATAAGATCCCAAGAATCTACCGAAGAGCGTCCGGAGAGACTTGATGCTGTTCGAGAACATCAGGCTGCAACTCGCTCCGTGGAAACCTCTTCGGATCGCGAGGCACGCCTGCGTTCTCAGCGTATTTACGCATCTACATACAGGTCTCTAGAGACCAGTGAAGAATATGATGCGCGACTGACCGCTGACCGTGAACGTCATGCATTGTCTCGCGAGTCGGAAACGTTCACGGAAAGAGAATTCCGCTTGAGTTCCAAGCGTATCTACGCATTGACTTCTAGGTCTCCAGAGACAAGTGGGGAACGTGATGCGCGACTGACCGCTGATCGTGAACGTCACGCATTGTCTCGCGAGTCGGAGACGTTCACGAATAGAGAATTGCGCTTCAGTTCCAAGCGTATCTACGCATCGACTTCTAGGTCTCTAGAGACAAGTGGGGAACGTGATACGCGACTGACCGCTGATCGTGAACGTCACGCATTGTCTTGCGAGTCGGAGACGTTCACGGATAGAGAATTGCGCTTGAGTTCTCAGCGTATCTACGCATCTGCTTCTAGGTCTCTAGAGATATCAGACGTTTCAGAGCTTCGATTTTGATGACCCCGTTGTCGCTGGCATAAGCAACAGGATCCGCGTACGAAGTCGCGGGCAAAAGCTAACTGTCTTTAATAAATTTTAAAAGTTTATTAAAGTACAGTTCTCTTAACAAAATAATGCTTTATGATATATTTATTTCTATTAAAGTACATATAAGTCGCGCGCAGAAGGTTTGCCGATGACTGCCCCTCCCCTTACACCGACCGCTACCCGCGCTCGTCTGGCATACCTACTAATGCCAGACGAGCGCGGGTAGCGGTCGGTGTAGTGGGACGGGCAGTCATCGGCAAACCTTCTGCGCGCGACTAGTACCTACACTTCGCACCGACCAAGGAGTTTTCAATGTTTTTTTTGTGGCTACATGGTATCTGTCACGGCGTCCGCTAAAGCGCATGCGCGCGCCAGCACACGCATGCGCGGTGGGCTGCTGGGTTTGGGCGCCTTAAAACGTTGTTATTGTTTTAAAGTTGTATTTATAAGTAACTTTGGTTTTTATTTTTTATATTTGAACTTCATCCCCCTTGTTATAAAAGATGGTCTAAAAAAACTAAGTTTTAAAATAGCCCCGTCTCTTTTTGTTATATGACATTAGAAAGTGATGGGTATATTTTAAACCTGGGTTTACCTTAGTCTTGGCTTAAACCATCTTTTGTAATAAGGGGGCATGAGTTTAGATGAAATAGGTAGTGTATGAAACTGCACATAACTAGGTATTAAAACATTCGTGTGAAACTATTAAAAAAGTCACACTCGTGTTTTAATAACCCCTGTTTATCAGTTTCATAAACTACTAAGTTTAACATCAGTGCCTTAACAAAAAAGTGTAAGTCCGTAGCATTTTTTGAATCTGGGACTCATTAATCATGAAGCTACTCGTATGTAGCAAAATACATAGGTAAGAGGTGTGCCATAAATTTGAGAATTTAGTTAAGTTTACCAATTTAGAAAACATTTTTTTAAGGTGCGGGTGTTGTGCATCCTTCGGCTGCAGCTTATGGTGGCCTATGCTTAAATGTGGTTTGCAGCCCCCTGCACCAATGATACAACTAAGTACTCCTAGCTCCACCCTACTGTTTGTAGAGGCAACTTTGTAAAGGTAGCGGTGGCAGATTCTGGAACTAAACACAGTTTAAAGTGTAGCCATAAAAACACAGCAGTCAGCAACGCAAGGGGAATTCATTCAACAAGTAGTTTTATTATAAGTACCTACACATTCATAAACACCACACACTGCAGGTACTTATTCATTTTTATTTAATTTACTTTGATTACCTTACTACTTACAAGCTCACTATACTAAAAAACATACAATCAAATACAAAATCATATTTATATAACCGTTATGTTACTGTGAATGTCCAAACCGCAGTGTATATTAAAATACACTGGTGTATGTTAAAAAACTGGCCAAGTGCGAGTCTGACTCGCGCACGAAGGGTTCCGTACCATCTATCTATAATATAAAAATGAATCGCAAAATGTGTTGGTAAGCGCATAACTCAACAACGCCTGGACCGATTTCGCTAATTTTTTTTTTGTTTTGTTCGTAATTGACAGGAGAAGGTTCTTATGAAACAAAATTTTGATATTTAAAAAAAAAAAATTATATCAGTATATCCATATTCTTAATCTGTTTAGGTAGTAGGTAGGTAGTAGGTAGGTAGTAGGTAGGTAGTAGGTAGGTAGTAGGTAGGTAGTAGGTAGGTAGTAGGTAGGTAGTAGGTAGGTAGTAGGTAGGTAGTAGGTAGGTAGTAGGTAAGTAGGTAGGTAGGTAGTAGGTAGGTAGGTAGTAGGTAGGTAGGTAGTAGGTAGGTAGTAGGTAGTAGGTAGGTAGTAGGTAGGTAGTAGGTAGGTAGTAGGTAGGTAGTAGGTAGGTAGTAGGTAGGTAGTAGGTAGGTAGTAGGTAGGTAGTAGGTAGGTAGTAGGTAGGTAGGTAGGTAGGTAGGTAGTAGGTAGGTAGGTAGTAGGTAGGTAGGTAGTAGGTAGGTAGGTAGTAGGTAGGTAGTAGGTAGGTAGTAGGTAGGTAGTAGGTAGGTAGTAGGTAGGTAGTAGGTAGGTAGTAGGTAGGTAGTAGGTAGGTAGTAGGTAGGTAGTAGGTAGGTAGTAGGTAGGTAGTAGGTAGGTAGTAGGTAGGTAGTAGGTAGGTAGTAGGTAGGTAGTAGGTAGGTAGTAGGTAGGTAGTAGGTAGGTAGTAGGTAGGTAGTAGGTAGGTAGTAGGTAGGTAGTAGGTAGGTAGTAGGTAGGTAGTAGGTAGGTAGTAGGTAGGTAGTAGGTAGGTAGGTAGTAGGTAGGTAGTAGGTAGGTAGTAGGTAGGTAGTAGGTAGGTAGTAGGTAGGTAGTAGGTAGGTAGTAGGTAGGTAGTAGGTAGGTAGTAGGTAGGTAGTAGGTAGGTAGTAGGTAGGTAGTAGGTAGGTAGGAGACTCACCGTCTGCGTACCGCCCCATCGTGTTGCTGGACGAGGTGGGCAAGCTCTTCGAAAGAGTAATTGCCGACCGCCTCGTCACGCACATGACTGGGGTGGGGCCAGATCTGGCGGATAATCAGTTTGGTTTCCGCCGGGGGCGCTCCACGGTGGACGCGATCATGCGCGTGAGGGCTCAGGCGGAGGAAGCAGTTGCCCGGGGCGAGGTCGTCTTGGCGGTGTCTCTAGACATCGCCAATGCCTTTAATACCTTGCCCTGGAGTTGCATACGGGCGGCACTCGAATACCATCGGGTGCCGACCTACCTCCGCCGCATTGTCGGGGCCTACCTGGCAGAGAGAGCCGTCATCTACCCGGGTCGGGAAGGATGGGGTCGGCGAGAGACAACGTGCGGTGTTCCGCAGGGGTCGGTCCTGGGGCCGCTCCTGTGGAACATCGGTTATGACTGGGTGCTGCGTGGTGCGTTCCTCCACGGCGTCGGCGTGACTTGTTACGCCGACGACACGCTAGTCACGGCGCGGGGGAGGACGCACCGAGACGCAGCAATTCTGGCGACAGCTGGGGTTGCGCAAGTCGTCGCGAGGATCCGGCGGTTGGGTCTCGAGGTGGCCCTGCAGAAGTCCGAGGCCCTGTGTTTTCACGGGCCTCGGAAGGGACCACCCTCGGGATCCCACATCGTGGTGGGAGGCGTCCGCATCGGCGTCGAGTCGACGATGAAGTACCTGGGACTCGTCCTCGACGGCCGATGGGATTTTGGGCCCCATTTTCGGCAATTAGCGCCGAAATTGATGGGCGCCGCGGCTGCACTGTCGCGGCTGCTGCCCAATCTGGGGGGGCCCAATGCTTCCTGCCGGAGGCTCTACGCGGGGGTCGTACGGTCCATGGCCCTTTATGGGGCCCCAATATGGGCGGACACCCTGACGGCCCGCAACGTCGCAATCCTGCGGAGACCGCAGCGTGCGATGGCCGTCAGGGTGATAAGGGGATACCGTACGATCTCCTTCGAGGCGGCGAGCCTCTTAGCCGGATCCGTGCCCTGGGATCTGGAGGCGAGGGCCCTCGCGCTGCGATATCGCCAGCGCGAGGAGGCGCCTGAGCGGAGCGAGCTCCGCCAGATCCTAGTGGCAGAATGGAAGGAGCGACTTGCGCAACCCAGCGCAGGGCACGCCGCGATAGCGGCGGTGAGGCCCGTAATGGAGGAGTGGCTGGAGAGGCGTCATGGCGCCCTCAGTTTCCGGCTGACGCAGGTACTCTCGGGACATGGTTGTTTCGGGAAGTACCTGTGTCGCATAGGCCGGGAGCAGACGTCCGGCTGTCACCACTGCGTCGACTGCCCCGAGGACACGTCGCTGCACACGCTGCAGGCGTGTCCTGCGTGGGCGACGCAACGCCGCGAACTAGTCGCGGCGGTCGGTGGTGACCTCTCGCTTCCAGCCGTGGTTCTGTCCATGGTCGGGAGCGAGAGTGCGTGGGAAGCCGTCGCCTCCTTCTGCGAGGAGGTGATGGCGACCAAGGAGGGAGCGGAGAGGGAGAGAGAGGCAGCTGCCACTCTCCCTTCCCGCGCCAGACGCACCGGGCGCCGGAGGGCGCGCGACGATCTCCGGCCACCGTAGTGTGTGGCCTGCGGGCGGCGGGTTGGGGGACCCGCCGCCCGACCAGTAACAGGCCCGAGAAGGCGGCGCGCAGTGTTCCGTGCGCGCCTCTCAGGAGGACGTGGGGCAAGGCCCCACAGAAGCAGAGGTCCGCCAGTGGTTGGCGGGCCGAGGCCTGCGGGGGTCGCGGTGCATGCAGTTGCGAATCCCGCGACCCCGGCCAAGGGTCAGGAGAAGGAACACCGTGGGTTTTTAGCCGGTAAGAGTCCGGCATACCCCTTCGCTTTCCCCGGGCGAAGGGCATCCATGAGGATTTTCCCAAGAAAAAAAAAAAAAAAAAAGGTAGTAGGTAGGTAGTAGGTAGGTAGTAGGTAGGTAGTAGGTAGTAGGTAGGTAGTAGGTAGGTAGTAGGTAGGTAGTAGGTAGGTAGTAGGTAGGTAGTAGGTAGGTAGTAGGTAGGTAGTAGGTAGGTAGGTAGTAGGTAGGTAGTAGGTAGGTAGTAGGTAGGTAGTAGGTAGGTAGTAGGTAGGTAGTAGGTAGGTAGTAGGTAGGTAGTAGGTAGGTAGTAGGTAGGTAGTAGGTAGGTAGTAGGTAGGTAGTAGGTAGGTAGTAGGTAGGTAGTAGGTAGGTAGTAGGTAGGTAGGTAGTAGGTAGGTAGTAGGTAGGTAGTAGGTAGGTAGTAGGTAGGTAGTAGGTAGGTAGTAGGTAGGTAGTAGGTAGGTAGTAGGTAGGTAGTAGGTAGGTAGTAGGTAGGTAGTAGGTAGGTAGTAGGTAGGTAGTAGGTAGGTAGTAGGTAGGTAGTAGGTAGGTAGTAGGTAGGTAGTAGGTAGGTAGTAGGTAGGTAGTAGGTAGGTAGTAGGTAGGTAGTAGGTAGGTAGTAGGTAGGTAGTAGGTAGGTAGTAGGTAGGTAGTAGGTAGGTAGTAGGTAGGTAGTAGGTAGGTAGTAGGTAGGTAGTAGGTAGGTAGTAGGTAGGTAGTAGGTAGGCAGTAGGTAGGAAAAAGAGCATTGCAACGCATGCTGGGTACAGCTAGTTATCTATAAAAACGGCAAAAAAATCACGTTTGTTGTATGGGAGCCCCCTTAAATATTTATTTTATTCTGTTTTTTAGTATTTGTTGTTATACCGGCAACAGAAATACATCATCTGTGAAAATTTCAACTGTCTAACTATCACGCTTCATGAGATACAGCCTGGTGACAGACGGACGGACAGACGGACAGCGGAGCCTTAGTAATAGGGTCCCGTTTTACCCTTTGGGTACGGAACCCTAAAAACCACTAAGCTAGCTGGTGAATGTCCGATAATCATTCTTTTCATGATGATTTCGGTCATACCTACACCAATGAATGATAATATAAACCAAGACAACTTGGTTTCATTCTAAGTCAAATTATGATTATTATTGATTTGAAAAAAAAACTGTTACATAGACGCTATAGCCGCACAAACAGAAGTTCTGGGCATAATATATAAAATTAAGTCACAAATTGTTACAAATAAAATCATTAAGAGAAATTGTTTTATTAAATCAATCAATCAATCTGCCTAGCCTTTTCCCAACTATGTTGGGGTCGGCTTCCAGTCGAACCGGATGCAGCTGAATATCAGTATTTTACATGGAGCGACTGCCTATCAGACCTCCACAACTCAGTAACTGGGTAATACGATACTCTTGGTAAGACTGGTTGTCAGACTTTCTGGCTTCTGACCAACAGTAACGACTGTCAAAGATCTACAAATGACAGCCGGGACCAACGGCTTTACGTGCTTTCCGAGGCACGGAGGAAACTCGCTATGGTAAATGGTCACCCATCCATAGACCAACCTCGGCAAATCGGTTTTATTAAATCAATATCGATACATATTCGAACAAACAGCGGCGTGTTTTAACATCATGTATTTTGTTAATCGCTGCACATATCTATGATACACGAAATCGTCTTTGTGTATGTTAACATTCACCGATGTATGCCCGATTCAAAAAGATAATTTAAACAATTTCGGACTTACACCATCGAAATTGGCGATTGTTACAATCTGGTGCATGTTAGGATTCACTAACATCGAACCTTCACGGTAGCACACTAAATAACATTCAGTCTGTGATTAAATAGAATTATTATTAATTTATTATGTTAGGCCAAGTGGACTATCATTCACTGATAGTTTATTAGCAAATGTGCTCGGTTTGCTGTGGTTTGAGCAAGTCTAAATATTTTGAATTATAAATTAACGACAGCCTTACTTAATTTTTTAATAATTAGTCGTTTAAATTAAAAACTATCAAGTTTTTAAATTAAAAACTGAAAATAATAAAATAGCGATCTTAAAAAAAAGCATAATCATACCATTACTCTTTCACTCCAGGGCACGAGCCTCTTCTCATGGCGCATCCACACATGCCGCCGGCTTTGCCACCGGCATTGCCGCGCGGCTTGCCGGCGGGTGTTTAACTAGGCCGCCGGGTATAACGCCTATTGATTTACACCCGCGCGCCAGTAAGCCGGCGGCAAAGCCGGCGGCATGTGTGGATGCGCCATCAGAATGACAAGGGTTTAGCATTATTAGTCACCCTAAGAATGATCTATATTATTTATATCTCTCTTTAAATCACGGCTCATCTTCCGTGCGGAAGATATCCGGTCCTTTGGAAGGCATACATGGGGACACAGGTCCAACGCGCAGAGGCTCCTTTATGAAATTTAATCTAAAATGGGGTGGGGCACCAACCGGGAACTATCCACGGCTGCACTATTGGAGTACAGTCATGGACCGTCCTAAGTGGGTGCAAGAGTATTGTAAAATATGGTGAAAAATATCTGGTGTATGGGAAGGGGTGTTAATTAGATTGGATAACTTCTATTGCCGGAAGAAAACGGCGTCTGCCTTTCAAATTTAAAATTGAATTGTGTTGGCAGACGGTGACTCGCCAGCTCACTAGCTGGGCACCCTGAAAAGCCGCCAATGTATAGGCGAAGGGGGCAGCAAACGTGTGAGCGGCTAGAGGTGTAGAGAGATGTGGCCCCGGTTTCGCTGTCGCGGGTCTAAAAGACCCGGAGTGGGTTTCCCCGCTATTAAGCCATTAGACACTTTCACCTCCGAGCATATAGCTCTGGCGGCCCCGCTCTGGACGGCCGATAAAGGCAAGCCAGAGTTGAGAATCCTGCGGGCACTCTTGGGGTTCCACTCCAGCCAGCCAATAAAGGCAAACTGAAGACGAGGCCCTGACCGACTCTCTGAGGCAATAAGGTACGCAGTGTCGCCACTCACCAACAGCTCGCCACAAGCTGCAAGCTGCTTGTAAGCTTTTCAGTAGACCTCATGACACATTTTTATTATATTATGGGGTTGTAGAAAGCTAGTCTAATGTTCCCTCCGGTTTTACGTTAATCTCATGGTGAGGTAACGCCTTTCCCAGAGGGGTTTATTTAGATTATTATAGGTAATTTTGGTCTCAATTCATCCCGAATTGTCCTTTAATTATACTTACTTTGTCTTTCATCCGCATTTTGCAATTATTATGGTGTTAATATTACCTTTTGCTGTGTGACTCAATTAATTTATTCATTTGACATACAACAGATTTGTGTTGCTGGCGAGTTTGTTGCGCCGTTTCTTATTCACAACAAAAACACTAGGAAGCGGTGAAGGGTGGGCGCTTTTGGTGGCTGTCTTATAGGGTGAATATTTGAGTTCGTGCATATTACACGTCCCACGATAAAGAATATATGAAACGTTGAAATTTTTTGAACCTAACGTTATTTTTGTATATTTAACTTGGTGTTCTATTAGGAGCAACCCTTGAATCATCTTTTTTTTTAATAGAAATGCTCTAAATTTTATAAAAAGAACCTGAAATCTAATTACCATCCGTGTCCCTTTTACCAGATTTTAGTACATTGGCACATCCTGTTTAAAACTGTGTTTGAATAACGACATTTTTATTACTCTTTAGAATAACAGGATAGTTAATCTATACAGAGACCATAATTATATTGTTTACGGAAGAACAAATTTAAGCGGTTTCATACAACTTTGAAAAATGTCCCAACACTTACCCATAATTACCATTCACTGATATGTTCGATCCGATATTTTAATATTTACCCGCCTCTGTGCACTGTGCTTCACACAGAATCTCTGGCACCGAGCCAAACACTTGCGTGAAAAAGTGATGTATGTAAATTAAAGTTTACCTGTCCGAAAAGTGTTGTGGTTCACAATATTTCTACATACCGTTCGTCTCATGATCGGTAGTTATACAGGGCTACTGGTAATTCGACGTATTCCTTGCACCACGTTATAGGGGGGCTAATATGCAACAAATTGAACCCCACATATGTTCTACGAAATTCAATGGATTTTGAGATATTGCAATTTTTATATTATTTTTAATAATACCCAGAATTTCTCCTTAAACATTATTTATCTATAAAATATCAAATTGATCGGCTTTGATTATGATATTAGCTTGTAGCTGATACTTTTATGAAGCTTTCTGGGTATTTAACTGTTCTTAATGACCATCCAATTGAAAGTAATCATTAAAAGTTCAATAAGTGTATTAGAAAATCATCGAGGTACACGATAAAGAATGATGTTTATCTCAAAAATTTACTATGACACTAAGTGTACAAAATGCAAGACAAACATCCTTATTTAATCAGCTGTCCAACGAGGTACAGACGTTCAAAAAATATTTAGAAACGAATGTAAAAATGTCTTATAATATTGACAAAGGCGATTTCTGAAAAATCTCTACAAGCACGCAGGTGGCCCGTTAAGTGCAATTCATTGCATAATCCTCGCGTAGAGATTAAACAGCAGTATGTCGGGCACTAACTGTCTTCTAAATGTCAGGATTAGATTAGGTCAGGTCGTTAGGTTATGTTTGGTCAGGGTTAGGTAGGTTAGGTTAGGACCTAAGTGTGCGAGGGAACACCGGGATGGTTTTAGTCAGTAAGAGTCTGACAGACCCCTCTGCCCACCTTCAGAACGGAGGACATCCACGAGGATATCCAGAAGGCAAAAAAAAAATTGGTCAGGTTAGGTCGTTAGATTGTCATGGTTAGGTTTAGGTTAGGTCACAACTTCGATGCCCTGGGATCTGGAGGCGAGGGCCCTCGCGCTGAGATATCGCCAAAGCGAGGAGGCGCTTGAGCGGAGTGGTCTCCGCCAGATCCTAGCGGCTGTGGGGGGAACGACTTGCGCAACCCAGCGCAGGACAAGCCGCAATAGTGGCGGTAAGACCCGTAATGGAGGAGTGGCTGGAGAGGCGGCATGGCAACCTCAGCTTCCAGATGACGCAGGTGCAGATATCTCAGCGCGGGGGCCTTGCCTCCAGATCCCAGGGCATCGAAGTTGTGACCTAACCTAAACCTAACCATGACAATCTAACGACCTAACCTGACCAATTTTTTTTTGCCTTCTGGATATCCTCGTGGATGTCCTCCGTTCTGAAGGTGGGCAGAGGGGTCTGTCAGACTCTTACTGACTAAAACCATCCCGGTGTTCCCTCGCACACTTAGGTCCTAACCTACCCTACCTAACCCTGACCAAACATAACCTAACGACCTGACCTAATCTAATCCTGACATTTAGAGGACAGTTGGTGCCCGACAGACTGCTGTTTAATCTCTACGCGAGGATTATGCAATGAATTGCACTTAACGGGCCACCTGCGTGCTTGTAGAGATTTTTCAGAAATCGCCTTTGTCAGTATTATAAGACATTTTTACATTAATTTCTAAATATTTTTTGAACGTCTATACCTCGTTGGATAGCTGATTAAATAAGGATGTTTGTCTTGCATTTTGTACACTTAGTGTCATAGTAAATATTTGAGATAAACATCATTCTTTATCGTGTACCTCGATGATTTTCTAATACACTTATTGAACTTTTAATGATTACTTTCAATTGGATGGTCATTAAGAACAGTTAAATACGCAGAAAGCTTCGTAAAAGTATCAGCTACAAGCTAATATCATAATCAAAGCCGATCAATTTGATATTTTAGAGATAAATAGTGTTTAAGAAGGAATTCTGGGTATTATTAAAAATAATATAAAAATTGCAATATCTCGAAATCCATTGAATTTCGTAGAACATATGTGGAGTTAAATTTGTTGCATATTAGCCCCCCTATAACGTGGTGCAAGGAATACGTCGAATTACCAGTAGCCCTGTATATCTTTTTTATACAATACATGCCAGATATGTATCCGAGATAAGTTTCTCTTTTCGCTGATAGACCTAACAATGCTGTACCTGTTCCAAATAACAGTAATCGTTGAAAATATTTAGGAATCTAACTACCATTCTTCTAATTACCATTGATTACCGTTCGTTTTCCGTCACCACACAAAATTTTTGTCTGATTCACTTAGCAGCCAATGTAGAAACAAGACCTTATTTTTCATAATTACAACGTTATATTGGTACATCAGTGGCTTGAAGCAGTTCACATGGAATTATTCCGAGCCTGGCCATGGTAAGGGTGCTGACGATGTTGGAAGTACTCTAAAACGGACAGCTGATGCTGCGATTGCTCAAGGCGAAGTTATTGCAACCTATAGATTCTCATGTCAAAAGATTTGCTAATTCCTAAAACAGAGCTGCTGCCATTGAAGGGTACATTAAACTTTTATCAAGTTATATGGCACAGAGGAAGAAAATAATTAATATTCAGAGACCCCAGCTGTTCCGTTTGTATTGATGGTAATCATCACACATACAAAGTTGGTGAGAAGTTACTTATTAGGCAAATTTATCTAATTTTTGTCTTATTCTTATTTACCATTTTGGTTTACCTCATTACCATATGTGTAAATTCTCATTACCGTTCCTTCAGAAAAAACAAACGTCAATATCTTCAAAACTAAAGGTGTGATAACTGTCTCTTTGCTATATTTCCCTTACAATCACTAAACACTTTCAAAAAAACATATCAAGAACATAATTAGGCACATTATTTGACCTTTCTTAAAAACATCATAATATGCACGAATTCAAATATTCACCCTATAATGTAACATTGACGTTCAAAAATAACTAAGTAATTCTAGTCTATTTTGAATAAATGAATTTTGATGTTACAGTTGATCCGCCAGGATTGACACCAAATCGTCCTGCATAAAATGCAAGTTTTAAACCGCTAGGGTTTCACTGTTTCTACCAGGGTTGCGGAATTTGTTCGTAAGAGTTACCTCCGCCCTGGAACGCAAAGGGCATTAGGAGGAACACGGACGGGTTTTAGTCAGTAAGAGTCTGACACTCCTTTCCGCTCCCCCCAGAGCGGCAGGAGTCATAATTTATTATGATGATTTCCCATACATAAAAAAAGTCTTTCACTGCTTCGATTATCATATTATTATTAATCAAATTATAATTATCATATTCCTTCAGTCGGTGCTAGCCATGATGCTTAACGAGTTCAAGGCACCGCAGAAACTGTTAATTTTATTAAAATTATGATATTTATTGTACTCTTTCAGTTTTTGTCGTTATTGGTTTTACTTTTTTTCAAAGTATATTTATTATTCTATTTTGTGTGGACTTAAAAATAACATGGACTTCAACATTGATACAAGAACATTAAGTACCTACGTATCTTGTTCGTCGTTGAGGAGTTCCGTAATTGGTTTCCGTATCTTCGAAGTCAGATTTCGATCAAATACAGGTAAGGGTCCTCCTTGGGAATATCTCATTAGATTAGCGAAAAATGCAACAAAATTTGACCAACGGTTCCCAATCCAAGTCAACAGACTTATTTTTTTGAAGTTGGTAAAAAATGGGTAAATCTTAACAGCTTTAATTTCCTGGTAATACCAACGTAGCGCCATCTACCCGTCACTGGTATAACTGGTTGGGCTGTAGGAAGGACAGCTATGAACGTAGTACACATGAGCTGGTGTATACAGCGCTATACGGTTACCACAACCAAAGTACCATTAATAATGCATAATCGAGGAAAGTGGTGAGTGTGTGATTGTACCAGACACCCGTGGCGTCTCGAAGATGGCGTTATTAAAGATTAAATAAATGAAATCTTTTCAAACAATGGAATTGTTTTGATATTATTTCTTCATTTGATCGTTTATTTTTAACCAAGTAACGTAAACCTACCCAAATCGGTCCGCCCACCATAATCCGACCACTAATTGTTACTGCATTTTTTTATTAATACAGTGTATTATTAAGCTAGGTCTTATTGGAATTTGAAACTACACTTTTAACTTTGTTTACCACTAAAAGAGATTTTATAGATATTTGTTTTGTTTCGCGATAATATTACAATTCATAACGAAACGGTGCATTATGCGTGTTTTTAATAGTCAAAACGTCAAAACCAGACATGAGACAGTTAGAGAGTTCTGTAAAGATTTAAACTGAATTTAGTAAGTATAAAGTTTTTGTGGTATAGTATAATTGATAGACTTGAGTTACAAGTAGGTAATAGGTGATTTAGTTTATAATTAGTATGCAAAACTTATCAAAATAAAGTGGACGGTATTATAGCTAGTAACACTACAGTACTGATCGAATACCGACCGGAGGTCGGTATAGGAGCAATTACCGTGTTCACTTTAACTGATAAAATTATATTTGAGTTATAATAAATCAAACCTAGAAATATTTTTTATTATTTACCTGTTTGATAAAGAATCTTGTGACCGAAATACGACCTACTATAAATTGTTTATTTATTTCGATAACTGTATTTTAATTTCATGAAAATTCATTATTAGCACCGTCGTTTATGGAGAAAAGCAGTATAATACTTACATGATTTTCAATTAACTGTACTTGTTATTGGTTTTATTCTAATGTAATTTATTTCTAAAACATGTTTACCATCTATCGACATTGTTTATTTCTCTAAAAATATTAAACTTTTCAATAATTGAAGTAGTTGAAAAGCGGTCGGTTGTTAGGTAACCGTTTTACATCATTTCATAATACCGTCCACCCTCAAAGCTTATCGTGATTTGTACTCATTTCGAAGAGCTTAAACTTTTTAGCTGGAACTTCAAGTTTATATGACTACATTGTAGACTTTATGTTAGCACCTTTCGGCTCCTTTATCTGACCTTGGATATCAATCAACTAGGAAAAGAGTGCCCATCGAGACAAATCAAACGAGCCGAAACCATTGATAAAACAAAACTACTCGAAGGGCTTACATTAATACATTGTGGAATAGACGGATTTTTTCTGTGACAGTCATGTTGTATTTGGATTCCGACCTCATTTCCAGAATTGTCATACCCAAAAACCATAGACAAGAAACCATCAAAAACTATACTCATGAAAATAACTTTTTGAATTTTGACTCATCCATGGCATCAGCACCGCCGAAAATTATGGAATTGTCACCCATGACTATTCATTTCCAAATTTTTATGGCGACCATCTTGGAATTTGAAGTTGCCCTCGTTTTCTTCATCAGCACACCCGGAATTAACACCATGACGACTAACTTTTAAATTTTCACGGCTGCCATCTTGGACTCTGGGTTTTTCCACATTTTTGGCATCAGCAGCCCCGAAAACCATGGATTTGACACCCATGATGAATAATTTACAATTTTTGTAGCCGCCATTTTGGATTTTGGTTTTGCCCACATTTTTGGCATCACAGCCCCGAAAACCATGGATTTGACACCCATGATGAATAATTTACAATTTTTGTAGCCGCCATTTTGGATTTTGGTTTTGTCCACATTTTTGGCATCAGCAGCCCCGAAAACCATGGATTTGACACCCATGATGAATAATTTACATTTTTTGTAGCCGCCATTTTGGATTTTGGTTTTGCCCACATTTTTGGCATCACAGCCCCGAAAACCATGGATTTCACAGCCATGATGAATAATTTTCAATTGTTATAGCTGCCATTTTGGATTTTGGTTTTGCCCACATTTTTGGCATCAGCACCCTCGAAAACCATGGAATTGACACCCATGATGAATAATTTACAATTTTTATAGCCGCCATTTTGGATTTTGGTTTTGTCCACATTTTCGTGGAAATGGTTTTGTGGGGCTTTGATCTTAATTAATGTAACGTTTCTGTACTATATAAAAAAAAACCTCTTTTCTATATGACACCATGAAGTTAGTTGTTTACATAGACCTACAAGGTGTCTAAAGCTCTGCAAAAAAGAGTACGAAAAATGGGGGTGCCACTAACAATAAGCGCTCTGGTAGAAAGTCGAAGTGAACTTCTACCGCGTATGCATAAGTATACACACCGTTTTTTTACTTTAATCTAAAATGGAATGGGGCATCAACCGGGGACTGCCCACTGGTGCTCTATGAGAGTGCAATCAAGGATGGATGGATCCCCGGGGGATGTAAGACAAGCACAATAATGTGTATTGCAAAATATAGAACCTTAAATTATTGGTCTATTGATACGGGTGTTTAATGGACAAGTCCAACTTCTTTTTCTGGTAGAAAATTGGTTTGGCAGACGGTGGCCCACTAACTCGCTAGCTGGGCAAACAGGCAAAAGGTGGCAATACCGCTGTGAGCTGTTAAGGGTATCGAGATCGAGAAGTGAGACCCTGGCTTCAGCAAGTTTGCAAAGGGCAAATTTGGTGGACGGTGTTAGGTATGTCAGTGGTCGGATTACGGCTGACAGTTATTTCCCGGACGGAATTAAGGCGGGCAGCAGATTTGAAACTACTTGTCACTTTTTACTTCATATCAAAACGAATTAAATGTGAATTTTATATTCCTTGCTAGATTTAATAAATATATGAATTTTACTTTAATATGAGACCTACAGCACCAGAGTTTCCCTTATCAGTCGCTATGTCTGAATAAAACAAAAATGATGGTCCTTAGGAGGTCGGTATTCGGTGGGTTTACGTTACTTACAAGTCATGCATCTACCTGAGAAGAACTGCCTAATCCTCTGCATGTTGTGTTCAAACTGAATTAGTTATAAAAGTACTTACATAATAAACAGCAACAGTTGAAAAAATGCTGGAAAGTTTTAGACACTTATTATTTCAGCTGCGAAAGCGTTCTATAGTAGGTATGCGTTATGCTGAAAGGACCTGCGGATGTTGATGCAAAATGCCAATTTTTAATCGACTTCGAAAAGGAGGAGAATTTCCAATCGAAGTTTTTTTGTTTTCGCCTATTTGATTCAGTTTGTTTCTGTGTAAAATTGCACCGACTTCTGAAACTGTTATTTTTATTATAGTAATTACTTTACTCCTTTCAGTTTTTTTTTGAAGTTGGTTTTAACATAGTACAAAGTACCCATACGAGTATCAATGAATAAATTGTATACTACAACTTTCCCCAAAAGTTTAACTAAACCCAATACTTAGTTTAAGAGAAATAACTGTTCAAAGATTTCTAACAAATACCCTAAAATCAATATATTCCCAGCTATGATTAGCTGTGTTTTATTATTACATTTTAGGTCATATTTTGGGTCACGGATTAGAAGCTTTATTTTCTGAATTCGTAACTAAAGCAGAAATGAAGAATTAAGAAAAAAAACTGAAATAAAAATCACTTTTGATGGAAATAAAAAGGTATCCTGCCGTTTTGCCAAAATTATTTTGACAGAATTTCACTATCCAAACAAATTTTAGCAACCTTTTTACACCAATACAATATTTGGAATGATTTTAGTACGCCCATTTTCATTTGGCCAAATTTTTACTTGGCAGAATATTGTCAATATCCCAAATATGCCAAGGATAATGTCATTAAAGCATTTGGTCTTTAATGAAATGATCTATTACAACGTACAATCTTTAGACAATAAACATTTGTGACACGCTTATTTCTTTTTGAAATCGAAACAGCTAACATTAGGTTAGAACTATGACCACACAACGCCAGAAACATATTTTTGAATGTAATACACTAAGTTACAAGAAATGTAATACAATGTGCAACCTGTGGAGCAAATACACTAAAAAAGCCTGCAATGCTCTACGCGTCCAGTATAACAACGCGTTCAGGGGCCTGTTGGGGCTCCCATGGCGGTGCAGTGCCTCCGGCATGTTCGCCGACCATAGCACGGACGGACGGCTTCCAGGCGGTGCTTCGCAAAAGAACGGCCTCCCTGTGGTCTCGGGTAAAGGGTAGCACCAACACGCTTCTGAGCGTGGTGTCGGACAGAGTGGACAGTCAAATCCTGAGGCATTGATCGCTCATGCATGTCCAAAATAATAATAATTTAAAATTTTACTAACTTAGCTATAAGTATCTACCTACTAACATAATATGGACTTGTATCAATTACTGTGTGCTTGGTCTGAAATAAATATCTATTTTCAATTTCAATTATACCAACTGAAATATTTGACTACATTAAAATTGGTAAAAGTACTAGTTGGTAAGCAAGTTATTGTTTAAACGTTCACTTGCCAAACATTAGGTTTGCGTCATAATTATTTGTCAAGGTATATGCCAAGTAATTATTTGGCAAATGAAATTATGCGGAAAATTGTTTGGGAAGTGATAATTTGTCTTTTTTTTATGAAACAAGGTTAACCCAATAAAAATCCTTTAAACCAATCATCAGTGATACTTTAAGTGGCCCGCGGATTAGTACGCCCTTTCTGATTAAAATCGTTTATGTATTGAGCTGCCTAATTTGCGCCCCCCTACATCCTACGCTCCTGGCAGCCGCTCCTATGATCAGCCCCTGGATACGATACCTACTGCTAACTAATGACCGCTACTACGATTAATAGTTTAAAGGACATTGCAGAAATCAACACGCTTGGCAGATGGATTGCTGGTTGCAGTATGTTGTTAGCCAGTCGCCTTCTACCTCAAGGGTGGAAAAGGGGTGCTATTGTGACCTATTCTTGCCGGTAACCACACGGTGTTTACAATACTATAAGATACACTATACTCTGTTCAATGAAAAATTAGTCCTGACATAGCTGTCATTTCGTAAATTGTAGCCGTGAGGAGACTGCTTTCGCAAAAATGTAAACGACATCATCAAAAACCGTAAAATAACTAGGTATATTATCCATGTTTTCTTATTAAATATTTGATATTCTTTGTGTGGTAACGTTTTGAAGTGAAACGACAGGACTCACGTTATGTTAGAACGGGTATAAAATAAAATATTAGGTCGGGGAAAAAGTCTTTTCGCATTATAGTATGTATGAACTTGTAATAAAATCTCTTTGGCTATACTATTTGGCTGGTTTTGGTATCATTGAAAGTTTAAATTTTAAAGAACATAATTCCAAATTCAAATTAGGAAAATGTGTGATTTTCATTTGTTTTTCGTACCGTCAAGATGAGTGAAACTAATGAAGAAATTCGATACATTTTAAAATTTTACTACAAAAAAGGTAAAAATGCAACGCAAGCCGCGAAAAAAATTTGCGATGTTTATGGACCTAGTGCAGTGTCTGAAAGAGTAGCACAAATTTGGTTTAAGAGGGCTATCGCATTTTGTCTCCTGTCTCGCTCGCACAGGACCATATTTTTAAGAATGTTAAATTAAAAGATGCATTTTTAATAATGTATTCAATGGGCTCCCTTTAAAATAATATTAATTTGATAGGTAATTATTAAAAACACACTACTATCGTGTTCCCTAATAAACTCAGCTCAATAATTATTATGATCCGTTTTTGAGATAAGTTTAATAAATGTCACAATAAAAATGTTTTTAATAATTATACCTATTAAATTAATATTATTTTAAAGGGAGCCCATTGAATACATTATTAAAAAATGCATCTTTTAATTTAACATTCTTAAAAAATATGGTCCTGTGCGAGTGAGAGAGGTGAGAAAATGCGATAGCCCTCTTAAGCGTTTTCAATCCGGAAATTTTGATGTCAAAGATGCACGTCGCTCTGGTCGCCCTATTACAGATAAAATGGATGCCATTTTTGAAAAGCAAGATCGGCATATCAGTAGTTACGACGTAGCTGAAGAACTCGAAATTGACCACAAAACAGTTTTGACGCATTTGAAAAAAACTGGGTACACAAAAAAGCTCGACATTTGGGTACCTCACGAGCTCACTGAAAGAAACTTAATGAACCGTGTGCTCATTTGTGATTCTTTATTACGACGTAATGAAACCGAACAAAATCAAAATCAAAAGTTTTTATTTCACATAAACCATTACAGGCGCTTATGAAAAGTCGAATTTAGGTGCACGGTTCCAATTAGTCGTTTCCAAGAACCATTTTTGAAGAAGCTGATAACTGGTGATGAAAAGTGGATCACGTACGTTTTTCGCACGTTCTTGTCGAACGTGCGAAAAAGGTCGTGGTCAAAGACCGGTCAGGCTTCACAGACTGTGGCGAAACCCGGGTTAACTCGCAACAAGGTGATGCTTTGTGTGTGGTGGGATTGGAAGGGCATTATTCATTACTAGCTGTGCCCGCGACTCCGTCCGCGTGGAAGTCGGAAAACAACATTGTGTCGCAGCAACTAAATAATCCATTTATTATAATAATAGACAAAGGTGTCCCACTAAGACACTTATATCTTTTGAACCATTTCTTTATGTAGAGTTTCAGCTCCTCTTGATTGACCGTAAAGATTCATAAAACCGTAATACTAAAAACGTGTTGCTTATTTCTATACATTTCCTTGCTAAAATGGATTATAATTGAATATTGATACTTTTATTGAAGATGTAACAAAACCATATCGCGATACAAAAATAGCTACAACGCCGTCTTGTTACAATCTGCGAACTAAATTATGATTTCATTCGAGGTGTGGTAGGTATAGAAAAGAACTTTAAATATTAAAAAAAAAACGTATACAAGACTTCATTTAATTTTAATAAGTTATAAATAGGTAGGTACTGCTTTCAAAAAGTCTGATCTGGAAATCGAACCAACACAAACGCGAGAAAACATCATCTATATTTTTATTTCACCAATCGATATGATCGCTCCAATAACCATAATGCCTGAAATTGATGGAAGACCATAAAAACTAACATTAAGTACCTACCTAACTTAGGTACATTTCAATTCCAACACTTATTTGTTGTTACTTCTTATTTCTTGCACTTCCTTCAATTTAAGACAGTGTGTTTGTTGGAGAGATTTGATCCTTATTATTGACCTTATAGATATCTATCAACAGGTGCCATAATATAATACCGGATGGTACATAAAGCTTTGTCAGTTCGATTCCCGGTTCAGGCAAAAAAATCAGTAAAAGCTAATTTCTTACTTTAAAAAAAAGTGAAATGAAGTTTCCTTTGAGTGAAATTTGCTATTTTTAATATTTAAAGCACTTTCCCTCCATGGCCACGTCTTTGGAACATTACCTAAAGCTTAAAAAAACTCAATTAAATAAACTTAATAAAACGACGGCGACAGGCTTTGAATAAATCTGACAATAATGAACAAAATAAAATAAAATATAGAAAAACATTCCAAAAAGTACATTGAGTAGATAGAATGATTACGAAATACTAAATTTCAACGAAAGCACTGGGTGAGCGCTTTCCTTGCAAATAATCATGGCCACCGATTTCAATTTGAATTTGGACCTTATTTTCGGCATCAGCATTCCCAAAAAGTATGAACATTCAATGAACAAAAATCCTACTATTAGTCCAGATCATGAATTAATTTTATTGTGAACAACAATAAGAAATTCACCTAATAAATTCTAAATAACAATATCTTCGTTTTTTTTTTGTAAAAGCTTAGTTCCTTCTTCATAAGGATAGCATTTCATTAAACCTTTCGTAGACTGAGAATAGGTACCAATTCAACGTTGAATATTAGGTAATTTGTGGATTTATTCGTAGTAAAATATTTCCTCGCAACATTATTTGATACACGTAACGCCATCTATTGAAAATAAACTAATATATGCTAAGTTCTTCTAGAAAACTTAAAATTCGCATAACTTTTGATTGCGTGAACCGATTGCGATGAAACAAAAACCATATGTTACTTGGAGATAAGCACAATATATGTTTATAAAAGTCAACAGCATTGGGTCAGTTGTTTTTACGTGATGCTTGAACAAACAAACAGATAAACAGATAAACAGACAAACAGACAAACCAACAAACAGAAGAAACAAAATACAAAAATGTTAAAAATGGGTTCTTTTGGTTATTTTTTAACACCCCAACCATGTTTTTTCAAAATATTTGCTATGTACAGATACGCAAAGTCTACAGATTTGATAAATGTATAGAAGATATTGATTATTTGCATATCTTTTGAATGCGTGAACCAATTGCGATGAAACAAAAAAATATGTTACTTGGAGATAAGCACAATATATGTTTATAAAAGTCAACAGCATTGGGTCAGCTCTTTTTACGTGATGCTTGCATAAACATGCAAACATATGTTTAATCTTTACTTCCCTAGATGGCGTTGGCGTCGAATTAGATCGCGCTATGGTTTCGTTACCGCGCGATTTATAAGTTCTAGACAAAAATTTCCTAGTTACTTCTAAACCACGATTTTATTATATGTATAGATGAGCTGTTACCACCAGGCAGGACCATCGATTCTGAACTCTACTGCGAACAACTGATGAGATTAAAGCAAGAAGCTGAGAGAAAGCGGCCGGAATTAATCAACAGAAGGGGTGTGGTTTTTCATCATGATAACGCTAGACCTCACACATCTTTAGCCACTCAGCAAAAATTAAGAGCGTTTGGCTGGGAGGTGTTAATGCATCCGCCGTATAGTCCTGACCTTGCACCTTCAGATTTCCACCTGTTTCGGTCTCTTCAGAATTCTTTAGGCAGTGTCAGGTTAACATCACGAGAGGACTGTCAAAACCACTTGTCGCGGTATTTTGATCAGAAGTCCCAAAATTTCTATAGCAATGGGATCATGTCCCTACCTACAAGATGGCAAAAAGTTATCGAACAAAATGGTACCTACATACTTTAGTTAAATGTAAATAAACTATATTAAAAAATGTTTTGAATTTTCTTAAAAAATGCGAAGAAACTTTTTCCCCAACCTATTACTTGCACAGCTTATGAATACCATAGATTACAACTTAAAAATTCATTTATTCAAAATAGAATAGAATTAGGTACTTAGTTCTTTTTGAGCGTTAATGTTAGAAAAAACAACCCCCAGAAACGCCCTCCGCTACCTAGTTTAGTAGTTTCCTAGTTCCTTTGGTTTCATTAATCAAGAAACCGATTGAATGAGTTTTCCAAAACACATGGTCATAGAGGAAAAGTAAAGTACTTTAAATACCTATTAAAAACAGCAAATTTTACTTACGTGAGACTTTATTTTATTTTGTCTTGTCTTTCAAAAAGTCTCTCGCCCGATTCCCGATTCAATACAAACGCTAAAAAATATTACCCTGTATTTTTATTTCACCAATAGATAGGGTAAATAAATCTCTCCAATATGATATGTCTACACCAGTGCACTTTCATGTTCATCTTGCACTTTCGTCTGACGCATGCCTGAAGCGCGATAGCGCATGCCCTAATATTAGTTAAGTCATATGGCAATCAATATTGCGTGCGCTTGACGCAAGAGGAATTGAAAGTTGAAAGCGCAAGATGAACATGAAAGCGCACGGGTGTAGACATACCAATAAACATTCTGTCTTCAGATCATGCAGTCTAGAAAAAAAGATAAAAGAAAGAGAAACTTACGTATATTTCAATTTAATGACACCAAGGCAGGATATTCTACTCAAAAAACAACCTACTTTATTTTGTTGTTAGTTGTTACTTCATGGATTTGTTTCAGTTTAGGACACTGTGTTTGTTGAAGTGATATAATCCTTATAATTTGATCCTGTCAATATCTATCAACAGGTGCCACTAAATACGGAATGGTACTACCTATTTCTCAGATTTGTCAGTTCGATTTCCAGCTCAGGCAAAAATTAAAACAAGCAGTAGTATCTCTTACTTTAAAAGATAAGCGTGTATACCAAATTTCAGCTCAATCAGTTAAAGATAATTAATTTAAAATTCAGTTGCAAGATTCCACCCGGACAAACATACATATTTATATTGCAAGTTTAATAAAAGCTTGTAATAAAATGAGGTCTCCTTAAACTCTGCTATCTACACTAATATTATAAAGAGGTAAACTTTGAAAGTTTGAATGTAGGAGGTAATCTCCGAAACTACTTATCCGATTTCAAAAATTCTTTCTTCAACATTTCGAATAGACCTCCTGGATGGACATAGGCTATATAATAATATTAACTACCACACGGGCGAAGCTGCGGGCACAGCTAGTTTTTAAAATTTAAAATACTTTTTCTCTATGACCATGTGTTCTGGTATACTGTTGGTAGACTGTAGTGGCTAAGGTCCCAAATGAGCTAAATAACAAGTGACTGTATTTTATTTCAAGAGTTCGTTCGTGTACCTCTTTTAAGTTAAACAAACCCATATTAAATTAAAAGTTGTGCTGAACTTTTTTTATCAATGTATTTTTAATATACTTAAATCCCATTAAATAAGGTGTGTGGTATTTTTAAAATTATTATAATTGTTTACATTGTTGATATAATATGCCTATTGTATTCCGTGCTATTGACAATTAAATGCCATCAAAAACATTAATGTAAAAAAAGCCAAGTCTCGCGACTTTTTTGCCGTAAATAGTTCTGGGATCTAAGTTAGACCGAAGATTGGCATTTCATTAAAATTTATAAAGATACTTTGAACTTGGCAATCACCAGTAGATGGTACCAGGTACCAGGCTTAGTACTCTCCGTAACATAATTTTCAGGCTTTCGCTCTCATGTGTTATAAAGATATGGGGGGCTTAAAGGTGCTTGGAGTTACTTAGAGAAAAGGATGTACGGCTATGCCTGCGGGGCACTGCCGTACCCCTGATGCATAATTACATAGGAAAATAGGATACATTTTTGAGATGTGATTGAATGGCCAAAACAGATTATCAGAAATAGAGAAAAGTGGGCAAAGGACTGATTTAAATGATTTGCCATGATGTCAATTTTGGACGAAACCTAAACATACTTGTTGTTGATTTAGCCCATTTTTTTTCCAAAAGTGTATTAAATATCGCATCAATCGGAAATGTAATGTAATCAGTTAGAGTGAATGGAATTTCATACAAGTCTTCATCATAAGCAGATTAAAAACAAACAACAAACGGTAAATTTCGGAACTCTCAAATCGCCATACTTTGGCGAAAAAGAAATATTAATTGTAGGTATATTTTAATTGAACATTATTTATTTATATTGTAGGTACCTGTCAAGTTTCGTGCCCGATACGAAATGGTATGTTTAATAACTTACTTAACTCAATCATTACCAATTAACTGCTAACGGCCAATTAGTTTGTCCGTGATTTAAAAATGATCAAAGAAGCAGGTTTGGCGCATCGTTCTTCCCGTAGTGGCGAACGAAACGAATAAGCTAAGCGGTGGGCGGGGAACGCGGCGCCGCCGGTGCGTGCGCGCACTGCGCTTTTTGCTTGTGGCAGGGCGACCGCGGTGCGGCGGCGGCGGAGGCGCACCGGGATCTTATCCTTATTGTATTTTATTCTGTTCTTAGCTCTCTGTCCCGACGAACGTCCCTACCACACATCCCTATTGTAAAACTCAACGTTTTATTGTAACAAAGCCAGTTTATTATGAACTAACGTATTATGCCAATATGTTAGTAAAAACTCAGTCATTCTTTGCCCGGTCTTCAGACGGTCTGTTTTGTTGTGTGAACGAGTGTTATAAATAAAATAATAATAGCGGCGAACAACCGATTTTTAAGAAAATTGCTTTATCAACTGACATTATGAATATAAATGATTTGGTGACCCGTTTATTTTTTCTCACCATTATTTACATTGTCGATGGAGCTACACCTGATGATAAGGTAAATATTCTTTCTTTTTTGTTGAAATTAAGGCCTGTGTTCTTAAACTTGCGAATTACTCTTACCTTTAACTTAGGTAATTACAGATGGAATTAACTGTATCTTTTAGTTAAGTAGTTACTAAAGTTACATAAGATGCCTAATTAAATAAGTTAGGTATATGAATGTATTTTTAAATCCTTAATGTTAAAATAATTTGACTTAAAGCGGGAAATCTAAATATTATATTGACATAAGTAGACTATACTTTTTATGTTAGTAAATAACTTCTGTCCGTCTAACTGCCTACATGTACGTAACCCAGAGACAGGTATACGTACTATGTAGGTATTTCCTGCACTATCAGATGGACGTGACAAGTGACAAGCACAAGCTACAGAATAGCAGTTAACCGAGAGCTTGCTTATCGTGTGCTCGTCGGATGGACATTTATTTTACTATTACAAAGCTCCGAAGATCCATAAATAACTATCTCGGACGGAATATATATATTTAATGTAGATAATATTTCAGCCGTATCTGTTATCATTATCATCTTGATATTTAACTAAGCCGTGCAATACATTATCATGTTTATGTACCTACTTACTTTATTATATCTGTGGTTATAATAATCTACTGATTTTCCTTTAATATAATTCACACAAAGCTAGTCTTTGCCGTCAAAACCACTCATCATTTTTAAAGTTTGCGATAAATATAATAAACTACAACATATTTTATGTTAAATAAGTAAGTTAATGATAAATATATTTTACTCTACATAAGGTAAAATATTAAAAGCAGAAACGAATTAATTTTTAACTAAAATTACTGCTGTATTAAGGCAATATTGGCTGAAGTGGATAAAATTAAGTAAAACCTTTTACTTGCACAGTTTAAAGTGTACTGGCTAATTTAAAATGTTACCATACAATTTGTTTAGATTAACTATTTCTAAACACTTCAGCCATTATCTGAAAGTTCTATTGACGGTTGAATGTTCTCAACTCCTGAATCTCGTCATTTACACCAGATACGACTGAGAGCCACGTCCGACCTTCGTAACTTAATTTATATTGGTAATCTTCTTTTAAGTGTTTTCCTGATTTACATAAATTACTTGTGTCAGCAGTCCCTAGAGAACGGCTTTTTTGCTCATTTCACGGCTTTAGTATTTGATGGGGGTACCTGGGGTGAGGTCCGAAAAAACACTGAAATGTGACTGCATAAAGTAAGTCACTGGCTCAGATCTAATCTCACTTTGAATCCCTTGAAATCAACATTACTTTAAATTCTCCTTCTTTAAAATTCAACCTGAAAATATAAATATAAAATTAGGAATATGTGAACTACCTGCTTCCAACACGGACTACTCATGCCTTGAACTTAATAAATCTCCGCATGTATAAGGAATTCTTTTTGACTCATCAAAACAAGATATTGAAAAAACAAAATGTCTTCTCACTTAGGTACACATCAAAACTAAACCCTACTTTCAAACCCAATTTTCAATACAATACTCTGAAAAATGCATTGTGACAGACAAAAAAAAAAGTATAAAACAAAAAGAAGAACAACAATAAATTTCAAAATGGACTGTAAATAATATTGAATTTGCTTAGATCTACACTAATGCTCTAGTGTACCTACGTATGCGAATCACAGAAATGTGATTAGGTACTTAAGTATTTATATTTATCTAATCTTAAAACTTCTCCAGTCGGAGATTGGTGATCTTAACTGCACTGCCACTCGGAACAACGAGCTGGTGCTCAATTCAATTAGACCCTTCCATGAAGTTTCTGATCTACGACGTTCCATAGGATAAGAATTATGCCTTGAATCTTCTTTTGTTTAATAAGATGCAGAAGTGTGTACCTTTTCTCATAATGTGGTACATTATTGATTCAGCCGCATCTGATTAGACTAGTAATCTAATAGTAGATAGATAGATTCCAATAGACTTCAATATATTATGTTACGGCCAATATTAGTGGTCAACGGGATTCACTTACCTGGATAGTTTGTATAACTTATTTTTTCTGGCTTATCATTATTAATTTATTTACTGGTTTTGTTAAAGTAATAAACTGTACATTTCGATTACTTCATATCGTGAATTTAAGCGTTCAAATAGCAAAAACACAAGTGGAAATCTAGGCTACTGAATCGCATGATTTGCGTCAGCCGATGCGAATATTGACATTGGTATTGATAAAGTACCTGTAGATACTCACTTGCCATATAAGTGGAAACGGAATTTAAATTAGTCTTAATGTTATATGATTATGAGCTCGTATAATAAGTTAAATATTTAAAGTGTTTCTAAGTACAACGCGAGTCCATTGTTCAAACGGTTCGAGGAATAAACTGGAATGAGAAACCGAAGTGTGTTTATATTTGCATTTAAGCGTAACTCCCGAGCGATGTTAATCAATTCAGAAACCTGGATCGATCCACCAATCATTTTGCTTTAGAATAACAAACCTTTCTAAAAGGAAAATAAATGCAATAATCGAATACATAGTGCTTCTGTGTGAACAACATACACACAATAGGTACCTAATAAAATCAAGTAAGGATCGCGTTAGATTTGTCACAATGCACAAATTATTGGCTTACAAAGTTTCAACATCACGGTAACAAGACTGAATCATACTGAAAATAATGTGCATCAATCAATCAATTGGGTCAATTGATCGTTGTCAATTTAATTGAGATTGTCACTTGTTTCTTGCCAGAGTTCCGCATCGGGTTCACAGAGCAACGAGAGTTGCAAAGCTCGCGCGGCAGCGTGCGAGGCAAACACAGCGAACGCTCGCCGAGCAGTGTGTGGTACCGACGGCCGAACCTACCCCTCGCGATGTCACCTCATGGTAGCGCAGTGCTCCGGGGAACCAGTCACCATCGCCAGGAAGGGACCCTGCGTTGGTAAGTGACCTGTAAATCCACGATAACTGCGAAAACGTATAACAGAGGTTACTCAGAACGAAGAACTTTGATTCCACTCCTAGATAATATTGTAATGCTTGTCGTAACATAGATTCTCGTTGTTGCTGACTAGTGTTACCAAGCTATCGTAGAATAGGAAATATTTCTGTCCCCCATGCATGAATATGGCTCTTATAAAAAGCGTCTTTGTTAAGCTTGACCTTGCATTTGCGCTACAACCGTTCTTTATGAAGTCATGGAATCTTGTTAGTGTACGGTATCTACATTAGTAGGTACAAATCATGTTAAAACAGCCCATGAATCACATACATATTACATATTACCCTAACGAAGTCCATTTATTATGGTGTTAATTATGTATTGTATTGCCAGCTCTAAGTGTAAAGTCCTAGTGCTGATTGAGCGCAGTCAAGAGCTTTGCATTCTTTGTGACATAAATGTAATTTTTAAGTTTCTTCATAGGAGTTCTGACTGCAGCCAATTGTGTGATTTATTATGTGCCACAAATATTAATACACTAGCTTTTGCTCGCGGCTTCGCTCCCGTTAATTTACAGATCCCTATTTTTTTGATCCCAAAATATAGCCTATAGCACTCAGGGATAACGTAGCTTCCTATTGGTGAAAGAATTTTTGAAATCGGATGAGTAATTTCGGAGATTACCTCCTACATACAAACAAACAAACAAACAAGCAAACAAATTCTACCTCTTTATAATATTAGTATAGATTTGCGAACATAACTATACTCTATTTCATGTTACAAAGACAAATAAGACCCATTTCAGTAAGGATGTGTATAAAATAAACAACGTGTTTGCTTTCAGCAGAGATTCCACACACCTAATGCTTTTATGAACCTTAACGGTTATTCAAGATGAGCTAAAACTATTTGACGAGATGGTTTAAAAAATATTCGTTTCTTTGTGGGCCACTTTGAAATTTTATTTACAGCGCATATTGCGGAATTCTCGACCGTCAAGTTGTCTACGCGGGTTGTGAAAAACAGTTTCCTTAAAATATAAATGATAAGTCTACGTTCTAATTTATGGTCGCAGAGGGTCAGTCATCCTGTCTGATCGCGCTACGTTACGCGTTGAATGCGAAGAGTGGGGTCTGGTCGGCGTATGTTCCTCGATGTCGTACGGACGGCAGCTATGCTGCGGTGCAGTGCGCGAGCGCAGGTGCGGTTGCTGCTGGCTGCTGGTGCGTCACGCCTGACGGCAAGCCACTGCCCGACACCTCCGTCAGGAATGGCAGACCTGACTGCACTAGGACTGGTAAGTAACTACTTTAACTTAATAAGAAATTAGCACGCAATGAACATTGATACTTTTTTGCTACCAGTCACGATGGATAGAAGAGTCCACCGAGTCAGCAGCTTGTTTGAGCTCACTCATTACTGTTATTTAAATATAAGGGTGACTTGAGCTGCGACAATCATCTTCCAGAGATTGCACATAAGTCTCTTCAAACTGATAGACAGCAGAACTATTGTCTACTTTGTAATTGGTACATTTCTCTTCTCCTCTTTGTTACTGTGCACGCATTATTGAAGTTTTTCATATACTTAGTTATTAATGCAAAGCGAATTCTGTTCCTTCATTGTTGCCTAGCTCATTTTAGAGAGGATTATAGTAGAGGGTCTAAAGCATATTTATTTCTTGCTCTCGTCGTATCGGTTTGCACGTGAATACATTTTGCTAAAGTTTTTTGTGTAGTTATTGTACCAAGAAAATGAGAGTTGTGATGTCTGCTAAGCGAATTCTAAGTATATTATTGCTTATTCAGTTGAGAGGTGAATAAACTACACTTGTCTGCTTTATAGGTTGCATTACGACATTAGATCAGAATGCCTCTATTAAAGCTATTCAATTTAAAAACACTACATTACAATAACATTAAATTTAAATAAAACAAATTGTAAGTACATATTAAGTAACTAGTGTGTTCAGAACAATGGTAGGACGTAAGCCGTACTTATAAATCTTACTAAACGTTGTTGTAGGCGATACGAAATCGCTGCACTGATTATGATTTATAAGTTTAGAAGTATTTGATCATAATAAGTTCAGAAGATTTTATAGGTAGTCTACGGTAAGAGATATCTTGTACCCGGATTCCAGACATCTGTTTTATCTAACCCGCCATTGTAAATACCGCTGGATATACTTCAGACATCGTTTGTAAACAATGATCCAGATGAAAGCCACTGTTTACATTAAACTAAACGCCTTTTAGAAGTACCGATAGATAAGTTTCACGTAGATATTATCTTAAACAATTTTCACAGGAACGCACCCAATTCGTTAGAAAATGCTGATAAACACATTACTCTTGCGTGTTATAAACATAGTGATGATTCACATTAAAATATAGTAGGCCATTTAACTAATTTACCATAGGTTACTGTACTTTTAATGTGAACAGTCAACTTCTAATGTAATCATGGAAATATTGGTGGAAGATAGTTTCTTTAGAAAGATTCCTTTAGCGCTTGAAAAGAGCGACAAAAGTTCGTTTTAGATATTTTTAAAAAGTAAGTAGATACTTGGGCATACACATAGAAATTGCAAAAGAGAAACTGAAGAATACACTTAAACCGTTAAACTCAGGGAAAAAGTTATATTACTGTGTTTTCCTTTTCAAACTAGGTATGAAAGTAAAATAAGCACCTACAATATTTTGGCATACATCGCGTCAGTAGTCAACTCCGTATGAAAGTATACACTAGTACATGAAGTCGACTGCCATATTTCAACGTCTAACTGCATAATTTGTGTATAAGAACACCATCAAAGTTGTTTATAATATAATCAGTGTACGTCGAAAATGCACCAATATTGTCACAGCGTACAGTGTACGAGCCTTGAGATGTAAATAACTCCTGATACTTTGATAACGCATTCACGGGTGACAAATGACGTCACATGCAGCAATCTATTCAGATGCAAGTAAAACAAATGACACTGATAATTCTGTCATTACTACTTATTAAAAAACTCGGCAGGCATCAAATTTTATGTCAATTGAAAAGTTGCTTTCAATTGACATAAAATTTGATGCCTGCCGAGTTTTTTTCCTTTACGTGGTCCTTATTATTCTTATTGCTACTTATTCCCCCTAAAAGATAGAGAGAGCAACAGAAAGTGCAGAAACCAATGCCAATACTTTGATATATAAATAATGTGAGTATATTTTAAGTATGGGTTGCACGTCTTTATACATATTTATGTACATTTGTAAGTATTTTGTGATTAGAATGCAATTACCTTTGGCGCCATATCGTCAGTATTACACATAAGTTTCGAGCTTTCGTTATGAATATATTCTTCGTATTTTAGCATTAAATTTACGTTGACTGCCAACTATTGTAATTATTGATTTATCTTACTAATGTACGAGTCTAAATATTTTTGCGTGCGGTCGCCGGCACTGGTAAAATAGTGAATAATGTTCTATGTGGGAATTCTTTACGGATGAGTCACATTTAGCAAATCTTTATATTAAGTATTTTGCGGGACATTACAGTTCATGTATATGTTATATTTCGTATTTATAGAGGTCAGGGGCCCGTGAAGCGGAAGGCAGCAATCAGGACTGGTTCACTAGACAGTTACCTATTATTGAATTAGACGACATTGATATGAGCTACTGCTACGCGTATACAATTTTTTTTTCTTGCCAATATCCTTGTACAAACTTTTCCACGATAAGACTAGGATCATGTGAAAGACTAACATTTTGATCTATCTGCCTAGCAATCTATCTAGATGATTATTATGTATATAAGTAATACTACAATATCGTAGATGAGGTTAAATCGGCCTGTACGAGTTTAAGTATAGTGTGTTGATAAATTCATTGAAGTAAACAATGTTTGGTTTAAACCATAGGTAATAAGAACATTAGTCATTATGCATAAGTCATAAATGCTCATCAGTCTTGGAATTTTCCCAGTAGGTTCGATTTTTAGGCCTATTGGTCGTACAGAATATGTTGCATGTCTATAAAAATTGCTATAGAATATTACTTCAATATCCTTGAAAGTGGTTTTTTCCCGCAGTCAGTTACTACGGATAATCTTAGCGGATTTTATTGCTATAATTAGGCATCCACCGCCTATGTATTAATTGCCAAATAATGAACTTGATTTTAATACAAAAAGGGACTTCACACGAGACTTAACCATCTTAACGTAAATCTTGGATTATTCGGATTAAGTTACAATTACATCATGTTAGATAAATCGATTGTATATTTGTATGGTGTAAAGAAATATTAAATGACATATATTTTATTACACCATTAATCTTTTGCTTCTTCTTGGAGATACTTGATATCTCAGCTACAGTCGGTTATTCAGCCGAATCTCACGACATTTGTATCTGGCTCTATTATTGTTGCCTGGCGTTTAAAGGTTGTTGACGCTGAGTATGAAGCATTATCACAACAAAGCAAGCAAACATTTTTTGGTTACGTTTCACAAACTGTACAAAAAATCGTCCTTAGCTTACGTTCCATTGCGGGTTGAAATCTGACTAGGAACGAAAGCCAGCTTACAGACAAGACCGACAATAACATCAATTAATACGATACTTTGCATACGAATTGAAAAATTATGTAGGCACTTTGGATGTAAGTTACGTTGATGAGCTATAAACATGACGTGATATGCAGTTTTTATGATAGTGTACGCTATCCCCGTCGCCTCGTCCCCACACTGTCTACGCTTAGCTCGTCGGATTCATCTTTAAACGTTCTGTTATCGAGCATAGTTCTATACCCTTCAGACAAAGGGTCATCCTACGCAGGGCATCGCCCGCTATTCGGCTAACAGTCTGCTTCCTTGTACAAGTACATGCACCTTCTTGTAACCTCCAACGATTTGATCCGCAACTGATCCCAACTGGCATAGTGAAACTTTAGAAGAGAGAGTGAACGTCAAACGCCGTAACGAGGCAAATGTTGTGGTAACTGGTACAAATCTATTGTGGTAAAACGCGGTAGGAAGATATATTTGGTTCCTTTAAACGTCACTTGACAATATTATAAACATAGTCAGTCTACTGTTGTATAATTACTTACAAGTAAAGAAGAATATCACTACATAGTATAAAACAAAGTCGCTTCCCGCTGTCTATCTGACCCTATGTATGCTTAGATCTTTAAAACTACGCAACGGATTTTGATGCGGTTTTTTTTAATAGATAGAGTGATTCAAGAGGAAGGTTTTAAGCTATATAACGTACACATGCGAAGCCGGGGTGGGTCGCTATTATCCTAATATAAAACTATAAAGTAAAAGAGGGTATCAAAATACTCCTTCGCATAGCTGTCAACTAGTTATGTATCCAGAACTCTGCAACATTAGCTGTCGTTACAAACTCGCTCTATCGCTCGTGAAACAATTATTTTCTTATAAAGAAAATGGTCGTTATAAGTTAAGAGTGTCCTTACTGGACGTACTATGCAGTTGAAGCACATTATAATAAGTTAAAAGAGAAGCAGAGCAGACATGTCTTTGAGACGTGCTTAGCAATTCCAATAATAAGTTAGCAGGCGTATGATTGTTGCTAAGTCCTCCACTGCATAAGAATCTACCAGTAACATTATTAGCTGGACGGACTGCTACATCGCGCTTAAATTGTTACCTGTCACATTTTGCACCCATATTGGAAGATTTATAGTTTCTATAACATAAAGACACATCTTCGTCACCATCTCGGCATCGGAACTTGAGTTTACCAAAGGTGTTCCGTTCCACGTGAACTTTGAATGTGCAAATTTTCACAATATAAATATTGACAGGATAGCAGACGATATTCCGTGAACTTCGTAAATCCAGATAAACATTCTTCTTCTCACGCCGGAAATGCTAGAATTCCAGATCGTTATATCTCAGAATGCCTAAGTAGATACATGTGTTTCTTATAAAATGAGTCAGGCCCTGAATTTATTTAAAAGAGCTGACAGGGAACGATTTTTGTTATAAAAATAAACTCAGGTAAAAAAGTTGGCGTGAGTCAATAACTTTAGACCTGCGTTGACTTGATTTTGCACTTAATTCTATTGAGGAATGCGGATTGATGAAAAAAACAACTATGTATCCAAATATTACAAACTGCATTGTATAGCTTAAACATTTTGTTTGAACCTTTTTCATCAGATGTTGAGACAATATCGTCTTTTAATGTGGGCATAACTTGATGTAAATTAAAGTCTACCTAATTTGCCTTTTTATGTTCGGTTAAACTGATTTGTCACACGGGTGGAAACTATAGGTATCGACGGTTGCTGTTGTTTTGAAGGTTCATTTAATATAACTTAAACACTAATGATATCTACTGTCATTTAATAAATATTTGTACACTGTACGTACTACGTCTGTGGATCTTTAGTTATGGGTGATGTCGTATCAGCTTCGAAGTGTTGAGCACTTTTATTGTTTCATGGTCTCAATTCTATCCACCGTACCTTCAGAATGGTGTTGTTACCTATTATGTTACATTCCTGTGAGTTTATTTTAGTTTAAAATGGCATGTGGACACGTAAGTAAACGATTGTTAGACATTCCATGAATAAACCATATATTTAATAAACTAACGTTCTGGTACAATTGTATTGCATTTTATAGAAAACAATATCGATTGAATATCATCGATCTCGAACTCGATCGAAAATATTTCAAGATCCCAATCGAAAATTTCCCTAACTCAAAGCACTTAGCATTCTCGTTAGGTGCGCTGGTATCGCGACACACATCCGCAATAAGTTAGTCGTATGAAACCTGACCGTAAATGAAATGACAAAACCTTCTCGGAATACCCACACGAGCTGGCGGTTATTTTTAATCTTTAGTTCATTATTACTCTATAGCTTATTGTAGGTACCAATAAATCCTAAAATATAGTCATCATGTTTTGTAATCCTGCTATTTTACCAGATGACGCTATTTTGCATTCACTATAATTCTATCAAGGACCTATTTACGTAGGTACTTAATTTAGTCTTGCCTTTATAAGTTTTAAATGTCACAAGCACTGTATTCTTCATCAAACAGACTAAGTACTTGAAGACTTACTAATGTGTTGAAATACTTACTACCTATTTATCAATGTCTATGCATTACTTAATGCTCAAGTCTCATTCATTAATGAAATACTCCTGTGTTGCTCTTCTGATCCAGTTTAAAAGGTTTAATTTAAACCACTCATCTTCCTCGCCCATCAATTACAGTAACGCTTAATTTATGACGTGCCAACACGTAACTCGATGACTAAGTGAGAAATTATCAGTAACGACGTGCTATTGACTAATTGAAGTTTGTCCCTCGGTTCGGTTAATAGTCGATATAACTTCATTGGTCTGCCCGCATCCATTTAAGTCGTTTTACATGCCAACTACTATTTCTAGTCCCTTCCATTAAGCGGTGGCGCCTGCGCCTGCGCTACCAATTAACCATTTACTGCCACTCATGTTGACCCGGTTGCGCGGATTCTATCTAATTAACTACACTTTATAATCACGACTTTGAATTGATGATTGCGCATCTCTGCAGACAGTATAGAGAGCCCAGCGATCCATTGTAACGGTTCATTTTGAGAACTAGTGGCCGGATTTTAATGTGGTTTTCACCGTAACCTAGGTATTTCTATTAATAAGTCTACATGTAAATTAGTTTACTTGGAGACCAAGCGATGCGTAGTGTTACAAAAATTTGTGTTTATGTTTCGCAATGTTACAATAATGTTGGTTAAATTTTATTTCGTAAACAACCGACTGCTTTCGAAGTGGAGACCGATCTTCGAGTATTTTTCTAAGAAACAGCGGTCCGCGTCAGACAGCTCGACGCCGATCACAATGGGGTCCACTTTTTTTGTCATTCAAAGGTAAGGAGAACTCGTCTCGGGCATGAGACGATAGAAAAAACGTTCCAGTAATCATTTGAGAGCTTTGTTGAAAATCACCCGCACCTTTGATGTTTTATATTTAGCTATGGCTTACCTGGGCCGCAATGATGAAGTCGTTAAGAAAGAGTTAAAAGAATAGACCGGTTTGCTTGTAAATACAGTAACTAACTAATAACACTTAAATTTTATCGTTTTAAATAATAGAACTTTATGTTTTATGAATAATATTTAGGTGTGAACTTCACATCACTATATTTCGTAGTTGCAGTTTTATCACTTTATCTCTACATTGACTCCAGTGAATTCGCTTCACATCAGCATTTTAAGGACTATCTATATTGTAGAGATAATAAAACTCTTACAAAGTGAACCTTTAAAATGGTATAAATATATTTGGGTCAGGCGCCGAGGTGTCTAACGAAACTCTATAGTATAAGTTCACCTTTTTTTTTGTACGAAACCCTATACAGCCGGTTTTAAACTATAAAGCTTCGAGACTTCGCTCTGGTGGTGTGAAAGAGTAGATTGTTTCGGAATAACACGTTTTAATTAATGTTTCTTGCTTCCCGAGCTTACGAGTCGATAATTAAAACTGGCGGTGTAACTATAGAATGGTAGGTAGACATAAATTCGCAATATTTTGAAAAGCAATTAATACTCTATATTGTTTAATTATCACGTCGTTTTGGAACAGTAACAATAATGTTTGTCAAGAGAAATTATTCGATATCGATAGAGAAATTATTCGATATGTTTTTATTCGCAGTCAAGAATGAAGATCGCTTCAATCCTTCTTAAGAGCGGAAGAGTTACATCTATTTGTAAGCCATTGAGTATTATTGGACGGATATAACTCGTGTTGAGCAGTTAGTAGGTCGTCAGGGTCAAAACCACGCTATTTACTAGCAATAAAATGCACCGAGACTCGTTGTTACGAAAAGAAGTGATTCAAAAGGGCAAAGTTAAGCAATAATGCTATTTGCTACATCATTAAGGTTCACGACACTATACTCTGTTTAACGAAAGATGAGCCTTACATAGCGGTAATTTCGTAAACGGAAACACATCTTCAAAAACCGTAAAATAACTATATTATCCATGTTTTTTTTAATGAAATATTTCACATTCTTTGTATGGTGACGTTTTGCAGAGTAACGTTAGGACTCGCTTTACGTTGAAAAGGGTACAAACAAGTACTAGCCAATGTGCTTCTTGTAAATAAGTTGAACAGAATTATTCTCCTATTGCTAAAAACTATAACCAGCTCTGTATTACAGATTTACATATTGGTTCAATAGCTATTATGTAAATCTGAAACGTTCACGCATCTTAACGGGTCTTAGGCCTGCTATAACCGACCTACTTCATAGATAATGCAATCTACCGCTCTTACTACCAACATGACATACTTTAGTTATTCACTATCCCGAACGTACCTGAATGTAACCGTGGAAAAATGATGTAGGTACCTAGTGCAAGATAATCGGGATCCGAAATAAACTCACTTTTGTGCATAGATTTGTAAAGTTGACTCTAAGTGATAATCTACGATTGTTGTTTAAGAATAATAATTTATTTGAATGTGCCCATAAATTTTGTTACAAAACATTGGAATTTTATTAATAATTCTCTGTGCGATTTTTTCCATTAAGTAGTTACATACATATCGAACTGTTTACGTCATCATTTATAGATGTACCTATTCGAAATACTAGATTGTTAAATAGTTTAAGAGTGTAAGCACATCAGATTATAAATTTACCGGTTATATGGATATTTTAGTGATGCACTACAGTCCGGCTACCGGGACCGGTTCGACTGTGGTCGCCCCCGCCTGCACTCACAACTTTACCAATGCATAAAAATAAACGATTGCATACGATCGATAACGTGTTGGTTGTCATTTATAGAAAATGTATACTTATACCTTTGCCAAAATAGACCGAATACAAGTACGGCCCTGGTAAAATTTATAAACGTGTAAAAGAACTAGGAATTTCAATTTCGGGGCGAGATCGCACTTTCGAGATCTCGCGTGATTAGAAATTATAATCACGCGAGATTGGTAATTTCAAAATCTTCCTACATTTTAAAATCATGCGTTTATCTACAATACGGCCGATGTATCTTGGCGAGTCTGAAATTAGTTGTTTGGCTGCGCAATGAATCTTTTAGGAACGAAATTGTCCACTGCGCAGCTAATCAGCTAACTTCAGACTCGCCAAGATACGTCGGCCGTATTGTATATGCCCTAAAACGCAATGAAAACTACCTGCTTGAGGTATTTGTATTAACAACGAAAGGACCCAGGTGTTCGGCTGCGATTTGAGCATTGAAAAATAACCAAAAAGTAATTTTTTTATCGGCCTAAATTCATATTTATTGGGGGGAAATCGTCCCTCCAAATAACGCTATTTCTTAGGGTGATCAAACCAGTTGAGTCAATTCTGCATCATGTACCTATATAACTGATTTCACTGTAACCATACACTCAAAAACTTTAAAGGCCAATTTTCCCACTAAGAATGAAATAAGGCCCATAAAAAATACGTGTCGATTATTTTTCAATATCCTGCAACAATTCTTAAAACAAATCAAATCAGAGCTGAACTCCGGGGACCTTTCCTTGTAAGTGCAGTACGTAAATAAAACAATATTGATCTAAAAAACTATGAAGGAAAATTACACATGAGAAGGCTATTTCCAAACTCATCCATCTACTCTAGGGATGATTTTGGAAATAGCTTCTCAAGAAGTGCAGTGTCGTTGCTGTCAGACAAGGCAGGTTATATCAGCTGCTAAATACCCAATAGCTAGCAGCTGAAAATGCCTTTAACTAATAAAGAAACCGACACATAAGAAGGCTATTTCCTAAAGGCTCATTTACACGGAGATAGTTTCTCGAAGCGAGTCTCATGCTATCTCTGTTTTCGTCGAAGAGAAAAACAAAGACAGAACGAGTCTCGCTTCGAGAAACTATCTCCGTGTAAATGGCGCTTAACTCACTCGTCTACTCTAGGGATGATTTTGGAAATGGCTTCTCAAGAAGCATCAGTGCTGTCAGACAAAGGGACCTTATTTCAGCTGTTAAGTATCCAGTACCCATCATTAGCTGAAAATGCCTTTTCCGCCTCAACTGGTTGGGAAAGCATAAATAAGCTATGACAAGTAAATTGTATACATATACTGGCCCTGGGCCCTTGTTCAACCATATTTACAGACTAATCTCTTTTTTATGAGTAGGTAATTCTAGTAACTCGAGATTGAGTCTCGTCGAATGGCTCGAGATCACGCGATATCGAGATTACATTCCCTAGTAAGAACATTACTGTAATTGGAACTCGTAATACCTAGTTAGACTTGAGATAAATTCTATAATTATCTTAGCGTAAATTATAATTTTAGAATTTATAACCGCAATTCAATTAAAACTCGAACTGTAGAACATTTAATTGAACAAAATTGGTTACTTCGGTACTTGTCGAATTAAGGTAATGCAGTGCACCTATAAGTGTCAGCCAATTTACAAGCACTGCCTTTACAAAACGGTAAAGGGATGTCTATATTTTCGTATTCGCCGCGTTTTCAGCTAATGATTAAGGGCTCAATTCGGGTCCGAAAATAGTCGGGCTATCCCGAAAAATTAACGTAAGTAAACCGTACCTAACTAATCATAAATTAAATATGAAAGTGTCTCACGAAAGTTGTGATAATACAAAAAGCGATGTTCATTTACAGAAGCGATTTTATATTGAAATCCTAAAGCGAATTAAAACGAAGCCGCGTGTAAATCTAGTTATTATCAATAAATATAAGTAATGGCGTTTGTGATTACGCCAATTGCTTCCCGCTTGCAATGATATCTTCTTAGAGGCCTTTGACCCGTTGCGACTATTGCACATTATTATATAATTACTAGCTGTTGCCCGCGGTTTCACTCGCATCCTAGGAGAAGTACTTTTCGTACCCAAATAAATAATATCTTATGTGTCCAAGACATGGTCGATTTGTGTGCCAATTTTTATCCCAATCCGTTCAGCCGTTGATGCGTGATTGAGTAGCAAACTTCCAGTCATCCGTCTTCACATTCAAATTAATACCTACCTATTGTTAAAAATATACCTTGTTTCCGGGAACGAAAAGACAAGCCTCTATATATTTAGTAGGTGTCGCAAAGGAGAAATAGGTAGGGAAAATAAGTTTCCGTAGATTTTCTCTGCTGATCTTTGGTATCCTCTAATAGACCATGATGCCTGATATGGAGTTATCTTTTTAAATTGGTTTCGGAATACTGTGATCATGTCTAAAGGATTCTTGTATGGGCTGATATCAATGATTGCTGCTAGCGCTACTATTCTTCTATCCTGATAATTGCTAGCGATTTTCATGTGAACGTTCATTGTATGTATGTACTTACCGGTTTTTAAGAAGGCAATGGTCAAGGATATACTTTGAAATTATACCTACATTTATAAGGGTTCGTCAAGCCAGACCGATATCACTATCACCTATTTTTGTTTTCAGGTAAATCGCACACGAGACGGCGGTCCTCCGTCCGCGGTCAACGCAATAAAAGAAGTAAGAATTGATGTTCATAATTAAAGTCTGTTAATATAAATGAGATCCGTAAACCTGCTGATGATGTCACGTATAAATGAGATACGATCATTTGTAAAATATTTTGAACAACTCATCATTTGTAACTTTGTTTATTATTTTATAATTATACCTACAATTAAAATATGGACAAATTTAAATATCAAAATATAGTACAAAAATAAACCTATACAAAAGGCGTCAAAGTAGGTACTATGCATATACTTTGCATTTAATTAACCCCAAACTAAATGCAGCTTGGATGCAGAATCATTAGAATTATTAAGAGGAGTTTTAGTAAACCAAAATATAAGTAGCATCTTGTTCAAATCGTCCAAAGGACCACTGTTGGGCAACACATATTTACGAAAGTACCTATTTCTTAAACAGTCGCGTATATTTTAATATATTTGTCATGCTAATGTCTAATTTCAAATATAACAATGATCAACAGCATGCACGAGGACTGATCGCGCCCAGTTCAACGGGAACCTCATCAAGATTTTCAGCGGAGAGTACGAGAGAGCTCGTACTGACTCAGCCGCGGCTGAACCCAGAATGGTGGCAGACTGGAAGTTCAGAGAGCTGGATCGAGACCGTAGCGATGCGCTGCAGAAGTCGGAGTATAGAGGACTCAGGAGGCTCATTAAAAAGGTACGTAGCAGAAACTATAGTTCAATTCTCGCGACGGGGGTCTTAAATTTTGCAGGATTGATGGTCAGATCCCAGATCCGGAAGTGTGGTTTTCATGTATTCTGAGCTTATCACAAACATCCGTAGAGTAGGATCTTTGTGGACCAGATTCAGCGCAATTTTAAGTTAGCAAATATCTTCATAGGTAGGCCTACCGAATGTACTCATGCTTCCGGATTTATGACTATACGTACTTCTTCACGATGGAGATCAATGTGAAGGTGCTTACGGGCACGTAATCATTTTTGGGTCAGCGGGTTGATGATCTCAGTCAGTTTTCATGCAATATGTGATCTCTGCAGTCCTAGACCGGCCTGGGGAATGAACAACGATTCCTTGTTCTTCAAAGCCATGTGCATGACAGATATTATCTGCGTACCTTCATTAATCATTTAAATTTCTGCCACCAGACATAATGCATAGATAATGAAGCAGTTAAGTACAGCAGAATTACAAAGACTAGTACTTAAATCATCAAAGTGCATAATAATATTATTAAAACGAAGATTTCCTAACCTGTCGTTTGCTGCAATCATCGTGATCTTTGACCCTGCTGCACGTGACTTTGAATGAAGCTAGCATTCTTAAATTCTTAGATATTTATAGTATTAAAATTATCTATGGTGTCACTTAAGCACTGCTGTTGCCAATGACGTATTATCATTGGCTGTTGCTAAAAGAAAATAAGAAGCAAACTCAAAATCTTCTCTCGTGTCAGCACGAGCTATACGAAACTAGCTCTGCTGTGGTGAAAAGATTAGCCAGTCAGCAAGGTTGGTAGCAAGGCTGACTGCCCAGGGTGCACCGGATGAACTTAAGTGTTGTCACTCGTGGAGGCTCTTTTCATGCACCTTTTTTTTATTAGGACCGATTTACAACGGGGATCTCCCATTCTAGGTACCTGAAATAGGTCCCCAGAAGATGTAAGCAAAGTTATAGAAACTAACCACCCAGAGTCCGATTACGGCTCGGTATACGCAGTGTCGTATGTAGGGGCTGGCCATAGGGAGCTGCCAGGGGCGCAGAACCTAGGGGGGCGCAAATTAGGCTGCTCAATACATAATTATATAATTTAACAAATCCGCAGCAGATGTCTCGTTAAAATATGACGTTGATTTAAATGCAAATTAATTATATCTGGAGATTGACAGCTAAATAATTATGATAGATTTTAAACAAAATTCTTAAATAAATGCCTTTTTTATTTAACGTGTTTTTTGTGGGGCGCTAAATTTTATCCTTGCCCTGAGCGCTTATGGCCCTAGCTACGACTCTGGGTATACATACCCTATGACAGTATAATGAAAACCGAATTAACCGGTATTCCCCAGTACCATTATCTACTTGGGTTGCAGAGATCAGATGATAGTCGCTCCGTGTAACGTACCGATATATACCGAATTTAAGCTAGAAACGCACTCTAACATGTTTGCTTGCCCAAAAGGATAGACAATGATAGGTATTGACACAATAGAAGACGAACTCTTCACAATTTATACAGTACAGTACACAAGGCACCTAACTATGTGATTGTACCCACACGATGTCATACATCCGCTACTTGAGCCACGACACCCTGGAATAGTGAGTACCTACCCTGTAAGCAAGTCCTCCGACGTTGCTTCAGTACTCCATTATTCGTAGATGAAACTTATGTTCTAGGCTCCTCTTCTCGAGCTGACCAAGTGTAAGATTACATTAGGATGGCCATGGGCATAAAATAAATATGTCGATGAGTACAGACCTACACAACTATACACTTCGGCAACATTGAAATCCAGGCCCGTGTTTAAGCATAAGCTACATTATGCTGCAGTCTAGATGAACGAAAGACAAAGTAGGCCACACCACAAAAAAATATATGTAAAATTGTAACATGTTATTTACATAATTGAAATTCAGATTTTTGTATTTTTCTGTCATCGTTTAATTTACAATGTGTTTTAAGTCCTTTCAATTAATTCCCCCTGTAAACAAGGCTAACAAGTTACCCTAAGTGTCTAAACATACTATGCCGAAGATACGCGACTGAAGTTCGGCATGATTACGCCTGTAATGCTATTTGAATTACTGACGACACACTATGCCGAAATTACGTCGCGTTATAGCGTACAGCCGAACTTCGGTCGGGCGTAAGTTCAGCGACGATTCGGTGGCAACGTATTCTGTAGAGCAAACATTATACGCGACCGAAGTTCGGTTAGATTGCCGACGAAGATCCGGGGCGGGTAGCAGAGCAGGCATGTTCACGCCCCGCGTGTCCGCACACAAGTTTGTGCAATTGAATTTCTGCCGCGTAAGTTCGGTACTTATGGTGTGTCATATCAGCCGAATACGTCGGAACATAAAATCAGCCGCGGAACTTCGGTCGCGTATCTTCGGCATAGTGTGTTTGGACACTAAGAGTTTGTAGATCCTAAATGCTACCCTGTTGAAAACTGTTTCTATAGGGACCGTCCATTTTGCATGCATTTTCAATTCGGCTTCAGGAATAGCTAGCGGCATCATATCTAGTAATATGCTATATTCTATACTTTGCCAAAAGCGACACGAAAATTGAAATCCTGCATCACGCAGGAAATATAGGTCCTGTGCGAAGTTGAACAAAATACAAAAGCCGCTGGGACCGCAGCCTATCCTCACGGAAGTAATCTTCGATTTTTTTTAATTAAGACTTTGTTTTACCTATTTGTAGGTAGTAAAACCTAAGCGCTGCGCTCGTGCGTGGGCGCGGGGCTGCGACGGCGATGGTGATGGGGAGATCGCACACGCCGAGTGGGTTGCTTGTCTACTCGTCAACCCGGAGCCGCCCGCACCGGACTGTGAGTACCTTAATGGTGTCGTTCTTTAAAAGTGCATTGACATCAAACGATCTTAGAACAGAACATTGTTTACCTACTAACGAAACAAAGATTGAAGGAATGTGTGTTGAAATAATTGCTGTCCTGCGCTCCAGCCACCAACAAAGAAAGGTAACTACTTACCTATTATTCGATATTTTGGTAAAAATCTTAAGTTCTTACCATTCATGGTGTTGCTTTATGTTTATTTGGTCTAAACGCACCTGAACATGAACAATTATAATCACCACGGAAATGACGCCTTGTTCGTTGTTGTGATATGATCATCTAAATGAGTAAACAATTATAATCACCACGGAAATGACGCCTTGTTCGTTGTTGTGATATGATCATCTAAATGAGTAAGTAGATGTAATAAACCTAAAATACATAAACATCACGCCTGTGTTCTCCGAAGAGATAGGCAGAAGTGTATAGAGTACACCCTCATTTCGCCGTCAGTTTTATGTCCAATGTAATAGGGGACGAGCCTATTGCCAATAAGCTGACAGTGAGAAAATTTACACGGAAAAACCCAATAACAATGCCCGACCTGGGGATCGAACCCGACTTCACGCTCAGCAGTCGCACTTGCACCGAAAATATTTATTGTCGTCGCCCGGGAGTGAAAACCTCAGGAATACATTTGGTCATAGCACGGTTCCTGTGGGCTTTCACGCGGAATAAGTCGCGGGCAAAAGCTAGGCGATTATATTTATCTATTACGAAAGTTCTAAACTCAATAAAGGCTAATTTCAGTGCCTATAAACTATATTGTTTTCACGATAAGAAGATTAAAATGACACATGTCAATAGGAGTTGCTAGACATGTGACTGTAGTCGATTCAACTATCGATAAAATTTGTAAAATTTCAGCGAGAATTTGACAAATTATTGTAATGTGATTTTATGTACATTTCAAATACTTGTGATTTAAGTAATTAGGATTAAGTCAATTAGCATGCATATCTTCAACAATAGACGATTACGTGCTGATGTGATAATGAATCCAGCAGGTATGGGATGAGTGAACATGAATGTTTATTTATCACCAATAATAAGCCCAGTAGCGGGGTCGCGAAAAAGAGGTTTATCTTGCGAAAGGTTCGTCGGTCCTGAATTTTTGATGTGTTATGTTAGGTGTTTTTTTATGAAAAGCCCACAAACAGACACACAGACAGAGAGAGAAATAGACAGCCAAACAGAAAGACAGACATGGGCTTCAAACCTATAAAATACCTCTGATTTTGAGTCTGGAATGAAAAATAAGAATTTAATTTTCTACAAAATTGATGTAAATAATTTTTGGCATAAAACCCTTATGGAGTTATTTAATAAAAACTCATTTTTGGGTTCTTTAACCTATGATGGCAGAGCGCGCCGAGGTCACTCAAGGTACAAAATTTGTAATTTTTATAAGAACACATATCCGTATCACGTATCCAAAAGGACAATGGGACAAAATGTATGGACCCCGTCCCCACCCTTGTAGCACTATAGAGTGAGTTGGAATGAATGAACGAACGAATGAATAGTCGAGAATGAGTGAAGGAATGAATGAAATCGGTTTGAAATAAAATAAAAATGATATTTAATTTTTTATTATTTCCTCATTTTAAATCAATTATTGACTGAAAAATAAATGCTTTAGTGACTTAAAGAATGAGTCATTATATTCAAAATGAACGGTTTATAAAGTCAATGAATCAAAAACTCCTAAATGAAGAGTATTATAATTTACCCGAACATGAGGACGGGACGGATGTGGGTGTGGGAATCACCGTATCTCTCGAAAAGAACGGCTGCGCTCTTTTCGGGATTCACCTCTATTCTCCATTTTCGGAACCAGACCCCGACGGCGCTAGCTGCGGTTTGAAAGGTTCGAGTGATACTGTCGAGACTCCTACCGGAAAAGTAGATGGCCGTGTCGTCGGCGAAAAGAGCCAACTTGGCGAATCCACATTTGGGAATGTCGCTGGTATACAGCGTGAACAAAAGGGGTGATATCACTACACAACTCCGGCGCGGATAGGGCGAGGAGACGAGAAGGTGCCTTCTAGGCGATAGCGGAAGGAGCGATCCGACAGAAAGTCTCGCATGATGAGCACGAGACTGTACGAGTTTGTATAATAAACCGTTGTGCCAGTTCTTGTCGAAGGCTTTTGCTACGTCGAAGAATAGCATGCCCGTTTTGTACGAGCGCATGAAGTGGGAGCGACTATGCGGTGCAATTGTCGACTGCAACAGTGCTTGGTTCGAAAACCGAACTGTTCGTCGGGGATGCAATTCTGAGTACGATACGGAGGTAATGTAAACCGTGTCGGGTGATATTACGTTTGAAAATGGTAACCGCTGCCTAGGGCCGCGCGCCGCGTCTCGCCTCTGGACGCGTGCGCCTCTCGTTATCTCTTTCCCACATTGAACTATTGTTACACTAGCTTTGGAGCCCTTCAAATAACCCCATAACACTAATTAAAATAATTATATTCATATTGAATTAATAATATAAGCATTTTTTTAAGGTAATTTTTATGTTACTTTCATGCTAAATAACTATTAAGCTATACATTTCACAGATGAGCTGTCATACAATAAAATTAAGAGATTAATAAGGTCTTTCATATACAGTAGGTAAGAAAGTGCTACACTACTGGGGACGTTTTTTCCCATTGTCCTTTAGGACTGACCGACCTTTTGCAAGGCAACTGGGCTATAATGAGCCTTATTTTAATTATTCAATCAACTGAGCCTATCGTCTATAATTATTACGACAGTCAAAATATTCATTCTGTTAATATAAATTTATCGAAATTATTTTATCGATACGCACGTCTCTGGCAACTGGTACCATCTGACGCAAGTTTGAAAACGCGTCGGGGTTTTTTCAAAATCATTTATGTAATATATAATTATGGCGTTAAACACATATAACTATATTGTTTCTATGTTTCTGATTTTAAAACAACCTTTTGGGTAAGGCTTTATTAATATTTTAAATTGATTTAATACTTTTTGAATGAAATTGTCATACACAAGCGCCATTACAATTTATTTTCATGTCATGAACTGACATCTGCCAAATTAATCAACTTACCGTGAAAGCAATATAATTTCACATGGAGGGGCTCTCTTATAAGATATAGTACCTATATCGATACCTCTGGGCTCAAAATGCACATTTTTGGCATAATGACATTTTCACATAATTATAACGAAAATTCTTTTTTTTTATTCTTTTTTTGGTTCTCCTGAAAACCCATGTTTTGTGCTATACACCCTTTGAGCCCAGAGGTATCGTTATGTCGTGATAAAATAAAAATGACCAAATTGCATTCCCGAGGTTTTCACTCCCGAGCTACGATATGTGGTTACACTCAGGACTTTTAAAGAGTCGTTTGAATATAGTCGTATAAGTTGGTCGTTTGAACGGTGTAAGTATAAATAAAATTTGAAAGCTGCGGAGTCATCCCTCGAGACAATTATTACCAACCATTGCTAAGGCAACCATTAAACAATAAAGATTTTATTATACTGTTCTTGTTGTAAAAACGTTATGGTTTATTTAAATAATAGCTTGGACTATGGAACGTTTAAAAGAAATACAGTAGGTATAATTAAATCAGCCATAATACTTATCTGTATCATTCAATGATGTAGAGGTATCATTAAATTCAAGTAGAACATGTATCCTGATCTTATACTTAATTACTTGTTATAAATGACCACTTTAGAGTATTTTCATGACTCTGCTTTAAAAACAAGACTGGTTTTCTCAGTAGTTTGTAGACTATACTCGCGACTATCTAAGAGGTTCGATTTGACACCTGTCAAAATACTGGGAGTAATGTCAACACTAATAATAATTATCCAATGCGTGGCGTTTAGTTTAATTTATCACGGGTGCGCTACTTCCGTACATACACATTTATTTTGTGATTTAAAGCAAACGTCAAATCGGGCCTATTACCTTGTCCGAATTGTAATTAATTAATTAGTGCAATTTAATATACAAGTTTAGTTTTAGTATACACTAAACCTGAAACTAGTTTGTTCAGAATCACCAGGAGAATCGATTGACATAGTTTTTACACCACATTTTATTTTTCCTTTTTTTTCATAAATTTCAATTCTCTTTCAGTAGGTTTCTACGCATAACAGTGGACGGGAATAGACACCTTGAGGGTTAAGACGGTCCGCTCGGTCAGTTTCCGTGTATTACACAACCCCTGCATAGCACATCTCAGGCATTTCACACTTTAATATGGAACTTAACGAGACATAAACTAAGGTGTAACTTGGAGATTTATTAAAAAAAAACACACATTTAGGCAGTTCTGATGAAAATCTTGTTGGGGTGTCTCGGTTTCTGTATACCTATACTAAAAATAAAGTTGTATAGAACACCGAGCTTATTAATGACTAAGCGGAGGCTAATAAAGCCAGACCAACGATTTATCGTTTAATCGCTCATGTTGTAAGTTGCATCATTTAAACGAGAATACAAAAACATTGGCCCGAGGCTGTTAATTAAGACTTTAAATAGGTTGTGAATATTATGCACAATAATCAGCAGACAATTTATAGATTTAACGGTTTTAATTTTAAAGACTCGTTTGCTTTACGATGCTATATAATGGCGCCAACTCGTGGCGTGTCTCTCAAGCTCAAGTTTTAATTGGAAAGATAGTTATTAGGTATTTAAACATAAGTAATTAGCAGGTTCGTCCGTGTGGTGCCGGACGTAAAGAATAGCACTACCCCATCTCTTCCCGTGGGTGTTGTAAAAGGCGACTAAGGGATTCACTAGAGGATGGGCAGCAGCGTTCTCTGAATACTTTAACAACCATACTGCGATCGCCAACCCGCCTGCCAAGTGTGGCGGTTATGGCAAACCCCCCCAACATTGTTTACGGGAGGCCTATGTCCAGCAGTGGACGTCACTCGGCTGAATGATGATGATGATGATGAATTAGCAGGTTTAGTTAGTTGCTCCTTGCTCCATATGAAAATATAGAAATCTTGATTATACACCGCTTTGCATACTGGATCACTGGGTAGTAAGTAAGTACAACGCTGATGGCAAAAAGCGAATATCTAAACGAATAGTGATAATGAGATACACAATATGAGTGAATCACCCATTGAAACAAAACCGCATGTGGCGACGCGACGCCAGCGATCGTCTAACACCAAAGGTTCGTTCCCCCTGTCTGCCAAATTGGCAGAATTTTGTTCAGAAAAATGTTTTTAACAGCTCATTTGTTTATTCCTTGACATGGATATTGAGCGAACATATCCGTTGCAACGTAACACTGCAAATGTGTGTGCAAACATAATAATAATATATAGTCTCTCTCCGTTTCTTCATGTCGTTGACTGCAGACGATGACAGCGGTCTGGAAGGCGAGCCTGATTACAATGAAGAGGAACCGCTGCCAGATTCCAGCTCAGGTAACCAAGCAATATGATACTACCTATTTTATTGGACCACTAGCCCGAAGGGTCATGAGGGATTTATAGAATAATAATGCTTCTCAAATGAATTAGTGATGGCAGCACGTAAGATGTCGCTGTTATCCTCCTTGCCATTACCGCTCAGCTGCAGGCCTATTTTTTTCAAGGCCAGTTGCTTTTCCCGTACCAATTGTTCCTGCTTCTTACTCTCCCGGGCTCCGTAGTCACTCCTTCGTTTTTGAAGAGCATGACTACCATTTACCGGTTGTCTCCATAAGTCTCAGTGAGTCGTTACATGGAGCGCCATGATCATGCCTTCCTGGTCTTGATTTATTTTCTCGTATTTGTTAATTAACAGTAGCGTCGATTCAGGGGGCCTACTCCCTAAGTCCGTCAACAAAGTTAGTCGCCCGTCCGAAAGTAGCCTGAAACATAGAAGTGAACAAAACAAGTGTCAAGTTCAACTTTTCGGACGGGCAAAAACACATCGGTAGTAGGGACAACTGTCAAATCGTGTTGTCATTCATTCATAGTTCGGGCCCCGAAATAATCGTATGTCCGTAGGTGATAGGGAGTAGGAAACGCTCGTAACTAAGGCCGAAACCACGGACTTCGTGCTTAGGGAGTAGACCCCCTGTTGAGTACTTGCGTAGGCACCAACTTAGCTTAACTAAAAATATTGCTATCTTTTATTAACAGCTAAGACAAGTAAGGCCCGGACTCCACCAAAGTGGAGATGTGCGGAGATGTCTCGTAAACAACCAATAGGAATTCGAATTGAGTTGAAGCTAAACAGAGAGATTTGAAAATAACGCAATCCCATTGGTTTATCGAGACATCTCCGCACATCTCCGCTTTGGTGGAGTCCGGGCCTAAAAGATGGGAATGTTTTAGAGCTGTCAAACATCACAGTGTTTTTAGGTAGCATATTATGCTGAGTTGTCCTCTAAATCTGTTAAGAAATTTTAGATCATCTCATTGGATAGCTCTAATCTTCTTCCATATCTTTCTTGTTTTATCTGCAAGTAAAGGATAGCAATTTTTTAAAGTTAAGTTTAGTCGTGTTCGTCAGAATCGGGACCATTATCTATTCAACGAATCTGATTTTTATAATATATAATGGTATAATTTTTTGCACAGTATTACCCGGAATTGTGAGAAATTCCTTCGCGCCAGATGGATCCGAGTCTGAATCTAGACGAGAAGACGAGGCTAACGACTGCCTAACGGATAGACAAGCTGTTTTGGATGAGCAGGTTTGACAAATACCTATACAATAACACACATTATACCTACCTGGGTCAATTTTGACAAATCAAGACGTGTCAAACGGGCTGGCCCTAAGGATAAGTTCATATGACCCTACTAACCGCGCGGTGCAAGATTTTGAGCACGAGACGGAGCAAGCTGCGCTGTGCCGAGCGGCAGCGCGCGTTGATGTAGACGATAAACACTATTTAGTTTGATCTTGTACCGCGCGGTCATATGAACTTAGCCTAACTGTCGTATCGCCACAGAAGTAATATGTGTACCTACCTACTATAAATCCTTGCGCGTGTCCCTCGCTGCAGTATGGCAGTTCACATGACAGCTCCCTTGATCCACTTTATGGAATTAGTTAAAGAGAAACTATTTAACTGTTTACCCAAACGTAAACAATTAACTTGTACTTTTACACGAAATATTCTTATTATTCACGAAATCAATGTTCTAATACTTGAATAGCCCATTTCTGTTCTATTATCATAATGATTTTCTTTAGCGTTCATAATTAATGCTATATTGTATTAGTAGATAAGTAGAATATTTTCGTGTGATAAACGTTTAAGACAGACGAAATGCATTGTGCATGCTATTTTAAAATATGCTACGAAAGTTATCATGTCTTACAAGACCCATTAAGGTAGCAGTGCGAGTAGGTACCTACGACTTAAAATGTAATAACTGCTTAATGTAAGCGCCTGATATCTAGCAAAATGTTGTTAGATAATTCAATTTGGAATTTACACAAAATAATTCAGTTTACCTTTATTAAAATTACTTGATATCTTGCAGTTATTATGACCAATGGGCTATTATTGAGCTCTAGTGCGCCTAGCTACCTTAAACCGTAGTTCATATTACTTCTATGTAACCCAAGGTACCTACGCCAAGGTTCAGCAATCTACGCGTACCAAGCAATAATGCACTTTAGCTCCTATGGTAATACCTCTTGAAACTCTTCATGAGATCGTCACAGAATTTCATTTTCACAATAAAAACAAATGAAAAACTTAACGAGATGTTCTTGAAGGCACTTTAAAATGAATCAAAATAACAACTAAAAATGTGTAAGGCAGACTTTATAATGCTTTCCACTACAAAATTACTTAATGATTTGCACTAAAATCAACAACCATTTGGTTGTAAACGCACCCACTAAACGAATGGTAGGTAGAAAGTGATCAGCGAAGCGAATGGTTTCTCGCACTCAGCGACCGGTGCCGCGGCACTGCTCGCCTCCCTCATTTGACTCTTGTGTTGAGTAGTCACAGTTCTAATATAACCTATCCTACCTTCCAGCTATCCGTTGTCAGCAGCAATTGTAGGTACTAACTAACCTACCTACTAACTTCAATAAATGGTTTACATTAGAAAGCGGGTGGTGCTGCCCTCTACGTGCCGGAGTGTACGGGCGACGGCAGATACGCTCGCGCACAGTGCTACAGATCCACGGGGTACTGCTGGTGCGTCCACCAGGACACGGGCAAGCCGATCCCAGGGTCCTCAGTCAAGGACAGGCGACCGGATTGCGACGCAGCTCCGCAACACGCTAGTCCGATGAGAGGTACGGTTTTATCAGGCGAGTTTGATTCCATGTTTATTTTATTGTACTTAGATATGTACAGATAAAATAAAATGTATGCTCTTAGGTTCTTTTCATGTTTTAAGTCTAGCCTAGGCTTTTCCAAAAAGTAGTTTGTTGCTATTATGCTGTGCTCATCACAGCCAGAGTTAAGGCTCATTTACACAGCAGTAGTTTCTCGAAGCGAGTCTCTTGGTATCTCTGTTTTCATCGTAGAGAAAGACAACGACAGAACGAGTCTCGCTTCGAGAAACTATCCTGGTGTAAATCGGCCTTTAGTTACTGAATAGATTGTCGGTTACTTCTTTCTTCAGAACCTAATTGGTATGCGGACGCTTCGTAGCGTAGGTACTACCTAGCTACTTTACTACTTAAGTAACGAGTGTTTGTCATTGTTAGATGTTTAAAGTCATAACTCCGATTGAGTTTGCTTTTTCCTTGATTTATGGATCCTCGAACATCAGTTACTATTAGGTACTTAATACGCATAATATGAATGGTTTATGTTTCTATGCAAAATAAACTACTTGTTAAATTCCAGGTTGTCCAGAACCAATGAAGAGCAATTTCTTGCGTGACCTGATGAGTTTCTTTGTATCCAAAATGACAACTTCTATTAACGGAACTGGTCCAGGGTAAGTAAATTTTGCTGAGAATTACCTAATATTTAATAGACAATTTGATTGTTTAATCTAAAGCGCTCAAAGTGCCTTTTATGCCAGTGTTGGCTATTAACGACGTAGAAGTCAAACTTAAATCAGAATCAATATTAAATTCCGTACAAGGTCGAATATTGAGTGACGTAATTTTTACATTTGGCGCTCAATGCACAGCGGTATTCCCAGGCGGTCAGGTTAATGAACTCATCAGAATGCTGTGTTAATTTATATCCTTGTTTTATCAGAGATATGGTCAAATGGGGAGCATCGAAAGAAGAACAAGCGGCTACTTGGACGTACGTTATGTTAGACAAGGATAAGAACAAGGCGCTGGAGAGGCGCGAGTGGAAGGCGTTTCATCAGCTGATATCTAACGTGGAGCCTCTGAGGCGGTGTGGTAGGAAGCTGCCTAGGTACTGCGACGTCAACCACGACACCAAGATCAGTATTACAGAATGGATGGCGTGTCTGGAAGTTACACAAGGGTCGCAGACTCAAACGAGTGAGAATTATTTCTATAACCCCCACCCTTCCCTCTATAGCTAGGTCCGTTTTACTTTTTTTAAAATTATGATTGCCAAAATTAAATTTTAAAATAACTACATTATAGACTTAAAACTAATTGCATAACCAATTACAGGCAAACATATACACAGATATAATATCTGTGGCATGCACAGTTAAACTTAATTGTATAATACGTAATAGTATTAATTAATAATCTTAGTGTGGTCTGAGCGCTTGACTTACTCCACGAGAGGATGTTGTATCTTTATCGTTCAGTAGGTATATCGAAAATGGGTTTATATGTTTTACCCTTTGTTTTCTGTGACACATACGGAAGCTATTTTATCAGTTTAGGTACAGCCACATGGGTACCGATATCTGTTAACTCGATACATTCGTTACACCACCCTGTGGTCGGAATAGGTAGAGTAATTGAGGTCAAAAAACTAAAATTGTTATGCCCCTTTTTGAAATTATAAAACAGTACACTACTTTATTTAAGAAAAGAATAAGGTGTGTTGCAAATTGCAAAAAGTGAAAAAAATAGCATCTTTACATTGGTCGGGCCACACTAGCGGGATCCGACTAATATTCGCGTTGTTGCGCCAACACGCGCCACAAGTGTTCGTGTCACACGTCATAAAAGTGTGACCCCAAGATAGCAAAAATTACGTTTCTGCAATTTAATAAGTAATATAATGTATCTCTTTATGCATTCACGGCTCATCTTCCGCGCGGAAGACGTTCGGACCTTTGGAAGGCATATGAGGGACAGGTCCAACGCGTAGAGGTTATTAAATAATTTCAAAAATTATGGCCAGTCTCCTATCAACATTTTCTTGTAGCGACAACGATTAAGGTAGCTGCCCTTATAACTAACCCATCTCAAATAGTTTTGTTGTTATTTCTGACGTTTCTAGTACTCAAACCTCAGTTGGTCCGCAAGAGTCTTTTGATCCTTATGGGAAATGGGATCGATTGGCATCATAAAAAAGTTTTGTGAAAACAGCCCTTTTTCTTGCTGACTGTACTTTTTTTTCAAAATCTGTGAATGCCGATTGAAATTATCCCAAAAGTTAGGGGTAGTCTTCTAAGAACGTTTTCCTGTAGCTACAATGGTTAAGGTAGCTGCCCTTCATGCCCCATTTCAAATTACCACCCTGTATAATCATTATTGTCTTACAAAATAACGTTAAAGTTTCGCAAGATATTTTTTTAATGTATTTATTTCTTATAGTAATCGCTTTTACAACCTTTCACTTCCCTTTTTTTTTGATACCGTCTTTTTCTTTACTAGAACAAGGTAGGTATGTAACGATTATGTACTATGTAAACATATTATTCTTAATTTACAGCTGAAACAGCGAAACCGCCGTCTAACCCTAGACGGAAGGGTCCAAATCCACTGGAATCGTTTCTAAAAGCTGATGATTGATTCATCGTCTAGTATGTCGACTGTGTCGATATAAAGGACGTTTACAAGTCTTCGTGCCAGTGTAAGTGGTAAGCGGCTGTGCAGTGAAGAAGTGAAACCTAGGAACAGACTTTATGGCTTAAAATAAGCAACGAGCTTCATAATATGGTGTATTTAAATGTATTTTTATAATGCTGTATGGAACCGATTTGTATTTATTTAACATTCAACAAAATTTTAGGAAGGGCTTTGTCAAAGTTATTTGTATTTGTTTCTACAGAGGGTATCACCCTATATTGCAAAGTATTTCTTATCTACCTTTTGTGTAGGATTAAAATTGTGACTGAATAACGAAGTTATTTCCATTCTATGTAGGTATTTCAAGAAATTGATGTGTCAATGTGGTCGTCCTAACTTGTATGCTTAACACCGTATAATAATATGCCATAAATGTTCTAAGTACACCTTAATATTTAGTTCTTAATCAGAGTTTCTAAAAGATTCTCAAACAGTAGTAATGTAGTTTCTCATAGGTAGTTATTGGTGCAGATTCTGTTGTGCACAAACTAAACTTTATTTAAGGTATTGCCATCTTTTTCACTGTCATAAAATAAGAAAGAGACGGAAGTATATACTATCTGCCAAATCAAATTTAGTTGGAACTAAAATTTAAAAAGAAATTTAGACGACACGGCACAACGTGTCTACTAAAAAACTACTAGTTTGACATCTCTAACTTAGGGCCTGTCCACATCTCCACGTCACGACGTCATCAAGGTGGAACGGTGCGGTAACGCGGCACGGTGCGTTGACATAACGTACAAATTTACTTTACCGTATCGTAAAAAAATGCACGTCAAGGTCATTGTTAGATTTATCGTTGACCATGTAAAGTCCCCGTCACGAGAAGCTATAAATTTTGTAAATAAAGAACTTCTACAAAGTTACGTAGCGACAATTCAATCAACAACAAATAATCCCAAATTCAATCAACTCAAAGTTACATACGTGTAATACGAAACTAACGAGCAATTTCACTTAGTCGGGTTATATTTTAGCGATATAAAGCGCTATCGTCTAATGTTTTGTGGTACCGGAACGTGTCTGACTCATGGAACGTCAACATTTGGCCCGCCATTTTGAAGTGAGTTCACGCTGACGCTGTCAATGCTGTCATTTGAGTTTTGAATGCGTTTCAGTTTGTTTGTGTTGTTTTCGTAGATTATTATTTATTATTATATAAATAAAATAAAAACCATTATATAAAATGAAAATCATTACAAAACTGTTTTTTTTTATTTGTTCCAAAGGTTGCGAACCCCTGAATGTCTGTTTACAAAATTTATAGCTTCTCGCGACGGGGACTTTAGATCCTGAATTTTATTAAGAGAAACAGTAAGGTATGGTTTTAAAGCATCGGATCACATAGACGGCGACTAACTCTCGGGCGTTGAGAGCACGGGCGGAGCGCACGTTATTTCAACGCTCCGTGCCGCGTTACCGCACCGTTTCACGTTCACGACGTCGTGACGTGGAGATGTGGACAGGCCCTTAGTTCTTATCCATCACCGTCCTTTCCCTGTGCTGTCTGTTAATAAAATATAGCAATTCTCTCATTTTAGTTTAGTTGGTAAACAAGAGAATCTGCACCACTGTCGTAATTTATTGAAGCTGATGCAAAAATTCTGACTTTCACTAGTCGTATAACTTGTATTAAGTAATTGCATATAGTATTTCACGTTGTAACAAAATCGATTGCCAAAATGTATTCTGGTTTATTTAATACATTTTATTTATGTAGCTAATCCTCATGTATTATGTACATAAACCACAGTTTTTATATGCTGCTAGTTTTAAAACTGCTATAAAAGAATAATTTTATTTTAAAATTATTTTATAACTATGAATATGGTGGAATCATATCAATATTTTAGAATCGTGTGTACATTTTTACAGTGTATATTTTTCACAGGAAATACAAAAATATTTAAGTATGTATAATTATAACTTTTGTTCATAATTTTATAGTCGAATGTTGTATAAGTTGTTGATGTTTAGATATATCCAAAATTTCTATAGCTGTACTAGCTCCCAAAACATCTTGAAGTCGATCGATTCGAAATGTTTATTTTTGTACTGTCTGAAAGTATTTATTGTGTTAGGTATGAACCTATATTTTTACACCTAATGTAATAAAACTTTTTATTTAATATGTGTATGTATAGTTAATTAGTCATTGTCAATTGTAAGGACTATGTGATATTTCGTCATTACTATTGCTAAATAAAATAATGTAATATGTTGTAATGTTTTATTGTGTAATTTCTATCGTTTTCTTTGTTACCTAAGGTTCGATAAACCTTGCTTGATCAAGTTTGCCCTTATTAAATATAGTAGCGATAGTCATTTATGCACTCATAGCAACGCGGTCGACATAGTCGGTAGTGTCCATTCGGAATTGGTCTAAGTCTATGCAATGCATATATTATGTATGTATACTGGGTGTCTGAGAACACCATGGTCATGGTGGGATAGTACTTTAAATATTAAAAATTACAAAATTTACTTAAAGGAGACTTCATTTTATTTTTAAAAGTAAATAAGTATTCCTGGCTGAATACTTCACTTTTATATTCGACCAATTTTTCATTGTTCTTGTATTTGGTTATCCAAAAATTCCCATTTCAAAAATTTACCCATATAATGTTATCTTTTAGACGATATTATACTTAGGGTCGATTTCACCAACATATCAATAAGTAGTCCGTGACTATTCACCAGTTAAGCTAAATGTGACCTACAAGTTATGACATTTATGATGTGTTCAATATTCTTGTAATTATTATTGATAAGGTGGTGAAACGCAAATGTTAGCTATTGAAAAGTTTAGGCCAAATTACCTTAATGAACCGTTAATGATAGGTTGGTGAAACACTCCCATAGGGTATTATCAGCTGCGCATTAACCGAGATCCGATGTATATAAGCACCTTCTTCCTTTCTCGTATCGGCACGAATTATACCCACACTTACGAGAGTTCTCGGCCTGACAATGAAAGACTGCGATTTTCAGTTAAAAAATCATTTTATTTTTCTACATTATCCCCCTTCACTTCAACACACTTGGTCCAGCGTTTCTCCAACATCAGTATTCCTTCCCGGAAGTGAGAATCTGGAAGGCTGTGAAAATATTCATCTACGGCCCTCTCACCTTCTTCATTGGATGCGAAGCGCTTCCCAGAAACAAATTTATTTAAGTTTGGGAACAGATGGAAGTCTGAGGGTGCCAAATCAGGACAATAGGGAGAATGGCCGAGCAAATCGTACCCCAAATCCCGTAGTTTTCCCATCGCCAACGCACCTTTGTGTGCAGGTGCGTTATCCAGGTGATTTCAAGCCAGGCCTCTTCTCGCGAATTTTGGCATCCAGCTGGTCAAGACGGTTGGATTAATATTCGCCTGTAATTGTTCTGCCTTTCTCAATGTAGGAAATCAATTAACAGGATCCTTTTCGCGTCCCAAAACACGCTTGCAATGACCTTTCTGGTAGATGCGATCGACTTCGCTTTCTTTGGCACTGAACCACCAGCTTCTACCAACTGTTTGGACTGCTGTTTTGTTACTGCGTGTAGTGGTGGACCCATGTCTCATCCATGGTGAGAAATCGCCGCACAAAATCGGTCGAGTCCCTATTGAATCGGTCCAAACATTGCTGCGAAATTCGTTTGCGCATTTGCTTTTGATCGGCATTCAGCAAATGCGGCACCCATCTTGCAGAGCTTTCACATCTCTAATTCTTTGTGCAAGATGTTTTGCACCGTTTCTTCCGATATCCCCACAGCCTCAGCTATCTGTCACCTTCGCTCGACTATCGTCCAACACGATATCATGAACTTTTTCGATGGTTTCCAGTGTGGTGGCGGGTTTGGTCGTCCTTCACGTGGATCATCTTCGTCCTTCAAGTGCGGCCACGTTTTAATTCAGCTGCCCACTTTTAACGGTTGACATGGAAGAAGCAGAGTCCCCGTAAACTTTTGTTAACTTCGGATGAATTTCCTTAGGGGTTAATCCACCCAAAACGAAGAATTTTATGACCGCGCGATATTCAAGTTCATCCATTTTAATGAAAAACACGCAAGACGTCTACTGCAAAAATTCGTGTAAATACAACACTTGAGAGGACAAGTTGCGTAGTACTTATTACTTCTATGGTTGAAAGTTGTCATATGGACTTAAGGCTTATTCAAACCTAAGCGGTATTCGCTACCGCTGTGGGTAGAGGTACATTACCGCGCGTGTTTCGCTCAAAGTTCCGCTGCTAGAGCGGAATAGTTTACCGCATAGGTATTGTTTCGCTTGTTGGGCGAAACAGATTCCGCCAGTCAACGCGGCGCGGGAGCAGCCGAGCAGTGGCATGCATCCCGCCCCTCACTACGCAAGCGGGGTTGACATGACAACAGTTATGCACGATATTCCTTAGCGAAAGGATGCAACTACCCACAAGGATCGCGAAATCCGCTTTGGTGTGAACAGTAATATTACCGCATACCCACTCGGTTTTCTCTACCGCAGACGGTAGCGAATACCGCTTAGGTTTGAATAGGCCTTTATGATATGTGCACAAAGGCGGGAAAAATATTTTTTGCTGATTAGAACGCCATCTCTGTGTCAGGCCGAGAACTTTTCACCTTACCCTAGTATACAGCTCACGCCGTAGTGAATGGAATAACCAGTCAGGAAGCATGATAGCGAGGCTGACTACCAGAATGCGCTGGACGTACTTGAATATCGGCCACTCGTGAAGGCTCTTGCACCCCAAGCTGCTGCCTTCCGGTCTTCAGTTTATAACACGTTTATTATACAAAAATAAACAACAGTTGCAGTTCTCTTCAGTCTTGTGCCAATATTCGTTGGAATCACAACAGATTTTAAAGAATAATCTAAGTAATGATTTGTTACTAACCTTATTTAGATAGCAAAAATGTACAATTTAATAGGATTCCGTAGGTTTTCTTAGGTATGCACCTACACAGTGTGATTTATTTAACTGGGACTCTGTTGGGAAATCCTAAATAAATGAGCTACAAGAAAAAAAAACTTTGCGAGACATTTGCTCATTTTGTTAATATTGACATATTTATTTTTTTGGTCAAGCTACTAATACAGAACTTTACTGTATGTTTTCCGTGTCACGCACTTATCAACTTTTTATTTTACGATGTTAGTACGAAAAATCGGCTTATGACCGAGCGTACTTAGATGACTGTAGAACAATTGTATGAAAACGCTATTACTTTTGACCAACATCTTCTGCTGTTTTATTTCTCTTATATCGAATTGAATCTTGCGTTTAAAGTGAATCTGATAGTGTAATAAAAAAAACAACTTTATTAATTTTTATGGAAACATTAGACTTGACCAAAAAATTGAATATGCCAATTATTGTTTTCATGAAAAATGAACACGTCTCCAAAATTGTTTTTCCTTTAGCGCTCTTGGTTTAGGATTTCCCCATTGAGTCCCATTTAAATAAATCGTACTGTATACAGAATGAATTTTTCAACCGGGCATCGATGGCCAAATCCTAAAGTAGCGAATAGCGAAAAATTATAGAAAATGAAACTGAACATTTAGAATTAAAAAAAAAACATCCTGTCTGGGAGTCGAACCGTTGGTTTCGAAAAAAAAACACCTGTATTATTGCGCCATCCCATGGTGTCCCATAAAGCATCAAAATCTGAGAAGTAATGTTAAATAGTCCAAAGGAAAGGTCTCATTTTTAAGAAAATACAGATCCTTGTTTTTCGGTTCGAAACCTTGACAGCGATTACGCACTGCATCCGATCCGGATCCGTGAAAATAAGAACGTAAAAAACTCGGACCGAATTCGGATATCGCTTACGCACTTATCCGATCTCTGATCCAAATTGAAACAATTCAGGGGCCATCTTTGGCATAATATATCCATTTGGCGTCCGATTTGAATCCGAGGTAATGCGAAAGCGTTCATACAAACAGTACTACGGCTACTTCGGTCCGTCAATTTTTCTTCCGAATTAGAAACTCACGGATGACGGAGAGAAATCGGATGACGGAAGTCAGATCTAGTGCGTAAACTATCATACAAATAGTTCTATGACTACTTCGGAACGTAATTTCTCGGATACGGATCGGATGCAGTGCGTACCACTCTGAGACGTCAAGGCCGGCTATGTATTAAAAACAATGGGCATCAATTCGAACAATTGATTAATTAAAGTTACATAAATGAAAAAAAAATTAGTATTTTCTTAAAAATGAGACCTTTCCTGAAGGTCTTGTCACACTGGATGCGTTCTGCGTCCTAAGGTCCGGTCAAATCGAACGCAGCCCGCATCCTATGTGAACATCATTTGCATTTTATATATATTTTATGTAATTACGATCTGACTATGCGAGCATAAGCAAACAACGTAAGGAACGCACCAGTCAGGCGGTCGGAGTGGGAAGGACGCGGAATGGCTGCCCTGTTACGGGCAGGCGGGCAGCGGGCTGCGGGCGACGGGCGGCTGTCCGGGCAGTTCAACTAGGGGTGATCGATGTTGCAAAAACATCGATGGTGACATCGATAGCTGAACATTGATACTCGATGTTTATCGAACGCAAAACATTGATACAAACACCTCTACACGCAATTAAATATAAAATGGCCGCTGTTTGCCCTACCCATCAGATCGTTGACCGATTGTCGTGCCCGGATCCCTGACCGGTTGACCGGCCCGGATCGCCGACTGGCCCGGTTCGCTGACCGGTTGCCCTGACCATGAAGTTCACATAGGGTGCGGGCAGCGTTCGAGTTGTCCGGACCGCAGGACGCATCCAATGTGACAAGTCCTTTAGTTTGCCATTTAATATTAATTCCCAGAATTTGATACTTATAAACGACACTGGCGCGATAACAAAAAAGAATGTTTTTTTTTCAAAATCAATCTTTTCGTTTTCCGACCAAGTTTCTTTTTTATCTGTGTTTAGTTTTATTTTTTATCAAAATCGGCCCGTATCTGAACATTTTTCGCTATTCCTAATAGTTTCGGATTTGGCCATCCATGCCAATGAACAATTCAGCCCGTGTATGTGACTCTTATTTGAATGGGGTACACTATAATAATACGAAAAACTAAATTCCGATTAATCCCGATTTTTATAATACCGATTTTCATAATTCCGAATGGTTTAAAACTCCTAATATGACAATTCCGATTGATCATAAAACCTACTTTTATAAATCCTAAATTACAAAACGCCTAACGTTTACCATTACGAATATCAAAATGCTGAGTTTCAATACACCTAACAATAAAAAGTCAGTTTTAACAATAATCCGAAACATCAAAAATACGAATTCCGAATATTATAATATTAATTAAAAGTCCGAAATTAAAACGCCTAGTAAACCTAAATAGCAAAACAGATTAACACACAATGGTTCAACTTTATCCAAAGGGAGCAAGTTAATTGTTCATAGGAAGGTAGAAAAAGAAACTAAGGACAGAATCACTTTCCCTACTTTATTATATAATAACATAAATTATGGGAAAAATATTTTTCTCTCATTTAAATATTTTTTTCTTTAAACTCACCATTACGCATTACGCGCTTTTTATTAAGTAGGTATATGTAACTAATCGGTTCCAACAGTACAGTACAGCGTAGGGGGTCGCAGTTCTAACCTAACCTAACCAACTGCTCACCTTTCTGTGTTATGTTTAATACTCTATTGCTTGACATAATGTTTATTGTTTTCGGGAAATTGAAAATCAGAATGCTGTTTTTCGGGCCAAGTACACATCGGATGTTTAATTCTTCGTACTTTTGAAAGTCGGAAACCAAATAAATCGTATTTCTGACATTCGGTAAAATAACTTTCGTGTTTTTTAATAATCGGTATTTTATTTTTAAGGAATTATCAAATTCGGATTATTGAACATCGGAATATCCAAATTCGGAATAAAATATTTCGGAATATTTGGGTGTTTCCATTTGAATGCATACGGCGAGGCATTCCATTTAGAGCACCAATTTGAATAGCACCAATCACACCAATAGAAATAGGAATACTATTGGTGTGATTCCAATTAGCGCTATTCAACTTGGTGGGCTAAATAAAATGCCTCCATACGGTGTTTGTCAGTGTATAACATGATAAAACAATAATGCCTATTTTGTAAAAGTTATATTGTAATAATAATCTGTACACATGATAAAACAACAACAACAACAAAGGTACATTTTTTTTAAGCTTTACGAAAAATGCGAACTGAGGACTGTTATTGGAAATAAGATATCACCTAGGTATTGTATTTATTTGCCTTAATCTATATTACTTGGAATAAGAGCATTTTACTAGTATGGCCTAAACCCGGAATCTTAATAAATGAACTTTTTATGGTTTGACAATGAATTTAAAGTCATTGGGAACTTTCGTGTGTAACAAAAGAATGAATTACAGAAATAACACATTCTTTCCCCTTTTAATATATTCTGTCCAGTAAAGTTTTTATACCATTTCAATAAATAGAGTGCTACTATACATAAAACTTACCCAAATAGATAACTATGTTTCTACACAACACGGGTAATTGAGCTAAGCGAAAATATTTACAAAAAAAATATGTTGTTAAACTTATTGAGTGAAATTTATTACGTGTATAACACAGTTTTTGTTTTCATGATTTGCCAAAGCGAACTTTTACAACACCGTTTTATAAAATTTAGTCTGTTGTGTATAAAGTTTTTTTGTATTCATCGATTGTGTCGGTGAGTATTTTCTGGAAGATACTCTCGAAGATTTGGTTCTTAACTATAGCCTCGTCGGTGTGCAGCGCAGTCCACTCGGGCTCACAGCGTCGCCACTCGGTGAAAAGTATGTCGTCGATGTGGTCCGACCGGCGACTTGAAACTCCTGAAGAAACAAACATTAAGCCTGTGTTATCTAAAAACCGTATATGTCGTAATTTATCTTCGGTGATCAATGTATTTCCAAGGTGATTTTATACTCCTTCCAAAAGGACTGGCTCTCCAAAGTCTTTGCCTTGCAGGTGGACACTTCAAGTATAGTTGCATCGTCATTTTCGCAACGTGTCAATAATATAATGGGCTTTAACATTTCAATCGTGCACATAAGTTCAAAACTTGCGTTGCTGTTTGATTTATCTCAATATAATTCAACTTTTTACGGCCAACATATCAGTTATTATAGCATCATTACGACGTCTGTTGTACAGTCGCATAATTATTCTTAATAGTATATTTATCTATATATTTCTAGGATGTATTTGTATCTTCAAACTGATACTACTACGCTCAATACTTCATTAGCAGCACTTTTACTATTTTAGGCGTCCACTCACACAGGTGCATAAGTACTTTAAGAACATTAAAAAATTACACGCTTGACGTTCATTGGGACAACAACATGCCATAACATACAATATGGCCGGCCTAACTGCATTCTTATTATATTTTGTATCTATCGATGAAACCACAGATTCTTCAAATTAGGGATTGAAATATCATAAACTAGAAACAGGTTATTGAGAGAATCAAGCTTGACTGGCAGCCAGTACATGTTGAATGAAATCATTTAATTTCACAATAAAGAAATAATTTGGTCTCTCAGCGTGACCAGATAACAATACAAAGGTACTCGATGTGGAAAGTATTATAATACTCCACAAGGGTAGACGCTGAAAGCTTAACATTTTCTACATCGACTTTTATACACCACAAGTAGGGTTTCTGTTTTCTCGACATATTTTTTTTCTCGGGTCTCGAGAATTCTCGAGCCCGATTTCTCGGGTTTCTCGGGTCATTCGAGAAATTTTTAAAAACCTTAAAAAATCAGGATACTCCCGTTTTCTGGTGTACTCTTGAACGTAGTTTATCTGTTCGATAGCGCTATTATTTCGATAAGCTGACTCACTGCGTTTCTGGACACCCCAGTCAGAAGATAATCCTATTTCAAACTTCAGATAACTTATTTTTTCAGTTTCTCAGCTACTCCTAACCGTAGTTTATCTATTCCACCGCTATTGGTTCGATAAAATGACACATTGCGTTTCTGGACACCCCAGTCAGAAGATGATCTTACTTAGTTCAAACTTCAGTTAACTTGACTGACCAATTTGGGGCGTAAATCGTTAATCGATAGTGAGTTTTGGACTCCCAGCGAAATGGACTCGAGTAGTTCATCGGAATCTGATTTGGAAGTGCTGGAGGCTATTTCAAATAAATCAGTACCAATAAAAAGGCATCGAAAGAAATCCATCCGAAATGTTCACGGATGAAAAGTTTAACATGAGATATCTTTAACTAGGGCACTTTGATATTTACCTTTGTGAAATAACCAGTCCTGCTCTAGAACCCATTCATTTACACCACAAATAGGTACGTTAGCTTAGTTTTTTTTTCAGATATAAATAAACTTTACCGCCCAATATTATAAATTACAATAAAACTTTAAAATCCTACTTATTTTGTTTTAATAGTTTTATTGTGTTGTTGCTATGATTAATAAAAAACAAACTTTAAAAAAAAGTAAAAACCGACTTCAAAGAAATACTAAAAGGAGTAAAATAATTACCATAATATAAAATTAACAGTTTCAGAAGTCGGTGGCTTACTATTTGCTTCAGTGTAGAGTTGCACCGACTTCTGAAACTGTTAATTTTATATTATGGTAATTATTTTACTCCTTTTAGTATTTCTTTGAAGTCGGTTTTTACTTTTTTTTAAAGTTTGTTTTTTATTAAATACGTTTTAGTGTTATAATTTTAACCCCCTCCTTCATAACCCTTCTTTTTGGCTTTGACGTAGTCGGGCATAAAAAGTCCTTTCAAATGATACCTTACACGATATAATGAAAACATTCCAAAGGGGGGGAGGGGGGGACACGCACCCCCTCCTCTTTTCCAGTAGTCAGTTCCCAACAACAAATATAAACAAAGCAATATTAGTAATTTGAGAATTTTGCTTTGATCCGATGAGGAGTTCCGTTCCATATCTCTGAAGTTCATGGTCTAATCATAACAACATTTATATGGGACCAATCGGGAAGTATACCCATTCGAACAAAAAAAGAATTTTTCAAATCGGTTCATAAATGACGGAGATATGAGGTAACAAACATAAATAAAAAAAAAAAAAAAAACAGACGAATTGAGAACCTCCTCCTTTTTGAAGTCGGTTAAAAATAACAAAGAGAAAATATTGTGATTTAAATTTTATATTTCATGTGTGTAATGATTCGTTTTAAAATCATAGCACATAGGTACCAGAGGAGATTTTCATTTAAACTTGGGGCCTAATTGCAAAAAGATGTAAAGTTTAAGGCGAGAAAAGTATATTTAGATGGGCTTTAAAAAGTTAAAAAGAGACCCCATCTAGTGATCAATTTACAAACTCACTTATTGTTTGGATAGTTATCTAGTCGTCGATTTTGTATTCAGAAACCCAACAATAGATGAACGGAGTTTATCTTACAGTTAATTTTTATTTGACATTTTAATGTCATATTATAATAAGAGTACTTGGAGTTGCAGGTATATTATGTGTCTCTTCGCTTGCCTCGCTTACTCGTGCCTCGTAAGGAGAACGATCAGAAGCCTGAATGCAAAGATTACGTAACTTTTAAGCCAATTTTACAGTAATAAAAGAAAATCTTCGATTTCTCGAGTTCTCGAATTCTCGAGGTATTTTTTCTCGTCTCGAAGTTGGCATGATTTCTCGACATTTCTCGACTCGAGAATTCTCGAGCAGAAACCCTAACCACAAGGCTTTAGATATCCCTCATTAATAATCTACTTGGCATGTCTGCACGCCACAATTGGCACTATAAAGTTTTATCGTCTAAGCGGAATATGTTTCTAGACGGAGATGAGGAATTAAATATTCTTTATTGTCTGTGTATCGCTAGGGGTGTATATCTCTTCTGCCGAGCAAAGGACAGAGCTGGTTTCGTAAAGCTGACGGCCAACCTTTAGTGGTTGAGCGGCACCATAACAGTGTCTATTTAAATAATATAAACTATAGTTACAAAACCTGTTAGAGAGGTCTCTTACAGACACTCATCGAATAGATAAAGTAGACAAGAGAAAAATTTAACGTAGACTTCCCTATGTTGCCGTCAAGTGCTAGTCTAACCACGTGCAGATGAATATCGATATTGAACACATTCGAGTCCACCACACTTTTCATAGAGCTCATACGCCATGCCGCCATACATATGGTTAGTGGACCTTCCAGGAGAGTCCTCGTCATTACGTTTGCGCTAAGAGAGAACCCTCGAGGAGGATTCTTGGTTTAAAATCATAAAACACGCTACTTACATAGTAAAATAGTGTTTTCAGGGGGTCTTGTTGGTTGTTTATGACAGTGTATTTTCTAAGAAAAACTTACATTTGAAATGAGCCCTCCACGAGGGCATTCGCGATGCCGGGTGGGCGACTAGAAGGTGCCCTGCTGGGGGGCACTCGCCACTGAACGTGTTAACGGATCGACTGTAATCTGACCTCTGCAAGCTAGATCGATTCATTGGTACAGTAGCTATTTAGTCAACATCATGAAAAAGTTAATGGTTGCTTAGGCCCTTGTAAACAAAAAGCTTTTGAGAGATACCTCAAGTTTGGTTTTGATATGACTTCAAATGAGAATTATTTATTTATTTATACAATTATTAGTTTCTTAACACGTTCAGTGCCGCACCCTGTAGTCGCATTCGCTATGCCGGGTGCCCTCGTGAAGGGCTCATTTTAATGTAGGTTTTTCTTGGAAAATGCACCGTCATGAAAGAAGCGAACACCTATTTTACGACGTAGTAGCATATTTTTACGGTTTTTAAACTAATGCCAGGAACCCTCATCGAAGGTTCACTCTTAGCGCAAACGTAATGCCGAGGACCCTCTTGGAAGGTCCACTAGCAATATGTATGGCGGGATGGCGTATGAGCTCTATGAAAAGTATGGTGGACTCGAATGTGTTAATGGTTTGGTTAAGTCAATGCGCTACATGAGTTAAAACTTACCAGACACGGCTGTAGGCGTAACACTAGTAAGAACCTCCTTCAAATCTGAAGTAGATTTTTCCACTAGTTTCTGTATATCCACCTGAGGTTTCTGTGGAAGTAAATTGCACGCATCCCAAGGTTTATCACTTTGTTCTTGCTTATGCCTTTCTAGCGATTCCTGACAATAATCTTGTAGAAAGACATCGAAGGCTTCTGTTGGCTCACAAGATAAGCCGTCTAGATCTGTAATGTGCTTTTCTACTTTCTCTTTTATATTTTCGTTTGGTGAGAAAATGCGCGGTGGTTTTGGAGTCCGCATTTCTGTAGGCGGAGTGTAAGGAGGCGGTGGCTTGTCAGGAATCTCTCTTACAACCAGCAATCGACATTGCTGTTGCTCTAAAGCTTTTATCTGAAATCATAAGATATATATGGTTACAATAAAGATGCTAATCATTTTTGAACAGTATTTTTAAACATGAAAAGATATTAAAAATGAGATTACCTCTCTCTCTATGGCTAACTGTTGCCTTCGCAGCTCCTCTGCCTCGACATGAACTGGCGCCGTGAGCGTTGCCATTGAAGAAACGGTTCCGCATGACGGTTGACTACTGACGCTATCCGTATCTGAAACTTTTGTGAATATCGGTAGAAGTTCATCGACAGACATGAAAAAGGACAAGAAGGATTGAACAATTGTGTGAGCGCGTTTATAATCCAGATTACACAAATTTTATCATTGCCGGCAAGTGGTGCAGAATGCCGAAACAGTAGTCTTTGTCCAGTAAGTGGCTGGATAACCATCTATCTTGCCAGCCTTAGACTAGTGTAAGGAACGGAGACACCAATGTGAGAGAGCTGTCAGAGTGTTGCCTGGCGGCTGCGGCAGTGGCGGCTGCAATCAATACTTTTTCGAGATAGATCTACGTCCAACACTAAACAAATTACTCTTAGTAACTTAAGATGAAACTTACCTGAGGAAGTGGAAGCTGTTGATTTCGGTGGTAACCAATTAGGAACATCAGGAGGCTGGCTGTCTATGACAGCAGCGGCGCCGACGGGCACAGGCAGTGGTCCCGCCGGTGTTTGACTAGTAGTTACTGGCTCCTTGGCCTTATTAAAAGTACACTGGACTTCGGAGGACACCACAGGGTCACAAACACACGGTCGATCTATAGTTGACACGCTTGCATCATTGAGATTCGAAGTACTATCGGAGCTAAAGGTAAACGTCGACATCGACGTACTATGACTACATCGCTCCTCTAAGTGGTCTGACTTTGTGTCCCCTGACTGTACACTTGAGTCTTTGACTTCATAAACCTTACGAGTATAATCTTGGTTTCGCTCTGGCGAGCTGGGCGGTGATTTATGTTCCTCTTGCAGATTTTTATAATATTGGTCAAATTCTTCGATAAGACTTCGAGCGGTCGACGGGGTACTAGAAGATGTATCTAAGTCTTTATTCTTTATCTGATCCATAAGTTTTTCAGCGACTCCACTACTCAGGTTAGTGTTATGACTATTAGCTGAATTGACGATATTTCTTAACGCTTCCTCGTTAACCTCATACTGTTTGCTGCTGCTAAAAATCTGGGGTAGAGTTAGGTTCTGAAATAGTATGTTTAGGTATCCGCCGTCAACGACTACGAAGTTTTCTGCGGCCGTGTCGGTGGCGTGGTCCATCAGCACGATGCCCAGCGCTTCGCCGGTCTGGACACACTTCTCTGCGCTAGTGACATTCGTCACCAAAGCGGGCGGATCGGGTGACAAGAAGACTGTTTCCGAGTTCTGTCTGGTAGTACTACTGTCTTCGCAACCGCTGCTCGACAGGTCAAAGCATTTGAGAGGAGCAGCGTACCTGTCAATGCATATACCTCTTTTCAACTTTTTCTTGCCCAAAATTATCTGTTCTACATCAACGTTGTTTTTAAGTTTCAATTCTATGTTCTTCTTTGTTTTCATAAGTGCCACTTTGCGCTTCTCGGAGAGCGTGAGCAGAGCTTTACGCATACGTTGCATCTCCCCACACTCGTGTTGCAGTTTAAGCAGTGCGCCGCGCTGTTTCTTCTTCAACGTAGATATGTCCGTGTTATCGTGCTTTTTCTTTTTCTCCAACCAAAGAATTTGAGATTTGGTAAAGTCTTTCAGCGCATCTTCTCGCATCTTCAATACAAACAAGAGATTTTTTGCTCGTCTTTGCTCATCGCGAATGAGTAAATTAAGCTGAAATTATTTATAATAATATATTAACCCTTATTTTATTGCACTGTCAAAATAATATCACGATACTACTACTATACTAATTAATACGATAAATAAATACGATACTAATTGAGTAATGATTTACGATACAGTTAACTGACAATTGAAGCCTAACGACATAAGAACTTGCACTGTTGCCCATTGGTAGCAAAATATTTACAAATTAAAGAATAGCACTTACCAAACAAAGACTCTTGGATGCCATTGTTTCGGTGTCATCAATATTCGTGCCATTTTCAAACTTCGACAAGAAATTGTCGTATTCCGAATTCTTGACATCGAATGTGGAGTCAAATAACATCGAATTCTTCATAAAATTTTCTACTTTGTTTTCAGGGTAACATTTATCGTTTAACGAACAACTTTCCAAATATTGTAGTGATTCAAAGAACGAATCTATGAAATTAAGTTCCCGCTGGAACTGTTCACAAATGTAGTCGCTCTGTAATAGACCGTTATTAACTCTTATTGTGCTAATTATATCTGACGGTTTCGTTAATTTATTAAAGACGTAGGAACAATTAAGAGACTTGAGTTCATTCAAACAGTTTATGTATTCCTCTCTTGTAGTATTCTTCTTTTTGTACGAATCGTCTGACGAAACGTTTTCATTCATGTGCTTATTTTTCAATTCATTTTTAAACACAGACACGACATTCATAGGATAATCTAATGGACTAGGCGGCTGAGTAGGTCTAACGTCATCATCATTACCAACTACATTGAAATTAATCTTTTGTCTAGTAGTGTACGTTAAAGTAGCACGGCTTATTATATAAGAGGCACTTTGACAAAAACTTACATTACTAGAGTTCTCTTCTTCGTTTTGAGGATTTATTTGAAGATCTATTGGAGGATCTATTTGAGGAGCTATTTTTAAAGGCGGCACTTCGAGATTTGGTAATGACGTAGTGTTAAAATTAACAAGGTCCTCTTTGGGTTCGCACTTATCCTTTATTAACGTAACATTTGGTATTTCGAGACTATCGAACATTTCGTTCATAGATTCCGTTTGCATTGTGCTATCACACCTAGAAATTGTATTGATTTCAAAATCTTCCATTTCTGTTATTCGTTTCATTAGTGGTGGCAACACTGCCTCGGTGGCAGTTACTGCATCTATACAACGGACAGCCTCATCTGTTTCAATACCACGGTTTACACTGTGTGCAACGTATTCCATTTTTTTTAATTCTTTTCTCTGTTTCGTATTTTTTTCGTCAATCGGAACATGTATCACTGTTAATGGTTTACTATTACTGTGTACGTCTGTGAAGAATGTTACTTTATTATGCTTATTCTGTGGATGTGGTGATATGTTTGGTTTAGGTTTTGTTTCAAATGGCTTCTTTTGTATTGTTGATTTACTTTTTAAATTATCGTACAGTATATGTTTGATTTTTGTTAATTCTTTAGCACTTTCGCTTGGTATTACAAAATTTTTGCTTACGCTAATTTTCGATGGTATCACACTTTTTGAAGTCCGCAGTGTTTCTAGAAATATAATGATAATATTATTAGATTTTTCACAAACAGTACCTACATAATTAAGAGTTTAGTGGGTCATAGGTGCATTAAGATTCTTTAAAAAAAAGAAATCTTTCGGAAGTTTCTTTAAAAGATGGACTATGAAGTTGGCCACTAACACACTAGAGATTCATTAAACTTACTTTACTTTGTTACTTAGGTAATGTGCGTTAAAAACAGAATTTTGATCATTTAATGCAAGAGCTGTGTAAATGAGCAGCTCTGAAAAAATTCGATTAATTTAGGCACTTGTCCCACCGCGGCCGATGAGCGAGAAGCGAGTAGAGCTAGAAACTAGAAACGAGTTGGCGAGCAGCGAGAAGCGAGTGTGTAGTTCCGATAGTTTTGTCGCTGGGCTATAAGCGAGTGTGCGAGTGCGACGGGCGATTACTCGCACCACTCGCAAATGACCGCTGGTTGGTGTCTCGGCGTGAGTTCTAACGGCCAAGCGAGCATCGCTGAACAAGTATCGCTGAGCGAGTATTATCTTTGATAGCTCTTGTCGCTCAGCGACAAACTAGTGGAGCTAGTCCTCGCCGGCAGTGTGAACAGTCAGCGATTAACTATTAATATATGCATCTCTTTTGTTTACACGGAATGTATATCTATTTGTACGTTTCTTGAGCGAGAAAATAGTCGATAGTTAGTTGCTTCCTCGCCGTCGGTGGGACAACTGCCTTAGATTTACTAATACTAACTGAAAACTCTATTGAAATGTATCTTACCTATTGACAAAAAAAATTGTATTGAAAGATCAAACGTGGTCCTGTATCATAATTAAAAAATATTCAATTAAAATCATTTACCTTTTTCTTTCACATTTTTAATTTTAGTATTCTCTGTAGACACACTGCTGGTATTTTTGTTTCGATAATTTTGCTGAGTCACATTCACTTCTCTCTTATTGGATGCACTGTTGGTTTTGGCATTTGATTTAATATCCTTAGAATCTTTAAAAAAAAAGACATACATAGGTAATAAAACTGTGACAAAAACGATGCTTACATATTTAACCGCTGATGACTTATTTGCTAAGATTAAATAACTAATGGAATAGAGATAAAAATGTTTGATTTAGATAATTTTGCTTTCATGTTACGTACAGAGCAGAATCCATCCGTATTTGAAAAATGAATAATAATATTATAGGAATCAGCAGCTTTACATTCCTATAACATGAAATGACAAGTTAAGTATCACTATTATTTATTAATAATATTTATTGCTTTATTTAACTTTAGGGCAATCAATTTTTTTTTTTCATACAACTTAATGGCGCCCTCCAGGAGCAAGTGTATCGCCGCGTTACTCTCGCCGTGCCATCAAATTCAACAGTGACTATACGAATAATGACAGTGACCATACAGTGATGTCATCGCGGCGTTAGTTAGTATTGAATTTGATGGCACGGCGAGACCATCGCCGCGATACACTGGCTCGTGGAGCTCGTCTTTATGTCGTATGAGAAAAAGAGCACATTGCAAACGTGTGACAACGTACTGTCACATAAAAAATGTTTTCAGTGTAAAACTAAATTTGGTTATTAATTATGTAACTATTTTGTACGAGCGCGTACATTATTAAAGCTGATTCTGCTGATGAATGATTGAACAAATAACAGACTTCCAAAATAGAGAGGAGGTTCTCAATTTGAAGAGTATTTTTTGCATTCGGAAATTCTCGCTCTAAGGGATATGATATAAATGGATGAATAATGTTTTTCAGGGTTTACGCACTTTGACTTTTTGCAGCTCATCTGCAGTGATTCAGTCACGATGCAGTAACGGTAGTCACTAACTGTCTAAGTTTAACTTATCGAGTACTGTAATTATAGACATAATAGATAAACAATGGCACGAACGATCCGGACCGTCGGTCGGGCCGCTGGCGGTTAAGCCAAGGATCCATTGCTGCGCACGAATTCCACGTCCACGCTATCCAGGTTAGCTGCGTGGCCGGTTGCGGTTACCTACGTATCCATTGCCTAAATCCCAGCGCACAGCCACGCTACGCACGAATTCATGGTTTTATGACGTCCTAAACGAAATCATGGCTAGTTCTCCACTACATTTTCATACAAAGCGAAGTTGAATTAAAGTAAACACTGACTTCTTTTTTAAGTCGGATTTTGCTTTTATTTAAAATTATTTATTAAATACGTTTTATTGCCATTAATTACTAATTACACGGTTTAAGTTGCGTAATCTTTCCAGCAACTAGGTAGTTTCCTTTAAGAATAGGTATTAATGTATCATGACAACTCCTTACAAATACATACAATCTTCTTTGTTCTTGGCTAATGTTTCTTGATGACAGTAAAAACAGAGATTGAAAGTCCTCTTCAAAACTTGCTGAATGGAACCACAAACCAAAACGTCAACTAAGTATTTTTTTTTTCAAAATGCTCTAAGTCTATTTCGATAAAATTTCTATGGGACCATCTCTGAAGTATGGCCTATACCAAACAAAAAAAGAATCATCAAAATCCATTCATAATTGGCGGAGATCAAGCGTAAAAAATGTACAAAAAAAAAAACATTCAGACGCATTGCGAACCTCCTCCTTTTTGATGTCGGTTAAAAACGTGCGTAACGTAATCGTGCGCAGAAATGGATCCTCGCCTTTAAACACACGCGCAACTTTAGAAGGCGATACAATCGCGATGCATACGCGATATAGTAGTTGACCGTCTATCTACACCTTTACACACACACACGTCAGCTGCAGTGATACAATCGCGGTACAGTATCGAAGCAAATGCGATACAGACGCGACGCAGAAGGTATTTGATTTTTGGTCAGTCATTCGTCGATAGCCACGCAGCGATAAGTTCGATGAAGTTGAAACAATTTTAATGACGCTCGCTGCACTTTTAAGAAACAAACGTAAACGCAGACGGCGTAATTACTGCGCCCACGCATCGATACACACACGTTTGTATCGATTAAACACCTATTAGCATTTATAAAATCCCTAGTGGCGCGATGCAATCACGCATTTCACAAACGCGCGTTTGTATCGCTGCAAAAAGTCGCCATGTGTGTACCCGTTTAACTGAGTGAAAAGCTCGTTTAATGTTTTAAGCTCCTACCGAAACTTTAAGCATTAATTCTATAGTGCTAGTAGACAATTTTGATACTAGGCTTTTCTGAAAAAGGAAAGTATCAAAATTGTCTAGCACTAGAATTGATGCTTATAGTTGCCGCAGGTGGTTGAGTAATACTCAAGTATTTTTCTCTACAGTTGGGAAAATGCCAATGCCTATAACCAACTGATGTCTAAGAGCAGGAGCACACGATGCGTTGCGGCGCCGCACAGCAAAGATTTCACCGTATCAGCGGGCACACGAGCGGTGCGGCGCCGCAACGTTGTTATGTCGCAGCGGCGCAATCTTGCAAATCGAAACGAGCGAGCGTGTGTTCTTCCTTGTGACGCATAAACAACTGAGCGGTGCCGCTCATATGTCGCAACGCATTCCCCCCTCCCCGCCTCGTCTCGGTGGTTGCAAGTCCGGTGCGGCGCCGGAGCGCATCGTGTGACATGCCACAGATGTTTCTATGTAAGACGACGCAACGACACCGCTCCGGCGTCGCACCACCGCCGCAACGCATCGTGTGCCCCCGCTCTTACATGCCATGGATATTTCTATGTAAGACGACGCAGCGACACCGCTCCGGTGCCGCACCGCCGCCGCAACGCATCGTGTGCCCCCGCTCTAAGGCGGTTCCCCCACGGTGACGCAATCTGAGCAACACGCGTCAGAAAGACGGGCGGATTTGATACGTTGGCTGCCCTAGGCCTATGAAATATTTTCGCCCCCTACTCGCTGTAAATCACGAAAAATTAAATGAACTATAGGAATTAAATTAAAATAAAAAATAACGAAAGTCAGTAATTAACAAAATTATCTCAATCAGTGTTTCAAATACTGATGCTTACCTATTTCTATTTGTAAGTACCAATGAATCGTTATTCACAAATTGTCTTTTGTCTGACTTAAAAAAAAAACCCACCAAATTTTGCTGCACAGTTATTGGCGAGACCTGAAGGGTCTCCAGCCAATACTGTGGCCACTGTAGCGCTTGTGGTTATAAGGATCTACAGCGCCTACCGCTTACTCATAACCATAGCGTGAATATAGTTTTGACTACATTGAATAGGAATAAAAACTTCTACTTACATTTTGCAGAACTTGTTAATCTTGATGTGGTTCTATTAGATATTGGTTTCTCCTTATATTGTGCATCAATTGATTTATTTGCCGTTTTCGCCGTACGTGCTCTTCTTTCTTTATCTAAAATTTAAAAAAGGATTGATATAGTGAAGTATTTAGTTTGAATCCAGGAAGGCTTACCAAGGTCTTGTGAAATACAATATGGATTGAGACTGGCTATCCTCTATGCCAGCGGTTCAGTGCAGCTACATTTCTACCATATTACCATATAAAATGTGAAGATTAGATCTTTTTGTCACGCCAACGTAGACCCCCGTCGAATCTCTCGTGGGCCCCTGAGGGTCCACCTGGACCACTTTGGGAACTTCTGTTCTATGCTTTGATCAACATTTATACAAGTTGTCCCAAAAAATAGTGTCAAACGGAAGTCCAGAGGTACTTAGAGCATCCTTAGAGGTATCCGAATCACCCCCATGTATGTTCTGCGATTTTTTATAGTTTTCTTTTTATGTCGTTAAATTTTCGGTAATGCAACAACAAACACTGTATAATCCAAGCAGTAAATACTAAGGCTGTTAGACTAGAAAAGACCAACAACTTAATGTGTTACTAGGTATTGTGGAAGTTAGGATTCAATTAACATGTTAAATAGAAGAATCATCATCAAATACACGGACTAGAAAAGAAAGAAGGACTCCGCGCCACGCATATCGAAAGTGAAGCACCGTACCGATATATGTGTGCGTGATTTGAGGGATACCAGATAAATGAAAATTTCCCCATTTTTTTTAATTTTCACAGTTAATTAATTTGTTTAAATGAAGCGATATAAGAAGTCCAATTAAATTATATAATTGAAATTACAAACATACTTCGTAAAAAACTTAAAATTAAGTATTTATTTTGTATGAGTGACAAGAAAAACGTTTTCGACGGAATCCAATGTTCTTCATTTCTGTAGTTTCTTATTATTTGAATCCAATCATTATTCCACGGTTGATTTGCTGTAGGAAATCTATAAAAATAAAGAACACCATAAAATGGATTACCCAATCTCTCGGGAAAATTACCCATTTATTTTCCGACAACACTTATACGTCTTTTGAGGTTTCGTGTTCCAATAGTAATAATTTTAAAATGTCAAAAATACAATAAATCAACAAATTAAATAAGTGTCTTATTTGTGAATGTTATTCCTTGACACTTTTTCTGGGATGTAGAATTATTTTTAAACCATTTCACAACACAAGAAGGCATTATTTTATTTCTTGACGTAAACAGGCAGTACCTACAATGACGGCGCGGTGCCGGGTAATGGCGGCCGGTCGGCACCGTATTATGTAAATGTGTGCGTGAGGCATGTTTGTACATACGGTCCGGCATACTTATAGTGCTTCACTTTTGATACACGTGGCGCGGAGTCCTTCTTTTTTTCCTAGTCCCTGATCAAATACATAAAACTTGGCAGTGTGGCTTGGATTATTATAAAGTAGGTATGGATTACAGAAAAGCCAGAAAGCTTGGTTTAAAGTAGGCCTGGACTATAGAATACTTACTTAACTTTGGACGCACATCATCTTTATCATCTTCTGTTATAGATACAAATTTTCTTTTAGTGTGGTTGGAAGAAGCCATTATTTTAGGAGGAGTGCTAAAACTGGACCTCAAAGATCTGTTTGTTTTTATCATAACATCATCATCAAGTGCAATAATGCGTCTGAGTCGAGGTTGCAATGTGTAGCTGTGTGCAGGCCATGATACTGTTGGAATCAAACATCATTATCACTTTACCATTTCGACAAATAGAGAAACATGTCTGTGCCTTGATTCTATGACAATTTAAGAAAAACAGTTACAATATCTTTACGGTACAATGTTTTTATCTTTGTGGCGCTACTTGTAAACGCCATTATTTAACAATCATATGTCTAATTCAGAACATTCCAAACCAATATCCAAAGTCACCGATTGCATATTAAGGTGGTAAAGCGTTTCAATGTGTCGTTGTGAATAAGGGCTGTGAGATGAAAAAATAGTACCTAATGGAAACTTCGGCTATAACCAGCGTTGGTTGCAGAACACACTTCCAGCACTGGCAATAAATTAACGTCCTTAAATACTAAGATAATAATCTTATCCTATCCTACTATACAAGGTTAGTTTTAGTATATACTAAACCTGAAACTAGTTTGTTCAGAATCACTAGGAGAATCGATTGACATATTTTTTACACCACGTTTTTTTTGTTTTTTTTTTCATAAATTTCAATTTTGTTTCAGTAGGTTTCTACCCATAACAGTTGACGGAAATAGACACCTTGATGCTTGAAATGGTCCGCTCGATCAGTTTCCGTGTATTAGACAACCACTGCATAGCACATCTCAGGCATTTCACACTTTTTCAGCGAACTTAACGCGACATAAACTAAGGTGTAACTTGGAGATTTACTAAAAAAAAATACAGATTCAGGCAGTTCTGATGAAAATCTTGTTGAGGTGTCTCGGTTTTCGTATAAAGTAAAAATAACGTTGTATATACTCTTCTTCTGTCGTGTCAGCACAAGCTATACAAGAATAGGTCATGCCATGGTGAAAAGATTAGCCAGTCAGCAAGGTTGGTAGCGGGGCTGACTGCCCACTATACAAAGTGTTACATAATTCCCTTAAAAAAGAAAATGTTAATCAATTAGTCTTTTATGGTTGTTGTCATTTACCTCTCAGAGAAAATTAGGTAAGAATGTAAATAACTTTCTGGGTAGTCTACTCTTTACTTTTATGTTTTCAGGGTTGCGTTTCAGTGATAATTTTATTTTTATGATTCGTCCAATTTTTTTTTGGGTCCTGTTTTTCTTATAAATTATTGCCAATAGACTCTTTACAAGGGACCTTTTAAACGTGTGTGAAGTTAGCATCTCAAATGCTCGCATCTCACAAATAAACTCCAGATTTAGTGGCATCCCGCATAGTTCCACAGTTCTTGATATGTTTTAACAATAGTTCCGTCGATTTTAATATCGAAATCGCATTTTGAAAAAATGAGATGCTAACTTCGCAAAAAAATTTTTTGCATCTCACAAATAAATATCAGATATAGTGACATCCCGCATAGTTCTATAGTTCCTGTTAAGTTTTAACAATAGTTCCGTCGATTTTACTATCGAAATCGCATTTTGAAAAAATGAGATGCTAACTTCACAAAATATATCATAGCATCTCATCGAATTTCTCAAAATTGACCATTTCGGAGTTGAAAGCAAAAGAGTTCTGCATCATAAACCTATTCTGTTGATAGTTCTATCGGTTGAATCCAATTTAAATCACTAACAATTATTGTTATAAACGAAATATCCGTACACGAGTGAGATGCTGAGGTATAACTGGGAGTTCTGGGTCGTATGAAGCTTTTAAACGATAAGTCGACGTTCCTCACACAAGCTCCGAAAGAGTTCTAGTGTTTAGAACATCCACAATAATTATAAATCATTGTGCTAAACAAAAAATCCGTATAGAATTGAGATGCTGAGGCATAACTGGGAGTTCTGGGTCGTATAAAGCATTTGAACGATTAGTCGAGGTTCCGTGCACAAGCCTCGAAAGAGTTTTAGTGTTTTGACCGTCCACGATAATTATAAATCATTGTTATAAATAAAAAATCTGTATAAAAGTGAGATGCTGTGGTGTAACTGGGAGTTCTGGGTCGTATGAAGCTTTTAAACGATAAGTCGACGTTCCTCATACAAGCCCCGAACGAGTTCTAGTGTTTCGAACATCCACAATAATTATAAATCGTTGTTATAAACAAAAAATATGTATAGAAGTGAGATGCTGAGGTATAACTGGGAGTTCTAGGTCGTATGAAGGTTTTAAACGATAGTTAGTTTTAAACACCAGAACTCTTTCGGAGCTTGAGTGACGGACCTCTAACTATCGTTTAAAATCTTCATACGACCCAGAACTCCCCGTTATACCTCAGCATCTCACTTCTGTACGGATGTTTTGTTTAGAACAATGATTTATAATTATTGTGAATGTTCTAAACACTAGAACTCTTTCGGGACTTGTGTGAGGAACATCGACTTATCGTTTAAAAGCTTCATACGACCCAGAACTCCCAGTTACACCACAGCATCTCACTTTTATACAGATTTTTTATTTATAACAATGATTTATAATTATCGTGGACGGTCAAAACACTAAAACTCTTTCGAGGCTTGTGCACGGAACCTCGACTAATCGTTCAAATGCTTTATACGACCCAGAACTCCCAGTTATACCTCAGCATCTCACTTCTATACGTTTTTTTTGTTTATAACAATGATTTATAATTATTTTGAATGTTCTAAACGCCAGAACTCTTTCGGAGCTTGAGAGAGGGACCTCTAACTATCGTTTAAAAGCTTCATACGACTCAGAACTCCCAGTTATACCTCGGCATCTCACTCGTGTACGGATATTTCGTTTATAACAATAATTGTTAGTGATTTAAATTGGATTCAACCGATAGAACTATCAACAGAATAGGTTTAGGATGCAGAACTCTTCTGCTTTCAACTCCAAAATGGACAATTTTGAGAAATTCGATGAGATGCCATGATATATTTTGTGAAGTTAGCATCTCATTTTTTCGAAATGCGATTTCGATAGTAAAATCGACGACACTATTGTTAAAACTTATCAGGAACTATAGAACTATGCGGGATGTCACTATATCTGATGTTTATTTGCGAGATGCTAAAAATTTTTTTGTGAAGTTAGCATCTCATTTTTTTCAAAATGCGATTTCGATATTAAAATCGACGGAACTAATGTTAAAACATATCAAGAACTGTGGAACTATGCGGGATGCCACTAAATCTGGAGTTTATTTGTGAGATGCCAGCATTTGAGATGCTAACTTCACACACGTACCTTTTAACACCCTTTCGGCTTTAGGGGTATTTTTGTAACACATTGTATAGATGAATTATTTTACTTATAACAAATTTTACCTCTTTATAATATTAGTATAGATATATCACAACACCCTACTATCCCATCCTACTTATTTTGTACATGTGAAAGTTTGATGTTTGTGAGTGTGAATGGATGGAATTGATGATCAATAATTGCTTAATGGCTGTATGGATTTGGATGAAATTTGGCACACAGGTAAAACATGACCTGGATTAGGACATAGGATACTTTGTACATGAAGTAGTTCCCATAGGATGCGAGTGAAACACACACACACAGCCAACAGCTAGTGTTGTTATATTTTCGATTGGTTGCAGGTTTCTTGCACCAATTAAATTTTATAAATATCTACTGACCAAATATCCAGTATTAGCAATTTGGCCTGCAGTCACATGTCATTCATGCTTTGTTTATGTAATGGAGAATGGGTATTTCTTTTAAGGTATTTTAAGAATAACTCCAAAATTTTCTAATGCCTATCATCAACAGATGCTAGGTACATTGATATTATAAACTTGGAATGCTTGTCACATGGTAGATAACTCTAGAGTGGGTTTCAGTTTGCAGTCACCTAACTATGTGCTTGGCAAGCTGATGATAACTACAGGGCAATACTAGTTTTTTGGAACTGGTTGAAGCAGTGAAAGGCAGGCGTTTTTGGGGGCTGTCTTTTATAACATTAGACGTTCAAAAAGAACTAACTAATTCTAGTCTATTTTAAATAAATGAGCGTTGAAGTTGAAGCTGAATAGACTGTTAGTGATACATCATCATCATATCAGCCGAAGGTCGTTCACTACTGAAAAAAGAACTCTTTCTCCAAAGATTTCCACAATGGCTATTATATAAAAACCTTCAACAGGTTGTCTGTCCATCATCCTGCGGGCCGCAGCCGTCTGACGCTGCGCTTTCCGATGCTTGGTGTCGAGACCACGCGAAAACCTTTATGCCCCAATGCCCATCAGTTCCACGGAAATAATTTATCCCTGTGTCACACCTCTCTGCAATGGAATTGTGCTTGGTTTTTGTACTCGGACTGACATGTTTTGTATAAACACTACACTTTGATGTACCCATAGTCGAATGTGACACGGCTGCAGAGATTGCAGTATTGTTCAGGTGTAGTTTCAAGCAGAGGGTTTCTCATAGTCCGCAAATGCTGTGATGACTAAGAGAAACCTCTCAGATCCTAGAAACCTGGCAGACTATACTCGATCTTCTGTAAAACTTGCTGCAATGTGTGGATGTGGTCTACAGTACTTAAACCTTTCCAGAAACCATCTTGTTTGGATGGCTGAAAGTCATTTAACCTTCAAGGTTGCGCTCAAGATGATTTGTGATGACACTTGAAACCAGCGGGCTCAGAATGGGTCTACATTTCTTCAACAGGGTGACATCACCCTTTTTAAAGAAGAACATCGCCATTTCTTTGATCTTTGATTCCCGGATTGGACCCTTGAGTAATACAGAATTAAAAAGCTTCTGAAGGGCTTTAAGTACTGGTGTTCCACCCGTTTTTAGAACCCATTTTTGTCATCATCTGGTGCCTTGTTGTTTTTTAGCGGTTTCTAGGCCATCCTAATCTTGTATATGAGGATTATACAGGTAAAAAGAAAAAGCTTTACAATTCAAGTTGTTAAGTTATTCTCATTTAGGTTAGTTTTCACGTATAAGGATTGCAGATATGATAAAATACCTAAATAATATATAAGTTATATCTGTACATACTTAAAAAAGTAAAACAGATAAACCAGCCAAGTGAGAGTCAGACTTGCACGCTAAGGGTTCCGTAGCAGTCTATGAAATAACTGTTTTTAACTGTTTTTTGTTCAACTATGGAGTATGTATACACTACAATCATACTAAGTTTCACATGTGTTCTGGTTCTAAGATAGAGCAGGAACAAAACATTGAAAAATGTTTTTTAAGGTTTTTACAACCACCGTTGGGTTTAGACTTTTATTATTTTTAATATTTGCCATGATAAAGGCCATAGTAACGCATATTCTGTGAAAGTTAAATCTGGCTAACTGTTAGGGTTAAAACGATACAGCCCTGTGACAGGTAGATGGACAGACAGCATAGGCTTAGTAATAGGGTCCCGTTGGCACCCTTTACAAAATATCAACTTTTATCATCAACTGCCAGTATGAAATGTAAATTGATACTAAACATCTTTTAAAAAAGTATGAATAACGCAATACTTGAAAAAATCGAAAACAAGAACATAACTCATGATTAGATAATAATTTATATAATTATATTAAACACACTCTTCACTCTTGATACATGAAGAGTATCAAGAGTCTGACTTCACCTACAATCCTCCTTTCCTATATTTGCTTATTGTTTTAGTGCTACTAATAAATTATAGAAGAAGTAACAAAGACAAAAGGACCCCAATCAACAGGAACACAGGTACTTCAATATAGAGTAATTCAGTAATTGTAGACAAAGGTGTGGGTTCAAGTTTAAGTTAACAAGTTTTTTATTGTAACTGCTTTTAGTCATCTCGTATCAAAAATAAAAATTCATGAAAATACTGAATGAGGTGCATCAGTCAGTACGTCCACTCTACGGTCATACATCATGGGAAAACATATCGAAAAAAAAAACAACAGTAACTGCCTTACCTTTTGAGTCAAAATCGAAATCTGGAAGTTTCGTATACTTTGTAACTTTGCTCTTTTGCTTTATCGGCGTTGAATAACTAGTATCATTTATTTGTAAAAAGAAACCAAGCACGCTATTAGTATCGGCATCTGGTTTTGTTGATGTTGACGCTGATGCATCCATTATATTCTGAACACTAGAAAATTTGTGCATAAATTATGGTGCCAACCATTTTACTTATTATTCGAAAATAATAGATAAGCGCAAACACCAACACAGTGTTGTTTTATTAAGGTTAATTTTGGTAGTTTCTATCACATTTTTTCATTTTATTTGTTGCACAAAGAATTTTTTTCTGAAGTGATAGTTTCGCTTGTCAATAAATTTCAGTTGGATCTAAAGGTGCAGTTACACATACATACTCATTAGTAGCAAGTTAAAAAGCATGCTCATAATAAAGCGGTCCCTAGACGATATTGCGACAACATGATCGTTTAATTGTACCGATTGATTCGAACGACATGCAAACTATCAATAAATTAATTATACATCATGAGACATGCACATAAGGCACGTTTGTCGCATTAACGTCTAGGGACTACTTTAGCATACTTAAAATCAACCGGGTTGCGCAAGTTATTTAAACACAATGACACGTTATTAGGTTTGTAGGTACTTGGCTGGCTTAGAGCATATACCTAATCCTTCAGGTTATGCCAATATTACTCGGTCACATAGATACAGTCCACAAGGGCAATCTACAAGCAGTTCAATAGAAAATAAAAGAAAATTAGATAGACCTAGCATTCGCCCGATATTGGCATGCTCAGTAGCAACTTTTAAGTATGTGTAACTGCACCTTTATACTCTGGTATGGTCTATGAATTTATTACTCAGGCAGGGATGCTCGATTCTTCATTATCGATGTATCTTTCCATCTAAAATTGTATATCGTTAAATGTACATATAATCTATAAATCAAAACGTTTGATATTTTCTTGAAATGTCGATTTAATATTTCTTTAGTTTTTTCGTTATTGGTTCATTTCATTGTTATCTCATTATCTGTGAGCGGTTTCGTCTATAAGCGCGTAATTCACTAACAACTTGTAAGCTTACAAGTTGACCTCTGTAACCGACTTTCGCTGTGGACAAATCAACTTCATGCAAGCTAACTTCTGGAAGTTTTTTTACCGACTTACAGCAAGCTGCCCGTGACGGTTTTAACAATACTTGCTTTCAGTGTAAACAGGAAAGCAAACACTTGCTTCGTAACTTGCGCAATGTAACTTGCTAGTGGATTTTGCGCTTTAAATACCCGGCGGAATAACCGGCCGCAGCCGTTCTGGGGGCTTACTATGACCTCTTAAATCAGGGCAGAAGTTGCCTGGAAGTTGAACTGCCCTGCGTTTTTGTACTATGTCATCGCTAAAGCAGGCCTGTAGCAGGCCTGCTAAGTTGACGTTTACGAAATCCGTTCACCTTTTTTTTTGTATAGAGTTTTCATACCATGACGTGTTATTTGATAGCAGCAGAGCTTATATTGAGCGGCTGTAATGTCAAAATAAGCGATCTTCAAAAAGTTAATATTTACGAGCTTAATCAACATTGTCTTTGTTATTAGAGGTAAACTGTTGTAAGGACCCATTTAAAATTTGGTCGCTATGACTTTCTAAAGTCGATACTTTGTTTAAAAATTACAAGTATTTCTTAGATCACACTTTTTTCTGTTTTTGTACATGTGTGACGAGTGCGAGATATTTGAATATTTAGAGAGTAAATATCGTGTATGGAAAAAAAAGCGACGGCGTCGCATTAGGGAAATAAATAACCCATTCGAAATTAATGAAAGGGAATTTATGAACCACTAAAGGTACTTATTACAATATTTTATGCAATTTATTTAAGTTTATTTAAAAATTCCCACAGGCGAAGCAGTTGGGTCATACTAATCAAAGAGTTTATGAACTAATGATAATAATACGACGACGACGTCTTGTTTGTGTTTCACTAAAAATAAAAGCATCACGTTTTATATACGACATTTTAATAAATAAATCTGAGACTTATGTGCCTAGTTTTAATTCGATATTTTGATAAAGGTAAGTAAACGAACGTACGTCATTGTTGAAACAGGATTCACAATACATTATGAAATCACAACGAAAAGATAATTTACAATTTTATTGACAACTTCGATCGACTAACTGTGATAATATAGATATCAGAATGATGACAGAATATCACGCTGCGGAAACTTTACCTAAAAAAACACTTAAAACTGCATTAACTAAAGTATTTAATAACTACATCGATATCAAGTGAGGAACAAAACAATTCAAGAAGTTTTTTAAATTTACGCGCTAAAAAAGTTGACAAAACTAATCCACGTTGGTACGTTCATAACCACGTTGTTTCTTTTATTTAGTCACGAAGGTCTTTTGAACGTGAAACTTTTGCCTTTTAGAGCTATTAAATAATGTATCATAGTCAGTGGTTATACATAATCTTAGATACAACGTGTACTTACCCAAAAAAAAACATGTTTTTATTATTTTCAAAAAACCGGTAAATTGCTAATGAATTTTATTTAGATTTTTGAACGTTTTCTATAGCAAAGACATAGACATCACAGCAGGCCACAGACAAGCATCACCGTTCAATAGTCGTTCACCTTTGATACTGTCATGGTACGATTTTTAGCGATTTAGAAGCAGGCCTGCTTTTGAACGGATATTGACTGGCTTGCATTTGAACGTTTTTTTAAGACGTCGTGGTAAGCCCCCTGCACCCACACTCTGTAGGTTCCAACCTTAAAGAGGCGTATAGAACATACAGAAAACTTTAGCGCTAGCATTATCCAGGCTAACCACAGTCATTACTATAAGCAGAATACTTAGTGGTTTATTTGGACAGTCAGAAATCTGCTCCTAGTAACCCTGGTGTGAATTATCTATCTATTCATGACTACAGTCCAGTCAACAAGACATAAAATTGATGCGGTCTAACGAAAATATCAATGCTGTTTCCACAGATAGATAAACAATTTATATAAAAAATATCGATACAACGTGCACAATGATCAATATTTCGAATGTATTTTTACGATGAACATCATTCTCTAGAATGTATAATAATAGACAGACAGGTAAAAAGTTTTGTTTAAAAAGTAAGACAAGCATAAAAAATATTCATTTAAATATTTTGCAAAATATATAAATATAGGCAATGAACTTAACATGAGGTATTACGTTTTATTTTTATTGTTGATTACATTATTAGACTTTTGTATTTCTAATGAAACAACAGTTTGTATAAAACGTACGTTAAACATCTTCCGTATTGTCCGCAACGTAGTACTTATTACTTCTATGATTGTCCGTAATCGTTACTTTTTGACGTACATTGTTACGTTAACGAACCGTCCGTAACAACCCGCCTTAGGAATCTAAATATTTATCGAGGTTTAGCTCGAATTAAAGGAAGTTTTTATGAAATCATAGACGCTAAATCACAATCAGTTTATAAGTCATCAGAACAAAGTGTTATATGCTCTGGGGGCTTACCATGACCTCTTATGAAAACGCTCAAATGCCAGCCAGTCAACTTCCGTTCAAAAGCAGGCCTGCTTCTGAATCGCTTAAAATCGTACCATGACAGTACTAAAGGTGAACGACTATTCAACAAAGTTGAACGGATAAGCTTGTTCATGGTACGAAAAGTCTATACAAAAAAAAAGGTGAACGGATTTCGTAAACGTCAACATAGCAGGCCTACCGCAGGCCTGCTCTAACGATGTCATAGTACACAAAAGCAGGGCAGTTCAACTTCCAGGCAACTGCTGCCCTGCTTTAAGAGGACATAGTAAGCCCCCTGAGAGTTTAACATAATTCTATAGACAAAATTGCAAATACGTTTCTCAATAGCGGTTCGAATTTAACCAAGGACTTCGTAGTACATTTACATAAGAATTTAGATGAATTTATCTTACTAATATTCTAACTATCCCAAACCGCATGCGCGCGATTGTATCCCTGTATAGTCTGTGTGCGCGCGCCGCTCTTTTTAACCTGTGGATCTACGCTTTTTCCAATGTTGCCAACCAATACATACATAACAAGACCATAAACTATTATAGAATATCCATCAAATCAATGTATAGGTACCTATCTATCTATATAATATTATAATATTTATATATACTGTGCTCGGTACATGCGTTGTTCGATTCATGGAAGTAGTGGAATAAAATCAATCTTCTGTTTGTTTTACAAAATCCAATTTCGGTCCGCGATTAAGAAATTGGTAGGTTCGGTGTTTGTGAATCAAAATGTTGTGCATTATCTTTTCTTGGATTAACATAACGTTTTTCAATTGACGTGCTATAAAGATCGTGCTTAGCAGTAATCTCTGTGGTTTTGCAGTTTGCAGGGAAGTCAGTGGTCACTTTGTTGACGAAAAGAAATGTGTCCTTATTCACTCGCGAATGGAAAATATTGGTCTTAATTGTATTCCTGTCTGAGGCGCGACGATGCAATCGCTGGCTTTTCATCATAGATTCAAAAGATAGTGGTGTACAGGACGATGAATATTGCTAATATATTTGAAAATTGGTGTGTTGCGTAGGGAAGAGAATATTGTCGTAAAGGATTCATATATTATAAACTGTGAGTAATCGGTTTAATGGTATCGGTTGGCCATTTTACCATCCATATATATTGGCGCAGAACTATTGTTAGAGCTTATATACATAGATATAGCCAAGAAGGAACAGATAAGTAATTTTGATGTATGTACTCCTGAAATTATGACATGTAGTACCTACGGAATATTGTCGGGTTTGGAGATAGACCTCAATGCTAAAATATATAGATACATAACAGTGAAAAAATTAGTTTCATATCTTTATTTTATTGTATTAAAAAAATAACATCTTATTAATTTAATGGGTTACATTGCAACTCTCGCGTTTGACTATATACAGACACGAAAATAGGTGCTCTTTTGACGATTATAAAATCGTCTGTAAAAGACTTATGACCCTATAAACATAATGATTTATAATATATGAAGACTTATTTATGTTTATGTAGTGTGATGATACAGGTAGGTCCGATGAAAAAATTGGCTTAACGTCATGTCTTTACTACAAATGAATAACATTCCCACAGAATATACTTCACAGCATGTTATATTGAATTGGTGTAGATTTGCCTATTTCTGATAATTTAAATATAAAATGATGCATTCCGCTCCTTAATTTAATTTAAAGTAATATTTAAGAAAGATAGAGACAGCGGGTAGAAAAATATGAACCTAGCATAAAAAAAAACAATTTCCTTGTAAATTATCAATATCATTTTTGAAAAAGAATCCGAAAACAGGTGGCTTTAATGTGTTTGCAGACCCTACTGGGCCCAGTAGGTTCTCAATGCTGCTTGCACAGACAAACCATATTCAGTAAACTGTGTCCTGTGTTTTGATTGGCATATGATGCTGGACGGGCTAATGAAAATACAGTTCACTGAACTCAGTCTGTATGTGCAAGCTGTTACCCCTTGTTTATACCTAAAAACAACTTGTGATACAAGTTGTAAACAAATTGTTTCAATGTCTTTTTTAAAGTAGTTAATTGTTTTTAATGCGTAATGAACAGGTATAAAATATTTAAAACAAGTATTTTAGAGTTCTACAGACATGTTTGCCACTTAATATTTTGCTAAATTTATTCATCTATCTACATCTGACTTGAGGTTATTGCTCAGAACTAGGCAACTACATATATTCTGTTTTTTTTTTGTTATTTAACACTGAAGTATAACATTGTATGGTATGTATTTATTTATTTTATTCTTTATGCACAAAAATAGTACAGAGGCGGACTTAATGCCTTAGGTATTTTCTACCAGTCGACCTTAGGGTGATGCTGAGAAAATATGATAGGTGCACACATTGTTATGATACGATATTATGATATCAAAATAAGCCTAGGGGTATCTATAAAACTTTTGGAAATACTACATTAAAATACACAAATTTCAAATAAATAATAAGGAATACATAATTATAAATATATTCATTCAATATACAACTTATAAATACATACATAAATATATAACAATACATAAATATATAACAATAAATAAATATATTTATCTGTTATTAATATTAATAATATTTATCTGTTGTTAATGTAAATATGTATACAACAGATAAATATTTCTTCACTATCTCAAGTACTGAGTTGTAATATACTTACATATTATTTCAAATTAAGTAATATAGGTATGATGAAAACTTTACCAGGAAATAGTCAAACATTTATGCTATAGCTAAATAGTTACACCTAATGGCAAAGTACTAGACTAACTTAGTTTTTTGTTGTCTCTATCACATACCGTAATAGTTGCTAACATTATGCAAGCTGATAAAACTTACTTTATCACAAGTTTTTTCGTTGAAATCACATTTCAATGTAACAGTTTACAATAAAACATTTCAAGAAAAACTAATTTCTTCTGTCTTAAATCAACTTTGATTTCCCATTTGATTAAGTTACTAATAGAATATTTTGTGTAACTCATCTTTATTTAAAAATAAATATTTATACAAATTCATTTTATTCTTTGACATTATACTGCACAATAAACAACACAATATCAAATTTTTCCAACCATCACTACCAAAGAAATTAATTATGTGTTTTTTCTGGTTTATTTAGTAAATTGCATCAAAAGACAAACTATAATCACTTTTTAAAAAAGTTTAGCAATGGCTAAATATAATTTTTTATAATTTTATTTTTTTGTTGTAAGCTACTAAAAGAAACAAAGGACACATAGTGCATTTTGAGGTGTTACCACAACATGTGGTTTTCATGTGAGCCTGTACCATGCATTGCGTAAATTACGTGTGAAATACTGATGCAGACATGCATGAATGATGTATGTCTGACAGATTGATGTCAACTGTTTAGTCAAGTCAAATTAAAAATAAACTGGCATGATCTCAGGAAAAAGATCTCAGAAATATAGACTCAAAGTAATAGAAATGAAATATAATAAAATTCCCATCAATTTGAAACTCGACAATTCGAAAAGGATCTGCTATCGATCGACAAGGCTGTAAGGTGTCAGGCGGAAGTAAAAACTACTTAAGCTTAAGTCATTAGTATCAGGGACAAAATTTTATGATAAATTGAAATAAGAATTAACTTTATTGTGGAACGTTAACAGGTCGGATATTTTCATAGAACCACAATAAATGAGTAAATAAGTGCAGAAATTCACTCTTTTCATCTTAAAGATAGCCGTCTTTATTTACCATGTCCTAAAGCAGCTAAACACTTTGCGTTGGTGTAGTTATTAATGGTGCAGATTCTCTTGTTCACTGAGTAGACTAAAATTCGAGGATTGCCATCTTTTACTACCAGACAGTGCAAGAAAAGGACGGTGATAGATAAGAACTAAGTTAGAGATGTCAAACCAATTAAAAGGGGAAAATCTCTCAAACAAAGCTCACTCTACATAAAAGAAGTTAGCCGAGCATCTCACTCTTGTGTTTCGACATGCTATCTCAAAAGCCGATTATTGTACAAAGTCCGGCTCGCGTGACAAGAACAGAAAATGCGCCCTCTAAAGCCTTCGTAAGCATGTGGCGCTTTAATTTATTCTTCAATATTTTTTTACATAATTTATTGTATTCTTTCTGTAACTTTTCTAAAATAATATTACATTCTGGTATGTTTTTAAAGTGGTCAAAACCCTATTTTATAGAGCATTCGAATTAATGGGAGTTGTTATTAATATTTAATTTAAAATTGGATGATCCAATTATACACCAATATTATGATTTCTGAGATTTATTTCTAAGGAATAGTTGTCTTGTTTGGTCTATTTCATGTTGCTTATTTGTCACTGATCAGCTTAGATTTGAGTTTGGTTGTTATATCCCCAAGCTTAAAATAGATTGTAAGTTTTTATTTAGCACTAAATTTTGTTGATTATGCTCCAAATCCTACAATACTTCTCTGTTATATTTTCATTCAATGTTTTATATCCCACTTGTACACTTGCGTGAAAAAAAATGGTATACACTTCTTTCGTTTCAATTTACAGTATGATAATCCTAAAATTTAATTATTCCAAAAATACTTAATGCCACTACGTTAAACGTTTAACGAGGTTAAGATTTAATTACACATTTGTAACTGATCGGAGACATTCAGAAAATGTTTGGAGCTTGGTATAAAATAATTGAAGACCAATTTTCGGAGCTATGCTGGCCACTCTAACCCAACCCCGTGCTGATAGAGGGCCACAGCTATACCGATTGGTGATTGATAGCATTATCATATACAAATATGAATAATCCTGCAGAAATCAAAGTATCATGCTTTCAATTAAAACTTGTGGTGTGATCCAATTTTTTTTAGCAAGTGTATTTCCTTGTTTTCTCTTAAGCACGATTCACACCTAGCGAAGCGCATCGGTGCACGTGGAATTTACAATCCAATAAAGAGAATTGACACATATCTATAATTATTAAAGTTCAAGCACATGCACTTTAGTCATTTAAGAACATTGTCAATTCTCTGTATTGCATTGTATATTACGCTTCCGTCCGCTTCGATGCGCAATGACGTGCGCCGCTGCGCTTACGCGTTGCGTAGAAGCGCGCCGATGCGCTTCGTCAGATGTCAATGATACTTTACTCAAATTTTAATCTAATTTTATGTAGCGACAAAATGGCGGTAAAAAAGCATGAGTTGGTTCATGATAACCGTAATCAGCTGGATCTGCAAGCGTTAGAACAGTACATACAGCTCATGAATAATCAGTCTAATTATATGCCAGCACCTCATGAGCTTGTGAAAAATTGTCAGGATATTGTCAAATGTCTTGGTAAGTACACACATAATTTTGTTTCTCTTTCAAAAACAAGTTTTGAAAAATTATGACAATGTATAATATTTCAAGTGTAATATTAAAAATATATAATTTTATGATAAAACATTGCAGCTCGTGCGTCTGGAAATGAAGAACAGATGTGGACTCTTCTACAAACCGTGGAAGAGTATTTACTACGAATTGTGAACACTGTTCACAGTACAATTCGTCATGAGATTGTTACAGCAATCCTTGATAAATTTTACACATTCATCTCTGATCCCCGTGAGTTAATATTTGTTTCTTAAAAGTATGTTTAGAGATCTTGTTATTATTTTTTATAAAATAGGCGATGCGCTCTACTATTAATCTCGAAATCTACAAGTGGTTAACAGATACGGAAAGAGTATTCACAACCCTTTTCTACTACTTACTAAAGCATCAATCTTCTTCTTTTATCGTGTCGGCACGAGCTATACAAGAATAGCTCATGCTGTGGTGAAAATATTAGCCAGTCAGCAAGGTTGGTAGCGGGGCTGACTGCACAGGATGCGCCGGACGTACTTAAGTATCGCCACTCGTGGAGGCTTTTTGCATCCTGGCAATACCAGCTTGACAATGATGTTTACAAAAGGGTTGATAAATTCTGAACATTTTGTTGTCTTCATGTATAGAATCAGATGCTTGTCCTGCAACGTCTGTCGTCCTCATCGTGCTGGACTGCTCTGACGCAGAAGGCAATTTGTCTGCTGCACGCTGGTTAGTGCAGCAGGGCGACAATGGTCCAGCCGGAGCAGGCCTTAGGGCTTCTCTTTCTTGCCTATATTGCTGGCTGTATGAGTGGCATGGCACTCCTGCATTGGGTGATTGGGTAATGGCTTTCATTAAAGCCTTGGAGGTAAGTGATAAATAAAGAATTATAGTTTTTGTAAACGAAAATTGCACTATTAAAGATATCTAGAAAAAATCTGCACTTTTCCCGCTTCAAAAAATACTTAATTAGCCTATTGGGCTTAAACACATTTTTTACGTAAGGAGTTTAAGTTTAGACACGGTTTTAACAAGTGTTACATCTTTTTTAGTACGATCCTACGGGACGGCTCACATCGAATCCGGCAAGGCGCAGTTTGGAGCATTTTTCACTGCTAAACCGTTATCGGCTTTGCTAGCGTTTAAATAATATCGAAAATTAATTAACACAACTACTAGTCCCCGAGAGTATCGAAGCGACTAAAGGCGAATGGTATGTATGTATGCATATCCATATTATTTAAACGCTAGCAAAGTCGATAATGGTTTGGCAGTGAAAAATGTTCTGCGATCCGCCTAGTGAGATATGTGCTCTTAGACTAATGTAGCTATTTTTTTTATTTTGTATTTAAATATAATAATTAACGATAGAGCCTTAGAAATAAAATTGGAAATACCTATAATCATACTCCTATTATGAAAATATTATTTTATTTGTATGTTTTTTGTTTTACACAGGAAAATGAACGATTTGATATACTGATAGAAGTATCAGTCGACAACTTAGGTCGCCTCTTCTTAGCTTTGGATGATCCGGTAGCACTTCGCCAGTCTGTAGCTGACGTCATCTTCCACGTTTTAGCTTCGCTACGCGAGTCTACCGAAGCATTTGATAGGGTAATTTATTCCTGATTCTTTTGGTTTCTGACGTCGAAGTCGTCGAACACACAAAATTAATAATTTTTTTAATATTTTATAGATCGCTCCACATGTCGGACGTATTTTGGCTAACCTCGCTACTGACAGCGGCCAATGGAGCCGTCAGCTTCTGCAAAATGTTGTTGATATTCTTACGGCCACCGTTGATGGTCATGTCGAATCATTGAAAGGCGAAGCTCAAGATATGTTCAAGGATAAATATGACGACGTGGTAATTTACTTTATATTTAAACAAATACTTCATCTTGCAGAGTTTCCCTGCTCATACTTTATTCAGTGCCAATTCTACTTAACACACAACCATAAGCTATTTCCAGCATCGATCGATATCGTGAGCATCGGTTCAAGCTTTCGTCTTAACTTAGCGCTAACGATAACAACAATTCAGAACTTCACCCAACTTCTACTAAACATTGCAACTATATTGGACTATTCTTATAACGATTATCTATAAACCATTTGTTTCGTATTCAAGTGACAATCGTATAATGCGTGTGAGCATTTGCTACCCCTCGGTTCTTATCGGGGACGCTCGCCGGTTTTCGGGTCGATAGGCGCTGTGTGTTTTGAAGGTGGGCCGCAGTCGCGGCCGGACAGAGGCACCGACATCGTCGGCAAAATGCCAACCCGAGCTAAGCCAGTGAGGTGTCATGGGAGCCGTGCCGGCATGGATCAGAGTGATGTACTCGACCGGCATTTTCCTATTATTGTCCATATAATGTTGCTTCATTTAGCGATATTCGGCACAAGATCATAGAATATGAAATCATGACCTTGTTTTGTATCTCGTTAAACTGCTGTGGGGCACAAGCATTTAATTTATTTTATTCTATCTAATTCTGTTTTATTAACAAATAGGTAAATTGTTTTTGTTGTTATGTTTTTACGTAGATTTTATGCCTGGAGCGCCACATGGCATCCCGAGGGTGTCGCTTCCTGCAGCTTACACCATGGCGAGCGCGGAACGTGTGTCTGACTAGCGTAAACACGCACGCCCCAATGAGGAAGGTGGGACTCCTGAACCTGGGCAATACTTGCTACATGAACAGCGTGATGCAGGCTCTACTTGTCACCAGGCAGTAAGTACTTTGTTTAACAACTCACGTTAATAAATTCATGTACATGTGTGTGATATTATTTTGATCTCGAATTCGAGCTATTATGTATACTTCCGGACTGAACATTCTTTGTCCTAATTCACCTAGTAAACTGCTTTCTCAAGATGAAAGCAGTTCAACAACTTCATTGTTTAAATCAAATCAATAAAAAAAGTTACAGTATATCATAAAATATTTTATGTACGTAGTATCAAGTTAAATTAAATTTGACTACATTGCAGGCTCTCGTTTAGCGACAGTTTTCAATTTCACTCCATTGAGATTCTATTATTAGGATACATGATTTTCAGATACTGCTTTTGCTATTTGCAATCTACACATGTCATATTGTATTTGTTATGCTGGCGATTATTTATGCAGAGTGGCAAATTGTTATTTTCCTTTTTTAATTTGGAGCTTTTATAGCCATGAATATTTTGCTGGCGCACTGGGGAGCTCAATGTTATGGCATGAAGCGCTGCCCATCTCCTTGATCTCATAACACTTTAATTAATTAACGGGGATTTTACAAAACGAATGCTAAGAAATCACTTGTTTCGCGTATTAAACAGCACATAATTAATACCATGTTGCATTTAAGTTCTTGTTTTGCGAACAAAATTGGTGATGGAACAAAAAAATTGTAAATCGATTGACACGAAATATTCCGCTTTGCAATTCTTATTCGAGAGTCGAAGGTTTGTCGCTCTGTGATTTATATTCCTGTGCATTTATAAATGTTTATTGGCGTCATCTCCCTGTCCGTTTATGTAAAACCGACTGTCCTCTTTGCCCGCATAGTAAAGAGTGTATTCAGGACGCCATTGTCGAGATTTGTTTTTAAACAAAGTTTATAAACTCCCATTTTCTTTCGAGTAAAAGTTTAATTTCTATCATTTACATACGAACTTATGCAGACAGTAAATTATTGATTGATTTTGCATTGACAGCAAATGTTCTATTTTTACGTGCCTATCAAAGCGTGCTAATGCTAACCCTTTGCATTTTTAATGGCCTGAAATGCGACTATGAACATCGATTTTTAGATCGATTAAATGATTTTCGAACCTTGGTAGGTTCAACGTGTTTTATTATATTCATGTGAGGAACTAGACTATGCTGTTGCGCTTCATGTTAACTTTAGGACTCACCACTATGACTGTTTTTAGCAATTGTTTTCGTAGACATTGCTATGATTATTGCAATGAGAAAAAAAAAGATATACTGGGACAATCTAGCCAGTGGCGTGCCTATAGGGGTCAGAACTCCGGTCAAGAATTCACGTAAAACATTTCCGATTCTTTGTTAAATCGGAAAAAAATAACGATTTATTCGTCACAGATAATTCAACTCAAAGTTACCCAAAAATGCTTCTAACTTTGAATGACGACATAAACGCAATGTTTTCTAAGGATCTAGTTAGAACAGTCGTATGAGGTGCGCGACCAGTGCATTGCGTAGCAATTGGAAATACTATTCAGGGTTACCTAACTTGATTTTACAGGTAAAATGTTATTCTTTTATTAGTAAAATAACAATATTTGGGAGAATTTCTGTTGTTGGATATACCGCAAAACATCATTTTTATGTCTTCGCGTAAGAAATAGCACAGCAAACGTTCCGCGTGCACTGGTGTCCTAGACACCAGCGCGGCGACAACATCTCGCGCCTTGATGACTTAATATCGTATTATTATTTAGATTTCTGTGGCTTTCTTCTCATTTTGAGAAGAGGCTCACATGTGGGACAGTTATCCGCTGATTATGATATTTGTTTTTAAAATTATTTTTATGAACGCTTGCTGTAATTACATTTGGCGAAAATCTGATATTATGTACTTTTTATGAACAAGCTTTTCTGCCGAATTTATTTACGTTGCCGATTTTTATTTGCAATACGAATTAGTTTCTTTTTGTGTGGCTGCTTATTATTATATTCTATTTATGTACGCTGGCTGCCGATGCTGCAATTAGCGAATGATGCACAATTTACAACTAAATATTTTAATGATAAATGTGCTTGAACTCTATATTTGATTTCATTCAATTTAATCTGTTTGATATGCATATTGTTTTAATCGCTCTTAGTTTTCTAGGTAAAGAAATAGCTTAAGTCCATAAAATAATATGTTGTAGCATTTAAGGCAATTATTTCTGTTAGGTTAGAAGCGAATACCTTAACTCATACCTAGAGTTAAAGGAAGTATTAAAATATTTTTTTTATAACCTTAGGAATTGATCAAAATAGTAATATTAAACCTTCTCTATATAGGTAGGCTTCCTTAAGTCGCGGCCGATGCGACCGACGGGCGTGTTCGACGTGACGCGTCTTACGCGACGATGCTATACTATGAATATGTATGGCGCCGCTTCCGTTGGCCGCGCGTGTCTGTCGCGGAGGGCTCGACTGCGGCTCCATACATTTTCGTAGTGTTTGGGTATTATCATATCAGACGCGGCGCGTCCGTCGCGCTTGTCAGGCGCTTTGGCCGCGATCCACGGTAGTCCAGCCTAAAGCCCGGACTCCACCAAAGCGGTGACGAGACGAGCGGAGCGGAGATGTGTTTTAAAAAACCAATAGAATTTCGTTATTCACACATTTCGTCTCCACTCACCTTAAGTGGATACCACTGAGTGGAGATGTATCATATTTGAATGGCGCGATGGAAGCGGAGATGTAAGCTGTTCCTCGCTGGGATTGAGCTGGGCCGCGGTTCAAGGCGGAGATGTGAGCTTTGCCTCGCAAGCTGACGACGGCGCGCAGCGGAGACGCAATGTGTACCTTTCTTGTCAGATCGTACTAAACTGTGCGTTCACATCCAAGCTCGCCGCACGCAGCACAGTTCCGCTCTAGTCAGCGCACATCTCCACTCTAGCCAGTACCTACACATCTCCGCTACAGTCTAGCCAGTACGCATCTCTGCACAGTTTCGGTGGATACACCCTAGCTGAAAAACATCTCTTCTCGTCTCCGCTACGGACATCTCCGCTTTGATGGAGTCCGGGCCTAAGACCCGACAACACGATTGACGCAGTGGCTTAGAGATTAGCTTTCTGCGCTCTGAGTTGCGGTTTCGTCTACCGCATGAAAAAAATATTTATAAGGCCTATTCTGCCGGGTCTGGTTGTAAGTTTAATGTGTGAAGATTAGTCGCTGTAAACGCACCTGCGATACAGAAAAAAACAAGACTGGGGCAACGTATTTTATAAAATAAAAAATAGATTGTGGTGTCCAAGCGTAATAAAAGGACACGGCATGTTAAAATACTTATTTCATCCTTTTTAACAGGTTCAGCACTCACGTGGTGCTCAAGATGACAGCTGTGCCATACTGGGCGAAGATGGGCATTCTGTTTGGCAAGATGATGCACTCCATCACTACCAAGCTGAACCCTGATGAGTTCTTCGCTGTGGTCAAGCCGCCATTCTTCACCAGGGACAACCAACATGATAGCTCCGAGTTTCTGGGGTCTGTGCATATTTTACTTTGATATTACATAAAATGTCGAAATGCTTAAGGGAGGTGACGGGGTGGTAGCAAGCCTGCTGTACCGGATCTTTAATATATGTTGGAGATACGGCCAAGTGCCAAGCGATTGGTGCAAAGCGGTAATCGTACCACTATATAAGGGAAAGGGTTCACAGCAGGAGTGTAAAAACTACCGCGGCATTAGCCTTTTGAGTGTAGTCGGCAAACTATATGCGAAAGTTTTAATTAATAGAGTGATAAGAATAACAGACGAGAAAGTATGGGATGTTCAGGCAGGATTTAGAGAGGGAATGGGGTGTATGGATCAGATCTTCTCCTTAAGGTGCATAGCCGAGAAACATCTGGCAAAGCACAAGAAAGTGTATTGCGCTTTCGTTGATTTGGAGAAGGCTTATGATAGTGTGTGGAGGGAAGAATTGTGGTCAACACTATCTACGTATGGGGTGGACTGGCGCTTGGTGCGGGCACTGAAATCGCTGTACAGGGATTCCAGTGCTTGTATTAGGATAAATGGGGCGTTCACAGACTGGTTTGGCATCTCAAGGGGTGTTAGACAGGGTTGTGTAGCGTCACCATGGCTGTTCAACCTATACATGGATAGTTGTTTGACAGATTTAAAAGAGAGTGATTGTGGATTGAAAATGAATGAGTTGCCTGTCAAATGTCTTCTCTACGCAGATGATCAAGTTCTGCTTGCATCATCAGTGGAAGGGTTGCAAGACATGGTAACTGTGATGAACGAAGCATATAAGAGGAAAGGGATGAAAATTAATGTAAGTAAGACGAAAGTAATGGTTTTTGAAAGAGATGCAGATGTATCTGGGTGTAAGGTAAAGATTGGAGATGAAAGTATTGAACAGGTGAATGAGTTTGTTTATTTGGGAAGTATGTTTACAAGAGATGGTAAGATTGATGAAGATGTGGAAAGGAGAGCAAATGCGGGAAATAAAGTGAATGGTGCTATGCATGCGGTTGTGGCTAACCAGTCGATGTCCAAAAAGGCACGGCTGGCTGTCCATAATGGTGTACTGGTGCCAACGCTTATGTATGGAAGTGAATGTTGGTCTTGGAAGAAGAGTCATGAAAGTAGAATAAATGCCGTGGAAATGCGTTCCTTGCGAAGTATGTGCGGTGTAACTTTGAATGATAGAGTGAGGAATGATGTGATAAGACAAAGTTGCGGTTTAAAAGATGATGTAGTGACAAAAATTGAAAGGGGTATGCTTCGGTGGTTTGGGCATGTTGAAAGATTGAGTGAACGGCGATTAACAAAAGGAATTTATAAGGCGAATGTCAGTGGAAACGCCAGTAGAGGACGCCCTAGAAGGACATACATTGATGTTATTGGTGATGTTCTTCAAAAAGGACAGGTGCGTAGTACTTTCAACCGGCGTGCGTGTATGACAAGATGTATGACCGTGGACGAAGCGAAAGGAGTATGTAAGGATCGTAGCATGTGGCGTTCTACAGTTTCTGCCTACCCCCATGGGAAAAAGGCGTGAGTTTATGTATGTATGTATGTATTACATAAAATGTGATATCCAGACATTTTTAGAAGCAGTTTAAACCTTAATTTGGTAACTGTTGACGGTGATTGGTGGTGATTGGTGCAGTTTGGTTATGGGTGAAAGATTATTGGTAATAGTGAGCGACTATGGTAAGATACGTAGATTTGTAAGAAACAAAATGACTTTGTAGGATCGTAGCATCTGTTGGATCTGTAGTTTTTGTCTATCATCATTGGAACAAGAAAAAATAAACTTAAAAAAAAAGTAAAAAACCGACTTCAAAGAAATACTAAAAGGAGTAAAATAATTACCATAATATAAAATTGACAGTTTCAGAAGTCGGTGGCTTCTATATGCTTCAGTGTAGAGTTGCACCGACTTCTGAAACTTAATTTTATATTATGGTAATTATTTTACTCCTTTTAGTATTTCTTTGAAGTCGGTTTTTACTTTTTTTTTAAGTTTTTTTTTATTAAATACGTTTTAGTGCCATAATTTTAACCCCCTCCTTCATAACCCTTCTTTTTGGCTTTGACGTAGTCGGGCATAAAAAGTCCTTTCAAATGATAACTTACACGATATAATGAAAACATTCCAAAAGGGGGGAGGGGGGACACGCGCTCCCTCCTCTTTTCAAGTAGTCAGTTCCCAACAACAAATATAAACAAAGCAATATTATTAATTTGAGAATTTTGCTTTGATCCGATGAGGAGTTCCGTTCCATATCTGGTTCATGGTCTAATCATAACAAAATTTAAATGGGACCAATTGGGAAGTATACCCTTTCGAACAAAAAAAGAATTTTTCAAATCGGTTCGTAAATGACGGAGATAATGAGGTAATAAAAACAAAAAAAAAAAAAACAGCCGAATTGAGAACCTCCTCCTTTTTCAAGTCGGTTAAAAATATGTACAACCGGATTACTTAAAAAATGTGATTGAAAATGGCCATGCTTTTATCGTTGTCGTTATTTATATTTCGGTCATGCTCGTTCTCTGTAAGTGAAAAGCAAATATTAAATCCGCTATATTCAATCCTGGCGGACGCGGACAGAACCACGGGAACGGCTTTAAAGCTTCCGGTGAGTCTCTTGTTTCATAATCAAGTCACAAGAAGTCAAACTAGATTGTTTATAGGTATTTACCATTCTTTAACAAATCAACCTGGCAGTAATTTTGTACTAATTTAAGGTTTAATTTTCTGAGCGTAGGCGACGTCCCATCTACACACATCTGCAACGCCGCCATTCCTTTTCAATTTGTTTTGTCTCGTTGCCTTTTCGATGTCGAATCTTTTGGGCGGTTGAGCTCTTAGGCTCCTAATAAACTGATCTAATGTATCAGCTGCCACTTAAGTAGTCTATGAGTAGTATTGATGAAGTGCGAGATGATGAAAAAAAAAAGTTATTCGGTTGATGATTCATTTTGATTACACATTTTATGATTTTCTTAAAGTCGCCATTTTGAGAACGCTTCATTAATTGGGGCCAAGACATAATCAAAACTAGAGGCCTTATATTATTGTGGTAAAGGTGACCCAATAGAGGTTAATAATATTAAACCTCTTACAGGCACCATACAGGGTGAACTCGTATTCGACGTATTCTTTGGAAGATTTTGAAAAATGCTCAGAATTTTCTATTAAATATTATTTATCTTGAAAGTATCAAATTGAATGGCTTTGATTTCCATACCAACTTGTAGCTGACACTTTAAAGAAGCTTTCTATGTATAACAATGTTAAAAAATACCAATCAGTTGAAAGTTATCGTTAAAAGTGAAATAAATGTTTTATTAAATCATCCAAATACGGCTTAATGAAGGATGATTATCTCAAAAAATTACTATGACACTAAGCGTAAAAAATATGAGAAAAACATCCTCATTTCATCAGCTATCGAACGAGCTAAGAATGTTAAAAGTTGTTCCTGTAAAATCTTTGAAAATACTGACAAGGTAGAATAGGATATTTTGTAGGAATTGACGACACATCAAGGATATTTAAAATACAGTTAATACATCACGCCTTATTCCCCGCAGGGTTTGCAGAGGTGTAGAGTACACCATCATTTCGCCGTTATGTTTAAGTCCCATGTAATAGGGGGCGAGCCTATTGCCATCAACCGAGGAGAAATCCAGACTCCGGCTGCTACTTAGAAATTCCACACGGAGAAACCCAATAACACTTTGCCCGACCTGGAGGTCGAACCCCGGACCTCAAGCTCATCAGTCGCGCTTGCGACCGCTGGACCAACGAGGCAGTCTGTTACTTTGTACATGTGTGCCCGGTAAAAACCTTAAAGCTCACACAGCTCATTAGATCCACTCGGCACCCGACCCGCATCGCCTAGTCGCTCGGCGTCCACTCGTTGCCAGCAGGTGGTTCACTGGTGGACGCCGCGTTATCACCAGTAAACGTCGCGTGGTCAACCGCGGTTCAGGCTAAGCGTATGCTGAGACGCAGGTGACTCAGCGCAGCACAGTACAGATTTTGCCGCGCAAGACAGGCGAGGCAAACATAGGCCACGACCCCATTCTGCGACGCAGCTCGAAGACACATTCGAGTTTTAACTAGTACACGAACGTTTTTTTTAATAGTCTGTATGATTAGTATCATACAAACAAGGTTCACAACGCACTAATTCAATTAAATGTTCTGTTATTGCAATAAAATTCGAATTAGCGGTAAAAAAACACATGTCGACATGCACGCGTCGCGCAGAAATCTGTGCCGGCACTACAACAAGGCGCAGAGCAGGGCAGACGCATGTCTGCGTCGCACGCGTCTGCGCCGCAGCGTACGCAGCTCTTAGTGCGTTCATACATTACAAAATCTGCTCTGCGCTGCGCTGCGTGCACCTGCGTCACCTGCGTCTCAGCATACGCTTAGCCTAATTCGGGACTTGTGCGTTGGCAACGCGCAGCAACGCAAGGCAAGCATGCGAGCAACAAGTTGTCACCGAGTGGTCAACTCGTCGTCCGCGCGTGGTCGGCATACACCCGAGGCGATCCGGTGACGCTACGGAGTTGATGTAGTGAGCGCACATCCATACAAGTTCATTTAAAGAATACTAACCACATGAGGCAAGGCGATGCGATGGCCGGGTGGCTGTAATGAGCTGTGACCTTATATCTTAACGATAGCTCGCTTTTCGTTACTCTTTTATTATCTGCCTCAATACTTCTGCTGAGGCCATATGCACCAGTGTGGAGAAGACTGTCTTTAAACGCTAATGTTCCACCGCCCCAGATCAGCGGCGGCATCTATTGTTTATCTACTGTGTCTCTGAAACTAGTTTTCAATAAGTTAATGTGACCCCAAACATAAAAATCCTGCTGGCCATTTGTTTCCTCAATCTTTGAATCTGGTAGTGAGGGCCAATACAGTGGGCAGTGGCCATCGAAATTACCAGAACAACTTCACCACACCTTTATGTTTGGGACGACATTAAACACAGCCACACTGTTGCAAATGGCCTCATTGGCCTCAGTAGAAGTAATGAGGTAGATAATAAAAGAGTCACAAAAAGCGAGCTACCGTTAAGATTTAAGGCTTGTACCGGGCGCAGATGTGCAAGGAATCAGTAAAATCTCAAATAAAAAAGTGTTATTAGGTAAATTACAAATTCCCAGTAGTTTTGTCTGTTCCTAAAAAAAACTTATTCTACCTTTGGCAATATTTTCAAATATATTACAAGAATTTCGGAATATTTCATTAATATTCTTAGCTCGTTCGATAGCTGATGAAATGAGGATGTTTTTCTCGTATTTTTTACGCTTAGTGTCATAGTATTTTTTTGAGATAATCATCCTTCATTAAGCCGCATCTGGATGATTTCTAAAAACATTTGCAACCCTTTTAACGATAACTTTCAACTGATTGGTATTTTTAGACATTCTTATACATAAAAAATCTGCTACAAGTTGGTATGGAAATCTAAGCCATTCAATTTGAAACTTTCAAGATAAATAATATTTAATCGCAAATTCTGAGTATTTTTCAAAAAACTATAAAGCCTCGTTCAGGGAGACGCGGGGCGTTGCGCAGCGCGTCTGGCGTCACGTCGCGCGGCGCATTGCGCCTTTTCTCCGTTCACGGAGAAGCGGCACGTGAAGCGGCAGGTAGAGCCCGCGGCGCCAGCTGCAGCGTTGCACGTAAAAATACAAACATTATGGTACTGTGTAGTTCAGTTTATAAAGGCGCGGGGCGTCGTGCGGCGCGTGCTGCGGTGCGTGGGGAATGGCGGTGACCGCCGCGGCCGCTGCAGCGGACACCGCAGCTTCTTTTTGGCAGTCTTCTTTGGACATCTTACAACGCAGACGTGTCGTTACAATGGAGTATGATTTCATCGACATATTACTAGAAGATAATTGCAACATACAACAAGCTCGCTCGCCTTCGATGCCAAAAACAAACTGACACTCGCGTACGCGGGGTACGCGGCGGACGACGCGACGGTAGCAGCCGCGGTGTACCGCTGTGTGTAGCGCTCAATATCAATTAAAACGCACGTGATGACGCTTCTACATGAACGCTCTCATATATCACCATATATTTGAATAGACCGCGAGACCGACGCCAGACGCGCCGCGCAACGCCCTGCGTCTCCATGAACGAGGCCTAAAAATTTGAATTTCTCCGTATCTACCGGCTTTCGCCTCGGGTACATGGGCTGCTAATTTGTTGCAGGACTCACTATTGCGCCTTAAAGGGAATACGTCGAATTCGAGTTCACTCTGTTTAAGCTTCGAGGGTTCTTTTTATCTATCAAAGGCGAAATTAATAAGGTTTATTTTACAGCACTTTTTAAGGGTTTACAATTTAATAAGCTTTCAGATGTAAAACGCTTTTTAGATATCAGAGACTTCTAAGCTTCCCTTCCAGAAATTGTTAGTTGGTAAAAGGAATCACATTCGTGCAGGGTACTAAGTAGTCAAGCCCTGTCAAGCATTTTGCATTCCGTGTTCAGTTCTGAGTTCTTTATCAAGTTTGCAATGTTTCGAAACGAGACGGTCAGACCTCAGTGGTTAATGGCAACATTTGCATACATGACATACAGGGTGGAAACGTTAAGTGTCAACTAGCGATTATTCCATCAGTTTATTTCAGAACTTATGGCTAATATCAAAACTAGGCCGCCTAGTAACTAAAATAACATGAATATTTGTCGAAAAATAATCGCCATATATCGAGATATTTGTATTTTACATCAGTGTGGCGTATTTCCCTTTCCGTGTCCAACTGGCGACACCGGTCTCGTGAAATCCGCACGCCTTTGTATCCCTAGACAATTCAATCAACCTGTGCTCAGCTCGCGTCAACTGAGCACGTTTTTGCGGAACAAGCACCGTTAAAAGAGGTTTTACAAAACAGTGTTCAATTGAATTGAACACGGTTTTTTAATCGGTCTGTTCAAAACAAATCCATGCTGATTTAGCGCGTTCGTAAATGTTCGGAATAAATCGTGCGGGCCGAAGCAGGCGGGACCCGCCGCGGGAGCGCCCGTGGGTGGTCATAATGGAAGAGTTTAAAAAGATTTTCAGTGAACTTACCAAAGATTTTGAAATGAAAGAGTCGACCGCTTTTTTCTGTCTGCAAGTTTTAAAGTAACCTAACACGAAGGGGATAACGGGGGCTTCGTTCGCTCGCTCCGCTTGCTTACTTTAGCCCCCGTCATCCCCTTCGAACCTAACCTATCCGTGTCGGGGTGCCCCAAATCTCCGAGCTCGCTTCGCTCACTCTTCAAATTAGTCAGTTGGAAAAGAAGTATCAGCAATGAAAGCAGTACCTCAACCAATACCGTCGCTGATTCAACACGCTTTTAAAGACTTATACAGTCAAGAATGAAGTGAAAAAGTGTTCAGTTCAACTGCACACTATTTTGTAAAAACCTCCGCCAGCGCCACTTGATCACAAAGGCATGCCCAGTTGACGCGAATTGAACACGGGCTAGTAGAATTCCGTATAGTAATACAAAAGCGTGCGGATTTAGCACCGGCGTCGCCAGTTGGACACGGAAAGGGAAATACGCATCACTGTGACGTTTGATTGCTGAAACGGGTTGGTTGCGGAAAATCTTCCTTTTCCATTGAATCATAGTAGATGGTTTATACAGTTTCTTTAAGACGTCTTTTTACGTGAATGTACAAATCCAATACATAATGATCGATCCTCTGATACCTACTCAAACCCAGACAGCACCAACCACCACATCAATTTTCATGCAAATGCTAAAGTATCATTCAAGGCCCTCTCTAGATTATTTGGCACCGAGGTGCGAACCTAGCTTTGGGGCCCCCTAGCTATTTCAGCGTACAATAATCAATGTAGGTAAGTTTGCGCTGACTGCTGAGTAAAATAATTTCTAGGGCCTCGGCGCCCTCAAAGCCTCAGCACCCGCCTTCAGAGGCACCCCTTATGCCACGCCCGGATATCCTGCACCTTTTGCACCCCCGGCTAGAGACGGCCCTGGAAACATTTACTCATATGTGAAACTGAACATGTATTTATCATTTTAAAATTATTTTTACAATTTCTACAATAATATTTTATTTTAAAACAGGTATCTATTTGAACTGCTGCAATCCTATGAGCACTGCTCTGATCTCAACTTCGATTATTCCCGTCCGGCTGTCCTGTCGAGTCACAGCCGACTGCGGATTGTGGCCCAAACTCAGCAAGCGCCACAGTGTTCAAGGTATAACATTTTTCATTATTATACTCTGTACTATTTTGTTTCCTAATTAACTGATATTTAGTTATTTTTAATTTTAATGTGATTTTTCCATGGGCTTCCATTTAGTAACCATGTGAAATTTCAGCCGTTAATTTGAATTATCTCTATGAACATGCTATGCCATTAACATTTAAGGTAACCTCACCATATCCACCTTCTCCAAACTACCCCTAAAAAAGAGGCGCTGACCAACGAGCGCGTGTGACCTCACCAGACCTATTGCTTAGTTTGGTAACTGCGGTTATTATCACCACCACAACTATAGGCGTAAATTGCACTCCATTAAAGTCAAAACACATCAAGCTACTACGATTTGTCAAATTTGTTTAATAGATTTTGATCTTTATTGCGAAAGCATTAGGTTCAAGGTTGACTGGGAAAATTTGACAGTTTCGGGTAGCTTGACCTGCTGGCGTCTGTACTTTTAAACAAAATAACCAAGAATGGAATATAACCAATGTGGTGGTTGTGGCAAGTGGGCAAGTGTTTTTGATCCGACTATTTGTGACGGAATTAGTCGATATTTTCTCTCGTTCAGGACGTATTTACTTGCTATAAGTAAACTGTTTTTCGGTACATTTTCCGATCAATCCGTGAAACTTAGCTAGATGTTATGATATCCTTTATCTAAAAGAGGTGGAGAAAACATTTTACAATTTAACAATTTATAATTGAATAATATTAGTTTTCTGTAGACTATTCCCACAAAAATGACGAAAATTGGTTGAGTTTCGGTTCATATTCCTGAAATAATCAAGGATTTTAATTAAAAAAAAAAAACAAAACCATTAGTTAGCAGACAAATAACTTTAAAAAGCGGAAAAAAAGAAGGAAATGGTTGGAATATGCACAGGAAAAAAAGTTTTCTTTTTGTGAAATAAATTTTTCGATTAGGGGTCTGTTTCTGAAATATTAAGCTTTAAAGTGCTAAGTTTTGTTAGAGTCAAGTGCCCCCTGCCAGATACATGGTTAGTTTTGGATATGTGAAAAAATTCACGATAATAGTGTATACAACGAAGTTAAAAGGAAAACTATCATAGCTAAGTAGGCTTTACACGTTTACGAGTAAAGCCTGGCGTTGACTACAGCCGAAACGCGTCGAATCGAGTCGAGTTGCATTTGTTCCGTGTGAGGCGAAACGGTCAGTAATCGCAAGTCGTTAAAAGAGAAATTCGCGTGACAAGCGATGCGCGCAATTTATGCGACTCGGCGCGTCTCGGCTAAACGCTGATCGACGCAGTTTTATGGTAAATGTCCTCCTATAAGGCGAATTATTGCGGTTCTATACGACTCATTGATTCGACTCGACTCGGCGAGCCTAGTGGACTCCAGCTTTAATAGTCGACGAACCGGAAAAGTTAAAATTTCGCACAAAATCCATTGAAAAATGACTAAGCCCTCTTCTCAGTCCGCATTATTGTGCAACTACGGAACCCTATTACTGCGCGTGGCCCGACACGCACTTGACCGGTTTTCTTATATTTTGCTACGCTGATGAACCTTAACTGTGTGAAAAAAAAGGTTGGTGATCCATCTGTCGTTTCACTGTCGGCTATCGTGAGTGGACTCGAGTCGTTTGACAGCAAAAATAAGCAGTCGAATTGATCCCTCCGCAGTCATACAGATTTGTTGCTACTTTAAAGCGCAATATGTCGTAAACTAGTAACAATATAAAAAAACCGCTTACTACTAGATCTGTAGGGAATTTAATCATCTGTAAAATTAAACTGAACTATTTGTGACGTAAACCCCATAGATAAGGAGTTATTTAATAAAACCTCACGTTTGGGGTCCTTATTTCAACATGGCGCAGCGCGCGTAGTTCGCTCAAGTTCGAAAGTTTTAGATTTACAACACATACACACAAAATTCAGAACTACCCGACCTTTTGCAAGGTAAAGCTACGTGACGACTGCCCAGGAGCCCAATTCTACTAACAGAAACGATTATCAATTGCAACTGAATCGTTTATTCAGACAGTTTTCGTTTAGAAGAACTATCAAATTGTTTGACAACAAAAACAAAACCAAACATTTTGAGAGTTTTCGTAAACAAAAACTGTCTGAATGAACGATTCAGTTGCAATTGATAAAAAAATCTGTTAGTAGAATAATAATTGGGCTCCAGTATGGCAGTTTAATACTTTTTAGGTTGTAATATTGTAAGCCTATCAAACAACTTGAAATTTACGCCTCTGTAAGGCGTAGGTTTTAAGTTATGAGTGTTTGAATATGTAGAAGTCGAAATAGGTAACTCTGATAATAAACTAGCTTTCTCTTTGGGGGTGAGGGGTGGGGAATCGACTCCACATTTTTAGGTGCTTTTGTCGATAAAATTGAGTGTACATACCGCCCTTAAAGTTTTATTACCACGAAACCGGATCCATTGTATTGTTTCACTGCTGGGCAAGGGCAAAGATCTCCCTCAAGACCTTGCACTTAGTAAAATGGCATACAATTCAGCAACAATAACAATAAATCATACGTCGCTTGTATCCGGATCGATGAAGGCGATACATTTATTTGCATATAAGTTAAAAGTTACAAATCAAAGGGATCTAGTTGCATAATACCGATACTTTATAAAATAGAGATAAGCTAATATCAAAATGCTTGCAGATACAAAAATTATGAAGAAATGATCGATTTAAAAAAAGATTCGTAGTTGTTAAATACTCCTTAGTTATAAATTATAGCAATATTGAGTTTGGAAATTGTGCATCGCATAGACAATTCATAATGACATAAATATATTATTATTTTAATCGAGCCTTTCGCTCTTTTGTTTATAGCTCGGCGCAGTGTATTCGACCTTGGGAGGATCTAATATTATACTTTGCTACTGTAATTGTAACTTGTTCACATACATGTCCATTAAAGGACTTGTCACACAGGATGCGTTCTGCGTCCTACGGTCCGGTCAAATCTAACGCAGCCCGCATTCTATGTGAACATCATTTGCGTTTTATATATATTTTATGTAATTACAATCTGACTATGCGAGCACAAGCAAAGAACGTTGGGAACGCACCGGTCAGGCGGTCGGGGTGGGAAGGTCGCGGACGGGCTGCCCGGTTGCGGGCAGGCGGGCAGCGGGCGGCGGATGGCGGTCCGGGCAGTCCATAAGGGTGATCGATGTTGCAAAAACATCAATGATGACATCGATAATGACATCTATCAACTATAAAATGGCCGCTGTTTGCCCTGCCCGTCAGATCGCTGACCGTGCCCGGATCGCTGACCGGTTGGCCTGACCATGAAGTTCACATAGGATGCGGGCTGCGTTCGATTTGACCGGACCGGAGGACGCAGAACGCATCCAGAGTGACAAGTCCTTTAAAATAATGGTGTAGTACATTAAACTGTATGTATTTGATATTATTTATTGTTTTATTGTTTCCAGCACTGATGTCAATGATAACGCTGAGCCAGGACCCAACCGCCGCTCGGTATCGCCTCGACCAAGCAGCAGTGCAGCTGGTAAGACAACTTATTTGCTTGTCACTTGTAAGCTTAAAGCCCGTCACACATGGCATCTACATATTAATGTACATTGCATCCCTGGATGTACAATGTACATTTTTACATTACCTTAAGGTATCGTACACGCAGCAGGTACTGTAACGTAGATCTTGGCTTCATTTGACTGCTGTAACGTCTAGAATCGAGATGTATTTAACATTAATGTATATTTCCGTATTGCTATCTGGTATCATGAACAAAAAACTAAATTAGCTTATTAAATACAAAACCATATTAGCTTCTTAAGTGCGTTAACCTTATAGAGAAAAATGTAAAATAGACATTTTTGACATGTACAAATTATCTGTAGGTACATTAACAAAAACTATTTAAATAAATAAAAGAAAAAAAAAAAAAACTATTTAAATTATCAATAATTATTATCTGTTGGAATTCTGATTGTGATTTACAATCAATGACGTATTATTATAATTAAAAACCGAACTAAAAAAATGGTCCGTGGTAACGCGGACGCGTGCAGAGCGGTGCGCTGTACACCCTCATAATGTGGCTTTCCACGGTGCGTGATTTTACGGATGATACCACACACAGCCGGTGCGCGCTACAACGCACCGTGGGAAGCCACCTTTAGAGGACACTAAAGAAAGAAAGGAACTTAAGTTCATACAATGCCTGCTCATTTTATTTTAAACGTTTGACTGTGTAGTGTTTGCATTACACAGAAGTTAGTCCGACGAGTTCGCACATCTCTATCCGAGTTCAGTTTGATTCGATAGGATAAAGATAGCAGATAGCCTTGTCTTGTCAAACGATTTAACATGGTCCCTATCCACTGATGAGACTGAGTTACCCTGGAGTCCACGTATCGAAAAGAATGCGTTATCAAGTCCCGGTATTCCTTTGCATAAACATAAAAACACACTCAAAAACATAATTATCAGAATTGTTAAAAATAGTAATAAACCCAATAATACATTAAAAATAAACGAATTACAGTTAATATCAAAGTGGACTTGAGGAGTAGATTTTGCCTTTTGGGGGACGAAACTTGTTAAGTATTAGGTACAAGGCCAGACCATCTCAATAATTCTAATATTTATCACAAACTTTAAAAAATAATTTTCTCAGTTCGCCCTGTACGTATGTATGCATTCTATGTAGGTACAGTCCACGAGGCCTAAGGCCGGCCATACACGGGCAGCTCGAGCAGTTAGCCAGTGATAAACATACACGGACCGCTCTTGCAGTCAGAGTCAACAGCTTGAAGCTGCCATTGATATCTTTACCTTAACTGCTCGAGCAGTTAGCAATTTCAATGTTAGGCTGCCATCAGACGGACTGCATCGCGGACGGACTTTAATAGGTATTAGAACAAACAAATTTCCTTCTCTTTGCACTGCACTGCTCTCACGTTCACATAAGTCCAGCCAAGAAAGCAGACAAGAGGAGTGAGAAAGGTGGTGGGGGAGCAAACTGCCCCGAAAAAATACCGGCGGGCTTTTAACTGTTCTGCCTTGGTTACTGTCAAGACAGTACTGTTCTGTCTCGGCGTGTGCGTTCAAACAGTAGCAGTACTGCGCTATCTACTGCTCTGCCTCACTGTTCTGCCCTCGTGTGAAACCTGCGAGAGAGCAGTCGACAGCTCGAGCAGTCAGTGTATGCCTGGCGACTGCTTGACCGCACGCCGTGCCAGAAAGAAGGCTGTAATTTACTATGCAGTTGCAGCTTAAAGCAGTCGATCCTGACTGCTTCAAGCTGCCCGTGTATGGCCGGCCTAAGCTGAGCTTTGCATTTGTGTGAAAATGAATGCAGACGCGTCCTTTGCTTGGTTTAAACCGCTTTGTACTGCTTTTTGGCAATCGATTCTATGTGCACTCACACAAATGCAAAGCTCAACTTAGGCCTCGCGGACTATATGTTCGTGATTATTTCGAGAATTGTTAGTTATATTTCGATGCAGTTTTTACTAATCAATAAGCTATTCCCAAGGGAGGTTCTTACATACAAAATATTTCAAAAATGATTATAATTAATTAATCATTCATTGTGTATGTGACGTCATATCTTTGGCATTTCTGAACTGATTTAAATGTTTTTATACTTGGTAAGGTTTCCCACCAAATTATTCCCATATAACTTTATTCAAAACCTGATGGTGGCTACTGGAATTAATCAAAAGAACTACTCAAAGGTTCAGAGTAAACGGGAGACGAGTAATGTAATAAATGGTTTTTCTTTCAATTATGTAGTAATGTATATTAATCGCTATAAAACCTATCACAAAATACGTATTTTCTGCTTAGAACCAAAACAGTGCAGAAATGTTGTATGAAATCTCATTACTGCACTGCAAAACAGTGCAGAAATGTTGTATGAAATCTCATTACTGCACTGCAAAACAGTGTAGAAATGTTGTATGAAATCTCATTACTGCACTGTTTTTCATTAATGCAGTTTTTTATTTTTGATTTAGATATAAATTTACCACAGAGGTTTAATGTCTCCCGTTAAGTTTAATATTAAATGTATGCATTCTTATGCCTTAGATCAAAAAGATTCTGGCTGAAAATAAAAATCGGCTGAATAAAACCGGTTTGGTGACAAAAAAAAAACAAATGGCGCGCATTTTGTACCATTGTAAAACTTTGATACTTCTTATTTAGCAAGAAAAGTTTTAAAAAATGGAAATAGATAGCGATATGAATTCAAGTCCAGAAAGTATAAAAACAGCTGCAAATGAAATTGTTAATAACCTTTTGCCGCAAAAGTCGCAGGATAACCTTGTTTTCATTAACTTGAGTTTTTATTTTGAGTAGGTATATTTTATCACGGTAGGTAAATTGGTAGTTGAAAGAAAAGTAGATTACGCACCTTGCTGAAGTGAGTGATTAATGCACTCGTGTTAATTTAGTGCCCTCGCTTGCGCTCGGGCACCAACATAACACTCGTACATTAATGACTCACTTTGCGCTCGGTGCAACAATCTACTATTATTGGACACGAAAAGATGAGAATAACTATTGATAGGTACGAGGGATCAAGACGTGTTTCTGATGACAGAATCATGAGCTGGTAAATAACTCCGTAAACTGTGGAAGCAGACGAGTAGCGATTGAAATATTCATTCTAAAGGAGAATGGGCGTTTTGGTCTACCTCTTCTCTAGCAATGAGTGATATCAGTAGAAAGGTTATATCAAGTAGATATTTTTTTTGTATCACAGTTTCTTTCAATTATTAGTATTTATGGAGTTAGAGCTCATTAAATGTAACCATTTAAAAACTTTGTTAACGCTCAAACATTGCTATTTATTATCTTTTTTACACGCTTTGCCATAGGAGCTTTGTCATAGTAATTATTCACGCCTGTATTCCCCGTTTGGGTAGACAGAGTTGTTTAGTGCACCCACGTACCATTGGTAGTTGTGCCCATTTTATATCCATTATATTATGTTATCTTTGTTACGGAAGGCACATTTTTTAATGCTCTTGCCTTCTTTATTAATAATATTAATATTGATGATAATATATGATATTTGGAATATAACTAATCGAACTGTAAACTGTCATTTACTGATGGTGGTTAATTTAAAAACTATGATAGAATACGTAATTAATATTTAAAGAGCATTGCTGCAGACTACTCTTAATAATATACAATATTTAAAATAAACTCATTTTCACATAAAATAAATTTTGCAGGATCGAGTTCTAGCGGACAAAAGCGCGCTTCGCCTGAAAAAGATAGTGTGCCGCCTAAGAAACGCATGCGTATGTACGAGTCGGCGTTCCTCCGCCGAGATTCATTCATCGACAGCATGTTCGGCGGAGTGCTACTGACCCGCGTCGAGTGCACCGAGTGCCACTCATCGTCACTCTCCCGCGACGTATTCCGTGATCTCCAACTTGCGTTCCCCGACAAGCCAGAGGGCTGGCAGCACAATGTTCAGAGCCTTCTCGAGTACTACTGTTCCAAGGAGAGCCTGACCGGTGAAAACCAATACCAGTGCCGCGACTGCGGGGGACTCCGAGACGCTGAGAGGAGCGTGCTCATCGAGACCACTCCCAAATACCTAATCCTCGTGCTGAAGAATTTCAAGTAAGTTTTTATAATTTCTCTCGACTTCTTTTACAAGTTCCTCTTCATTTTATTTCTCTATCTTTATTTGACAATTAAAAGTTACCGGCATGAAAACTAGAATTCGATTTTGAAATTAGAACTACTGTCCACAGATTTGACCCGAAGTTGCAAGTGCAGACGAAACTGATGCATTCTATGTATCACAACCATACGATTACTTTGCCGACCGTGCGCTCCCAGGCTGTGCACGCATCCTATAGCCTGTACGCAGCCATCATCCACGCGGGCACGACCCTGGACTCGGGCCACTACTATACCCTCGCCAAAGATAAGGATCAGTGGCAAATGTATAACGATGACGTCGTCACATCCTCTAACGAGGGGCAACTGAACGACCTCAATCGCTCCAGCACTCCCTACATCCTGTTCTACAGGCGCACTGACATTGAGGAGGGCACTGCTCCATCTATGGAAGAACTTCCACCGAAGGTCCAAGAGTCAGTAATGTCTCATAACAAGCATTACGTTGAGACCGTTCGCAAGATGCGGTTAACTCGTCCATGACAGTTAAGATCAGACAAGTACATCGACTACACGGTGTTGGATCTTTCCGATTCTGCCTAGGATGGCCCAGCTTCTTTTCTTTCTTACCAGAGCAAACCTACGATGCGATTTTAAATTTAATAATACATCTTCTTAATCTTATAACAATAACTCGGACTATAAACTTAATTATAATATATGTTACGGTCGTTGAAATGCAGTGGCGACCACGATCACAGGACAGGAAATTGTGCATCCAGCTCCGCCTATCTAGCTATCCTGGCTGACAATCTCCCTTTGTCTCAAACTCTTTGTGAAATAAAGCATGTATTATTGATTGACAAACGACATGAAGAAATGAAATGACAGCTGATTATTGACTTAACGACGTGATCGCTACTGCAGTTTTTAGTTTTTCTTAACCGAAATATAAAATTCGATCAGACACGCATCTCTGCTTTGATCCAGGAATGTTTAAGTGAGTGTTGAGTATGTGCCGTTTAATCGGAGTGAATTAAACTACTAACTAGTTTGTTTAATTATCACCTACTATTTCGTATTTCAAGTGTTATATTTCAACTCTGTTAGCTCGTGAAGATCTCCAATATGAACATGGTGTATTATAAGAAGTATGGAACATAGTCTCAAGAGACATTTTATGCTGTTGTAAGAATATGTATATATTACAGTTATTTCATAAATTGTATTATTTAAAATATTGTGTTGTGCGTGTAGCAAACACTGTTATTATTGTTTTATTTGTGAGTTTATGGATTGAACATAAGAATCGTATACAACTTGTATGTGATGGAAAATTGTTATGAAGTGAAATGCATTAGACACAACGTCCTCTGACATGGATTATTACAAGAACTCTCTTACAGTGAGTGTAAAACGCGGTTTAGTGCTCGAATATTCAATCAGGAGAGACATAACTTCTATTTCAGGATTCGTGAAGATTTTAAAATGTATCGTGCAATCTATATACATAATAACTAGACCGTAACATATATACATAGAAAGTTGTATGAATTTCTGTATATTATTTATGGAGTATTTATAAGAGAAATATTTTAAACATAAGTCTTTAAAAAATTCATCTGCCGCTTCTTGCAATAAACCTCGTTTACAATTATTAAAGTAATGGATGTTAGAATAATTTAAAAATGATATTATAGGATCTTTTCGTGTTGATATTACATATATTATTGTGTATTCATTACAAAGGAATTAAATTACATCAATATGAAATGTGTGTTATTGGTAAATAAAAAAACGGAAAGATTTCAGTGAGTTCACAGAATATAACTTATTCATATTAAGATTATCGTGTAACCTTAGAGTAAGTAGTTATTCGAAGACATGGTCTACATTGCTGTTGTCTCTAGAACTAGAATATTAACATTTAACGCATTATAGTAAAGTAATTAAATATGATGACATCTACATGTTCCGTGTTTCTAATAGTCCCAATCGCTGAAATCCTCCACTCTTATATTAACCATCTTAACAATGTGTAGTGACGAGGTTTCTTGCAAAAGCTTTTATTTAAACGAACTTGACTGACAATTAATTTTGTTATTTTATTATAATTATCATCAGAAAACTTTTTTGTTTCGGACGAGTTTTTTTAATGAGTTATAAACACCCAATTTGGCAATCAGGTACCTATACTTTATTTTTTAGATAACTTGTATAGTGTGCCAACAACATTTTATAATAATCTAAATTTGTTATTCCTATTCCTATTATTGTTTTATTAAATTATCGAGATTATTTATTTTAATATTATGTATAATATACAATTTATTTTAGGTACCTACTACCTACATATATTTTATTATACATTCTGGTAACACTGTCTTAGTATAAAATCCTAAATGTCGCAGATTGATGTTATAATATTAATCCATATGATGTAAATTCGTGTTTTATGTGCATTTGCATAACCTAATGTAATAATTGTAATCTACTTATTATTCGTCACTTACTTTCTTATAAAACCATAACCACTTAATCGGTTTACAAAACTCTATGTTTTGCCTCTGGAATTGTATCTTGTATAAAGCAATTTTTAATAAATATGATAACAGTGATTATTCATGAGAATCAGAAAAAATCATGAACGAAAAAATATTTGAATAGATTTTAGAGATCATTTAAAAAGCCGTTAATGCTATGTAAAAGTTCCATGTAAATCAAAAATGTTAACATAGATATTAAAAATACAACATCAGGATACCGCGAGCATGCCTGTTGGCTGTTTTAATGAAATTTAGTTATTTTTCCCAGTTAGGATGTTACTGCGGCGGAGTCTCGATTTCTCGAGTCGTTCTCACATATTATTGCTAAATATTTATGTGTAAATATGATTTGAACTTCTCTATTACTTTCCAAGGAAAATATTTCGTAAACAAGTTTTGATACTAAAACGGTCTCTCTATTATTTATACGATTAGTTTACTCCAAGAAATTTTACGTGCTCAATGTTTCTTTATTGTTACTTGAAGAATCGCGACTTCGCCGAATTTATTTACATATTATGTTATGAATATTAAATTGTTTAGTTTATCCTTTATGTAAATAATTAAAGCATTTAAAGTATAAGATAGGTATTCCGCATGGTAAACATAGTATAAGTAGATATATTATATATGTTAATGTTCGGGGTGTAGCATCTGACCCCTAATACATCACTTTTATTTATAGTTAGAAACACATATTATTGTAAAATCGGTTTTTGGTTTAAAATAATAAAATAAACGTTGGAAAAGTTAATTTCGTTTGGTTAAAGAAAAAACTCATATTCTATGTATTTACTAACTTAAATAAAAATATTAAAGTACCTATAATTTAATTTTAAATATCTCAGCCTATCGTATAGTTTTAAATAACAAAAAAAAAATACAAATCAATTTCTCCACGTTTCTCCAGTACAAATAAAGTCAAAAGCAAGGCTTACACACGTAGAAGTCTATATTGTTGCTACTGAACTCGTTACTCGATGGTATCGATACTTATCTCCAACTTTACTTAAGATTAGAGACCATTATAGAGAGAAAAATGAAATTTTAACTAAAACTAATAATCTCATTGAAAGAAAAAAACTACATAATAATAATCACTACCGAGCCTGTAATACGACAACTCTGCAATGTAATCATCTGCTTCTACTCCATTTAGATTCAGAACGTGACAGGCAAAGTTATCATGTTCCATAGTCATCATGTGACATAATAGGCTCTTGTTATGTAAGTCTATGGAGTGATAATTATTGTAGATGAATGTGAAAATATTTATAGGTCTAGCGCATAACTGAGTCAGCGCCTGAGGTAGCTGCGCGGTGCAGGAGGGATGTGGTGACGCGACGCGAGAGCTCACTGATTCGTCAACTTGTGACAACTGTCACCCTCCCGCACAGCTACCTCAGGCACTGACTCAGATAAGCGCTAGACCTGTAGTATCAAATATCAGGTACCGCAGACGAGTGTCTGGTAGTGGGATATGTTGGTTATCACCGGATGGCATAGTCGGCCCTTTCACTATTGCTGGTCTTGGGATATTTATTTCGGCTGGTTTCGGTTATTGTATAACCACTGTGTTATGGCTAGTTGGATGGCTATCCCGCTATCTGTTGGTCGTTAAAGTCCAACGCTGTTTCTTTGATCATAATGACTGACTAGGAAGGATGTTACCATTGAGATGACGGCTCATAGAGATGTGTGGAAGAAAAAGACATGCTGTACACAACCTCATAATAATATAAATTGGCATAAGAGCGAGAAAATCGTGAGAATGATCGTTGTTTGTATCCCCCTAAGGCCGAGGTTGCGCTGGCAGGGCGCCAATTACTTAATTATTAAAATTAGTATTTAAAAATACTATCTATACCTACGATGATAAAATTTTGTTTTAGTGAAGTCTCCTCCACTATTGACGTCCGACGCGTCCTAGGTAGTCAGCCCCGCTACCAACCTCGTTGACTGGCCGTTAGCATTGTATCCCTATCTAGTCTGTGCTGTTAGCTAATCTTTTCACCGCGGCATGATCTATTCTCGGTTAGCTCTTGCGACACTAAAGAACCAGTCGCGTCCCTTCGCACCATTGCTGCCTCAGCCTTACGACACGACTCAGCTTTATTTATATTATAAAATTATGTGAGTTATGTTGTCAGCGCGTAAACGTCCACCACTAAACATGGGACTCTGACTGCTAAAATGATCGGTCATAGATGAAATTGCCTAATCATCACGGCAGATATTGACAGAATTTGGTAGACTGATTTTATTTGTCGCAGTTTGTTATTAGCAGATAGGTGTTAGGACGCTGCTGACACCCTCTTGAAGTAATCCCTAATGCTCGGTTCCTATGGCCAAAATCTGATCGTTTTGCTTACCAATACATATATTACATTTTTCATTACCCAGCTATGAATGTACATGGATTCGTGAGTTTTTACATGTGGTAGATAGTATAATATGGGAAGGTTTACTATGGAAAACTATGGGGTATTTGCTTCATTCTTGGTAAAGATACAAGTCTTAATTTTAACCAATAACGCTCAGTAATCATAAGTATTGGCAGCTAGTCCTTTTATACGACACGTTTTACGATTCGTTTTATTTCTTAACGAATGTTTGATGTTTGAACGATAGGTTAGGAGAGGCAGCTTTTTAATATAAAATAAAACAATATACCTAATTGGTATAATTACAAAACTATAATTAGGTAATAATTGTACACATTGCTTAAATCGAATTACATTAACTTAATCTAATAGCATCATTAGAAATCATTAAAAAAATACTATAGACTTTGGTTTATTTATTATTATTGTTGTTCTACTTTAGTATATCAGTGTTTAGAGACCCTGATAACCAGATTTTAAGTAAATAGGTAGGTAATAAAAACAAAAAAAAATATGTCCAACTATAAGCTATGTCAACACCAGTGCGCTTTCATGTTCATCTTGCGTCTTCGTCTGAAGCATGCCTGAAGCGCCATAGCGCATGCAATAGCGCATGCCTTAATACTAGTTCGACGTCAGCGCATGCCCCTAGCGCACGCTAATCCGTCCATTGTATGTCGACTGACGACTGACCGAGGCGCACCGGTGTAGACGATAAGCTGCATATATCTTATGGCAATCAATATTGCATGCGCTTGAAGCAAGAGGAATTGAAAGCGCAAGATGAACATGAAAGCGCACGGGTGTAGACATACCAATACGTAAGACCTTTCTTGATCGAGATAATCGTAGATTCTCTATCAGTGCATCAGGTATATACAGTGTATATGTATATCTATCAGTGTAGATAGATAATGTTTCAAAATTCCACATTTCGGTGGTCTAAACATCTTCAAGATTGAATATGTAACTAAAATAGTGCGGGAAGTAATTTAACCACAGTTTAACTGAAACTTAATTAACCGATTATCAATGAACATTATTCATAAGCCTACAAGTTTTCCACCAAAATTGTTTAGCTTCTCTGTGGCGACTCGGGCGATCTGCTTAAAGACTGATCCTGGCACCTGATGGGGAAAATAATTTATAATGAAATAAAGTTTGAATGAAGTGGTAGGTATAGACTCGGCAGAGGACTTTTACGAGCCAATATCGAATCACTACAGACCCACCGTACCCCTGGCCGTACCCCTGGTGGTACGGTGGGTATTTTAAAGCAAAACGATACCACCAGGTAATAGTGTTGTTAAAACCACTTCTGACTACAACAATTTAATTTAATATTTAATTGAACAAATCTAATATGCAAATCCACAATATAACACGAAAATAAAAAAATGAACATATTTTTTTTTTTCATTTTACCAATACACGAAAACATAAGTAGTGAAATAGAGTACATAAATAAAAAAAAATAGGTCAAAAGCGCGGTTAGTATCATGAGTTTCAAATACTAATAGTTACATAAGTAACTAATGAATGAGTCATTAATATGCGAGATAACTGTTTATAAGTTCTGTCCGTCTAGTATCTACATCAGCACAGCACTACGATAATTTAATACAGTGGTATCGTTTTACTTTAAAATACCCACCGTACCACCAGGGGTACGGTGGGTATGCAGTGTATCGAATTGGCTGGTGGTGATAATTTACCTTTTGACCAGGTGGTCAAGTTGCCGACTAAGGGTTGGACCTCATCTGGCAGCACGGAATCGCTTTTTTCCGTCGCCCTTTCTCTTTCTGTCGCTTAGAACTGCCATTTGCTAGACCGAGACAGAAAGCATAATGCGATAGCACGCGGCGGAATCCTCGAGGCGATCGGCATCACGGACAAAATGCAATGGTCGGCAATGGCAGTTCTAAGCGACAGAAAGAGAAAGGGCGACGGAAAAAGGCGATTCCGTGCTGCCAGATGAGGTCCAACCCTTAGGCGACCAGCTACATTGGTTTTAATAAGGTTTAGGACCTCTATTCATCTTCTGGGTCTGTTTTGGCCGGTCGTCTAGCCGGTTCAGACTGTCAAAAGGTTAAAGACGCTTGGGATATAAACCTAGAACTTCAAGGCCCCCAGCTGTTTCAGCTAAACACGGTGTATCTTAATTCGTGTATATCATTCAAATCTCCTGGCTTACTGGTGGCACAGACTGACCCTACATGGGATTCATTTGGATTCAACTTAAAATTAATTTAAAAAAGAAAATATGTGTAGCGTCCCGAGTTATCTGACTGCGTAGAGCGATACCGCAGTAGTCGTGCCCATGCCAGTTGTCTCGCCGGGCATCTCGAATCATTTGTGTGGCATGGCCAGATAATGATCAAGAGAATAGCACAATTTTTTTTTTTGCTTTTTTTTCTTTATTCCTTTTCAGGTGGTTTGACGATCACTTACCACAATCGCAAGACAAAACGAATAAAAATTTTAACTACGCTTAATTTTGTGCAGGTTTACTTCATACCGTTTACACCCTGTATGATTGTGGCGATGTAACATGAATTCTTACCTCCAGTGCTCCGTTGATGAAATTGGCGAATCCTTCGGCACCTCCGACTAAAGCCTTACCAGCAACAGCGAACTTGTCACCAGTATTGCCATACTTCTCTTCTTCGCGTATTGTGTCCACAATAGGCTCCGGCTAAAATACGATTAAACGCACTTTATTAACTAAATCTTGCCCGTTTCAATATAGGTAGATAATTGTAAGTACGGTGATAGTTAAGCTTGCGATATTGGTAAACTTTAAACCAGGGCTACATTTAGGATTTGTAGACGGTATCTGTAATATTGTAATTTTACACTTATCCCCTTAATACAAAAGATGGTCTAAGAAAAACCTAGGTTTTAAAATAGCCCCGTCTCTTTTTGTTATATGACATATGAAAGTGATGGGTATATTTTAAACCTGGGTTTACCTTAGTCTTGGTTTAAACCATCTTTTGTAATAAGGGGGATAGAGTTTTTGTAGTGTGTACCCTTTCTTGGTTCGTGTCGCTAAGCAAGGCCCCACAGATACGGGTTCCGCCAAAGAGTGTGGTGGACCGCGACCCCTGCCATAGGTTGGAGGAATGCTGTGGTGGTTTTAGTCAGACATAACCCTCCAAAGTCCTCCCCAGGACGGAGTGTATTCATTAGAAATGAAAAACTAAATTAAAAAAGTAATTCTACGTTACCACAATTCAAAGGGTCATACCTAATCATCCTTCGCGCCGGTCACGATACGATTTGAGCTTGCAGTTTAGAGGGTTATCCAGGTATTTTTCAGTCGCCAACCTCGTCAGTCAAACGCAAGGTGCACCGCTAGCAATTTTGTGTGTTAGGTACAGGACATTTAACCTGCATTTGGTTATAGCCTGTGCTCTAATAAAATACAATAGGAGTCTGCACAGGAACGGCCTCGAAATATTCACGTACCTGAAACAGTCCAGCCACAAAGCCTTGGATATTCTCTTTGAACGACAGTGCCTTACTGCCGTAACCTTCGGTTTCTTGCACGGCAGATTCCAAAGTGGTCACTGGTGGTGAGAATAGTCCGCCCGCTTGGAGAGAACTTGTCTGTAATTTTTAAAGATGAGTAAAATAAAGTACCTAATCGGTGCTGACGTATCGTTGCTTGGCGGGAATCACTTGAAGGTTTGGTTATAAGTCTTACTTATGCTACTTACATGTTAAAAACTATAAGCAGGCTAGAAAGTTTCATATTGTATTTTTCTTGCAAGCGTGAGATCATTATTTTGCCCTATCCTGCATAATGTTGCGGAGATTTGTGTTAGGTAATTCTTAGTTAGTGGAACATCGAATGATGAATGTGTAGGCAACGACAATTTTTCTATAGCAAAATATTGGAAAACCATGGTTTTGCAATATTTAGCAAAATATAAATATTGCAAAACCTTGCAATATTTAGGTATGAATTATAGTCCTTGGATAACAGTCGCTTATATAAAGGACCTAATCACCTACTTGAGAAAGTTATTGACGTCATATGAGTAGCTAGGTAGGTAGTAGGTTTAGCCAGGGCTTGGAATATTAGATTTTTTGGAAATTGTTTTGGATCCGACGCATTATTTGCACGTCTAAACATGAGCACTTGACGTAAAATGTGCATTTCGCAATGAGTGCACTTATCATAACGGGCACTTCTCAAAATGTGCACATTTTGTTATTTGTGGTTGTTATTACTAGATACGTAATAATAAAGTAAAAAATAATGGGGAAAAAGTTGATTACTTTAAAAAAATAAGATGCTTTGATCACTATAGCTGCGTAGATATCATTAAGCATTTCATTCATAAATATAATAATGAACATTGTCACTAACATCTTATCTTACATAATATTGGAAACTGTGTTGTTAAGATACAATACCACTTTGTATGCTTACAACAATATGCATATTTGGACTGCATACATTTAAATGAATTTATGCCCTTCTGATCTTTTTGACTACCTCGGATGTTGACATCGATTTGACGCGAACTGTAGGTACCTACGTACCTACAACTCTGCTTCGCAGTCTGCCTATGCCTTCGCAGAATACAGGCGTGACGTGTGTGTGTGCGTGTGTCTTACCTTTGTATTCAACGCGCTTCCTAACAAATTCGAAGCCGCTTGTAGTTTGTAGGTGACAAAGTTTCCTCCATTTGCTTGACTGTTTTTTTTCAAAGGTTCGCCTCCCGGGTAATTTTCGGGGTCGAGCGGCTGAGACAGGAGTACGTCTGAGCCAGCCTGAGGTTGGTCATAAACTGGTAAGTCAATGCGAATCGGATCGTCGGCAGGCGCTGAGAAGCATCCGCTGACCAGCAGGACGAGCGTCACGATTGGTGTAAGAGCCATTCTGCAACAACATGTTATAGCTGGTATACAAGAATACAAGGGTAATGCCGGGTACGCAGCTAGGGGACCAATTCTGCTGACAGAAACATTGATCAATCGCAATCGAACCGAAGCTGAACCAATCATTCAGACAGTTTTCGTTTACAAAAACATAAATTGTTTGACAACAAAAACAAAACCAAAAAGAACAATGGGCAATTTTGTTTGGAACCCGTACCCACCTTGTAGCATTTTAGACTAGGTGTCATTTAGAAGAGGCATAAGTGAACAACTCAAAAATGAATGAACGAATGAATGAATGGGAGACCGAAGTTATGATCACTTCTATTTTCAATTTTTCAATCATCTATGTAGTGTTATTATAATTATTTTATAGGCCCAATGAATAACCAGTCGTTCTGTTTCATAGAGAGAGACTGACCAAGCTTCCTAAGGTTTACTTTTGCTACGGAAAATATTAATTACTAGCTTTTGCTCGCGGCTTCGCTCCCGTTAATTTACGGATCCCTAATTTTTTGATCCCAAAATATAGCCTATAGCACTCAGGGATAACGTAGCTTCCTATTGGTGAAAGAATTTTTGAAATCGGATGAGTAATTTCGGAGATTACCTCCTACATACAAACAAACAAACAAACAAATTCTACCTCTTTATAATATTAGTATAGATAAAACGCCATCAATTCAATTAAGTACAGTTTTTTTATTTATTAAGGTACACAAAATAAACAGAGTCCCGTACGTTAAATAGAATTACTCTTGAACGATATAATTGTCTACAGAAAGCATGGTTCACCGTTGAGTGGTTATACGATAAAAACTACACACATCAAAAGTGTCTAGGGATCAACATATATTTTTGCAATAACTTTTCTCCTGATTGATATTAATTAAAATTTTCTTTAAGGATTCATCAAATAAAGTGTTTTCGTTTGTCACAGTAACGATAAACCAAGTCACCTTTGCATTAATAAAGAAATTTGCCATTTTCCTAATAAAGGGATTTTTGACATTTGAACCACTAACACAAAAGTTCGAAAAAAAGACTGAAATAACAGTTTTCTTTAAAATTTTATTGGGTAACTTAAACAATTAATAATCCGTGTTTCTACCGCGAACACTAACAACACAAGAACATCGGTTTGGCATACTCAAAATGAGTTCATCCAAATCACGCTGTGGAATGGCCGCCCATGTTCGTTGCAACAACAAAAAAAGGTCTTCTTGCGACTGGATACCCTCCATATTCGGCAGAGCTCTTCTCTGTAGCATATCCCATGCATGCTCAATCGGGTTTAAGTCTGGCGACTGAGCAGGCCAGGGCAGGACATTGATGTTAGCTGCGGCGAGAGTCTGTCTTACAACTCTTGCGGTGTGCGGTCGTGCATTATCATGCATTAACTGAAATAAGGGACCGATTTGCGCTTGTAGAGGAACGATGACGTCTGATACAATCGTCTCAGCATAAATTTGAGCGTTGAGGTTGCCTCTGATCCAAATCAACTCAGTTCTTCCGCCGATCCAAATACCCGCCCATTCCATGATGGTTCCACCACTATAAGGATGGACTTCCTGGCAGGATTTTAATCGCTGTTGGCGTCCAGGGGTTCTCCAGTGTCGTATACGTCTTGTATCCGGTCTCATACCAAAACGAGACTCATCAGAAAAGCACACGAAACGCCATTGTTCTTCTGCCCAATTTCTGTGTCCAAGAGCCCATTGATATCGAATCCTACGATTGTGCATTGCTATAGGTGGTACCCGTAGCGGTCTTCGGGAATGAAGGTTCACTTCATGCAAGCGGTTTCTGACTGTTTGGTCGCTAATTAAGTTCCCTGAAGAGTGATGAAGCCTCACGGCTAACATCATGGCGGTTATTGTTGGAGCTCTTCGAGTTAAGATTTGAATGTATCGGTCTTGTCTCCGTGTGGTGCAGCGATACCGTCCTCCATGGCGCTCAGCCACGGTACCAGTGCTTCGGTAACGTGTCCAAAGTCGACTGATAACACTCTGACTTGTATTCAGAGCTAAAGCCACAGTACGTTGCCGGGAACCAGCTTCTATCATTCCCACGGCTCTGAGCATTTCTTCCCTGCTTAAATGACGTCGCCGCTCCATAATAACGTTGGTTTTAATCAGTAGTAGGGAAACAGTAGCACTAATAATGTCTTCAATGCGTTGTATGTTTTTATAGGGAAAATATTGACAGCTGATTTTCATCTTTTACTCGAATTTGATTCACAGTTCCTGATTCAAATTATGAAATGCACCAAAAAGGATCCATATAAATTTATAAAATCATAAATTTATTACAAAGCCACATCTCAATCTCAAGAAATCCGCATAAAAATGCTTGATCCCTAGACACTTTTGATGTGTGTATTAGTCGATGCCATTATTTACAGACAGCACGTTTCGCCGAAAAACGCTACAAAGAATGAACGATTGGCAGATACCAAGATTTGCCAATGTCATGGTTCGCCAGAACACGCTTGAACAGGCGTCGATTAAATTGCATTATCTACTAACATGCGTTTATCTTGACTCCATAACAAAGTTGCGACAAGCAAATACACGACAAATGATAGGGCGACAGTACGATATGTCGACCATCAGTGGTGCAGAACATTAGCTCGACGTACGTTAGCGCGACTGATTGTTTTCTCGAAAAACCATAGAACGATGGAACTTTTGATCGACGAACGTTAGCGCGACACAAGTTTCGCGCGACAAACTAAAGGCTCCTACAAAACAGGCGCGATATCGTCCGCGTGTTTTTTGTTAACATGCATTAAGAGCGAGCAAAGCGAGCTTGGGACTTTTAAGCACCCCGACACGGATAGATTAGGTTCGGAGGGAATGACGCGGGCTAAAGTGAGCGAGCAAAGCGAACGAACGAAGCTCCCGTCATCCCCTTCGTGTTAGGTTACTTTAAACCATGCAGACAGAAATAGGAGCCCCGCCCAGCGGGGCTCCGTCGACCTTGGCTCCAGAATCTTTTAGGCGATATCGCGCCTGGTTTTAGGAGCCTTTAGTTTGTCGAGCGAAAGTTGTGTCGCGCTTACGTTCGTCGATTGAAAGTTCCATCGTTCTATGGTTTTTCGAGAAAACAATCAGTCGCGCTAACGTACGTCGAGCTGATGTGCTGTCGCACCACTGATGGTCGACATATCGTACTGTCGCCCTAACATTTGTCGTGTATTTGCTTGTCGCAACTTCGGTATGGAGTCAAGATAATATGTTATTAGCATGTTAGTAGAAGTTAATGCAATTTAATCGACGCCTGTTCAAGCGTGTTCTGGCGAACCATGACATTGGCAAATCTTGGTATCTGCCAATCGTTCATTCTTTGTAGCGTTTTTCGGCGAAACGTGCTGTCTGTAAATAATGGCATCGACTAATAGTTTTTATCGTATAATCATTCAACGGTGAACCATGCTTTCTGTAGACAATTATAGCGTTCAAGGGTAATTCTATATACCGTATGGGACTCATAGCAGGATATTGGGCTAGTTCAAGGGTATGATTGAATGGCGCGCGGGGTGAATTAACAAAGAGTTTTCAGCACATTTCAACGTTGAATAACTTTTTTCTCCCGTGAGATACAGAGTTGTCGCCATATAATATAAATATGTATTTTTAAAGACCTTTCCAATGGTACTAGTCTCAATTTGCTACAAGGTGGGTACGTTTTGTTCCATGTCCTTTTGACAGTTTTCTTAGACGAACACTGACTGAACTGAACTGAACGGTTGTACTTCGTTTGCAGTTTAGTAACAATTTTGTAAGTGAAATTAGCCTCCTGGGGCCTAATTCTCCTAAAATAAATTGTTGCCAAACGCAATCGAACCACAACCGTCAGTCAGTTTTTGTTTTCGAAAACTTTCAAAATTAATGATTTTGTTTTTTGTGGCAAACAATTTGATAGCTTTTGAAATTGAGAACTGTCTGAATGAACAGTTCGGCCTTGGTTCGGTTGTGATTTATCAAGATTTATTTTAGAAGAATTAGGCCCCTGTTCATCTTCAAATGTATTCGTTTCGTACACGAGGCTATTAAAAGGCCAGTGACTGAACTGTCAACTGAACTGACTCGCGAACTGGCCTCGTATCTGGAAGGCGTAAACTCATGCGTCCGCACGTCAAGAGCAAATTTTACTAATTTTATATTGGTGGGTCAACTAAGCAAGTTACAAAAAAAAAATGCCACTAAAAATTGCAACATCGCCACACACAAGTTTTTAATACCTAATCCAGCTTCTTTACCAATATCAAGGGTCAATACTGCTTTAGTTATTATTCTTGGGTAAATACTTTATCCCTGAGCTTTAACCTCAGAGCACAGAATAATAAATAATAGTACTACGTACAGAAACTTATTAGTTACTTCTTTGACCATGGGGCTTACCATGACGTCTTAAGAAAACGTTCAAATGCCAGCCAATATCCGTTCAAAAGCAGGCCTGCTTCTGAATCGCTAAAAATCGTACCATGACAGTACAAAAGGTGAACGACTATTCAACCAAGTTGAACGGATAAGCTTGTTCATGGTACGAAAAATCAGTACAAAAAAAACAGGTGAACGGATTTCGTAAACGTCAAAGTAGCAGGCCTGCTCTCGTTAGAGCAGGCCTGCTACTTTGACATCGTTTGTCATAGTACAAAAAAGCAGGGCAGTTCAACTTCCAGGCAACTTCTGCCCTGCTATAAGAGGTCATGGTAAGCTCCCATAGACAAAACACTATAAACTGAGACTATGACTTTTTACCTTTTTACATACTCTTAGAATAAGAAGTTCTTATTCTAAGAGTATGTAAAAAGTTCTTATTAAGAACTCAGTTTTACTCTTTGCCTGAGCTCTTTGGCTCGGGCTTCCATCAAATTTGACAATGTTTTATAGATAAATAACATAAAAAAATTATGCCAAAGAGGAAGAAAAATAAAGGAAAAAATATTCATCAATTTTTTTTGTGGATTTAACATATGAACAGCATTCAAACACAAAATCATGGATACAGTGCCAGAAATCCCCAGATGTTTACTAATGTTTCCGCCTAAATATGGAACTTATCTCATCTCCATATTTGGATTAGGATCAGGTGGATGCGGATTAGCGGGTATTATACTGTACGGTCTAGTTGAAGACAGTGTTATTGCTCATTTTGTGAACCAGAATGAAGTTGATCCCACGGTGAAAAAAGCTGTACTTGTGACCATTGGCTTGAGTTCTCTCCTCCTATTCTGTGCCAGTGTACTGCTGTTCTTAGGCATGGCTTTTAACTCACCTCCGGCTATCCTTACCGGTGTACACACAATATTTTTTATGTGCCTTTTGTTAATCTTTGCAGCCATCGCAGCGCCCATGTCATGTTTTTTCCTCCCAACTACATGCGTTATTAAAAAGTTATCAAATGCTCTGTTCGTCCTGGGTTACTTGTTCATTACGTGTTTTCTTTGGGTATGGCTCTATTTTATGGTAGTGGTGTTTAATTATTTAAATACAATTATTTAAATCAGTATTTTTTTGTGTTAAATAGAGTTTCAATAGAAAATCGTAATGTTTTGTAAAACACTGCTCGCGTTACACCATGACCAAGTATTCTCCAGTAGGAGCAGTAGGTATTTATATTGTTTAGTGACTGCCAATATTTGAAATAGTAATCACAAATAAAGGAATTTTCTTACAATACGTATTTTGTATTAAACAGCTTTAATTTTATTGCTCATACTCCGAAAGCTTCATTAGATTCACTATGACCGTTAGTAAGTAGGTACCTACTAATGTTTAGTCCGGTTTATTTAATTATTGTAAAAATTGTTTCTCAAATGGTAAACAAGTATGGAAGAACGATCATTCAAGGGTGAACAAGTGCATGAAAATAACCGAATTACAAGCTGTTAAAAAATCAACACTTATGAATTTTATGGGGTTACTCGGTATCGGAAATTGAACAACTTTTGTTGTACAACTTTTCGAAATTCGCGTATTTTTTTTATAACTTTCCATACAAATCAAAAAATATTTTAATTGATTTGTATGAACAGGCATAGGCTGATCCTGTCGGCTCAGCTTCAAAATTCTGTAAAAGCTCCAACACCATGTCGTCGCTCAACTCCATTATTTAGATAGAGCGTCTAATCAGTCCGAGAACAACAATCGAAATTAACAACGTTAGTCCGACCTCGCAGCACGATATTTAACGCGTTAAACCCCTTTGTTGTATCGCCACCCGGCACCCGCGGGATAACTGGTAAGCAGCCCGAACTATCGCGATGATAGCTGATAATGGTTGGTTATATCTGCGTCTATCCCATCATAGTGCGAAGCTTCGTGACGATAGACGCAGGTGCGGCCTTAGCATTACAATTATCTATATATAAAACACTTCTCATCAAAAAAATCGAAACACTTCCGAAATTATCTTTCTGGCGACAATTAAACAAAAAAAGAGCATTAATTCATTATCCAATAAATGAATGGAACATTGTTTTGAGATAAACGTGTGTAAGAGTTGGAGTACATTTATTGTGCAACAAACGCAAAATAACGCATTACTTTAAAATTTTCTGTTTGTAATTTATTGATTAGGCTCTGTGACGTCTGATAAAAACTTTTTTTTTTTCTAACATACCTGCATATTTTACCCGCTGCAGCCGCACAAGTAGTGGCATTGCTGGATTCTGGGATTAGTCAGCGTGTTGTTGCTGCAAGATTGCATGTAAGTCTCTCGTCTGTTCATAGAGTGTACCAACGCTATCGGGAGACTGGTTTATTTACGCGCCATCCAGGATCTGGTAGGAATCTGGGCACTTCTGAGTGAGACGGCCGGTTTATTGCAACCGTTTGTTTGCGAAATCGACGCCTTCGCGCTTTTCAACTGCAGCAGCAGCTCTGTGTCTTTCAAAGCTCGTGTTGTTAAAGGGTAACTTTAAGTGGCTCTACAATTTGAAGAAGATTGAAGGAACGTAGACTGGTACCACACAAGCCAGCTATTGGGCCGAAATTAACAACAGACCGTCAAAGAGCTCATCAAAAAAATCGAAACACCTCGCAAGTTTTTGTTTTGAATGGATTATTAGAAAAACTTTTTTTTTTGATTCAATTCTAAATCCCATTGAATAGTAGGTAGTATTAAGGTTTCGAATTTCTTATGTTAATGTTCCATAATTTTACTCTCGTCAGAAAAAAGAACCTTACTCATTTGTAGGTTTCAACAATTAAAGTGCTCACGGGCAAAGTTAAGGCGCGCTCTTCGATGGTCTGTTGTTAATTTCGGCCCATTAGCTGGCTTGTGTGTACCAGTCTACGTTACCTCGTACATGGAGCTGCTGCTGCAGTTGAAAAGCGCGAAGGCGTCGATTTCGCAAACAAACGGTTGCAATAAACCGGCCGTCTCACTCAGAAGTGCCTAGATTCCTACCAGATCCTGGATGGCGAGTAAATAAACCAGTCTCCCGATAGCGTTGGTACACTCTATGAACAGACGAGAGACTTACATGCAATCTTGCAGCCACAACACGCTGACTAATCCCAGATTCCAGCAATGCCACTACTTGTGCGGCTGCAGCGGGTAAAGTAAGCAGGTATGTTAGAAAAAAAAAGTTTTTATCAGACGTCATAGAGCCTGATCAATAAATTACAAACAGAAAATTTTAAAGTAATGCGTTATTTTGCGTTTGTTGCACAATAAATGTACTCCAACTCTAAACACACGTTTATCTCAAAACAATGTTCCATTCATTTATTGGATAAAAATTTAATAAAAACAAATTAAATTTGGAAGTGTCGTACACCATTGTAAATGCCAACTTTCAGCTATTAAATATATTTTTTTCTATAGTGAATTTATGCTCTTTTTTGGTTTAACTGTCGCCGGAAAGATCATTTTGGATGTGTTTCGATTTTTTTGATGAGATGTGTAAAAGGAGAAGCTGACTGACTGACTGATCTATCAACGCACAGCCTAAACCGCTGGGATTAGAAACCTGAAATTTTGACAGTAGGTTCCTTTTGGGACGTAGGCATCCACTAAGAAGGGATTTTTTGAAATTAAACCCCTAAACGGGTGAAATAGAGGATTTAAGTTTGTATGCAAGTCCGTCATTTTTGAAGTAAGAAGCATGAAATTAAATAGTATGGTTTCTGGTTAGAAATAAATGCACACATGTTTGAGCGTCTTTGGAAATTCAACCCTTATGGGGGTGAAATTAGTGTTGAAAGTTTGTATGAGAACTCTGTTACTTTTGAAGTAAGAAGCATGGAATTAAAAATCTACGCCTTTGGTGAGAAATTAACATACACGTGTTGAGGGTTTTTGGAAATTCCTAAGGAGTGAAATAGGGGATGAAAGATTTTTTGAAGTTATAAGCATGCGATCAAATAATTTGGGTTTCTGGTTAGAAATAAATGTACCTACACTTGTTTGAAAGTTCTTGTAAATTCAACCCCTAAGTGAGTGAAATACCAAGGGTTGAAAGTTTGTTTGAGAAATCTGGCACTTTTGATGTGAGAATCATGGGGAGAAATTGACTGACTGGGTGACTGATTTATCAACGCACAGCCTAAACTGCTGGGGTTAGAAACTTGAAATTTGGACAGTAGGTACATCTAATAACGTAGGCATCCATTATGGAAGGGTTGTTAGAAATTCCACCTCTAAACGGGTGAAATGTGTTGTTAACGTTTGTATGAAAATACTTATTCCATGGGGTTATTAACTTAAAATTTGGTACAAACACTCTTCAAAGTAAATAATAAAAGATGGACTTTTTTGATTTTATAACAACTCTAAAAAGGGGCTCAACGAGGCTTCAAAATTTCACGCAAGCGAAACTGCGGGCAAAAGCTAGTATTGTATATTAAAAATATCTCTAAATGTATTTAATTTCAATTAAATAAATTAGAGTTTTATTAAACACAAACAATTAAACGTTTTATTTATTCTTTCCACAATCAATAATAGGCCATCGCCCTCTTTCCTCGAAAGCCGTGAAGAGGAGCATGTCACCAGCAACTGCACTAGTAATAACAATGCGTGATTGTCGTGATTAAGATGCACAGAATACCTAAGTATTATTTGTATTTAGTTAGTGGCATTAGGTAATCTAAGTTTTATAATGTTATTTCGCAACCTGCGCGAAAGCTTTGGTTAGTCGCTCAGTTGCTCAGCATTAATATTAATGAATACACTTAGATTGAATTAAACCCTCTGTGGATTTAACCTTTCCTTGAAAAACCATGTAAAGGGTAGTGAAATTCCAATCAGTCTAGTCTAGTTTCAGTGATTAGCGTTAGGTACTGAATATACATACTATGCGGCAAGATTAATTAGTTCCTATTGATTGTAACAGCATGTTTGGAGACTTGGTTGACATACTAATTTATTATATACTTATTATTTAAAAAACAGTAATCGCAATAATATCATAGGCATCCTACTTATTAAAAAAAGGGTCAGGACACAATATTTTTTAAAAATTCGCAATATTATTACGACAGTGTTTACAATAATGTAATCTGTTAAGTAACTTACTTGCGAATCCGTGCGGTAGTCGTCTGCGATGCGCACGCGCCGTGCTGCCACTGCCATGGACCGAGTGGTTGCACACTTTCACGTCTTACGTCATAGGGCCTTGGCACTTGTACCAAATGTGATGTGGATGTGGCCACACTGTCCACATTTATAAAACTATAAGCTAATATCGTCTATTCATCAAATAGATTTGTTAACTATACATCTAAATGGGTCTATTAATGAATAGAATTCATCTATCATTCATTTGTTACTTATTTATGTTTGCTCTCGTAAACTTACAATCCCATCAAAAACAAAAATGTGAAAAACTTGAACCAAGTTCTGTACAAAGGACGTGCGGGATAAGGCTCTGACGATAAAAGATCTAAATGGGTCCCACCAATTGATAAAGAAGATGTCTTATACGCAGCAGGACCCTACGTTTAATTCGATTCAAAGCTAAATTTTAACGTGCGTAGTAGTTATTTAGTAACTTCCGAATCGTATAAGTAAAAAAATAGTACCTTAATTGCTACATCGAAATCTTAAATTATTTTCCAGCAGGACCCTCCGCTGTTTGAAGGTCTTCAGACCAATCGTATATGGTCCCGTTTAGCGGTGTAAGTAATAATACCATAAAATACCTTAGTTTAATTTTAAAATTATTATTATTTTATGAGGAATGCACCTGCAAAACTTTTATCATGCCAGCAGGATCCTATTTTGTTTTGACGCTTTCAGCCCAGACAGTCATATTTCTTATAAGCATTTTATTAGTACTTTTCAAATACCTAATCTTACGTTTAATTCAAACACTTACTTTAGCATTTAAACATTTATTTTAGCTGACAATTTGTTTTAGAACTTTTAGTATTTTTTTTGTTTATTGTGATACTTACCATACAGAGAAAGTGATCAATTTCATACTAGATATTTTGGCGACCGAGCGCAACGAGGGCCCGCCTGTGGTTCGAGGGTGAACGAGTTAACACTGCTTTTTAATATGAATGTGAAGAAAGTCGATACATTTTACACAGTGCAGTCTCTAAAATGTTTTCAATCGAATTCCATTTACACTTACGCCTATATTCCCGAAGGGGTAAGCAGAGGTGTTCTCCTATTACAGGAGTCTGTCTGTACACCCACGTTTCACCTCTTGTACTTCATCATCATCATCATTCAGCTGAATGACGTTAACTGCCTAATAGGCCTCCCCCAAACAATATTGGGGGGGTTTGCCATAATCGCGACGCTTGGCAGGCAGGTTGGCGATCGCAGTATGATTGTTAAAGTACTCAGAGAACGCTGCTGCCCATCCTCTAGTGAATCCCTTAGTCGCCTTTTACGACACCCATAGGAAGAGATGGGGTAGGGTAGTGCTATTCTTTACGTCCAGCACCATACGGACGTCTTGTATTTAGTCCCATATAGTGGGTGGGGAGCCTATTGCCATTTTAAGGGCACAATTATGGTGCCAGTTTCATCGCCTCTTACGACCAAGGAGTAATAGTGTTCTGTACTTACGACTCGCTTGCCCGATTGGCTGAGGGGGTGTTCTGAATCCATTCTTCCACGGACTATTAGATCTCTACCCACATAGATATTCATTTATTAAGTTACTAGCTTCTGCCCGCGACTTCGTACGCGGATCCTGTTGCTTATGCCAGCGACAACAGGGTCGTCAAAATCGAATTATTAAGCGAACCGATTACGATGAAACGAAAACTAAATCTTATCTACTCCGAGATACGCATAATTGTTTATAAAAGTCAACCGCATGAGTCAGTAGGTACTTTTTACGAGATGCATGCAAAAACAAACCGTAAATCTATACCATCTATACCAAAAATTATCAAAATCCAACTGTTATTGCTATTGGTTAATTATCTCGCATTTTTTTTTTATATTTCCTGTCTTCAGTTACTCCGAGTCTACAGATTTAAAGTTGTATTATTGTATAGATAAATAGAAGAAGATTCAATTAATAGTCCGGTCAAGTTAGCTGAAAAAATAGGGGTAGGTTAACAGAAATTCGCATAGAGCTGAAAATTGGTACGAATGTTCGGAACACCATTATAAATCAAATGTAAAAAGTCCCCACCGATCCCACACTTGCAAAAAAAAATATTCAAGGTCAAAGTTCGCAAATATGGATTTTTTACGTTTTTTAGCCAAACGGTAAGTTTTATGATAAAAATAGGTCGGACAAAAATTATAGATTATGCAATTCTCTATAAGAATTGTCTACAACTTTTCTCCTAAACGTCACCGTTTCTGAGATATAATGGTTGAAAAAGTTGTATTCTTTATAATATGCGTTTCCACGCCACCTGGAAGGTAGTGTACTTGGCGCGTTTTTTTAACGTGGTTTCTCCAATAGGCCTATTCCACAATCTATTGTGATCCTGTTTAATTCAATACTAATTCAAAATATATAAAAACTGGTACTATTGGAAATGATGAAAGCCGTATGAATTCTAAAAAATTAGGTCAAATTATCCGTCTCATTCATAATCATCTGATAATTCTGCTTCCTCTTCTTCTTGTTCGTCTTCTTGTACTTCTTCTTCTGCTTGTTCTTCGTCTTCCTTCTGGGTGTAAAAGTAAATTGGTCTAACAGCGATGTATCAGATGTCTCCTCACTGATATTGTACGAATCCTCTTCTGATGGTGATTCAACATTGGAGCACGACTGACCTCGACAACTGGTACATGTTAATCGCCATCAGAAGAGGATTCGTACGATATCAGTGATAAAGAATACAACTTTTTCAACCAGTATATCTCAGAATCGGTGACGTTTAGGAGAAAAATTGTAGACAATTCTTATAGAGAATTGCATAATCTATAATTTTTGTCTGATCTATTTTTATCATAAAACTTACCGTTTGGCTAAAAAACGCAAAAAACCCATATTTGCGAACTTTGACCTTGAATATTTTTTTTTGCAAGTGTGGGATCGCTGGGGACTTTTTACATTTGATTTATAATGGTGTTCCGAACATTCGTACCGATTTTCAGCTCTATGCGAATTATTGCACTTTGAAATGTCTAATTTGACCGGACTATAAGCAGTGATAGCCTAGTGGTTGAACGCTTGCCTTCGATGCAGAAAGTCTGAGTTTAACCCTGGCTGCACCTCTAACATTTCAAACTCATGAGCGGATCAGAAGTTGATTATCACTAGCGTTTATTGTAATTAATATTACCTTTTGCTGTGTATAGACTCAATTTATTCACTTGACAAACAGATATGTGTTGCTGGGGAGTTTGTTGCGCCGTTTCTTCATCACAGCAAAAACACTAGGGAACAGTGAAGGGAGGGCGCTTTTGGGGGCTGTCTTTTAGGGTCAAAATACACGTCCGATAGTTGCTTCCGGGAGCCGTATCCGACTATCTGATCGGATTCATGAAATACACGTACGATTCTCGTGTCCGATTTTTTTTGGACGACGCCGTCTCCCTGTTCGTTAGGTAGGTACGTGTAATTCATGTTCAAACAAATGTATGACGCGGAGGCCTTCAGATAGTCTGATCAGACTATCGGAACCGACTAACGGAGGAAAGTATCGGACGTGTATTTGGGCTTTTATGTACCTAATATTGACGTGCAAAAAGAACTAAGTAATTCTAGTCTATTTTGAATAAAAGAGTTTTGAAGTTGAAGTTAACAGTGAAGGAAAACATCGTGAGGAAACCTGCACACGACCTGAGACGAGAGAGCTCCATAGTTCTCAAAGGTGTGTGTTTAGTCCTCCAACCGGCACCAAGCCAGCATGGTGGATTACGGCCTAAACCCTAAAACTAAAGGCCTAAAACTTTAAACTGCTCTCCTGAAAATACTCCTACAAATACTGTAATTAGTACGTTTGTGTTTTAGACAATCGGCAAGGGAAATAAAAACTTAATCTACTGGAATACTGTATCTTTTATCTTAAAACACTGTTATTTTAGGTTGGTGAACGGGGGGCCAATTCTAATAACGAAAACGTACATCAATCGCAACAACAAGACAATTTTCGTTTACAAAAACTGTCTGAGAACAAAAACCAAACCAAACATATTGCCAGTTTTCGTGAGAACTAAAACTGAAAACAAGCCGAAAGCCTAAGAGCAACGCGGTCGACACGTCGGCGTCGACGTCAACCGCGTTGCTCTATGCCGAAAACTGACTGACTTCTTTATCTTAGTGACTGACAGTTTTGGTTCGTTTGCGGTTTGGCAATAATTTTGTTAGTAAAATTGACCTCCTGGAAGTACATGACGTTGATGAACTGAGATGAAATCGGCCCTTAAAGTAATTTTGTGATACCACTGACGGGCAGTCGGCTGTGCCAAAATTTGACAAGTTTTTATAAGCACCAATCATAGACTATGGCAACAATAACTGTTACAAATAAAATGTCAGCAATGGAAGCCTATACAGTCATAAATTTGAGAAATCGAGGAAATTGAATCAATTATTGTGATTAACATAATGAATTTTTTGAATACTTGCTTGAGTCGCTACCGCCGTGTTACGTTTCGGACGACTCCATATTGCCGGAACGCTGTTAAGTCTCTGATAAACCGTGGCGATATTTGGACTAAAAGAATTCCGTGCAATATCAGGCACGCAGAAAGACTTCCGATTAAGTTAAATACAGAAAACCTACGTGTGACATTTGTACCGATGATGTGGACACAAGTAAGATTTTGTAAAGATTGTCCGCGACTTCATCGCGACATACAGTATCCTAATTTCGATACTTACAGGAAAAAGAATTTTACAGATGTACGAAAAACTAATTGGGGTGACGGTGATGAGAAACAAGGTACCACATATGTGGTTGGCCTTTTCGGTATACTTTGTGGTGCTTACGGAGTCAAGGCTATTATGATTCACTACATATCCTATATGAGTGCCGCGGCAGACGTTGTCGCCCTAGCTTCAATTGAAGTCGATATATCAAAAGTAGCACCGGGTTCTTGCTTGTCCATTAAATGGCGGGGAAAACCGCTATTTATCAAAAATAGGACTTCTGCGGACATTGACTTTGAAAGCAACACACCATTATCTGCATTACGTGATCCGGAGACAGAGGCACAGCGGACAGTAAAAAAGGAGTGGCTTGTGGTGATTGGTATTTGTACCCACTTAGGATGTGTGCCTATACCGAATAGTGGTGACTGGTCTGGTGGGTTCTATTGTCCTTGCCACGGCAGTCACTATGATAATTTGGGAAGGGCCAGAAAAGGTCCCGCTCCCACAAATTTAGAAATACCGCCTTACAAATTTGCTTCAGACACACTTGTTCTTGTAGGGTGAATATGTAATAAATAATTATACTTTGTTGACTGTATTTTTTAGTTAAATTATTTCATAATAAATCATTCTTTTATTAGATTGTCGTAACTAATTACCTACATACTTACACATACACACATCAGACCTGCAAAATTGGTCATTAGAACTATTTCTACCGGCAACGAGCATGGAGCAACGCAGCCACCGAGGCAGTCGTTGACCGTGTTGCTTGCAATGGGGGATGAAGTGAATTTATTAAATTTATTCCTTTATTCGATCTTGATATTAAAATAGTCCAATTTAATTTGTGTCTAGTATACCTACAAGATTTTTCGGAAAGTGGGTACTAATCCGAAAGGGTGATAAAGTACCCGTAATAATTAATAACTTTTGTTCTACAACTTTCCCCAAAAGTAACTACAGCAGGGATGAAGAATTATTGAAAAAACTAAAACAAAAATCGTCTTTTAAGGAAATAAAAATTATCGAATTATGAAGATTTAAGTAACACTTGCTTTAAAACAGTCGTCAGTGATACTTTTAAGTGGCCTGCAGATTAGTACCCCTCTTCCGACTAACCTTACCTATACAGGTGGTATTTCGAAATGGGGTAGCAACGGCAGCTGCAACCGTTGTAGCTACCCGTATATTTGTTGAAAATATTTAGCACATGGAAAAAAAAAATGTACACTTTCCACTAAACATTTTTATGATGCCAATCGATTCTATTTCCAAAAATCTAAAAATTCTTCCGGACCAACTAAGGTGAGAACTAAAAAGAAACGTCAGAAATCGCAAATAAACTTATTTCAGATGGGGCTACAGGACGTTTATCGTTGCGGCTACAGGAAAATGTTGTGAAGAGGCTGTCCATAACTTTTGACAATATTCCGATAGTCTGATCAGACTATCGGATGGGCTCCGCGTCATAGTGCGTATACATGTAGAAAGCGGGTTGCCGGCGCCGATCTTCCAGCGCTTGTCGGTGCTGGTCCGCGCAGTTAGTCAGCGCAGGTAATCTGTATACTTTGTGGCAAAGTAGGTACATATTATTTCTATGGGCGAACCAAGCTCCGAACTTCGCCGACAAGTTCCGACCTCCTCCGATCAGCGTTGGTAAGCCGTCATTTGTTGCCTGTATTTGCGCGAATTTGTATTTGGAACAAGGTGTAAGGGCCCGTCCACATCTCCACGTCACGACGTCGTCAACGTGGAACGGTGCGGTAACGCGGCACGGTGCGTTGACGTAACGTGCAAATTTACGTTACAGTATCGTAACACGTTCCGCCTCTAGCCGCAAGCACACGCGTTTATGCGCTCCGCCCGCGCTCTCCACGCCCGCGAGTTAGTCGCCGTCCATGTTCTCCGATGCTTTAAAACCATACCTTACTGTTTCTCTTATTAAAATTCAGGATCTACATGGTCAACGATAAATCTAACAATGATCCTGACGTGCATTTTTACGGTACGGTAACGTAAATTTGAACGTTACGTCAACGAACCGTGTCACGTCACCGCACCGTGTCACGTCACCGCACCGTTCCACGTTGACGACGTCGTGACGTGGAGATGTGGACAGGTCGTAAATCTGTTGAAAAATGCCAGCCCCTACTTCCACCTGCTTCCTTTATGTAGCGGTTACCTGCACGGACCAGCTTCAAGTCACGAGTGAATCGGTTTCTTCAGGGCAAGCGTGCTCCATCGTAGACCGCATCATCGCTTAAGAGCGTGTACGCCGTTCGGCATTTCATATAAATTTTCAAGTCTTTGTTTTTCGTAATGACTGAACCGATTTTGATGAAACTTCACACACATAAGCAGGGTACTTAGGTCTAAAAAGTTAGTAGAAAACATTTTCGAAATGTCGTACTTAAAAAAAGATAGTTGGAAATTTCTGTTTGTATGGAAAATTTAAAATCGGTCTAATTTAACTGTCACACTATTTTTCGAAAATGTTTTCTAATAACTTTTTAGTCCTATGTATCCTGCTGATGGGTGTGAAGTTTCATTAAAATCGGTTCAGTCATATTGAAAAATAAGGACTTGAAAATTTGTATGAAATGCCAAACGGCGTACACGCTCTTAACATCAGGCGAGAAGGTGGTCAAAGGCAGGACTTTAAATAAATAAAAAAAAGAAAACACTATCGAAATCGTGGTTCACGTCAATAGGTACTATTGAGCTACATCAATACTATCGATAACATCGAACCTCAGCAAAGCAATAGTATCGATGGTATCGATACTACCTACCTATCCATAGTATTTGTTTTTCTAAGCTTCGTTATTATCCATCGGTTTACACCATCGATTGTGGCTTGTATTTCGATTGTATCAGTCATGCTGCGCAGGTATCAATAATGACCAAATATAATACCTACTTGTAATATTGTACCTACTTATAATATATTTTAAACCAACCGTTTAAACACGTTTGGCGCAATTAGTAGTGACCTGCTTACCCGAAGGTCGCGGGTTCTAGTCTCGCCAGGGGCAAATGTTTATGTGATGAACACGAGCATTATACAAGGTTAGTCAGAAAGGGGGTACTAATCCGAAAGGGTGTTAAAGTACAGATACTTAATAATGAATAAGTTTTGTTCTACAACTTTTCCCAAAAGTCAATAGTTTAAGAGAAACAGTTGTTCAAAAATCTCAAAAAAAAAAACTCTAAAATCTATCTATCCCCTGTAATGATCAGTTGTGTTTACATTTTAGGTCATATTTGGGGTCATGAATTAGAAGCACAATTTTCTGAATTTGTAATTAAAGCATAGATGAAGAATTTTTGAAAAAACTAAAATAAAAATCATTTTAATTGGAAAAAAAAAATATCGAATTTTGAAATTTTAACACTTGCTTTCGAACAATCATCAGCGATACTATAAGTGGGCTTCGGATTAGTAACCTAACCTAACCTTGTATAGTTTATAGATAGAAATATGTACATATAATTTATGCTCTAAGATACACTCGTCAAAAGTATCTAAGTACCTACTTAGGGATAAAATTGTTATTTACAAATATTTTTTATCTTATTAAAATTTAATTAAAATAACTATGAATAGGTATATGCTCTAAGATGAAAGTTGATACGTTACATGTTTAATGTCTAGACTTACGAAGTACCGCAGCTTTTGCATTATTAAAGACTTTTTGCAATTTATGCATTTTGTGGGAAATTGAATCTTAGTTAATGCTGACATTAAAACGTGATAAACTGATAAAAATAAAAGTTAATAAAGGTTTTTATTGCATAAAATGAACAATCGGTAGTCTATATCAGGGTTGTTGCGAACATCAGCATCAGCATCCGCTGATCTTCAGCATCTTTTTCAACATCAGCATCAGCATCAGCATCCGCATTGATCGATGCTGATATTAATGCTGATGTTCGAGTCGTGACATGACCGCAGAGGGGGCGGGGCTTATATCCCGTGTAGTTTTTGCTTGCGAGTTTTGATCAATCCAAGGGCAGACCGGGATTGTGTTTGCAAACAAATACAAACTTGTCTCATTCATTACGTTATTAACCGACTTCAAAAAGGAGGAGGTTCTCAATTCGGTTGTATTTTTTTTTTATGGGTATTACCTCATATCTCCGTCATTTATTAACCGATTTGAAAAAATATTTTTTTTGTTCGAATGGGTATACTTCCCGATTGGTCCCATATAAATATTGTTATGATTAGACCATGAAATTCAGAGATATGGAACGGAACTCCTCATCGGATCAAAGCAAAATTCTCAAATTACTAATATTGCTTTGTTTATATTTGTTGTTGGGAACTGACTACTGGAAAAGAGGAGGGGGTGCGTCCCCCCCCCCCCCCCCCCCCCTTTGGAATGTTTTCATTATATCGTGTAAGGTAAGGTATCATTCGAAAGGGCTTTTTATACCCGACTACGTCAAAGCCAAAAAGAAGGGTTATGAAGAGGAGGGGGTTAAATTTATGGCACTAAAACGTATTTAATAAGAAATAAACTTTAAAAAAAGTAAAAACCGACTTCAAAGAAAAACTAAAAGGAGTAAAAAATTACCATAATATAAAATTAACAGTTTTAGAAGTCGGTGCAACTCTACACTGAAACAAATAGAAGCCACCGACTTCTGAAACTGTTAATTTTATATTATGGTAATTATTTTACTCCTTTTAATTTTTCTTTGAAGTCGGTTTTTAGTTTTTTTTAAAGTTTATACATTAATACGTAACTGCGCGTGAAAGTGTTTTTTTCGTAAACTTTTGTGTTTGATAAATAATGCCGACCCCGTTGAAAAGTGGATTATGTACCTTTGATTAAATTCCAATACCTATTAATAAACGAAAGATTGGTAGCAGATTATGCACTAGGTAGTCTAGGTACTTAATTACTAATCTAGTACTATACTAATTATTACTAAACTACTAAGTTTGATTATATTTTTTATTAAAATCCCAAAATTTTTGGGACAATCGTTTATTTCAGCAGGTACCAAGGAAAACTGTGCAACTTTTAGATATATATTCAAAATGGTCACTACTTTTTCCCTGCTTTTTTAAGAAAATAATGAAAATCAGCATCAGCATCAGCATCCGCTGATGTCAATGGTAAAACATCAGCATCAGCATCCGCTGATGTGAAAAAAATATGCATCAGCAACAACCCTGGTCTATATCAGGGTTGTTGCGAACATCAGCATCAGCATCCGCTGATCTTCAGCATCTTTTTCGACATCAGCATCAGCATCAGCATCCGCATTGATCGATGCTGATATTAATGCTGATGTTATAGTCGTGACATGACCGCACAGGGGGCGGGCCTTATATCCCGTGTAGTTTTTGCTTGCGAGTTTTGATCAATCCAAGGGCAGACCGGGATTGCGTTTGCAAACAAACACAAACTTGTCTCATTCATTACGTTAAATATACAATTGCGCGTGAAAGTTTTTTTTTCGTAAACTTTTGAGTTTGATAAATAATGCCGACCCCATTGAAAAGTGGATTATGTACCTTTGATTAAATTCCAATACCTAATAATTAAACGAAAGATTAGTAGCAGGTTATGCACTAGGTAGTAGTAGGTAGTCTAGATACTTAATTACTAATCTAGTACTATACTAATTATTACTAAACTACTAAGTTTGATTATATTTTTTATTAAAATCCCAAAAATTTTGAGACAATCGTTTATTTCAGTACCAAGGAAAACTGTGCAACTTTTAGATATATATATATATAATCAAAATGGTCACTACTTTTTCCCTGCTTTTTTAAGAAAATAATGAGAATCAGCATCAGCATCCGCTGGTGTCAATGGTAAAACATCAGCATCAGCATCCGCTGATGTGAAAAAAATATGCATCAGCAACAACCCTGGTCTATATTTCTACAGATAACTCGTATCACACAATTGCACCGATTCAACATGCTCAATAGGTGTTCATCCAAATCACTTTGCAGAATGGTCGCCCGAGTCCGTTGTAACAGGTGAAAAAGATTTTCTGGTCTATGGATGGTATCCATATTTAGCAAAGCTCTACTTTGAAACATAGGTATCCTATGCGTGCTCTGGCATTTGAGGATCAAAATATACGTCCGATAGTTGCTTCCGGAAGCCGGATCCGACTATCTGATTGGATTCATGAAATACACGTACGATACGATTCTCGTGTCCGATTTTTTCTGGACAACGACGACGCCCGGACGATGCTTACGATTCTGACATCCGATCCGATAGTCTGATCGTACGTGTAATTCATGTTCAAACAAATGTATGACGCGGAGGCCTTCAGATAGTCTGATCAGACTATCGGAACCGACTATCGGAGGCAACAATTTTTTTTTTATTTGCTATGGGTTTGCTCTTGACCTTTATAGTCTAGGTCAGAGGTGACCGAGACAAAGTCGACTAAGGAGCGAGCTTACCCAGAAGAATCAAGTATCGGACGTGTATTTGGGCTCTAAGTCTAGCGATTGAGCAGGCCATGGTATGGTACGACGTTGATGTTACGTTCGGCAAGTGTGTTTTAACGACCCTGGCGGTGTTTGGACGAGTATTATCATGCATAAGCTAAAATAAAGCACCCAATTGGGTCCTCAAAGAAATGACAACATCCGAAACAATCATTTTAGCGTAAATCTGTGTATTGAGATTGCCTCTGATCCAAATCAGTTCGGTTCTTCCACCGATGCCAATACTCACCCATATCATTATCCACCACTACTTATATGCATGGACTTCCTGGCATGATCTTTAACGTTTTTAGCATCCAGGGGTCCACCAATACCGTCTAGTATCAGATCTCATATCAAAGCGAGATTCATCAGAATAGCACACATAAGGCCACTCTTCTTCTGCCCAATTCTGTGTTCATGAGCCTATTGTGAACAGGCCCTACGATTGCGGGGCTCGATAAGTGGTACTCGTAGCGGCTTTCGGGAACGGAGATTAACTTCTTGTAAAAATTTCTAACGGTTTGATCGCTTATTTACAACCCTGAATAGTGATGAAGCCTTACAACCAACATCATCGCAGTCGCATTTTAGGATTCCGTCGAACAGTGATTTGTATGTAACGATCTTGTCTGCGTGTGGTGATGCGAGTTCGTCCTCCATGGCGCGATGGCGCCACAGTTTAAGAATTGTGGCGCTCTGATATGGTGTGTACGGACAGCGCGTACATTGGTACGCGTAGTAGGTTACGCGTATGCAGGAACGCTTAGTTCGTACAAGGCTTAAGACAGGCACCTCCATACTATTACTAAGCGTTTCTGTGTACGCGTAACCGCACACACCTTTACGCTGCCAGTGATACGTTAGCGTACTTAGCGTGACCTAGAAGTGACAATTTTTTTATTGTAGTGCCTAGAGCAATGGCCACGGCATGTTACCGAGAGCCAGCTTCTAGTGACGTCTTCTTTCCATAATAGCATTCGTGTGTATTGATTTGACTCAGAAGTGTGGTAAAAATGGTACCGATTTTGTCTCAAACCCGTTGCAGGATTTTATAGGAATACGACTAGACAGAAGATTTTCAACTTTTAATCGAAATTAAAAAACTTTCGTAATTATGAGGAGGTAAGCTAGAAAACTACGAGAAGTAAAAAAAACAATTTAAGAACCTCATTTGCAATATTCTGCTGAAACGTGCTTGAACCCTAAACACTTTTGATGTGTGTATCTAAAAGACAAAACAACATAAATAATCGTAGGTATATAAGGGCGTTTCTATCATAGATTCGACGAAAATTTCAAGAAAATTTCACTGATATATCGATGTTTTTTGTCGATTTATCCAACTCGAAATTTCTTTTTAAATTATCTTTATTATAAATATCGATACTCTTTGAGACTTCTTCCATCCCTATTGCAAACGACCACAGATTAAATTCATGAAATCAGTGCTGCCAACCTTTAAACAAAATTTTCCCTCAAGAGAAGGTAGTCGTCGATATGGATCAACGCAGCGGATGTTATAAAGGCGGTGGTTTATATGAAGTATGGCTTACCAAACAAAAAAAGAATCATGAAAATCCATTCATAATTGGTGGAGATATCGCGTGAACAGCACTAAGGGTGACCCCTGGACCTCAGGCTCCGCTTCGTCGAATGACCACCGCCTTTATAACATCTGGTGCGTTGATCCATATCGACGACGACGACTACTTTCCTTTATCATCATTGCCCAGCCCAGTGTTACTCGCTAGCGGCAACATATAGGTGCTTAGGGGTTTCCAGAGGGATTTAAAAATCTTTAGAGGGAAAATTTTGTTTATAGGTTGGCAGCACTGATATCATGAATTTAATCTGTGGCCGTTAGCAATAGGGACAAAGGAAGTCTCAAAAGTATCGATATCTCAAATTGAAATTAAAAAATATTGATAAGGGGTCGTCCATTAATCACGTGATGTTTTTAGCAACATTTAAAAACGTTAATGTAATTTTAATTTGGAGCACCGTGGTAAAAATGTCCAGACAGGCATTAAGATCAACGAAAAAATAAATACACGTGATATATCACTACACCCCCCCTCCCCCTTGTGATATTTCGTGATTTTTTCCGAACCCATTCCCCCCTTTTCGAGCCTCACGTGATTAATGGACGATCCCTATCAAATTCGATATATCGACAAAAAACGTCGATTTATCGGTGAAATTTTCTAAAAAAATATGTAGTTATGAAATTCTATTGTGTTTGTTTTTACTAGTCTAGTTCAATAAATCTTTCACTATTATTATTCATATAAATACCAAACTAGGAAACTTGCTATTGGAAATATATTATATTTTGATGCATTTTTGATACTTGAAATTTTATATCGATATTTTGATGTATCAAAATAATAGATATCGCCAAAAAAATTCGATAAGTCGAACAAAAAATATCGACGTATCGATACATCGATATTTTTTCTACAAGCCTAGTATACAAGCTACTATTTCTATCTAATCTGTGCCCGTATGTCGCGCAACGCAGTGCGCACACAGAAGCACGCGTTTTTGTAAAATAAATAATACCAACTCAATTTTTAAAAAAATTGTTCGGCTGTTAAACTGTGATTGAAATTTCACAAATCCGCTTCAAAATATTTCGACTTGTTTTGTTTCCTAGTTGCATATAAACTCTGAACGCCTGTAGCGTCTCGTGTTACATTTAATTTTGTTATTATTTCTTGTCTATTTGTTGTATTTACGAAGAGCGATCTTTTCACAATGATCAATTAGGTATTATGTGAGAGGCAATCCGCTTTTCAAAATAAATACCTACATAGTAATGCTGATGAGAAGAACAATGGGTAAATTAAATAATTCATTTCTATGGGGTATTTTGTTTGCATCGGCGACATGGAGTGTTTCCTTGTATCTGTATTGGCTGTTAAACATGAGCGGTAAGTTTTATTCATTATTAAACTTGTACAATTTTGCAAAGGTCATTACAGTGGAGTACGGAGTTTCTGTAAATCTTTGTAAAACGGTCATAAATGTTTCGGTCAGAGGGCCATCTTGGGGGTCTGCTTACGTAGTCAGCAGTATGTCCAATGTTTATCCTTTCCTGGGCATAAAACACCTGTCTTTTTTTGTGTGCGTAAACGCTTTTACTCAGGTATTAACATTTTATTCCATAGCTTTGTGAAAATATTACAATGCATGGGCACTGTCTTACTTGGAGCATTGTTAATCTAAACATTCTTCAGTGTGGTGTGGATAGTATTATAAAACTTAAATCTAATCAGTTTAGCAGTGGTAGGTTCATAAACTAACCGAAACCATAGTGTAAACAATATCAGTACCTAAATACAAACCCTGGAGTCCCTGGATTGGTTGCCACAGGAAATAAATTACTTCACTTCTTAACTAGAAACATATCACCTCATCATCATTTATCATAAATTTTAGGTGGCAATGTTATTAATAGTGCTGAAAACAGGATCCATTATCGCCTTGTGAATACTGACGAGAAGAACCGTGTAAAGAACAATGATAAATCTATTGCAGCATTAGAGGGAAAGAACTTGCTGTTTGACAATGAAAAAGGTGAAGAAAAGTTTTCAGGAAACATGTGGAAGTTTCAGAAAAGTAAATCTGATTACCAAAACAAAATGATGCTGAAAGCGAAATATGCAAAACATCTTGGATTGAAGATGACTGCTCAGCCTGATAATGCACTGGGTATGTCTAGTTTTTAGTTCTACTTGTCTTAAATTTCATAGGTATTGTGGTAGCTCATGCATACATGAGCTATAAGAGAGAAGCTCATGCCATGATGAAAAGGTTAGCCAGCCAGCAATGCTGGTAGCAGTGCGGACTTCTCAAGGTGCACTGCTTTAACAGAGATTAATGCAGCTCAATACCCATATGATTGATTAGACCAGTGGTTCTTAACTAGTGGTCTGCAGACCACTGGTGGTCCCTGGAAGCATCCCAAGTGGTCCACGGAGCCATCCTAATGAATAAGATAATTTAAGTGACAACGAGTCGACACAGCGCGGCCCGCGCTCGGCGCGTGTCCGACAAACTAATTAACCAACTTGGTGGTCCATAGCTAGACAGAAATTTTGTCAAATGGTCCCTCATGAATGCAAGGTTAAGAAACACTGGATTAGACCTTTCAATCGGCCACACTATATAGCTTCTCCAACAGTTTGAACTGTGAACAGACAATGCATTTCTGTAATATGAAGCAATTGGAAAGCAGGGCTAATTTTTTGTTGTTGTCCTCCACATTTATGCCAATAAAATGTATGCCAAAATATTGACTGGCCTGAACCAATTTGAGAAAAAGGTAAACAATATTTTTATTGGTTTTGTCTAAAACTGTTAGTAAAAATTAAAGTATTGTTTAACTCAAAGCAAAATGCAATCGGCGGTTTTGTCCCAAATATTGTAATGCTTTACTTGATTTTCCTGCCTTCAAATGTTGCAAAGAGTGCTTTATTTTTTTGTATGTTTGTAAATCTGTATCTCGGGTAGGAATAAAAAATGATTTTAATTGATAAAAATATTACAAACAGTTAAACTATTTGACCAATTTTTCGACACAAAGCGTACAACAAAAACAGTGTACAGACAAGTGACTGAGTGTGAGCCGAAATATTGACAGTGTTAAATAAAAGAATTAACATGATCATCCACCTGGGTGACTATGTCATCAAAAATAATATTAATCAATAGCAAGCTTCTTTTTGGACTACAACCAGATTAATCAAATCAACTGGAGTTTCCAACATACAACAGAGAAAGTCCTTACATTAATACTGCACTAGGTCTGGCTGGGTATTTACCAGATAAAATTTGCACAGTTATTATTTGAGTGAGCACATTTGAGACGGAGTGCACAGGACCAATTCCCAATCTTGTTTTGTATGCAGGATATAATTTATTGTGATGTACAGATAAGTTAAGTAATTTTTCTCTTAATAATGTCATCTAATTATGCAAACATTTTTAGAAGATAACAAGCCCTTTATTTCATTTTATTTGTCATATATTTTGAGATTTCCCAGTGAGAACACAGTTACAGTTAAGTACACCTGTGTATTGGATGATTACAATTTTAAAATTGTAAATGTTATTTATGAATAAAGTGTTATGTAGCAAAAATTACTTATTTCACTTAAAACCTACCCTAATACCTTTATCTCTTCACTAAATAATAATGAAACCATTGTATAATAATATAAAACAGTCTAGAATAACATATTTATACTACTTGCAACATGTTACAAGGATTGGGGATGGAACTCATACAAAAGCATCCATTGCCCTTTCAAAGGACAGCTCGTAAAGTTCAAAATCCAATTTGAAAACAAAGGACTAATTTGTTTCCAAATTGGATTATACATTTGTAGTTTTCTTGTTAAGACATGTGAGTATTTTTGAATAAGGCAAAAATATTGTTTACCATTTATTCAAATTGGTTTGGACCGGACCACAGAAATCTTAATAATTTAGATTACTTTGGGTCAGACTACATAAATTACTATACTCTGTTCAACGAAATAAGAGTCCTGACATAGCGGTAATTTTGTAAATTGTAGCCATAAAGAGATTGCTATCGTAAAATAGCCTTATTAATCATGTTTTGATTTTTAAACATACTTATTTGATAAAAAAATTGTATGGTAACGTTTTGTAAAGAAACGTCAGGACTCAACTTAAGGTGAAAAGAGTATATGTCTAAAACTATTGATGACATAGACCATTAAAGAGCGTATCTCAATTGGGATTGTGATGTGAGTGACACTAGCGCTGCCAGCGTTTTTAACTTGGCGGGAGGGAGGGACCTGTTAAATAATTACTACAAAGGATTAGTATGGGAATGTAGTAAACAATAATTAGAATGATTATTGAGTTATTTACATGTAACTATTAAATTATTTTGTTCAGGAACCGAACATATAATCTGCGTCCACCAATTGTTTTACTATTGCTAAAGATCAGTAAGCATTGGTGGTATTTACAATAAAATTATGCTTAAATCACTTTCGCATTTATGTAATAAAATGTTTAGTAAACATTTAGTTGCACAATAACTTCTGTAGAGATTGTCTGTTAAGTGTGAATTAATGTTTGTAAATCCTTACATAACAAACACACAATAACATGCTAAGTTTCTTATTTGCATAGATTTAATAACTAGGATTGTCTCTGACAGTAGTCTCAGTGTAGGTTGAATACATTATTGTGGTTGGCTTGCATGAAAATGATTTGTTAGGACCACCTGCATAGATACCACTCACTCTTATCAGTTAATGTTGTAGCTACAAAGCTTGCCCTTATTTCATGAAAGTATGTTTAACTTTTCGCATCTGCCCATAAACAGATATACCTACAAAAATTATATAAATATTATACTTGTGTAAACGAAAGTAGCTTGTATCTGAGAGTTTAATTAATTTGATATTCTAAATAGATAACCAGTTTGGATTGATTCGGAATGCTGAAGATGTGAAAATTCGTGATAATGGCTACAATCTCCATGCTTTCAACACTCTTATTTCGCAAAGAATTGGTAATCACAGAGGTTTACCTGATACTAGGAATAAACTGTGAGTATTGGACATTAATGCCTGAGGGGGATATCACACTATCATCATATATTGAGGATCATATTTCTTATAATATGACCTCTAGCGTCATATCTGTGCATGAAGAAATTATTCATTTAACTATAGGTATTACCGACATTGTCATATATCTATGACTCATAGATATATGATAGTGTAATATTCTCCTTACTCAACTACTTATTAGGTCATCAAATGACATTCCACTGAATAAAGTTTTTTTTTGTGTGTTAGTGCCTAATTGTTTTATTGGATACATTTCTAGGTGTCGCAGTCAAAAATATGCAAATAAACTACCGAAAACCTCCATCATTATATGTTTCTATAATGAGCACTTTGAAACTCTGATGAGATCTGTTCACTCAATCCTAGATCGGACAGATCTGAAATATCTTAAAGAAATCATTCTTGTTGATGACTATAGTGACCTAGAAGGTCTCCATAATGAAGTACAAAAAGCAATCAACAAATTAAATAATAGAATGCATAAGGATGACGAAATGATTGAAACTAATAATATCGACTTAGAGAATGTTGTAGATTATATTAATGATGACAATAATGTGGTGGATAAGAAAACGACTGAGAAGAATAAAAATGTATTAAATATAAGGTTGTTAAGGACTAGTAAGAGAGAGGGTCTTATACGTGCGAGGCTGTATGGAGCTGAAAATAGTGTTGGAGAAGTAAGTTCATTCTGTGTATATCATCTCATGATCTCACCAACATCTAAATATTAGGCAAATTAAGGAAATTGTTTATGACTGCTTTTAAGGACAAAGCTTATTAAAATGGTACTTATTTAATACCTATAGCTTATTAAAACAATGTATTGTTGCTTTCTTCAGGTTCTAGTATTCCTAGACTCGCATATTGAAGTGAATGTAGACTGGCTGCCTCCCCTGCTTGCCCGTCTTTCAGCAGAGGTGGATGGGGTCAATGTGAGGTACTCCCACCGTGCTGTCACCCCCGTCATTGATGTTATCCACGCTGATACATTTGAATATACAGCCAGTCCTTTAGTACGAGGAGGTTTTAATTGGGGACTACATTTCAAATGGGATAATTTGCCGAAAGGAACATTAAAAAGTAAGAATACAGGCTCTATAATTTTTATCAATTGTTTTGCGAAATGTACCTTGCAGCTGAATGGATTGTTGATTGTTTGACGTTGATTGTTGAAAATGTTAAGTTTAATCAGTTAATGCTACCAATTTTTCACCGCGTAAAATTCTTTATAAGTACCGTGAACTTTGTGTGATTCGCAGAACACACTGTAATGACGCTGTTATGTTTTTTTTCAGCTGATGAAGATTTTATTAAACCCATCATATCACCGACGATGGCCGGCGGTCTATTTGCTATTTATCGCGAATATTTTAACTATATCGGAAAATATGATCGTGGCATGAATGTATGGGGCGGGGAGAACTTGGAAATATCGTTTAGGGTAAGTATATTTGATAACAGGAACATATTGTTTTTTCCCCTGGAGAATTATCTACTAAAATCTAATAAATCGAACACAACTCCTTACTTATACAGGGTGGTAATTTGAGATGGGGCATGAAAAGCACCTACCTTAACCATTATAGCTACAGGAAAACATTCGTAGACAACCCTCAACCTTTGGAATAATTTCTATCTGCATTCACACACTGCATTCACAATCATTTTTTTTCAAATTCTTTGAATGCTTCTTTCGTAATATATTCAAATGTTATGGAGAAGCTCCTAGGAACATTTTCCTGTAGCCGTAACGATTAAGGTGGCTGCCCTTATGCCCTTAATACTACCCGATCTCAAACAATATGTTTGCGATTTCTGATGTTTCTTGTACTCTAACTCAGTTGGTCCGGAAAAGTATTTTGATCCCTATGTGAAATAGGATCGATTACATAATAAAAACGTTTTGTGAAAACTGCCCTTTTTGTTGCCGACTGTATTTTTTTTATCAAAATCTGTGAATTTGGATAAAATTTATTCCTAAAGTTAAGGACACCACTGTCCTAAAAACGTTTTCCTGTACTAGTCGCGCGCAGAAGGTTTGCCGATGACTGCCCCTCCCACTACACCGACCGCTACCCGCGCTCGTCTGGCATCCCTACTAATCGTACCGACCATCGACGCGTGACGTCATGAGGCTATCGGCAAACCTTCTCCGCGCGACTTATAGTTACAATGGTTAAGGTAGCTGCCCTTCACGCCGTATCTGAAATTATATATAATATTAGCCCTCTATATAAAATATTATATAGAGGGCAACAGCTAATAAGCTATTGCCCGCGGATTCGCACATTCGTGTCCTAGGGGGACTACTTAATATACCCGGATAAAAAGGTCTATTCCACTATGATCACCGGGGTGGTATCACCTAGATGTTCGTCGACACCATTCAAATGATTATTTTGGTATCCTTAAATCACTTTTAAATGAACATTACTTACTAAGTTTATTGGTACCTTTGCTTGCCCCTGAAGAACTAATTTGGCGGTAAACAGGAATGTTTTATTTTATTTCTACCTGCACTAAAATAAACAGGTTAATACAATTTTACGACGATACGAGTCGTTGAGATTAGAGGTCTACAAGAAGTAAAAAAATGTTTTTGTTTATATGTAAGGGACTTGTCTAATTTGTTTTATATTGCAACAACAATATACCAACATTGCAAAAAAAGTTTATACAAACGGAACGGTGATATGGTCAACTTCTTTTAAGATTCTATCTTCTTACAAAGAGGAATAAACCGTTTATTTAATGCCCATCATTATCAACGGAAAAAATAACAAATATGTTGTACAGCCGCGGACTCGAAATGTTTATCAGATTTCAAATTCGATTCCTTCTCACACTGTGCGCAATAAGGTTTAAGATATCATATCAACTTACATAGGCATTTGTTTTTAAAATTGTGAAGCGTCGATTATAGCAAAATGCCTATTAACCACTTTTTGATGTTATGAACTCTTTTTTAAGCATGTGTGTCTAATCAAAAGTTGTATAGAGCGAATTTGATTGAATTTACTCAATAGATTGATTTCTTTTTTTAGCTACCTGGTATAAATCCTTTTTAAATTAACCTTTTTATGCCAATTAAGAAAAAAATATCTTTGCCCTGTTAATTCTTTGCGAGCGACTGAGCGACCTTATGAAAAAGTAATGTGCAAGCAATTATAGACCTTAGGGTGGTAAACATTTCAAGTCCGCAACTGTACCTATTCTTCAATTGCATTATTATAAATAACTTTGAAAGTAATTCACTTGAATTGTTATGGATTCAGTGAATTTAGTACGTGGTTTTAGGCTGCATCTCCACTAAACCGTTCCGTTGTATGCCATACAGCCAAAATGCTTGGTAAGCAATGTTCATTTAAATGTGAAATATTAAGGATACCGGAATAATAATTTGAACGGAGTCGACTATGAACATTCAGGTGATTATATTCACGGGTGATCAAAGGACATTAAAGTGTCGTCTTTGGTCACCCTGGTGATTCACAGTGCAATCGACCGATAAAAAGTATCCTATGTCCTAATCTAGCTCATAACTCTACCTGGCTAGGTCTACCTGTGTGCTAAATTTCATTGAAATCCGTTCACCCGCTAAGGTGTTATTGCCTAACAAACATCCAAACTTTCACGTTTATAATATTAGTAGGATAGGATAGTAGGATTAGAAATTCGAAAGTAACTCTGTCTGTTTGTTACTTCTTCACGACTTAACTACTGAACCGATATCGATGAAACTGTATAGACAGGCTGCTTTTATCCTTTTTTATGTATACACGCGGGCGACTTCTCGTAGTAAATAAATGATCAAATTCGGAAGACAGTATACTAGGGTAAGTTGAAAAGTTCTCGGCCTGACACAGAGATAGCTTCCCAATCAGCAAAAAAATATTTTTCCAGCCTGGGTGCACTTGTCATTAGTTCGTATGACAAGTTTCAACTTGTTCTCTCAAGTCGTTTGTTTACACGAATTTTTTCAGTAGACGTCTTGAGTATTTTTCCTTAGAATGGATAAACTTGAATATCGTGCGGTTATAAAATCCTTCGTTTTGGATGGATAAATCCCTAAGGAAATTCATCCGAAGTTGACAAATGTTTACGGGGACTCTGCTCCTTCCATGTCAACCGTTAATAAGCAGACAGCTGAATTTAACCGTTGTTGTACGTCCCTCGAAGACGGCCACGTGAAGGACGGCCAAAAACCGCCACCACCCCGGAAACCATCGAAAAAGTGCGTGATATCGTGTTGGACGATAGAAGAATGAAGGTGAGTGAGATAGCTGAGGCTGTGGGGATATCGGAAGAAAGGGTGCGAAACATCTTGCACAAAGAATTAGGGATGCGAAAGCTCTGCGCAAGATGGGTGCCGCATTTGCTGAATGCCGATCAAAAGCAAATGTGCAAACGATTTTCGCAGCAATGTCTGGACCGATTAAATAGGGATCCGACCGATTTTGTGCGGCGATTTGTCATCATAGACGAGACATGGGTCCACCACTAGAAGTCAGAAACGAAACAATAGTCCAAGCAGTAGGTGGAAGACGGTGGTTCAGCGCCAAAGAAAGCGAAGTGGATCGCATCTGTCAAAAAGGTCATGGCCAGCTTATTATGGGATACGAAAGGGATCCTGTTAATTAATAACCTTGAAAAAGGCAAAACTATTACAGGCGAATATTTTTCCAAACTTCTTGACCAGCTGGGTGCCAAAATTCGCGAGAAGAGCCTTGGCTTGAAGGAGACAAAAATACATCTTTCAACAGGCCAACACACCTGCACACAAGGGCGCATTCGCGATGGGAAAACTGCGGGATTTGGGGTATGATTTGCTCGGCCATCCCCCCTATTCTCCTGATTTGGTACCCTCAGACTTCCATCTGTTCACAAAATTGAAGAAATTTGTGTTTGGGAAGCGCTTCGCGTCCAATGAAGAAATTGAGAAGGCCGTAGATGAATATTTTCACAGCCTTCTAGACTCTCACTTCCGGGAAGAAATACTGATGTTGGAGAAACGCTGGACCAAGTGTGTTGAAGTCAAGGGAGAATGTGTAGAAAAATAAAATCATTTTTTAACTGAAAATCTCAGTCTTTCATTGTCAGGCCGAGAACTTTTCACCTTACCCTCGTACATAGTCTGTGTGCAGGCAATACTTGCCATTTGCTTGCTTTACCTTGCTATCATTGACCGTTGTGGGCTCATTGTCAACCGAGAACAATTTTCAGCAAAAATTCCATTGTCGAGATCGAAATACAGCCGACTCTCGATAATTTGACTCTCAAGGGACCAGAGAAAAATTTCAAATGACCAAGAGTTCAAAATAACAGGAGTTTAAATAACCAAGAGGGAGGGGGGAAAAAAACAAGTAAACAAGAGTTTGATCAAAATTCGTGTTTTTTTTTAAACATATTGTACTATTCACAACACTAGGCCTAGCACGAATGTTTTGACATATCGTATCGTAAACGTAACGTTACTGTGAGTGAATTTAGTATTGGAAATATACGTTTCGCACGTAATATTGAATTAAACTGAAAACTTTATCATCTATGTATGATGCAAATTGTGTTTGTCGTATAAATTGTGACCAAAATGCGATAGCATATTGGCAATTTCGACTCAAAATTCATTCACATTAACGTTACGTTTACGATACGACATGTTAAAACATTCGTGCTAGGCCTACTGTATTCCTTCAACTTCAAATTACCGAGAGGACCAATTAATATTGATTTCATTCAATTTATCGAGTATTTTTCAAGGGACCGGGAAAAAATTTCAAATTATCGAAAGATTCAAATTAACGAGAGTCAAATTATCGAGAGTCTACTGTATATGAAAAGTGATGATGAGTCTCTTACGACTTATACATTTTATAAAACAATATCTTAATGCAACGGAGAAGTAATTTATTATATTGCTTTCAGATATGGATGTGTGGTGGTTCTCTTGAGCTGATTCCCTGCAGTCGGGTCGGCCATGTGTTCCGAAGGCGGCGGCCATATGGGCTGGAAGAAAAGGAAGACCATATGTTGCATAACTCTATGCGAATGGCGCGCGTGTGGATGGATGATTATGTGGTCAGTAGCTTTTTTTTCTTTTTAGCTACATTCTAGCTACATGACATGTCGGCTATAATATGTACTATTGTAAATTTTCAATATTTGAAATCAAGTTAGCTCTTAAAGATATTACATTGGGCAAACTCCAACTACAATAGTATTCCAATAATTACAAAGAGGTTTTGTGTGTACGACGTGGTTCCCAGTATAGGCCACCCTCCAACCATAAACGTATGGGGGACGTAAAAGAAATTTTAATCCAAAAACATCATCCTCCTGTAGACCCCGTCTGCCAACTGGTTGATTAAGAAATGTACCGGTAACATGTGTATCCATTCTTTATTTTTTTCTTGCGAAAATCCACATGTGTCCCCTTTGCCCGGGGAAGGCGAAGGGTTATGTCGGACACTTACCGGCTAAAAACCCACGGTGTTTCTTCTATTGACCTTTGGCCGGGGTCGCGGGATTCGCAGCTGTATACACCGCAACCAATACTTCATTCCCTACCCTACCCTTTTTCAACATGTTTTGGTCGGCTTGTAGTCTAATTAGATGCGGCTGAATATCAGTAACGACTGCCATCAGACACTCGCAGCCCAGTTACTGGACGAAAATACCGACATCCTAATGTTAGACCAGTTGTCAGACCGGCTGACCCATTTCAAAACCTAGTAAGGGACACTTTTCACAAAAATCGTTTTATTGCATAATCTTGCTAACCTACAAAGTCTCTACCAAATACAAAAACACCAGCGTCGAAAACTCACATAATAAGCAGATATATTTAAGCATCGATACCTAGTAAGTGCCATTGACTGCCTCTGATCATTTTAAAACGTAGTAAGTCACTTTAACCACATGGTTTTACCTAACATAAATACTTTTCAAAAGCTGACCGATTTAAAATTTATGCGCTCTCCTGTAAAATTTCGTTTTAAGCCCTTACTAGATTTTGAAATAGGACAGCCGAGACATTCAGGCTCCTGAATACCCGTAACGATTGTCAAAGTTATTTTCATGACAACCGATTTAACGTGCCACAAAGGGTCTCGATGTGAAACGGAAGGTCACCCACCCACAAACTGACCGCAGCTAGCGCAGCTTACCCTAACAGATCGTACAATCCGTGCGGTTGTTATTTAGCCACAAGTCCCTCATAGTCCCTTATTCTCCCTCTCGATAGTAATATGAACGTTTATTGTAGGAGCGGTCATTGTGAGACTGTTGACGGTTGTGGATAAAAGAAATGTAGGGTTTTTCCGAAGAAACGGTCGATGTCTACGAAATATGGGTCATGCAACATAGTACTGAAAAACAGACCGCAAAGATCAGAGGTCATAATTATTAACAAATTGATAATTTTAAGAACTTTTAATAATTAGTATAACGATGAGAAGTATCACATTTGTACCACATATTTTTTGTTACAAATGAAATAACTTCATATTTATTTGAACTTAATAATATTTACAATATACAATGCCGTTTCGAGCCATAGAACATTCGCTATCTGTCAACCTCTGGTTCAAAAATTACCCTTCATACGAAAATTACCTAAAAGAAGACACAGTTTTAGATTATGTTTAAAATAGACAATTAAAATAATATTTGGATTGCGAAAACATTTTGCTGAAGTGATTCCAAGCAAACATCGTCAAACTTGACGTATACCTTAAAGATATTTATTTTACTTTAATAAAAGTTTGAAATATCTGAAATAACATTTCATCGCATAATTTCAGAATAAAGTGATAGAACACAACCCATCGGCTCCTCGTGTAACCCTTGGCGATTTAACAGAGAGGCATGAGTTACGCAAACGTTTGAATTGCAAGTCGTTCAAATGGTACTTGGATAACATTTACCCCGAATTGGAGAAGGCCGGGGATTCACTGGCTAAGAAGAAGATTGCCGCGCTAAATGACGTTGAGAAGAACAAGTTTCAGCCATGGCATTCTAGGTATGTAAACTACAATTTTAAGAGATAAGGTGTCGTAAAAATATTACGCGACTTGCTAATAATATTATTCTTCCTACACCATATCAGGCGATGGTGAGTCCAACATATGTTTTCCTGTAAATTGGTCTTAAATGTGGCTCACAAAGCCAAACTTCTTCATGAAACACTTTTACAGGGCGCACAGAATAGTTGACCAGCTATGTAAGTGTAGGAGTAATGGCATGTCTCCATTTCGCACTCGACGTGCACGAAGCAAACATACTGCGAAATGTTCGCATTTCGTGGTGCACAAATGGAGACATGCCATATGAGCGCTTAGGTCGAGTCTTCCGTATTTGGTGCTTTTAAATACATATTTTCAATTTGTAATGTTGTGGGGAGTGATGTCCAAACTGAGAGTCGTTTTAATAGGTAATATGTTGTATTGTCTTGACAATGAACTTAGGCTATACGCGCTGACAACTCTTATTCATAAAAATTGTCATTTTTAAACACTGATTACATTATACCTGTCCTTGTCATTTGTATTCTAATGAATAGAGATGGCTAACAACCTTTTACCATAGTTTATGTATAAGGATATAAAAGTACATTATTCCTACGTACTTAGAATTAGCTTACGTTTAGGTAATAATGATGATTTACGTACAAACAAGACGAGGATCATTTTTGAAAAAATACATTAAATATTATTTTATTTTTATTAAAATAAAGAAATACATAACTAGTAAAATACAATTACAATTCATTACAAAACCAGTTACAATGAGTAAGCACATTCTCTAATGTAAAACAATCCTTGTAAGGAGTAAGTATCATATAACATTTCTATTCCCAGGGCTCCGTTCTCATGCCTGGCTGTGATAATGCTTAGTGCGATTTTCATGTACCTACTTTTACATGTTTATTGTTAAATTCTACAATTACACTAGGTGTCACTTCTTGAATAACACGATACGGGCATATATACGCAGATATACGTACACTGGGTCTAACGTACGTGCTATTTCATTTCATAACAAACCTAATTCATTTATCTTATAACTTATATCTTTACTATACGTAACTTATCATGCATGTATTATGTCGGAGTTATGCCCGTCATTGAGGAGTTCCATTGTCTATCTCTGATCTTCATCATAGATTCAAACAAAAAAAGAATCATCCAAATCGGTGCCAATAAGGAGGAGAAAAGGCAGAATTAAAAAAACATACTGTTTGAGAACCTCCTTTTAGAAGTCTGTTAATAATATGTTTATTAAAGGCGCGATTCCATTAGGCAAGTCTTGCATACAAGTACGACGTCACATTTGCGTACAAGTTGCTTGCATTGGAAATATCTTTTCGAGAGTGTGCAAATTGCATGCAGGTTTTACTTGCATACATGTGGAGATGTTCAACAATTGAGTTGGAGATCATGGGTGTCAATCACTCGTTCGCAATTTGAAAAGTGCAATTAACGTTTGCGCGTTAAATTTGCACGTCACTTGAATAAAAAATGTACAAGTTCAAACTACCTCATACAAGTTGTAGCTTGTATGCGAGTTTGTTCAAGTTGTATGCAATTTGCAACTTGCATATAAGTAACTTGCCTAATGGAATCGCGCCTTTATTTACTTTAATTAAAACCATCTAAGACTAATTAAAGATAGGAACAAGAATAGGGATAGAAGAAGATGTTGTATTGTCTTGACAGTTAACTTAAGACTTAACGCTCTGACAAATAAAAGTACATTTTGTACTTAGAATTAGCTTACGTTTAGGTCATATGATTTACTTACACACTACTGATTGACATGTTTTCGTGCTCAACGAAATTTTAGGATATTTATCTTGTAAATATTTCAGGAAACGTAATTACACAGATTCTTACCAAATACGCTTGAAGAACACTCCGCTATGCATTCAGAGTGCTAAAGACATAAAAAGTAAAGGCAGTGGGCTGGTACTCGCTAACTGCATAAGAATACTGAGTCAGGTAATGTGAAACATTTTATTTGTTTGTGGGGTTTCGAATTGTGAATATTGGGCCTCAACTCAACTCTGCTCCACCCTATTCGATGCCGGTCATCGGCCTAATCCAAATGAGGCCATAATAATATTGATACTCATTGCCTTTATTGGCTGGCTGGAGTGGAACCCCAAGAGTGCCCGCAGGACTCTCAACTCTGGCTTGCCTTTATCGGCCGTCCAGAGGGAGGCCGCCAGAGCTATATGCTCGGGGGTGGAAGTGTCTAAAGGCGTAATAGCGGGGAAACCCACTCCGGGTCTTTTAGACCCGCGACGGCGAAACCGGGGCCACACCTCTCTACACCCTTAGCCGCTCACACGTCTGTTGCCCCCTTCGCCTATGTACTGGCGGCTTTTCAGGGGGCCCAGCTAGTGAGCTGGCGAGTCACCGTCTGCCAACAGTTTTCAATTTTAAATGTTGAAAGGCAGACGCCGTTTTCTTCCGGCAATAGAAGTTATCCAGTCCACTTAACACCCCTTCCCATAGACCAGATTTTTTTCACCACATTTTACAATAGTCTTGCACCCACCTGAGACGGTCCATGACTGTACTCCAATAGTGCAGCCGTGGATAGTCCCCGGTTGGTGCCCCATCCCATTTTAGATTAAAGTTCTCAAAGGGGCCTCTGCGCGTTGGACCTGTGTCCCCGTGTATGCCTTCCAAAGGATCGGACGTCTTCCGCACGGAAGATGAGCAGAGAATTTAAGCTTGATACTCAATTTTAAGCTTGAAAGACAGACGCCGTTTTCTTCCGGCAATAGAAGTGTCTTGTACCCACCTGGGATGGTCCATGACTGTACTCCAATAGTGCAGTCGTGGATAGTCCCTGGTTGGTGCCCCATCCGATTTTAGATTAAAGTTTTCAAAGGGGCCTCTGCGCGTTGGACCTGTGTCCTCCTTATGCCTTCCAAAGGACCGGACATCTTCCGCACGGAAAATGAATCCGTGAAATTCGAGAGATTGATATTCATGAGTTTAAGGATGGATTTACAGAAAGCGGAGGTAAAAAGTAAAATTACTATACAAGGTTAGTCGGAAAGGGCGTACTAATCCGCAGGCCACTTAAAGTATCACTGATGACTGTCTTAAAACGAGTGTAAAATTTTCAAAATTCGGTAAAAAAAAACCATGCAAAAAGAATTTAATTTTTGTTTTTTCTAAAATTCTTCATCCCTGCTTTAGTTACAAATTCAGAAAACGGTGCTTCTCTCACCCTATTTTCAGTATTTTCGTGGGAGGAGACTACGAAAAATTAATATTATACAATTATTAATTGTCAAAGGAGGATGGGCGATATGTTTGGAAGTTGGTCTACCCCTTCTCTAGCAATATGTCGTTAGAAGGGTCTTTTTAAGCTAAACATTTGGTACCACCACAATTAAAGTCAATTATAACACTTTATAATGTGAAAAATCGTTACATCCATCATCGTTACATCAATAACTAACTATTATAACTCTTTGCTAGAGGAAAGGTAGACTGAAACGCCCATTCTCCTTTAAAAATGTTTTTTCCATCTTCTTGAGACAAAGGAGTAGTCTATCAGTAGCTTACCATAACATAAAATATAGTTTCAGAGATTGATCGTAAAATGTCCCGAAAAACAGCTTACTTATAGCAGATTTGTAAATACGTCCTTAACTTATGATTGTATATCTTTATCTGAACCTTGATAAATATTAATGATTATTTCTTAAATCTCAGTACACACAAGAAAAATATATACAAATAAATTTTATTCAGCTTAGAGCTCAAGTGGATCCCACCTCATATTTCAAAAACTAGAGCTGATATAGAAAAACTGATAAAGTCCTTGAAATCATCGTCAGAAAATAAATTCAGAATTGAAATGCGGTGTTATTAATAATATGATTCAATAGGATTCAATGTATTGCAGATGTGGTTCGAGACAAGTCGTAAAGAGCTGGTCTTGGGTCGCACGTTATGCTTGGATGCATCCAACAATGTGGCACCGACGCTGAGCAAATGTCATGAACTGGGCGGCTCACAGGAGTGGAAGCATAAGGGATCGGTGAGTCACTTTCTTATATCTCTGAGTAAATGATTCTCTTGTGTTAGACAAGCGTCAATAACTACGGATCAAAGGAGAACAAACAAGAAATCTGTGAGTCATATTCGCATATATGCCTATTTCTTGGTAATGATTCTCTTTTATTAGAAACTAGCGACCCGCCCCGGCTTCGCACGTGTACGTTTATAGCTTAAAACCTTCCTCTTGAATCACTCTTCCTATAAAAAAAAACACATCAAAATCCGTTTCATAGTTTTAAAGATCTAAGCATACATAGGGACAGACAGCGGGAAGCGACTTTGTTTTATACTATGTAGTGATGTGTCATCAACAGTGATCGGAAAAGGGTGAGCTAATTTACCTAAACTTCAAAGAACAACGACAAAAGATTTTTCTCGGATATTGTCTTTCATTTGTTTTCAAAAAATAAAAGACAATCTCCTTTTTTGAAAACAATAAACAATCTCTTTTTTAAACACAATGAAAAACGTGTCATCTGGTTTTGTGGCAATTTTGTTAAACAAAAATAGGAAACGAATTTAATTGTTTTCTGTACTAATAACATTAATATTAAATGTAATTTAGTGATGTTCCGAAACCCGGAATAATATTCACGAAAAAAAATGTTGTCGTAAGGAAGTCTCCAGTTTTTGTCTCTGTTCTTTGAAGTTTAGGTAAATTAGCTCACCTTTTTCCGATCACTGGTCATCAACTCTATGGAGACCAGGAGTGCAATAATAAGATATCCGTGAGTCCCTTTCATCTGTATCAGTTGTAAATAATTCTCTCATATTCGACAAAAGTCCTTAACCTAATGGGTTACAGAAAGGCAAGCTGTAAGTTACCCATTTGTATCTCTATCTCTTGTAAATGATTGTCTTGTATCAGAAAAGTGTCATCTGATACTTAACAGTATTTAAAGCTACTTGTAATGCTATGCATGCTCTATATTGACGAGTTGTACACGTCAAACCGAATTTTGATATGTTTGCGGATGAATGGAGGGTGATTTTCTCGGAATGCCTGGAGTACTGCGAGAGGAATGCATCATGAATGTTTCTGTCTCTTTTTTTTTTTTTGTGTAACATCAATTTTATAATCTAATCTTATCTAGTGTTCGTTCCCTTCTATTGTATGTATCTTCTTCAATTTCATTGCGCGCAATAGAATTCGTTTGGTTTCTAACGTGCGTACTGTACGTGGAATTTATTATCCAAGTAAATAATTGGAGCGTATAGAAAGTTCCTATCCAGCTGTTACTTGGTTGTACGATGTGCTGATGTTTTTGACATGGTGATGAAGAGGAGTGGACGCGTATTGAATACGTGAGTCTATTTCTCAAATTCGTAGATATATGTTTTTGTATCGACTTTTGTACTACTACTATTCGTATACGTCGAGTGAGCGTAGCCGCGGTATAGTAGTAGTATTGTTTTTCAAAATTACGGGTAAACGATCAGAAGCCTGAAAACTCACCCTATTGGAGTCTAACCATACCTAACCCTAGTATCGATATCCTTTCGTAATAAGGCCCCATTGATTTGGCCACCGATCATTTGTCAAACTTTTCGTTTTGGTCGATTGATATCAGTTGTTTGGGTTTTTTGTCCTATTTATCAACAGACGGGTAAACCGCCGATAGGTAGGTATTGGACAAAGCCGTAAGTTTATAGCATTATTTAGAAATGTTAGAGCTTATAAACACACGCTGAGTTGCACCAAATAACAGGTTATAGTTATTTTCAAGTTTATTTTTATTAATGTCATTTATTTTACTTAAATTAAAACGGTCTAAGACCATAATTAAAGATGGAAAGAAAACGAATAGATGAAGATACTTACATACAAAAAAAAAAACAGGTATATTAACTTCAACCTTTCCCCCACCCGGAGTTCCGTAAATGGCGACTAAGGGATTACGCCGGGAAGATGTGCAGTAGTATCCCTCCCGTCTGCTAATAATAATGAACCGCGATTACACCTCGTCTGCCAAGCTGCGGCAAATTGCAGTAATCACCACGATTATGGCACACACTCATTGAACAAAAAATCCAACTTTATGTTTGCTTTCCTTCCAGGCGGGCAGTCCAATATACAACACGGCAGCAGGCATGTGTCTGGGCGTCGACCGGCCTTACAGGGGGGAACCACTCATAATGGTCATCTGCAACAATCAACCCACCAACCAATGGGACATCGTCAGCTCCTAAATTACTTCCGACAACTAACAACAACATGGCAAATGATATGTGGGATAAAAATATATCAGAAACATAATATTTTGATGTAACTAGGCTGAATAGCCGATCAGAGCTTCTAGACATAGTTCTTTACAGCGAATGTTGTAATTGCGTACTGCTATAGTTTAGATTTCAGGAATATGATATATTTAACAAAGACCAATACGCATACGCATACAGTCCGCGAGGCCTAAGCTGAGCTTTGCATTTGAGTGAGAATTAATGCAGACGCGTCCTTTGCTTAGTTTAAACCGGTTTATACTGCTTTTTGGCAATCGATTCTATGTGCACTCACACAAATGCAAAGTTCAGCTTAGGCCTCGCGGACTGTACCAGTTTGTTATGTTCTGATCATATCAAAATAATTAAATTTTGAGAATCTCTTTATTTCGTCGATCTTATACAGCATGTTAAGGACGTATTTACAGATCGGCTTTATATAACCTGTTTTTCGGTACATTGTCGCATAAATCCGTGAAGCTTAGCTAGATGTTATAGTAACCTAGTTAGACTACTTCTTTATCTAAAAAAGGTGCAGTTTTTTATTGTAAATTTATAATTTTTTTATTGAATAATATTAGTTTTCCGTAGACACCTCACACGAAAATATTGAAAATGGGGTGAGTTTCGTAACACATTTCTAGCGAATTCAGGAGAAAAGAAATAAGAAATGGAATACGCACAGGAAAAGAAAAAATATTTTATTTTTTATTTTCTATTATTTTGCTAGACAGATAAAGAAGGTACGTTGTGTGTGTAGGCCGTCCGCATATCGTAATTAGATTGTTACTTACGCTTTCTGCAAATGCGTCCATAATCTGTGTTATTATGACTATACCATAACCTCGATTCAAGATAAAAATTTAGTTTAATAGGTAGCTAACTAAGTATTAAGTATTTTTAAGAATAATAAATATAATATTAGATATTCAACTAAATTGAACCCGACTACCAATAATTTTCCACGAATTAAATATATACATAGATAGAGACGGATTTTTGTGGAAAGTCTAGTTATTTTGACATTTTCATTTATGTTTTATAGCACCTATATACCTATACAAGGTTAGTCGGAAAGGGGGTTCTAATCCGAAAGGGTGTTAAAGTATACATAATAATGAATAACTTTTGTTCTACAACTTGCCCCAAAAGTCAATAGTTTAAGGAAAATAGCTGTTCAAATATTTCCGAAAAAATACGCTAAAATCTATCTACCTATCCTCAGTTATGATCAGCTGTGTATCATACATTTTAGGTCATATTTGGGGTCACGAAATAAAAGCACTATTTTCTGATTTCGTAACTAAAGCAGGGATGAAGAAGTTTTGAAAAAACTAAAATAATAATCATTTTGCATGAAAATAAAAATAATCGAATTTAGAGCCTGCGGATTATTTTATTTATTTTAGTACCCCCTTTCCAACTAACCTTGTATAGATGCCTTAAATCTTTCTTTTCGGATGTAGTTGGGTGAATATATACAGAATCTCAAAGTTAGGTAGCTTTTTCTTCATTAAAGCATGAGTGGCTCGTGAAGTATCGATCCCGTCCCGTCTTATTTTATCTTTTGTTCCTATCGTAAAGACGTTAGTTGTTTAAATATGTACATTGATATTCTACCTACGACATTTTTGAATGCATATTTTGCTATTTTATTAGGCTGATAGTGTTGTATCGAAATCAATGGATATTTTATAAAATATCATACTAAAACAATATTCTAAAATGTAAGTAAGTACCTCTTTTTATAGCACATGTATTAGATGTTTAGCTAATTTGCCGTAACGTATTATGGTCTCATGATTCCTTAACGTTTATAATGTGTTGCTTATGATTCCGTGTAGAGCCGATAGTTTTGTGTCGGTACAATAGATATTTTATAAAAACATCATTCTAAGTATTCTCAACATGAGTACCTCTTTTTATTGAAACAACACATTAACATGTTTAGATAATTTGCTATAATAATAATGTATAATATTCCGATTTTTTCTTATATTTTATTAGGTGATCATACGATTCCGAGTAATACTTTAGGGTGCCGTAACCGATAACACTGACTAAAAGTAGTGATAAAACGATTTTTACTTAGTGATAACGACGAAGATTACGATTATTGCCCGTAATTTTAGCCGCGTGTAGTCCCCGAAACGTCAAAATATAAAGTTGTGTTCGAATACACGTACACACGGCTACAGATCAAGCTATACATTTCCAGTATAAGCTGATCTCGTATTGTATAGGATTTCCTTACAATGAGAGGTCAGTGTAAACTGGAAATGTATAGCTTGATGTGTAGCCGTGTGTACGATATCTTTGTTTGATTTTATGAAAATGGTCAAAACTAATCATTAAATAATCGCGACCAGAGTCGATGATTACGATTAGTAGTAATACTAATCGTTTATAAACTTCTGATCAAAGAAGAGTTATAATCCATTTCTTGCGGGTGAAACAAAAACGCTTAGCCTTAAAACGCACTAGCGGCCAGCTCAATGCGGCGTGCCGCTTGCAATTGGCCGCACATCGATTTTTACATGAAACCGCATGATCTCAACGCACTGGCGCACGACGGCTGGCCGGAAATCAGTGCGTTGAGATCATGTAAAAATCGATGTGCGGCCAGCCGCAAGCGGCACGCCGTATTGCGGCTGGCCGCTAGTGCGTTTTAAGCCTTAGTGCAGATATTCAACTAAACTACCGGCTGAATATGCACACATCCATACGAATGAACTGGCAATGCGATTAAACTATCTGTCGGTGTAATTTATCAATCAGCAGGCGAGTACTAGCTGAGAGATTTTGTAGCTTAGTGAGCGACGCGTTATCATGTAGAATCTCGCTTCTAGTCTCAGTAGTTCGGTTGTTTTGTTCGGGACCCGACTACTGAGATTAATTTTGTCTCATTGTAACGTCAAACGTAACGTTTTGTAGAAAACCTCAGGACTCACCTTACGTAAAAAAGTGTAGTAGCGAAATACTAGTAGTAGTAGGATAGTACCTACTAGCGAAAATCTGCTGATTGTTTGAAGTCCCGTAGACCTTTCTTTGCTCGATTTCTTCTTTATACTTCTTTATGTTACGGCACCCTATCTTAATTTAACTAGGGACAAATTTTGTAGTTCTTTTATTGACATTCTTATTTTGACTGACATTTATTTTTCCATTTTGTGATAAAGACAGTCTTCGTTCTTTTATTACGTATTTTCTATTACATTTGTATCGTTTTTGTACAATTTAAGGGTTACAAGTACGAGTATTATCCGAGTACCTACAACTTTGTACCTTTTTACAACTTTATACATTAGTATATGTACGATAGTATTATACATACGTAATTTACCTACAATATGCACTTGTATACCAGACTTCTTCATAACTTACTTTTTAAGAGTTCTTTAATGTGACTATTGCCATATAGATTTATTAAAAAAAAAAAAATCGTTTGTAGCTAAGACTTATTTAATTGCGTTTTTTGATTGTCAAGTTTTTATATAATAAGGTTTACGTTCTACGACTGAAAAATTAAAGACAATTATAATAAGTTGGTTGACAGATATCTTCTTATGTAACTTTAAAAATATTGCTTGCTTTATTTAGACTTATATGCATATCAATATTTTTTTCTGATAGGTACGACGTAACATGTACTAACATTTGGTTGTGGAATAAAATCAATTTTTAATTCTTACCTTCATTCAGTTATCCTGTAGACTTCTTTGTTTTGATTAATTATATGTAGGGTTATTCGTGGGCGATAGAAATAACAATGTAACTAAAACTCAATGAACATATCCACTACTCATTGCTGTAGCTAAAATATTTCGATTTTATTTCGGATTAATATAATTCTATTAGTAAAATATATAAAAAGGAATTATTCGTTCAGTACAAATATTGATATTTTGGTCCCTGAAAAGATCATAGTAAAATCTTAAAATTGCAATTTGCAATTTAATCTACATGTAAACTAAAAGTGTATGTGGAATGTAAATTAATAATATCACACAAACAATTTTTTTGTAGTCTTGTTATCAACTCTATGGGTAATAATATGATTTATATACATTTTCATTTTTGTGATTCTAATAGTCTTCTAAAATTCAAATGCAAAACAAGATTTGAAAACTGTAATCAACATTGTAATTTTGGTTTAGCCTGATTAGTAAATTAATTACTCATGGATTTGTTTTCACCGACTGACTATATCTAGAACACAAAATGTTTGACGTACATATTAAAAAAAACCTTCTTAGGAGCATATCAAGAGACTTGCTTGAATAAATATATCGTACCGATTGAATGTTTGTATGGTGAAGGGCTTAGTCAAAATGTATTGATAAAAACTAAATAATTTTAATTATTACCTTCCCACCGATGTCTACTTGTATTAAGGGAATAAAAACCCCTCATAAGACACGTGGAAACCTTAAATCCTACATTCCTGTTATTACCTACAGACTGATAGCTCCGTCCTCTCTACCCCTTGATACTTTTAAGGATTTTAATAGTACACACAGAATAGAATAAATCCAACATAAGTTGTACTGAGATATCAAACTCACACACCTACTGACAGATAACCCACACAATAAATTCAAACGTATAATGTCCAATTTTACGGCGTCTGATAGCATTTATCTGAGGAATAAGTTCGACATTTTGACAGAATTTCTATTCGAAAGCTGTTAAAACGTCAAATTAAATACTCAGATAAAACCTATATCCGACTTTGGTCAAATCGGCGTTAAGGGGCACAACACACATATCAGCATCAATTCGCACTTTACTCATAGAAAATTGACATTTTGTATGAACGCATTCAATTATGCGTAGGTTCGCATGCTTTTACCTTTTCGCATCGATTCAGGTTTCGCGTGATTCAGCACGCTTACGTTTGCTATTTATATGTAGTGTTTTTGCAGTTGAAAGCGCACGATCGTGCAATCCTTCTTAGATATGGGTGTCTAAAACCATCAGACTTTTTGGAATTGATGCTGATATTAATCCCTTTAGCGATTGATTAGTCCCTAATTACTGACATTGAAATGACCATCTTATCGAATATAGGCCTGAAAATGAAACCTTATTCTCATTGTCATAGATTAAAGCTCAGTTGCACCGACTAACTATAATCATAACCATACCATGTTTACGTCAAAGGACCGCCTACTTTTGTATGGAAGTTGGACCAAGTGCTGCCTAGAATGCTCACATAGTGCATTTTGCTCCTCAGATCATTACTAAACTGTAATCCAAAAGTAAACGCATAAAAATCTACCCCAGGAGTCCAAAGAAAAACAGTTTTTTTTTAAATATTGTTTTATAGTTCATGTTAATGCTACAGTACCACTGGACCAGCTCACACTCCTAGGCAGCACTTGGTCCAAACCTTGGCAATGTCCTTTGTACTGGTGTGACAGAAATTTTGGTAAGGTTATGGTTATAATTAGTTGGTGCAACTGAGCCTTAGTAATGTAATGTTAACGTAGTTCATTTTTGTTACACTAGATGGCTAGTTGAGTAGGGAAATGCGATAGTTTAAGCAAATATGATCAGTATACCTACTTGCAGTAAGTACATGATTGATACCTTTAGCAACCATAACGATGTTATATTATATACGAATGTTGCTATGTATTGTTTTTGTTCCGCGATTCTACAGGGTGATAACGAATTCGTGTAATTCCTTCAAACCGCGTGATCTACTGGTGACACTGATTGACTCTGCACAAGTTTTTTTCAGAATCAACAAAAAAGTTTTCAAAAAATGAACCATCGCATTTTGTATCTGAGTAATTTTAGCGTTCCAAGTTAACTGACTGCGTGGAGTGATGTCGCGCTAGTTGTGCCCGTCAGCTGTGTCGCCGTGCCTTCATTAATTTGTCCATGGCATCGAAATTTTCAATAACATAATTTTTTAAATTGGAAAAGAAAATGTTTTTATTAATTTTAATCAATCTAAATCCGGTGCGGGGTTAATCTATATCATTAATAGATCATGTGATTTGAAGGAATTACACGAATTCGTTATCACCCTGTATATGTTGCTATCGTTATTAAATGATAATACTTGTATATACCATATAGCACATAATAATATTAGATGTCGATATCAAGGCAATGTTCCTCCCCATTACTACACCAGTAGGTAAACACGTACCACTTCTATTAGTTGAGTGTTCTCCCTTTGTGTATCTTTCAATCTGAGCATTTTTGGTACATCCTTATAAAGTTCCGCGTTCCATTCCTTCTCCGTTGACTGAACTCGGCATTACCGTTTTCCTCGCTGCGTTCGCGCCAATACGCTCGTTATTACGTGTATTAAATTTGTCCTCACCTTACTGAGATAATAGGTTAGCTTGCCACGACAAGACAAGACTTGGACAAGATTTTCAATTGTGGCTGTTATATATACAATACAATATTTATCATTTACCACTTTTTGAAAATAAGTTTTATTTAGCTATGCTAATCTTATTGTAAGTACTTGATTGTATTGTGGCTACAGTGAAGTTAACAGAGCTAATAGTCTGCTACCATCCTCCTTTCAAGTTTTACTAGTTAGGAATTGTCCGTATTATTGTACAAAGTTAGTCATCTACTGGATGAGCGCTATAGTAATGGGAAGATAAACGTAAGGACAAATTAATTTTATTATCTTTTGATATTATTTTGCGAAGATTTACAAATTATGAGGTGTTTCACCAACCTATCATTAACTGTTCATTAAGCTAATTCGGTCTCCAAACTTTTCAATAGCTAACATTTGCATTTCACCACTGTATCAACGGTGATAGTGACAAGATTATTGAACACATTATGGTACCGATTCTCTTGTTCACCAACTAAACTAAAATTAGAGAATTTGCTATATTTTACTAACAGATAGCGCGAGAAAAGGACGGTGATAGACAACAACTAAGTTACAGATGTCAAATTAGTTTACGCCTTGAACTTCACTGTGTTTTTAGTCGACACGTTTTAAATGTCGTCTAAAGGAGATGGTCCATAATGTATGGACCAAAAACCTAGATTCGATTGGGACTAAATGGTTGATATTAATCAATACTACAGTAATCCCGTCATTATTATTGTTAATATATTATTGATATTGTATAAAATGGTAAAAAAACACTTGTTAGTCAAGATTTTTTCATATATGTATATTTTGTCAGCCTATAGCTCATATACCCCATCGATTTCGGTATTGCCCTTTCGGTGGGGTAAATTGTGCATTATGATGAAACTACTGGTGCCTATTTAGTCCCAATCGAGTCTGGGATTTTTTTGGACCATCTCCTTTGTATGGAACTTTTAGTTCAACGAAATTTGACAGCTGTTATTTACGTATGTCTCTTTCTTAATTTATTAGAGTGAAAAAGATGGCAATAGCCTAAATTAAGTTTAGTTTGTCCTTAACAGAATCGGCACCAATGTCATATTTATAGGTCACATTTAGCTTATCTGGTCAATAGTTACGGACTAGTACTTATTGATAGGTTGATGACATCGCCCCTTATTATATTTTTTAGATGTTTGTGACAAATATGGAATGGCCGAAAATAGTTTTATATGTACCTAATAGTAGGTTATAATGTATTGAGATGTAGGTATTAGGAGAATTGCCTCGCCTTATTATAAAAATATTTTTTTTACTTATACTCCATTTTCGGTATTCCTTATCCTTTAAACTTTCCGCATGATGGAAACCATTTTGTAATGTTTTTTTACACTAGAGCTTTCATAGATAAACTTTGTTTGTATTCGTTTTATGGACTATTCTATTCTGTCTGAATCTCATATTTCCGTTATAATACCTACCTACGTAAATAAAATTGTATGGGTACAAGAAAATGTAAGGTTTTTAAAACGCCATGTCAATTTTGTAGAATTACCTACTACACATGGACGTACAAAAAAGATCGGACGGAACTCCCGCTAAGACAAAACTGTGTCCCGTAATGGCGGCGGCTATCTAAGTGTGAATGAATTTAGGGTTGTCATGTTAGCCAAATTTACCCATTTTTTATCATTTTATTTTAAGACAAATACAGGTTGGCAGACGAATTTCTTGGAAATGTCGGCAGAATTATACCGTGCCATTTGAAAAGGTTAATGGTAAGAACCAAATCTCCCTATGAAAATATCTGCAAAATAAATGCCATGTTAGCTTAGATTGTTAATTTACATTTTGAGGTACTGCATATGTAACAACACACCGGAGTAGTCCTTTAGTTGTATTATATATCTCGTTAGCTTCAAAATGTAGACTGCAAATGACACTGTATTTGTTTGGAATTCAATCGTTTTCACCGTTACAATTTCTCATTTTTTTAATCCAATAATTTCTCCATACTTCATTTTCTTTAGGAAATCTAGTAAAAAAATATATAAATAAAATACCTAGTAATAAATAAATTGAATTGAACAAAAAACTATAAATTTCCCATATTTAGGGTAATTTGCACACGTGAATATTGACAACACTGGCCTTGTGACAGATTCTTTTCTTCTGGTGAATACATTGATTTTATTGTATACAATTGGGAATTAAGTGATTGAATTATTCATTGACCTATGAAACGTGATTCCTGGATTTTTTTTCTTCCGATCACTACGGTTTTTACACCATTTCACCACACAAGACATGCTATATTTTAATTTTTTTTGCCGCTTTTTGTCCCGACTCTGTTGACGTTTACGCGTGTAATGACTGACTTTTTTTGTGAATGTGTGCGTGCCAGCCTGTACGTACAGCAAACTGACTGACTCTGAGTGACACAGTTTTTTGATAGCGAAAATCTGTCCGATCTTTTTTGTACGTCCATGCTACTACATAGATACCATGGAAACCTTTTACTGTATTCGTTGTTTATATAAAGATATATTTTGAAAGATTTTATATAATATGTTATTTATAGGAAATATTAGACGAATAAAGAGATAATGGGTAATTCGATTTTTATTGTTAATTTTATGTAATCCTTAAAATATTCAAGTCTGTATTCAAGTTGGTGACGGGCAGCACCGTTACAAGTTCTGTGGTCACCAAACCGGTTGCTCACTCAGGTAATACTGCTGAACAAAGGTGTAACCAAAATTAGTACCTGTTCGGTGTCTATACCAGGGCTCGGAACCGGTTAAGAAATACCGGTTAATATTGTTCATAAAACCGGTATAATACCGTTCATCCATTAACCGGTTAATTACAAAAACGGTTTCGGCTAAACCTAAATAATTTTAGTTACCGGTTATTACAGAGAATAGAATTTTAAAACTCGCGCTAACCTGAATTAACCGGTTTTACTCAGCAGACGCACGCCCGCGGCGCCGCCATTTTGTCACACTTACGCACGTGCTTGTTTGTGTTTAGTTTTATTTCGTCGTTCGCCGCAGAGAGAATTGGGTTCGCATCTTTCACGAAAGTGTCGTGCGGCCGCTACTTAACTCGAGCATTTTATAATAGTAGATACAGTGCTATAATAAATAACATTTTCATCCCATCTATTCGAAAAGGACGACTTGGTTCGCCTTTAAATGCGCCCATAGGTGGTGTTTTCTTTATCAAACTTTTAGCGGGCAGTAATGAGTTTTTAATCCTCTTTACTCTTTATAAGTGCGCCGCAATTATCTTTGCCGCGCACTTTTTGAATTTGGAACATCTTAGTGTACAGCGCCAAAGAAATCGAACGCAAATATTGTTTCAATAAAGACTGGCTGGTACGACGGCCCACAGTCGCGCCGCCGCGCCGGCTGAATAAAATAATAATAATAAAGAATGAAAACGTAGCGCTAGCACGCGCTTAATTTCATAATCGCAAAAATGTCTCAAATGTAGATGTAAGTTTTTAGTTGTTTTATTATTAGATACTAATTAATTTCAATTTAGTTGTTACTCTATGTTTTATTAAATAATAATCCATATTATAATAAAATATGAGGCGCCTTTTATTTTCTCATAGTGGGTGGTGAAAAGTAGAGTGTATCACTCGGGCGCAAATTTTTTTTTGTCTCGGGCGACGTACTTTGAATCCCTCGCTACATTCAGGATTCTACTAAAGAATCCCTCGCTACGCTCGGGATTCTACTCTAGAATCCCTCACTTCGCTCTGGATTCAAAAAAGCGCCCTCGTCGTAAAAATATTATTTTGCTCCCTTATGATACAATCTACTATTATCATGGGAAGAAAGAAGGAGAATAAAATGTATTCTATGTTCAATTACAACCAAGAGACGAAAAAGTCTAAGTGTTTGACGGAAGGTTGCAATAACTACATCAAGGTAAGTTTTAATGTTTATTAATTATCGCCGGGTATGGTAGAAAGGCTTACGAATTAACTAAACAATTTTAAGTGATTTTCACTAGTTTAGTATGTATTTAGTGTCACGAAAGCATCGTATGTCCGCAGAATACCCTACCAAACCTATCAAATTTGCTAGTCGATAGTGCTGTCGAGTAGGTTAGGTTCTAAGGGGATGACAGGATTTTTGTTCGCTTCTTTTTCTTCTTAGCGTTTCGATGACAAACGAGTTCTATTAAAACTTAATTATATTAGTGTGACCCAGAACTTGGCCACTTGGACTGCGTTATCATTGGCAACCATTAAGTCTTCCTGCGTGCAGCTGTTAGGGCTCGCGCGGCATGATGTGAGTTGGGCCATCGTAAGGGTTGTACCGCACAAACAGCTCAAATCTGTACTTTCACTGAAACCCCACCTAAACATGTTGTCTTTGCTCCGATCGACCTGAGTTCTCGAAGTTTATTTAATGACTTCCAGATCGGCCATGGCAGTTCATGTCCAGGCGGAGGTCTCTCCGCAGGTGACACGAATGGGTTTGGTAGGGAGACCCCATCTCTACAAAGGTTGCACCTCTCTCTTGGCAACTCCGAGGCCAGAGGTTCGACACACTTATGGAAATTCTTGCGGCTTTTCAACCTTTGTGGCACTGGAATATAGCTATACAGAGGTGCCGTGTGTCGTTCATCTTGGCCTTCTCGGCAGAGACCGAAACGGCCCGTACGGACATCTGGTGGTGCACCACTTGGGGGCACCCTCGTCCGTGGGAAAGCACCCTTAGTTCGAAACCCCACACGTGGTTTCCGGGTGGTGCCAATCAGGTGACACCCTTTCGCTTGGTGGTAGGATCTTTACGGTCCACCTGGCTAGCTACCACGCTCACATTAAAGTCCGGCACCAAGCAGTTTAATGTGTTCCGTCGTGTGTATGTGAGAGCCAGAGAGGTATAGGGGAATCTCTTTATATCTCTGTTACTTGGATTCGTGTGCTTCGTCTTAGACCCTGTCTGCGCTTACCATCAGGTGCAACGAGGGTCAAATGAGACCAAGTCAAGGAATAAAAAAAAGTGGGTACGACAGTTTTACCGGGGTTGGTTTAAGGCAACCCGCAATGATCCGGCAAGTTTCATTTAAGACTGTGTCCACTAGCTTTGCGTGGGCAGATCGGCTCCACACTGGGCATACGTACTCACGAGCAGAAAACGCTAGCGCCAACCCAGACGTCCGCATAACTTGCAGAGAGGCTCCCCACTTGGTGGTAGTGAGACGCTGTAGCAAGTTGTTGCGAGCGTGCACCTTCTTTTTAATGATGTCATAATTTCTTCCGAAAGTCAGAGACCTATCTAGTACGATACCCAAGTAATTAGGATGCTTGTTGTGGGCTATGGGCACACCTTACCTCATGATGCGAAGCTGACGACCCGCTTGGTGGTTGCGGAGATGGAAAACTTAGGACTCAGTTTTTGATGAGTTAGGCTTAAGAGAGTTTTCCTCGTAGTATAGACTTAAGACGTTAAGAGCCGTGGTAAGATTGGTCTCCACTTCTTCAAAGTTGGTATCTTGAGCAGTTAGTGCCAGGTCATCAGCGTATAAGAAGCGGGATGTATTTGGGCTAGCCTATTGGTCATTGGTGTATATGTTAAAAAGGGTCGGGGCCAGAACGCTGCCTTGTGGCAGACCGTTCTTTTGCGATCTCCAACGACTACGGTCTGAAAAGAGATTGGCTTGAAAGCGACGGTTATGGAGAAGTTCCCGGAGTATGATGACAAATTTTTGATCGCCGGTCATGGTTTCCACTTTCCATATCAGTCACCTGAGGTTCACTGTGTCATAGGCCGCTGAAAAGTCCACAAATACAACGCCAGTTACCTTTCCCAACTCAAACCCATCTTCTATGTGCTGAGTAAGTTTGAGTGTTTGGTTTGAGCATGACTTCACTGGTCTAAAACCCGCTTGCTCTGGTATCAAAATTGGGTCAATAAGGCCTGTGAGCCTGGGCAGCAGCAACCGCGCGAACAATTTATATGTATGGCACAAGAGTGCTATAGGCTGGAAGTTTTTGGGATTGTCTACTACTTTTCCCGGTTTGGGTATAGCTATTACCTTCGCCTTTCTCCAGAGACGGGAAATAGAGGCGGATTCCAGACAGTTGTTACAGAAAAGCAGTAACCATGACATAGTAGCTGAGCCAAATTGCTTTATTTGCTCCACAGATATACTGTCCACTCCCGAGACTTTGCCACACTTCAGATTTCGAATGGCTAAAACAGTGTCAATCATGATGAATGACTTATTTATCCGGTCTCAAGTGCTTGTGAGGCTACTTCGTTTTGGGACGTTCGCAAGGCGGCCTGTGATGACTATCCATTCAAAATGAGCTGGTGGGTGATCTGGTTCGCGGTGACTTGACTGGGTAAGGATAGTGTAGGTGGATCATCGTTAAGTTTCCGGATGGTGTTGCAAGATTTCTTGCTGTTATGCGTCATGTCAATTTTGGTGACAGTGTGGCGACATCTATCTCGCCACATGCGAACTAGCAAACTATCCTACATCGCGCAATCAAGATTTAACACGCAGATAGTATACAGGGCGTCCCACGACTTTGCCACACGGAGGGGAAGTACCTTAAATACTGTAGATAGAAAAATTTACTGAATGAAGACTTCATTTTTATTTTAAAAACAATGCGAACTGCGTTCAAAGAATTTTCAATAATCACCTGTCTGAACCGGGAATCAAACCCGCTAAATGTGAAAATAAAAAAAACTGTAATTTTATTGTACAAATCGAAAGCCTCGATCAGACACATTTATTTTTTCTGAGTAACATAGCATCTAAAATAAAAGGAACACCGTGAAATTTAACACTTATTTGAAATAATAAGACACGTTTAACTGTGCAACTTACAAACAATTTAATTTATTAAATGCTTAAAATGTGTCTCTTCTTATTGTATACAAATTGTAACTCTTTTAATAATCTCGCTTACCGTTGATTTATTTATTTTTTCATGGTGAATATTTAAAATAATACTTCGAAATAGTAATAAAGTAGAAAGTAGTACATAAATTCAGTTGATATAAGCAAGACAGTCAGGGAAAATGCTATTCATTATTCTGAACAAAATTTTTAATTAAATGTTAAATTTCAAGGTGTTCCTTTTATTTCAGATGCTATGATAATTAGATAAAATAAATGTATCTGATCGAGCCTTTGGATTAGTACGATAAAATTACAGTTTTTTTTTTGTTTTCACATTTAGCAATTTCGATTCCCGGTTCAGACAGGTGATTATTTAAAATTCTTTGAATGCAGTTCGTATTGTTTTTAAAATAAAAATGAAGTCTTCATTCAGTAAATTTTTCTATCTACAGTATTTAAGGTACTTTCCCTCCATGTGGCAAAGTCGTGGGACGCTCTGTATATACAACTTCCCAACATCAACCGTTGGGCAGTAGCCCGCCAGGCACAAGACTCCGCCTGGTTGGAGGATCCTCCCTTTGGTTGGAGGAACACCACACTAAGTTTCTCCACATTGGTGACCCCGACGTGATCGTCACAGACAGTGTTTCCACACTGGTGACGTCACACACAACCTTCGCAGCCTAGGCAGCCACATCATCACTCCCTCAGCAGCTCAGCATTCAATCGAGCAGCAAGCAGCGAGTCCCACAGCCAGCCAGCATCCTCGGCTTCAACGGGTGATGTGACCACTAGCCTGCAGCGAACGCGCAAGCCTGGTCACGACCCTCAGCCCACTTAAGCATCATGGCGCATCATACTGCACTTCGGCCGGTCAACTAGCAGAGGCACCTTCTCTCCTGGTCGACACAGTCCACAGCCACCACTCACAGTTTCGACTCAAAGAAACCCTTCACTGGCCCTGGCAAGTTCTCAAGACTCAACGAGCGCTGACTCATCAAGACGATCGACCTCCGGTCTCAGGGGGGGAGTGATGTGGCGGCATCTATCTCGCCACATGCGAACTAGCGAACTATCCTACATCGCGCAATCAAGATTTAACACGCAGAACAAGAGAGTATATATACAACTTCCCAACATCAACCGTTGGGCAGTACTCCGCCTGGTTGGAGGATCCTCCCTTTGGTTGGAGGAACACCACACCCAAGTTTCTCCACAACAGTATTGATCCATTTTTCCCGACGGGATTCACTGATCTACGATAGCAGCTCCTCGCCAACCAAGGTCGTTTCCTCGGAGAAGGGGTCGTAGCTATACCAGGATTCGTACTCTTTAAGCAGTTCTGCAGATTGTTCCGATAGCCCTAAGATGTAGGATGTTCGACAGGCACTAATACATTTACGTGATATTGTTGAGAAGATATCAACAAATTGGTCGTAATTTTGAGGAATTAGCGGGATTTTCACTAGATCTCCATCTATCAACTGTGAGACCTGTGTCTAGTTAGCCTTGGAGTAGTTGAACCGGCACTTCAGAGGGACACTTAAAGGACGAACAACGGGCTGAATCGTACACATGATCGGTCTGTGCTGTGTACGAGGTATTGGGGAGCACATAGTCTTACTACACTGCGAGCTGATACTTTCGCTGACAAAGATTAGATCTGGATTAGAACCACGTTTCCACCGACCACTGTTAAATGAGGCCGGTTGTTTCGGATTGTGTATCAGCATCAGATCGTTCATCTCAGCCCACACTTCAAGCGCTTGCCCACATGTTTCCGTAGCGTTGTAGCCCCATCTCATGCTGTGACTGTTGAAGTCGCCGATCACAATTTTGATGGGTTGGTCCTGGAAGTTTTCAGGAGGTACAAACTGGAATGGGGTCTTAGGAGGTTTGTATACATATAGAAGTGACGGTACAGTTACCGATGTCAATGGTGATAGCCTCAATGTCGTTCTGGGTTGAACATTTGGTTGACTTTATGATTACGACGGGAGCAGCAAACACTGCGTTACCGTGCTTCGGATGACAGATCTCGGCGATAAGCGTGAGTCCAGGTATGTGTGGTCGGTACTGAGTTTCACCTCTATGGGTTTCCTGAACACACAAAACGTCACAGTATGTCATGCGATATAATTCAGAAAATATTCCTGATTTATTTTGTGAGAAACCCTCGATGTTGATAGAGACTACACATAGCGCCGGCTTTAAGGCTGGACTAATGTTTGTGTTTGTCATCGTGGTGAAAGGATTGGCCAATCGGTGTTAGTACTCGCTGATTGTTGCCCAGGGTGCACCAGACGTATGGGGTCAGAAGTACGTCATTCGGGGAGGCTCCTTTCATGCACTTTTGTGCGCTCGTAAGCTCGATAGGCACGCTCTTGCGTCCGTAAAAAAGTAGATTTTTTCGATACTTATCTAAAATAAAACAATTTTATAAAATAAATAAAAATGGATCTACGGCAAAAAAAAAAAATGGTAGTGGAGGGCTCAGGAGACCCTTTAGAATTCTCAAATAACCTCACATTCTTTCTAGAGAGGCGGCACGTCCCCAGTTACGTATCAGATGTTCTATCCTCCATAACATTCACGAATATAGTACTTACCTACGTAAAAAAAAAAAAAAAAATGGTTGACTATCCGGTAAATCCTTCATGTGAAAATAATAAGGATTCATTTTATTTTTTTACGATCTCAATCGCAAATCACAATACATATACAACTTATAAAACAACACAATTCATGGAATTCAATTAGTGTTTTGTTGCACGCACGGCACACAGAACGAAACTACTCAGGCAGCAACGCGGTCGAATACAATCTGCTTGTGAGTGCGTATTTGCGTATTCGTTGGCGCAGAGCGAGAGCTTTGTTATCGTAGGTATAAGAGAGATGGAACTCGTTTATACCGCCGAAACTCAAATTAACCGGTTAATTTTGTTCAACAGAATCGGAATGTGTAAAAAACCGGTATCGCCCATTAACCGGTTAAATACCGGTAACCGAAAACCTAAACCGCTATCGATTCCGGTTCGGGGTCAATGACCAAAACCGGTTTGGAAAATTAACCGGTTTCCGAGCCCTGGTCTATACAGGGTGAAATTGTAAACACTCGACAAACCGAAATGGGAGATTGTATTCATCACTATGAACAACTTTTACTATGGGACAAAACATGAAATCGCGAAAAAAAATAGCTGTTCCCTACATTTATGTTCGCATAACTCGTCAAAATGTAGGGAACAGCAAATTTTTTTTTCACGATTTCACGTTTTATCGAGTGTTTACAATTTCACCCTGTATACAAGGGTCTAAACGAATTCGGGTAATTCCTTCAAACCGCGTGATCTACTGGTGACACAAATAAACCCTAAAAAGTTTTTCTGAAAAACAAAAAAAAAAAAAAAAACAAAAAGAAAACTTCTTTTTCTACTTCAGAGTCATTTTAGAGCTCCGAGTTAACTGACTGCAAAGAGCGATATCGCGCTAGTCGTGCCCGCCAGACGAGTCTTCGTGCCATCATTCATTTAAAAAAAAATGCAATATATATTTTTTACTTATTTTTTTCTTGAATCGATCGTTTATTCATTTAACAAACTTAACCTTTAAATTTTTAAATTAAGTGTGCTTAGAAGGTTCAAGGCTAGGCAAAACCACGGCGGGCTTAAACTATCGCCCTGGAATATACCCCGCTCAATCCTGATCAGTTCACCGTTCCCTTGAATTTGTCGACATCCTGGATCGTGATCCATGCCCACACACAATATCAGGAAGGTGCGTAGGTTGCATTTATTTTATACAACTCTAGCATCCTCATGAGCCATGTTTGTGGCACTGAGTTATAGGCCTTCTTATAGTCTATCCAACATGTCGACAGATCCTTTCGGGACCGACGAACCTTTTAGCTATGTCATGTCAATGAGAAGTAGCTCTTTAGTACCGCGGGAGCCATTCTTACATCCATTCTGGGCAGCATACATAATACCTAATAGTACTGACAATATGATGCTTAAGTTTTGCTCTCAGAATGGATTAAGAAGTTTATAGACCGTTGGCAAACACGTAATCGGTCTATATTTTTTGGGTTCCACGATACTATCTGATTTATAGAGCAGGTGGTGGGTTACTCCTGTCATCAAGAACGATGGTAACGACCCAGATTTCAGTGATGACTGGAATTGTGAGGCCAAACGAGCATGCAAACTACGCAACCATTTTATCCAAAAGTTGTGCAGTCCGTCCGGGCCAGGAGATTTCGGCATTAAACAGACTGCACTGGCTACGTCTTGGGGGCCAATAGTTACGGCCCTCATTTCCTGAATTGGTTCACATGCTCGCTGGACCTCCTGCATCCCGTCGCCCTCAGTGTGAGTGATAGGCACCGACCAGATATTGCGCCAGAATGCATTCATGACATCATTATCCGGAAGGTGCGTGTCACTCACACCACCTTGATTAGGCCGTTTCCACGTTGTATAAAACCGCCTTTGCTCACTTAGGAAGATGTGGTTTTGGGTATATCGATCCACACGCCGCTTAAACCTAAGGATACGGTTCGCCCATGCATAAACCTTTTGCTTCAGGAAGTCGATGCGTTCTGTGACACGAGATACGTATTCTCCAGGACCGATATTAGCCCCAGAGAACGCTCGCCTCACTTTTTCTTGAATTATTATTAGATGGTTTAAATACGACCACTTATCACAACCGCAAGAAAAAAAAGAATTTTATTTTTTTATTTTTAATCAAGCTAATTCCCGTGCAGGATCAGTCTACATCAGTAGTAGTAGATCATGTGGAATTACACGAATTCGTTTACACACTGATAGGTTGGTAGAGTCCGTTAGACAAGAGTGGTTCCCGGCATACAATAAGATGTCCAATTCACACATGAAGAGTCACTCGTGGGTGGTCCTTAAAGGCCACTAAGACACGGCGTTCTGTCTGCTACATCAAGGAACCCATGATCACCGATCCGACTGGCTAGCGTTGTTGTATCAATTTTCCCCTTGACAGTCAATTTTAGTAGTCATTAGGAGGCCCATGTTCCTTTTATGATGATAGTGAGTAAAAGCTTTGCCCACTTTCTACGAGAGCCTGTTGTTCAGCAGAAGACTGAAGAATACATCACGTGTCTTTCGCACGCCGTTCTCCAACAATGGTGTCAATCGATCTTTTTCGATCTAAAGCTTACTGCTTTAGATCAAAAGAGCCATAAACACATCACAGTGGCAAGTCGTGGAGCGCCCCCTAGCGACTTAGTGATTTACTATCATTTTAGGTATTTATGTGCAAATTATAATTATAATAAGTAGTTCACGACGTCGCTGCTTGTTGATAAAAAGTAATTAAATAAAAAAAAAAACAAAACATCCCCCTGCATAAAAGCGAACTAATAAATTATGAAAAGAAAAGATGTAAATAAGACGTACCTACTTCTAATCATAACAAACATAACAAAACGTAAAATTTAAGTAGGTTTAAAAAAAAACATGCTATGCTATCAAATCATAACATGCAATCGGAGGCTAGGTACTAGGGTTTTCGCCCCGGGTACCCGGAACCGGGAATTTGATGATTTTAGGACCCGGGAATTAGTTGGCGGGAATCCCGGGTACCCGGGAATTATTTGAAATGAAGAAATGATGGTGAAAAATGAAGGGTCTGCACGCCTCCGAAGATTTTAGAGCATTTTCTGTCTCTCTCGCGTGAAAGGGACATTGTACTGCGTGGTGTGAACTTAGAATGGGGTAAATGTATCGTGATGTCAGCACACAGTACTGTTGTCTCTGTCTAGTAAATAAATTCTAAACGCGTTTTTTTTTATAAATGTTTAATTTGACGAAACTATTCACAATGCTTATCTTTTGTGTAATTTCGAGATTAATAATGAAAATATACAAGGTGTAAACGAATTCGTGTAATTCCTTCAAACAGCGTGATCTACTGGTCAAAGATTAACCCTAAATGGTTTTTATTTTAAATACAAAATAGTTTAATTTAAAAAAAAAGTTCTGTTTTCGAGCCCTTTTTGCGCCCCGAGTTAACCGACTGCAAATAACGATTTCGTGCTAGTCGTGCTAGCCAGAAGTGTCACTGACCTGTCATTAATTGTTGAGTGGCGTTGAAATGTTCCAACTAATAAATTTTTTATTTAGCAATTTTTATTTTTTTATTTGGACCTTATCTGGTTATGTTTCGATCACATATTGCTGCTGTAAGAAAAAAAAACCTTATTTTTATTTTTAACCAACCTAAATCCCGTGCTCGGTCATTCTACACCAGTAGTAAGATCATGTGGTTTTAAGTTATTACACGAATTTGTTAACAACCTTTATAGTCATTCAACCTATTGTTATTCCGTAATATTTTGCCATATTATATGAAGAGAAGACTTTTTTTCATTACTTGACTGTAACTGTTCCTAGTTATTTTTTTTTAAATAGATAAGTGTAAGATTTTTTATTTTAATAAGAAAAGTCGATTGGTATGTTAGACAATTTATCATGTTTAAAGTACTTACACAAGTTTAATGTTGAAATATACGAGAAAAACTATATTTATACAAAAAACATGAAAATTTCCGGGGAATTAAGAGAAAAAATTCCCGATTCCCGGGAACTCAAATAGGCCGGGAACGCGAAAACCCTACTAGGTACGTGTTTTTTTTTGGTCACCCAGTTTGTGAATTACGTCGCACAGTGGGCCCATACTGAAAATTAGTGGACATAGGCAACAAAGTTCCAATATCGATGCGATTTTTATTTTATATGACGTGTTTTGATATTCCTGACAACTTTTGTTCTTATAAATTTCTTCTAAAGTTGATAGTTTGTCTTGAAAAAAATGAATTAGATTTTTTTGTATGGAGCGAATCACGTTTAATTTTTTTTCTTCAATTGTACTAATATGTTGGGTGTGTGGCGTGAGTATATGATAGCTAGTAGTAGACTACTCTATCCACGAAAAAAAAAACAGCGCCGGCCATCTGCGGCAGCGCGAGTAATCATTCGGTAAAAAAAAATGTTTAATAAGAATTTTTTTGCCATTTAAAATAAATTGAAAGTATATTTTTTGTCTCATTTGGCTGTTTTGACCTTCTTTTTAGCTAAATATATAGTTTTAATAGCGCATAGGTACTTATAGTAGTACTACTCTTAGTAATTCTGGTAGAGATTTAGTTATTATTGCATGTTATCGGAAGAACCTGCATTGTGATTGATGACTTATTTGTTTGTGCGCTCGGCTAAGCGCATAACTAATGAGTCATCGAAAAATGCTTGTCTCTGATTGGCTGAATAATTTTCAGTCACTGTTATGTCCACTACTTGAGTAATTAACACTGACTATAAATATAAACACATTCATTAAGTCCATCTATCACACCGATAATTCAGCCCTCATCAAGCCCCCCCCCCCCCCCCCTAAGTCCCCGCCAGCAACGCCATAAGCGGAGGTCCGAGTCCCACTAGGGGTCGCCCTTAGTGCTTTTGTTGCAGGTAGTCATGATGTTAGTGTAGTACAAGTAGTTAGCTTAGGTTAAGTATCTTACTCCCCCCCCCCCCTCATTGGCTAGAGACCCTGCAAGTCTCGCCAATAACTGCCCGGTTTCGTAGAAATGGTACCCTAGGACGACCTACAGCAGGCCACTAGAATAAAACATAAGTCCATCTAGTTTCGCTCTTGTCGCTTATTTGTGAAAACAGTGAAATACTTTTATTTTTATATTGACATTAGAACTATGGCTGGATTTTGTACCAAACTTCTTCTTCAAAATCTTTTTGTGAAATTAAGAAGTGGCGGTGATCTGAAAAATCATATGTTTCTATATGAAAGTATCATTTCTGTCTTGACTACCGAAGTTTCTGAAGAAGACAAGAACCGAATCAAGGAGTTCTGTCGACTTTTTTGTGTAAATCTAAATAAAAAGTGGATAGAGTCAAGTAGAAATCAAAAAAGTTTTATGAATCGTGTAAGTAATCGCAAGTGGTTGGAAAAAAACATCAACTGGCATGTTTGTGACAGTGTTGCTGTTGACCTGAGAAGTGAGATGGGCTTTTCGGATGCAGCCTTATCTGAGCCTGTGGATATAGATTCCCATGTTCCTACTCTTGCAGTATGTACTGCGGAAGCGGGAACATCTACAGAAAAGGAGCACAGAAAACCATTCGAAGAGTTAAGTAATAAGCAAAAAAAAAACGTTCTACTTCCATAGTAGAAGAAAATTCCGAGGAAGAGTTGCAGCACTGGTACATAACAAAATTGAAAGACAACGATAAAACAAATCTGGCAAAAGTGGTCGAATACCTTTCCAGTAATCCAGATGCGCTATCCGAAGTAGACGAGCGACTATTCAAAAAGCAGAGCTTAAGTACTGTCTCTGAAGATAAGTGTTTAGCTCTGTATACATCAGTTGCGCTCTCGAAATGGAAGTGATTAGCTCTTCGACAATTTCTGAAAGAAGAAAACTGTGCTGCCTTTCCATCTTATCCAAAGCTTGTAAATACCAGGAAAAGATGTTACCCACCACAAGAGAGTATGGAGATAACCGAAAAAGGAGCTCACATTAAATTGCAAGCGATATTGGACCACACTGTGGAGAGGATTTTACTAGATATGAATGCGTTTGTAATGCGCTTAGCCGAGCGCACAAACAAATAAGTCATCAATCACAATGCAGGTGCTACCGATAACATGCAATAATAACTAAATCTCTACCAGAATTACTACGAGTAGTACTACTATAAGTACCTATGCGCTATTAAAACTATATATTTAACTAAAAAGAAGGTCAAAACAGCCAAATGAGACAAAAAATATACTTTCAATTTATTTTAAATGGCAAAAAAATTCTTATTAAACATTTTTTTTTACCGAATGATTACTCGCGCTGCCGCAGATGGCCGGCGCTGTTTTTTTTTTTCGTGGATAGAGTAGTCTACTACTAGCTATCATATACTCACGCCACACACCCAACATATTAGTACAATTGAAGAAAAAAAATTAAACGTGATTCGCTCCATACAAAAAAATCTAATTCATTTTTTTCAAGACAAACTTTCAACTTTAGAAGAAATTTATAAGAACAAAAGTTGTCAGGAATATCAAAACACGTCATATAAAATAAAAATCGCATCGATATTGGAACTTTGTTGCCTATGTCCACTAATTTTCAGTATGGGCCCACTGTGCGTCGTCATAGGTAGCCTCCGACTGCATGTTATGATTTTGATAGCATGTGTTTTTTTAAACCTACGTAATTTTTACGTTTTGTTATGATAAGAAGTACTTACGTCTTGTTTACCTACATCTTTTCAGTTCTTATTTTATTAGTTCGCTTTTACGGAGACGTTTTGTTTTTTTTTTCTTTTTTTAGTTTTTTTTTTATCAATGTATCGTATCTATTTAATTACCTACCGTTGTAATGAAGCCTAAACAAATCTATCTACAGACACCTCATTTTACCATACCATCACTCGCTCTAGTCCGCAATGTAGATCCTACACAACTTTCAGGTTGTGCAATTCTTAAACGGAGCTTCTGGCTGTAAAATGGTCAACCTAACATCTTATTTATTTTAAAAGACCTATTCAGCGATACCCTACATAATATGGTAGGCGACAAAAATTTTTTTGCTCTCCCTCTTTTTCTCATTTCACGGGCGGCATTATGATGTTACAAAACCTTGCCTATAACCATCGCACGGTTTACACAAATCGATAGACACCTCATTCATTAAAATCCATTCAGCCGTTCGCATGCTTCGAGGGTAGGTATAAAGAATTCCACTTATATAGATACGCGTGAAAAACATAACTGTCTTTGCTGTCGCACAGTCGGGTAAAAAGGCGATGAGCAATAATAGATATAATCTATTTTTAATGCTAAGTAGTTCCCAATTTCTCCGCCAGCCAAGATCTAATGGGCGCAGTACAGTGGGCTATAAATAAAACACCATTTATTTTGATATGTTAATCAACATTTATTTTAACATTTAAAATTACATAAAAAGAAGGCATTTTGCCTTAAAAGTCTTTGATTATTTATTAATTATTTCCTACGGGAACAATAATTTCCATCCATTTATAGAGAATATTGTAATACGTCCAGTGAAAACATGCTACATGCTATCTTGCTAGAAACTTAGTGCCTTCGCTTATAATAGTATTCCAAACTTGTTCATACCTCGTAATTCCAAGGTTACGAATACCTACCTATTTCATAATACTTCATTCATAATTCTTAGAATGTAAAATGAAATGAGTTTAACAGCGAAACAACATTCATCTATCATATTTATAATACTATACACATTGCAGTGAAGAGAGTTGAATAAAACAATAATCAATATTGGACAAAAAAAACAATCTCTTAGCTTCTAGATTTTCTGATAATGCAAAATGTAGGTACAGATAGCATGTGCACACTCTAGTGTGTATTCAAAATACTTAAATTAAATAGATATGTTTGAAGTAACGATATATCCAATGTTCTTGGGCTGCAGTCAAAGTGCTATTATAGTATAAATGTTAGACACATTTATGAAATTTCAAGAAATTATACGTTATTATGATATTAAGAATGATTTCCAAGAATAAGTCGATACTGGTGCTGATTCTCTTGTTCACCAACTAAATTAAAATTAGCGAATTGCTATCTTTCACTAACAAGCAGCGCGAGAAAAGGACGGTGATAGATTAGAACTAAGACAGAAATGTCAAACTAGTTTAGTTTACGCCTTCAACTGCACTGTGTTTTTAGTCGTAGTTCACGTTCCGACCTGTCGTCTAATGGAAATTTTAGTTCAACTAAATTTGACAGCTCTTATTTACGTCCGTTTCTTTCTTATTTTATCAGAGTGAAAAGGATGGCAATAGCCAAAATTAAGTTTAGTTTGTGCTTAACAGAATCAGCACCACTGTCGTTAAAATTATTATTAAAGTAACTTGTAGGTAGGTACAGTAGTCAGCCTTTAAGTTGGCACGTCGGGAACTAGAGCGAGATATTCGGCTATCTTAGGGCGTATACCTACATAACCAGGTAACCAGCGCCGACCTACCAGCGCTTATCGGTACTGGTCCGTGCAGGTAACCGCTACATAAAGGAAGCGGGTAGAAGCAGAGTCTGGCATTTTTTAACAAAAATACGCCTTGTTCCCTTGCTATGAATACATCAATAAAAGATGGCTTACCAGCGCTGATCGGAGCAGGTCGGAATTTGTCGGCGAAGTTCGGAACTAGTATAGAGACTACCTGCGCGGAGCAGCACCGACAAGCGTTGGCAGATCGGCGCCGGCAACCCACGTTCTACGTGTATACAGGTTTTGTAGAGCGATTTCTCTGCCAGTCTGATATTCGCAAAAACTAAAATCCTTAATTATCAGTTAGGTTTATCTACAGTAAATATATTATTATTTTCATCATCCTCCATCCATCAGACCTTTGTTAAAGGCTTTAGATCGATCTTAGAAATCCCGTAGCTTCAACAATGCCCTTGGATCTTTTTAAAAATAATGGGGCACTTAAATCTTTCGGTTTCATTTAAAAAATGTTAATTCACATTACATGATACAATTTAGCGGAACTGACATGAGGTTTGGCTTTCTTCATATTGGCATCAGCAGGCGTAGCATGACCGCTGTAGTAGACAAGGGTTTTGTCGACAGAAGAATAGACAAAATAACATCTATACTTAAACATAATGGCAATATGTCATTTTTTCCATTCTTCCTTCGACAAAAGTCTTGTCTACGGTATTCATGCAACGCCTGCAGATGCCTTTTAAAAAAATGCTGGATTCTCTGTTATTAACAACTCTAATATTTTAATATGACAAATAGCGCGTCATAGATTGAAAACAATGAGTGACCAAGATGACGCCATACAAAGCCAAATTTAAGCGAACATCTTTTTTGTCCCTGACGTTGCCTCTTAAAAGCCGTTTACTGTAACCCTAGTGTTTAAGGTTAAACACCATAGTACATGTAGTTCAACATGCATCACTAGATAGTGCTGGGTAGAAGCACTGTAGACATAATATACGCTTATTTAATAGTATTGTTATCAATAAAACAACAAAAAAAAAAAGTGCAGAGCACAAATAGCCGACAAAATCACACTATTTAATAGTGTTATAATTATTTACTTCGTATAAGTACCTACTTTACGTCGAAAAAAACTCATTCGTTTACGGAAAAACTGAATAAATAAGTAAAGTTACCTTAGTTCTAAATACACTTAATTATTTCAACTTATTTTAATTTGTGTGATCTTGTCAGTAATTTGTACTCTGCGTAAAAATCATTACTTTTGTAAAATTAAAAACAATAAGTAACTAACCAATACCGAACATCATCTTAAAACGCCTGTTGAGCTGCATGTGCCAGTGTTTAGCCTTAGGTCTCATAACACATTGGAACTAAATCTAGGCCCGCATACTTTAAATAATAGCGACAATATTGTCTCAATTACAAACATACAATAATTTACACTGACATTTAAATAGATTTAATTAGAAAATGTCATCAGTCATTATGACTGGCTACGCTTCATCAGACGACCATTGCCAATGTAGGCAGAGATCTAATCCGTGTTTACATTGGTCCCAACGCTTTGCAAAGGGGTCTCTAATCATAGATTTTGTAAGAACAATTAAATAAACCATTATCATTTTGTTTACATAATCTTCAAGCGGAGTGCAACTCGTTAACTTCTTGCATAGTAGGTACTCATCCAGAGACGACGGTATTACAGCACTGAACGCTTTCCAAATTATTTAGAGATAGCCCCTTATCTAGCCTACAGTGCGCGTCTGTCCTCAATTTTGATAGTTGAAATATTATTTTAAAATATTTGAGGGCCCAAAAGGACCATTAATTACAGTCAAGCCAATAAAAAATGGGAATTTAGTAAATAACAATTTAACATAGAAAATATCTAATGACAAAGATGTTGACTCCTTGTGTATAAGAACAAATTATTATGTTTGATGATATGACGCAATGATAATGGAAACACTACTAGAAATAACATTATGTACTTGATTTGAGTAAATCGACAATTACTGCGATCAGAATTTAGTTACAGGTTACAGAAAAGAAATTTCATAGACGCAGTACAAGCGTTAGAACGAACTGTTTTCCGATAATTCTGAGATGGTTAATAAAATAATCTAATCGATTTTACAGCGAATAGAAAAGATTGCGAGTCAAGGGTGGTACGAAAATACCTTAAATGTTACAATGATACTTAATACAATTTGGATAAAACACATGAAAATGTAGATAATGGACATAATTGTTACATTACATTAACATTCAATGAAGTGCATACGATGAACAGCCGACAAAATGAGTTTGGGAAACATTCGACACTTTCGTTAATACATAAGGTTCCATAAGTTGACAATTTACTTGGGCAGATATTTTCGTTAATTTGACACGTTCTTTAACTGAACGCTTTGGTTTACAAAATCCTACTTGGATTTTAAATTAAACAAATTGTTCCAAGTTATATTAAAGGCCTCTTGTAACCTCTTTAATAATGAAAAAGTGGAAATATTTTAATCCAATAAGGGAAAGTGTCGACTGCTCACCAGACTCGACAAAATATTAATACTATTACATATACACGTTGAATGAATGTTAAAATTAACACCGAACATTTATTACACATCAATATCCATTTATTACGTAAAATAACTGGATGAATAGACATTTCGTATTCCAGTGGTCTATCTGAATCGAAAATCGCGCGGGACGCGAGCGAGAATTTCTTACTCTAATTATGTTTTGCCAGTAAATGTGTATGAAAGTATTTAAATTGGTGGTAGCCTCGGAGTATGTCGTTGCAGACAAGCTGTAGAAGTTGCCTCAGTTGGTTAGGCCATGTCGAGCGTACACCTAGTAGCAATAAGTTGCATGCTTTGGACAAGAGCTATAGGGAATGAGATCCCATGGTAGGCTAGGTTACCGCGGCCCTGGAACGCAAAGGGCATTAGGAGGAACACGGATGGGTTTTAGTTAGTAAGAGTCTGACACTCCCTTCCGCTCCGCCCAGAGCGATAGAAGACATTTGACGATTTCAAAAACAAAAAACAATGTTCTGCTCGCTAGGTCGAATTAAGGTTATGTGAGCCAATAACCTATCCCCAGAGTACGCTAAAGATCCAGCGAAGTGGAGTTTGTATGTCCAGTAGGACGATTTGTAGATCGGTATAACGCTAGAGTACGGTATGAATATTTGGCGCCAGTTTTAGGAGCGATTCGCGTCGGGTCCCTACCTTTGTTCCCGCGCGAGATTCGGCTGATGACGATTACCTACATCAGATGAAGATACCTGCTGCACCGGTATATTGTTCAAAAGTCGACGTTTAATACCTATATTGATTTTAGTATAGTTGTATCAAATAGGTACGGCTGTTTGGTGTGTAGGTAATGTAAAATCCAGTTTCTTAACGTCATGAGGAAATAAAAATAACTTTCGTTGTTTTCAACCCACAATAAAAACTTCAAGTTTGACATAATTATTTACTAATTAAAATACAATTAACATTATTTCTATTTTACTCTATAGAATGAAAATCAGTTCCGTAGGAACTTACCTAATCTAGTTTCCTTAGCTTACCTGTTTTCTTTTAAATATTAAGAGTATGGTTATGTGTGTTAAAATACGTTGGGACAGACAGAGCTATTGGTGACAGAGAGGTGCATAGGATCCATTTCTTTCTTCCATCGCATATTATTGTTATGCGATGGCTGTTCTCTTATAATTCTGAGCTTAATTATAAACGCTTATAAATAAACACCAATGCGCCGATTACGAACGCCAATTTATATTAATAATATAAAATAAAAATACAACTTATAATTAACATACAAACATGAAACACGAATCTAAGAATAACTAATTTATTTATATTTGCAATTAATAAAAGGAGAATTTTGCGAAGAATAAACGATTAATAATTTACAATTATAAGTACGAGTAGTACTTAGAATAAACAGACAAAGTAATACACAAATTTATTATACACGATCTAGTGGTGGAATGTGGCGATGTATGAAAATGAACGCATCCGGTTATTGTAACTATCTGCAGCAGTACTATGTCTATTTTACCTGACTCTATTTACTAATTATTACCTATTGTACAAGCAAAAAATTATAAATGTATAGTACGGCACCGGAGCCACCTTTGGTATACTTTCTTCGAGCAGACTGTGTTCTATGACCTAAAATCTGCTTGATCACAAAATAACCATATCAAATGCTTTCTGGCTTTGTTATCACCCAGTGTGCTGGTGGTTGGACACTGGAGACGAGTAAGGAAGTTCGAAAATATTATGGGCAGAGGTGAAATCCCACCTTTTCTTATGAGCATTCTTGGGTTAGTACTCAGTAGGTAGCCGTATTTGGAATGGTGCTGAAAAATTACCGCCATGTGGATATGCACATCAGAAGGCCAATTCTCGTAATTGGAAATGTTCAAAATATAGTTTCGATCTAGTCTCAGTCTAGTCTCAATCTCATAAATATGACAAATGGTATTCTTGTTCGTTAACAAACAACGTCAAACGTGAGATTATATTGAAATGAGATATAAAGTTGACTGAAGCCAAAAGGGTATTCTGGTTACATTATGTACTGAGCCATTTAGAAAAGTTGTAATTCTCATTTATTTCTAGAATTTTAGTTTATGACTGTTGATATTGGTATGCTATCGGTAATAGATTTTAAGTTGACTGAATTGACATTATATCGAGATAGACTGAGATGATACTGAAACCGGAGCGAACTTTAAATGTACCAGAATACCATTTTTTATTCAATTCATTATTTAATCTCAGTTCGGTCAACCTTCAGTCTTACTTCAAATTAATTACGAGAATTGGGCTTCTATTCGGTAATTTTATTTTGAAGTGACAATGTGTTGATTCAGCACGGTATTCACCTCTCTGTAAGCCTGGTGCTGGTGAATGCAAACGTGGAAGGCACACGATTGTCCACAGGTGGGTCAAGCCTTCGAAGTCCTAGCATGGAAGTGTATCTTGGATAGTATTGGAGTGCCTCTAGCTTTAAGCTCCGGTTTTGCTAGAGATGGTGAACGCACTTATATTAACTTATATTAACATGTCACGGTCTAGCGTTCTACGTAAACATAATAAAAAATACAGTAATATGAATTTTGTATTGCAGGACTTAAATCAACTGCAACCTTATTTACAAATTTCCAATTATAATTACTTTGTATATTGCAGCCCTCCACATATACCTAATGTTTCTAAAGTGTTAGGTACTGTTAAAGTTTTAAGTTGATAGAAACTGGAGATAATTAATTTTGATACGGATTAATAAAGTTGACTTGTTTGTAAAAACATAAAAAAAAAAAACTATTGTTTTGATTTGATGATTTTTTAAAATTTTAAAACAATTCTACTTATGATACCTATATGTATGTATACCTATATGCTAAAACAAATTTAATAATTTAAAAAAATGAATAATTGGCCAAACGAACTGCGCTCGCGCATCTTTTCAGTGAAATAGTAAGCCACAAGTAGGTATAGAAGTCATGCTTGTTATCTTCGCGACGCAATGCAAAACGACACGCTGTCCAGCTCGGACGAAGGGTAAGAAGATGAATGCGACGTAGGTATGACTAAAGATGTGAGTTTAACTCAGTTTTCTAATAATTTATACGAATTTGTTACAAGTTTGTTATGTGAAGATGTTCCTACCGGCGCCTAGTAAATAGTACATGAGTAGAAATAAATGTCTATCATTAATAAGCACATTTAGCAATTTAATAAGAATAATTTATTTTACCAAAAAAGATTTCTACAGAAAATCCTTAAATCGGCCCCTCGCCCACGGCGACTTTTTGTAGCGATGCAGTCGCGCGTTTAGCAAACGCGCGACAGCATCACTTCTAACGCGTGTTAGTCGCATTTGCAACGCGCTACTGCATCGCGATTGTATCGATTCAAACGCGCGACCGCGTCGCGCTACTAACGCGCTACTGCATCGCGATTGTATCGATACAAACGCGCGACCGCGTCGCGCTACTAACGCGGCGCTATTTCTGCGTGTCAACTCTGGTTTTACAATGGAAAGCAATTCACAAAACGTCGAATATGACATTCTATAACAACTTTTGAATTTAAGATCATAATTTTTGAGTTGTTTGAATGTTGTTACATGATGTCCACAAAGTAATCTCTGGGTATTAAATGGAGGCATCCAATATTGACGCTGCTTCCGTTGCCTACGCTTCGGCTGCTTACGTAAAAGCAGCACCAAAGACAACGTGACTAATGTTGCCTCAACGGAGTCCATCTTGCAACTGTACTGATCCAAGGTATTTTTGTATCGTAACTGCATCGCGACCGAATCGCGTTTGCATTGCGACCGAATCGCATTTGCATCGCGACCGAATCGCGTTTGCATCGCGCCCGAATCGCGTTTGCATCGCGACTGAATCTGGTCCCGTGGGCGCGGGCACACAGCTAGCGACTGCTTCGCGTCTGTATCGATGCTACGCGCGAGAGCATCGCGACTGCATCGCTACAAAAAGTCACCCGTGGGCGAGGGCCCTAACAGGTAAGATTTAAGGATTTTCTGTAGAAATCTTTTTTGGTAAAATAAATTATTTGGAAAGCTTTTGAAACACACTTGAAGCCAAAGTTAGTTTTAATATTTATTTCTGTTTTTTTTTTAAATTATGTCAGTTTTAATTTTTTAGTTTGCTCATTTTAATTTAATCACTTTTTTAAACCTTTAAAATATCTTTAAGCACCTTTAAGCATCTCAAAGACGCACGACTCACGTGTGGTCGTTTGGGGATCTTTAAAATAAGTGTTTTGTTATGAAATACTGAGGGCTGAGGGCCTTCTGGGACTGTTATATTAAATTGATTTTCTGCTGTAAGTTTCGCAATGGTGTATCTAAATAGTATTATTTTATTATTCACGCATTTATTTCAAATATCATCAGTTGTGTTGTGCTCGCGGGTTTTTAGTGAAAGGAAGCAAGGGGTATGAAAAAAATCGCGTTTTTTTAATTTTATTAATGTGTTATAATCTATGATGATATGACGACACGTTTGGTGCAGTGGTTGAGCGATTGGCTTCTGCGCTACGGGTCATGGGCGCGATTCCCGCACGGAACGAAAATTTGTATGGACTACAGATTGTTGTTTCGGGTTTGGGTTTTCGTGCATGTGAGATTTGTGGAGGTGTAGGAGAAATCATAGTGCGCGCTAACATTTTTTTTTTAAATAAATATATTAAAATAAAATAATCGGTAGGTACCTTCTTGTACTTATGTATATCGTACCATAATATAGGGTGCATGAAAAGAGCCTCCAGAAGTGACGATACTTCAGTAAGTCTGGCACACCACGTGCCGTCAACCATGCGACCAACTTTGCTGACTGGCTAATCTTTTCACAACGGCATGGGTTATTCTCTTATAGCTCGTGTGACAGTCGGTGTTTATTTCAATATTACTCTCAATCTCACTAAAACAAAATAATTACGAAAAATCGAATAGAATGACTGCAATGTACTAAGGACATATTACTGCACTAATTCTTATGTTTAAACACATAATTTAAAAATTCTAATTCTATTACTATAAATAATATAATCTCTCTTAAAAATTAAACACACACATATTTGCAGTAATTATTGCTTTCTGAAGAATGCACGTGTTTGTTCTCAAATCATAGTTTTTTTAAATTAAATAACGAAATTATATCAATAAAAAAGCATCTCGTATTAGCCAATACAAATAATATGTTGTGAATAATTTTGTTTCTTATATGGAGTTTTATATTAGGGGATCAGTATCGAAATAGGTATGCGCATCAATGAATATGCGGTAGGTCAGGGTTATGTTTTGACCTCATACAAACTAGAAAAAAAATATGGCTGTGTACCTACCATATTTTGAACACAAACTGAAACTGTTTGTATTATGGTTATTAATATTACCTATCCTTCTTATTGGTTTTCTCAGGTATTGGTACACATAAATTCAAATTAAACTTAGGTATCTATGGACCCTGTAAAACAACTTATTTATTGATACGCACCAAGATGTATTATTTAGATTAGTGTAGTGTAAGCGAAATCATATATTTGCAAAATGCATCAAAAGTAACATACATGACCCTAACTACATCCTACTTCTACACTATTCTACAAAGTAAAATCTCATACCAAAAAACTAAAAAAGGGGTTCAAATAAATGTTAAGGAAATCATAAGAGAAACGCTTCAATGTACTAGTTACATTAAGCGCGGCGTTCCTTAACTAACTTAATATTAAACTATAACTAAGTTAACCTATTACTTATGATCTACCTTACAAATAAGCGATACTTCTTCAACACTGATCCCGAGAAAATTAGATATACAGTACACACCTCTTCTGTCACTTTGTTAGCTCCAGGGTACATTAAGGGAACACATTTAATACATTTATCTTAACTGTTAATTGAAGAAACAGCAAGCACCCTCATTCATCGAAGTATGTAAACACATTAGGTTTAAATTATATGTTTGAACTATACCTCTCATTACTCTGGATGTTTGTATGTTTACGGTGAGCCAGCTAAATCAGACCTTCGAGATAGAAACTTCTCGCAGGTAATGTGCAACGTGTGTAGATGTTATACAAGGTCAGAAAAAATATGCTGAAATCTATCTATCCTCAGCTATGATCAGCTGTGTTTACATTTTAGGCCATAGTTTTGGTCAAGAATTAGAAGCTTCATTTTCTGAATTCGTTACAGGGATGAAGAATTTTAGAAAAAAACTTAAACAAAAATAATTTTGCATTGAAATAAAAATTATCGAATTTTAAATTTTTAACACTTGCTTTATAACCGTCATCAGTGATTCTTTACGTGGCCTGCGGATTAGTACCCCATTTCCGACTAAAACCTTGTATATTGTATTTATAGATTTTCTTAAGGCCTAGACGACATCATTAACTACAATCGTTAACGCTTAGGACAGTCAAGTAGTGTTTGGAATGGAGATAGACGATTAGCTTTATTCGAGGGGCTCGTGTAGTGGGATCGTAATACCCCGCAATTTGATCGATCTACGAGGTTAAGCTGAGCTGTTGATAGGTGAACACTGATCATTCTGTCCACATCGAGGCCTCTTCGTGCGGCTGAGAGCGCGTTAAACAGTCGGCTTCACATGAACCCATGATAGTCGTTACAGGTAGTCAGAAACCCGAAAGTCTGACAATAGAGAATATGCATGTAATTCAAAACTCTTTCATTATTTAGATATATGTCGTAGTCGGATTGTATAATCCGCCATATTACATGACGGCTAGCCGTTATCAAAAACAGGGCTGTTTTGAAATGTGGCGGTTCAACGATTAGCCGGATTGTCATTGCGATACGTTCTTCAATAAGGCGGGCCACGTTTAGCCGCATCGTACTACTACTTAGATTGTAGGGTTGTTTGGGTTTCCAAAGGAGTGTCAACGGAGCCTCGCTACGCGGGGCTCCTATTTCTGTCTGCAGGGTTTAAAGTAACCTAACACGAAGTGGATGACGGGGGCTTCGTTCACTCGCTTCGCTCGCTCACTCTAGCCCCCGTCATCCCCTTCGAACCTAACCTATCCGTGTCGGGGTAAGGAAATGTATATTTTCGCCCACTCAGTACTCGACGGAATTGTTGTTGTTATGTCAAGCAGCGCCACGAGTGTTAAGAATCGGAAATAAAACCTGTCAAAGAGGCGGCTAATGTCTCGCTGTATTACATTATAGCTAGCCGTGTTGAATAACGTATGGCGGCGAATACAGTTCGGCAGTTTTTTATTCAGCTGCATTCAATCCGGCTAATCGTTGAACCGCCGCATTTCAAAACGGCCCTGTTTTTGATAACGGCTAGCCGTAGTGTACTAAGGCGAATTATGCAATCCGACTCCTATATATACATTGTTTATGAGTCAAGACACAAATTGCATTTTTTTAAATTTTTTAACTCATTACTTTATCAAACACCGTAACATCAATTTTTATTCTAAACTAAATCTAAGATAAAAGCAAACATTACCTATTTTACAATTAATTGTTTTATGTTACGTTTTTTTCGTGGAACGGAACGCAATCTCGAAACGCGTCGTCTTCGAAAATGCCGGAAGTGACATCAAAATCCAGATGAATAAATCTTGAAATAACCTTTTCTTAGAAAACTGTTTGATTTCTCATTGAGGTTAAGTTAGTAAGTGCGATTTCTGCTTGAATAAAGCACAAGAAATAATTTAATTCATATGATTTGTGGCTAAAAAAGAGATGTAAACAAAGCACGATCTTGGATTATGACGTCACATTATGGCCGCGACAATATAGGACGTATGAACTGTAGAAGATAATTGTTGAAGTTTAATAATTGTTTTGAGCAAGAAATAATAGTAACATTTGACTTTTAATACTTTTCTTGGGTTTATATTAATGTGCTTTATTGATTAAGAGAAAAAAAAAGTTACATGCATATTCCCTATTGGTTACCCTTAGGATGGTACCAGTAACTTGGGTCGCGGAGGTCAGGTGGCAGCGCTCTGAGCAAAATACTGATAAACGGCCTCAGTCGGTTAGACTGGAAGCCGGTCCAGGTATAGTTTGGAAAAGGCCAGGCTGATGTTAAGACAAAAATAAGCAGTCAGCCATAAAAAAACGTTCGGGACGGAGAAGAAGTAGCACCCTATTCCGAATTGAAGTAATATTTCAGAAAACAAAGGATGTTTCTTTTTAAATTTTGAAAAAGTGGCTTAACTCTTTTATGGCCCTTCTGATGTTAAGCGGTATCATCTGTCTAATGCAACTGCAACAGCAATGGTGGTTTTCGGCAGAAAGAGGAATGGTGGCAGTACTACCTCGGGCTCTTTCACAACTACTAGGTTCATTGTCGCCATACAGCTATTTGCTCAAATGCAGTTATCGTACATAGAAGTAGTCTCAGAGCAAAGGCTTATTTCTGGGCTCATTCAGTTAAAAATGCATTAGAAACATGATGTCCACCTCTCTCTCGGTTCGTCCGCGTCGCGTCTTGGCTCCCGGCTTTAACCATATATAGAGGTGTATTTGTCTGTGATACGCTGATGGTCTTCAATGATTCTCCAAGTGTCATAAACTATTTAAACCTAACGTGATACGATACCTACTTAGTGTTAGTGTATAGTGCTTAGGGCAAGTATGTGGTAACATTAGGTTTACCTATACTTAATATTGATATTAATGTGAAGTGAGGTGCTGTTGTCGATGAATTTGGGGTGGAGTGAGGGAATGACTAGTTCTTACATACGTACATCATCATTAGTTACGCATCAATAAACGACGACATTGAAACATCGATTGTATATGTGTATCCTTAATTACTATTATATTATGGGGCCATGGGGCTAGATCAGATTCTAGAGTAACACGAGTAATTCGGCTTTGGTCAACCTTGTGACCTTAGATCACATGCCGCGTCCGAAAATATTGACTTTAAAGCAAATAGAAAAATCACCTTTCAATTTTATTGGCCCTTCACTCCGGTCGAAAGTAGACCGTATTCACGTTACTAAAATATCTCTCTCATAAAATTCGCTTTATTTTATCGATATTTACGGAGGCAGTGTGACCTCAACCTTTCATGTGCCAAGGAAACAATAAGCACAGGGGGGCAATATCGCCCTGGAGGTCTTACCCACCTCCCGAAGTATACAACCTTAACATTTAAAACAGGTTAAAAAAATAGGAGTTAGATTTTGGATATACTATAGAGCAGAGGCCGTCCGCGCGCTGCGCTCATAGCATTACACAATGACGAAATTATTTGTGTCCGGGGGATTATATAGACCGGACACAAGCTATACATGTAATTCCTGATCATGTGGAAGCATAAATTCAACGCACAGTCAGCCTCTGTTCTAGGAGGCTACTGCTTCAATATGCGAAAGAGAAACGACCCACACATTCCAACATTTTAACTGACAAGTGCCGGTAATAAAATACATCACAGTGCTTTGATTAAATTACAAGTTTCTTCGTATATTGAAGCAGTGGACTAATTAGGGGTTTGCCATACAGGCGGTGATAGTGGAAGATCATGGGAGCGCTAGGCGAAGGGCGCAGGGGATTGCATGAAATTTTACACGATGACGACGCCCCTACCAACATTATTATGCTAATATACAGTGATCAAATGACTAGAATGATTGCAAAAATAATATTGGCAGACGCTTCGGTACCTTTGCTACAAATAAATTTCTGTTCGGCGATCGCATTTTTTAAATTTTGATTATTTACCTAAATGCCAAATTTATATACATATGCATTCGTTCCTACCTACTGTGGGCGCAAATCAGAAATCTATTTCTAGATATAAAACATCGATATCCGAATTAAAACATCGGTGTTATCGATGTTTTTGAGATCATTAATATGAAGTCCCTTATTGGGCATGACTAATCAGAGGACTCGCGACGCTGTCCTCTACAAAATGACCAACGTTACAGAATATGCGTAAGTTGCAAAGCGGTACATCGTCTAGGATGTACAATCTTACAATCTAATAAAATGTCTTAAATGTAATACTGAATTAATACTGTATCGTCTATGCAGTCTGTTCGTATTGTCAACACATGTTGACAAGATGAAAGCTGTGGATATGCTAAGTGATCTTAAATCTATAAACATTTATCATCTATTGAAATGTAAGAAGCTCGTGTCGACGTTTTCGCGGTGAGTAAGAAGGGCGAACCTGGTTGACGGTGTGTGGATGTCGTAACTCGCAGTGTAGTAGTTCATCGGTTGTTGGGCGGCTTGTAGCCATGAGTCATCCGCTCCAGGAAGCGGTGCAGGTCGTGGAAGCGTGGGCGCTGCATGGGCTCGCGGCGCCAGCACTCGTGCATAAGATCATAGAGCTCGCGGCGACAGCGCGGCGGCGGTGCGGCGGGCACTCGCGCGCCACGCCCACCACTGCGCCATTCACCGGCATTGGCCACTACCTGGTTAGCAAAATTCATTTTGAATTCAAATCGTTCACTTCAGGTTGTATTAACCCTGCCAGTTCGACTTGGAAGCTACCTAAAGCTGCGTAATGCTGAAATAATTGACGTATCCGAGGAAGACTACTGAAAAATTGCTCCTGGCTTATGGGAGGTACCGTGGTTGGCTAACTCCCAAAACAACATAATCTAAAAAACATTAGGAAAGTCTCTGCCACAAGAATATTTTAGTCGTGTAACGTTGTAGTTGTTCTAAAATATAAACATTTATTCCATTCAATTAGTAAGTTAAGGTTTTGAGTATAAATGCTTACCTGGTCATCATTCATTTCTTCAAAAGGCTTGGCCATACAGTATGTGAGGACTTCCCAAACTGTGACTCCGAATGACCAAACATCGCTAGCGGGTGAGCACATTCCCTATTAACAAACATACTTAAACATTTAACATAAATATTTTAAAAGCTCTCTTATGAATCTCACTGCGGTTTAAGTTCTAAAAACAGTTTGTGTATCATTGAACGACAAGGTGCATCCTATAAGACAAGTATAATTCAGGGCAAAACTTGAAGAAGCACAGAATTCAATAGAACGAGGTTCAAATGGACCATACCATGAGCAGGCATTCCCAGGCCATCCAGCGCAGTGGCAGTCGGGAGCCATCAGCCATGACATGATAATCACTGACGAACTCCTCGCAGAACATCGCATAGTCGGACACCTTAACATGTAGCTCTTCAGTCACTGTTATGTTCCTGTAAAAATATTACAAATGTTAAACACGTTTTAGTTTTATTAAAGGGAAAAAAGCGCGCCCTAATAATTTTTTTAAGTCAATGTGAATCATGTTTACTTCCTAAAATTAGTTTTAAAAATCCTTAGTTTAGGCTTTACGTGTAAAGTTTGTATAATTCCAATATTTTTTCTACTTCGAGAGCTGTCTCGATCTAATTTCATAAAGGTTCCGCATTGCGGCTAGGCTTTCCTCATTTTGTTTTAATACAAGAAAATTAGTTAGGCTAACACAAGTTCACTATTTTTGTTGGAAATCACACCATTAAATTGTTGTGGGCAAGTGTTCTTTGCTGGTCGGAAAGAAAGCTATTCAAATAAAAATAATCATAGACACAAAAATGCCTAATAAAGAACAGTTACCGCGCCGACAGATCTCGGTGTACTAATTCGAATGATTCCAGATATTTCATGCCGGCTGCTATCTGACAGCATATGTGAATCAAACTCGAGTAACTGTAACAAAAATGTATATTTAATATGACATAAAATAATTAAAGTTGTCAAAAGATGTAGGAGCGAAAAAAAACACGAGGTAAGCCGCTTATCATCCGTACAAATCGTAAATTCAGTTCATGGAAATCTAGTACTAATGAACTATACAATAATGCTTCTTATCCCTTATCCGGCATTATATATTTGTTCGGCGATGAGTTGGCTACCTGCAACTACTAAAATGATACTAAATAATATCATTTGAATCTGAAGAAGAAAATCTCAAGAAACCACAGTGTCTCAATAAATGGAAAAGTAACGGCCATTTTCAAGATAGAAATTTGACATAAGCTCCATAGAACTAATGTCAAATTTCTATCTCTAGTACGACAAACCGCCGATAGAGAGGTTATTGAAAACGACCGTGAGACAATAATTTACCTCAATTTCCGGTCCTGCCTGAGAATTGTAGGGAGATGGGCGGCATCTCCGCGATCTAGGGCTGCACACGGAGGTTCTAGCAGACTCAAACCTAGCACTCTGGCTAGCTGAGGGTGCTTCAAACCGGCGCCCCAGGTAGCTTCGCGGGCAAATGCCGCTCTACAATAATTAATCACTTATTGAGTACACTTCATTGCAACGGTAAGTAGTGGTAAATGTAAGCTTCCCGTTTGAGATTTAGATCTTTGAGAATTAGTCGCAAGGACTGTCGATACGAGTATAAAAATAATATCACTTTTACTGCTTAGAATTGCTTTGTTTAGGTACACATCAGAACATTTTTTATTTTCTCTATTGATTTAGGTGAACGTATAATAAAGAGTTTTCAAAGATAATGGTTTGAACATAAAATTAACCGTATTAAAATTCTGACTGTAGAATTCCCCATAGTAGGTACCTACTTTTTATACAAAGTGGGGTTAAAATTATGACATTATATGATACCACGTGTTCTATGTGTTCTGCTAGGTACCGTACAAAAAAAATCTGTTACTTCCAAGTACATTTTTTTTGCACGGTTTTTTATTTCTCTCATTGATATAGATGACGTTGTAGTAAGGGACGTTGAAGTGGAAACTTATGTGAACCAAATCTGTTCTGAACGTGTAGATAAAGATAATTTTGGTTTAAACGGGTCATAGATTTACATAACTTCGCGTAGAGAAAAAAATCCTGTGACTAAAATAATTATTTGTGTTTGGTTGTAAAACTCATCATAGAATACTTTGTATACTTCACATATCTTTTTGTTTTAACAACCAAATATACTTTTTGAGACACAATGTGGCGATTGTGAAACTTGTGGCAGAATCGGAATTAAATTCTTTTAGAGAAGCTCCATTAGTTCAAATGTGTCACAATCTCTGAAAGTTTGTGAATTACGACTATATCAACGTCAAAAATTTTAATTGTACAATGTGTTGGTACCTATTGGTTCAGTGAATAAATACTTAGATACGATTAACAAATACCGGTGTAAAAGGGTTCGTAGTTCGTAAATGAGTATGATGTTTGACAGCGGTGGTAAGGAAATTGTCGACAACATTAATCATGATGGCTATTTCTGTATGTACTCACTTCACTTCGTTATGGCAGCCGCGCCACAAAGTCTTGACAACAACAAGGCGGCGGCGTCCGCCAGTCGGTGACTCTTCGTCGCTCAGTTCTTCTATGCCGTCGGTCTCGCATATCTGTAGCTGTGGACCATAGGAGCACGTCAACAACGGCACAGAGATTAGTTCTGAAGGAGATTAAAATATCGATTCATCTACCAATTAGGTATGATAAAAACATCTTTTTTATTCCTTGGCGCGTAACTGCCAATGAAATAGTTCTTAAGTACGTAATATAGTGAGGGAGGCAAGATAAATTCCTGTATATTTCGCAAAAGCCTACTTTGGCCCAGTTTCTAAGTTTACCGAGCGTGGAAAATGGCTTGGCGCCTTGCGGATTTACAGGCCTAGAGAAAAACCCTACCTTCCCTTGCTTAGAGCGGAGGTGCGCGTGTTTGATTTGAAATATTTCACCACCAGAATAAGCCCTTCTTTTAAGAAATATTTTCGAAGTGCTGCCCGTGTTTGCGGAAAGCGGAACGGTATAAAAATTTTACATTCCAAGACAGTCAATGTTACTTTTCATCACTGAGTAACTCAAACACAGATGGGGTCGGGGATAAAAGTAAAGTAATATTATGATTCAGCTCACACACGTGTTCCATAGCCTGGTAGCATTTCAATGACTATTTTAAAGCATTCTCGGTAAAGAGAATGAGCGCGTACTTGGCAACGGGTTGATTCTATTAGTCGGAGAGCTGATGGATATTTTTTTTGATAATGTCATATGCTGCGCAGTGGCAAAATATCCGCAAACGCTCTGCCAGTCTTTCTATTCCAGATTCACCAACATTGATTAGTACAGGTTTCATAGTTTCAAGTTGCCTAAACTACCTTCCCCAAATTCGTCATCAGCTCATGGGCTTTATATTGAGATATTAGACGAAAATCTCTTAAATTTTTTTTTAATGTCGAATGTTAAGACTAATCGAAACCTAATCTGTTCAATTAAAGTTATAACGTGGCCAATAACAACAAAAAAACAAAACAAATGCCGTGCAGTAAAAGAGTTGCTTACTCCTTTCAAAAGCAACAAATCTCTGTAAATCCGGTAACTAATGGAATTAAAGTATTGTTTGTTCAGGTGGTTGCGGCACGGCGCCGGCGCTGCTAGAGCTGGTAAACAGACCTCTCTCCCTGGATGCGCCACTACTAGGCTTAAGTATATCCATCCTATAAAACTGAAATTACTTCGTAAAATGTCACGCTCTTAATATATATTTATTCTATTGCCGACCGTTTATGGTTATCTTCAACGAGGGTACACGCAAACTCAATTTGTAAAATAATTAAAACAGGCAAAATATTTGCTTTGAAATTTTATTTGAGAGCATTGAATAAGAACTTGAAAGAATAATAAAAGAGAGTCATCGGCCCTCTCGTTGAGAACCCACTATTATGATGGGGAACAAGCCGATGAAGCATTATTCCCCTAAATTTTGCGGTGAATTATGTTTACATTAGGTCAAGTATTATTGTCCTTGAGAATTGAGGGTAGGGGAGGAAAAAGTGCCTAATCTGCTCCCTTGCTCAGAGGGACAAAAACTAATATAATTTTGTAACTGACATCATTCTGCACTAAGCCGGCTCGTGTATTAAATTGATAATTTAATAAGCTAAACGTATTTCATATTCAATAACGTTTATGAAATTTACAGTTAATTGAATGACGCCATCTAATTGGTACATATACTGGAAACGGGCAGAAATAATGGATAATTACTACTATCCGTTAAAACCAACGGGAACTCGTCCATCATTTAAAAGTCCTACATTTTATAATTACATGCAAATGAAACTCCATTTGAATATATTAAAGCTCGTTATGCACACAATAATTATTTTTTAATATCGCTCCATTAACAGAGAGACAGAGTGCTCTGTCTACCCTTTTATTTTTTTACTCGTTCCATTAGCGACGCCAGTATCGATTTGCGGTTGGACTTACATTTTTGTTACTGTGAATCAGTAATAAAACCGTGAAATTTTTAAAAGTGTTTCAAAATTAATTTGGTTTTGAATAAGCTCTGCGTACAACGACTCCACTAGGCAATTTAAAATTTAATTTAAGTAACTGCCTCGTACACACATTGACTAGGTACGTCGTTAATATTATAAAAATATGAAAAATAAACGCCCCAAGCTATTAAACCGTGTTGTTGGCGGGTGGTGAGGCCGGGGCGTCGGCGGGCGACTGAGCCAGATTGCATTTTCTTGCTACGGTCAGTAATCAATTTTTATGGGCATTTTGTAGACCGACGCTCTACGACTCTCTCGGCCTGAGTCGCTGTATAGCTTGATAGTGTTGCCGCTTGCCCGGGCAGCGGTAGTTCCATCACCTATCTAAACATCACTTTCCCGAATTTTCGGGCCACTGGCCCACGTAATACGGTTTTAGTAGTTTCGCAACCAATTTTACTACGTCTATCGATAATGAGATTGTTTTCAATTTAGATTGGAAATTAATACATTAAAATGTTCGCTAAAGCTGCGAAAACATCACTAAAGGTACATGCCTCAGACCACAGAGAGCGAATATTTTAAAAAAAATGAGTCTATTTAATCATCGGCATTGAAGCAAAACCCTTAAGTAATAATTTCATCTTTTAAAAAGGAAACCTCGACCGCAATTTCGGACCAATCTTTTATATTAATATTCCATTTAATCATAAATTCTCAATCAGCTAATTACGCCTACTTCCGATATTGGGTCGTTAGTTAAAACAGCGGAACATTTTAATAGGCTGGGTCCAAACTGGTGATTAACGTTTAACGTGGAATGTACCTAAACATGAATTGAATTAGGCTTTGCACCCATCATCGGACGTATTAGCCTAAGTGATTAGCGCCGACGGGTAATCACTGAAGATAACCGACAGTCTGCGGTAACCGTATGAGTACGTACCATTAAGCATATACGTATATACAATTTATATGTTATAAGCCTGCTTCGAGTGCACGATATGAAGATCTAGTCAGATAAGATCGCTCTTGTGGAGTAAGCGGAGAAATTCGATACTACAAATGGAATCGTTTACACGGTTCGTATATTTCAAACATTGAAAGGAATTTAATGTATTTATTAATTATGTAAGCGAGTGTGCACTGGTTCTTTACATTTCTGAGCTAATATTAGGTGGATATACGAATCGTACTTTCATGAATATAACCTACGTTGTTAGATATTCCTTTTTAACTAACTTCAAAATGAAGGAGGTTCTCAAATCACCTGAAAGTTTTTTTTTTGTTGTTTGTTTTTTACGCGATATCTCTGCCAATTAAGAATGGATTTTGATGATTATTTTTATTTTGTATGCCATACAACAGAGATGGTCCCTTATAAATTTTATCAGAATGGATTCAGCGCTTTTTGAAAAAATCAAAAAAACATATACTTATATGACATTTTGGTTTGTTCCCTTCAGTAAAAGTTTTGATGAGGACTTTCAATCTCTGTTTTAACTGTCATCACAGAAACATTAGCCAAGAATAAAGAAGATTGTATGTATTTGTAAGGAGCCGTCATGATAATTATTTTTACATTTACATTAATACCTATTCTTAAAGAAAACTACCTAGTTGCTGGAAAGATTACGCAACCGTGTCATTTAAATTTGTAGTCTTAAACCGTGTAATTTACGGCACTAAACCGTATTTAATAAAAAACTTTAAATAAAAGTAAAAACAGACTTCAAAAAAAACTAAAAAAAGAGTGAAGTAATTAGCATGATATAAAATTAACAGTTTCAGAAGTCGGTGCAATTCTACACTGAAACAAATAAAAGTCACTGACTTCTGTAGTATTTTATATCATGCTAATTATTTCACTCTTTTTTAGTTTTTTTTGACGTCGATTTTTACCTTTATTTAATGTTTTTATTACCTGTTATGAAAGTAATGCAACGCATACATTATTCTTCATTTCGATAAACAGACTACGATATATCGTAATTATTAAACGGAGCCGAAGCTTGCCGGAAAAATAATGAGATATCGGGGAAATGTAAGACACAATATCAAAAATCAATGTCCATCTGGCACGAGGGTACGAAGGAAATAATCTTAATATATCGACTATCATCCCGTTTACTTTGTATTAATCGAGTATTCGTGCGCTTATTAGAAATACGATGACAAAATGAGTGATATATTTTATATTTGTATAGTCTACACGGAGCATGAAACGACGCAGCCATGGAAGAAATAACAAAGGCTAATTAAGAGTAACAAAACATTTAGGAGCGGTTAAAACACACTCGTAGCGAAAAGAGGCCATATCTGAGGGTATGCGGCAAACTCAGGGCGGATGTTATACAGGTGGCCGCGGTTCACTAATTCACTTTGTTTGTTCGTTCTTAATGAAAATACAACAAGGGCACGCTCTATTGTTTGCTCAACATTCCAGCCGGCAGCGTCGGGGTAAGTGGCTGCGCCAGTGTGAGCCGCCGCGCCGCCCGCGCCGCTCTGCCATCCTCCCGGATAAGATCGTGATTAGATCGGTCGCACCTCTAGCTAATTCACCGGTAACAACGTATGCTACAGCGATCATCCACCACACGAGAAGGATTCCGCTCCATCTAGACTTAATTGAAACCACATTCTACGAAATGTGTTCTTAATCTGATGTATTAGCAGCTCTTTTTTATTCAGAATATTCACAGTAGACTTCCACATTTATTTTTGCTACGGTTACATTACTGCTAACCAGAATATTTAAGTTTTGCCATCGTGTTTCCACGTAAGTGCGTGACTGGGGTTAGGTATAAATATTGACCCACTCGGTAAAGTCATACCGCTACAGAAAGTAATGGGATCGGCTATTCGAATAATTAGCGAATAAGTAGACTAGAAAATTATTGAGTAACATTGTTTTCATTTTCTGCGATGAGGTTCGCAAATCAAGATTCCTCGAATAGTTTGTTATTGAACAAGTTGGGAACCATCTCCCTACAATTCAAATATGCTGAATAAATAATTTTGTGGTATGTACTTCGTTGGTCGTGGAACCTGAACAAGATCCTTCAAGTTTCTAGTAGCAGTAGAGAGAGACCTATATACAAGGTTAGTCGGAAAGGGGGTACTAATCCGCAGGCCACTTAAAGTATCACTGATGACTGTTTTAAAGCAAGCGTTAAAATTTCAAAATTCGGTAATTTTTATTTCCAAAATTGATTGTTATTTTAGTTTTTTCAAAGATTCTTCTTTCCTGCTTTATTTACGAATTCAGAAAATGGAGCTTCTGATTCGTGACCCCAAATATGACCTAAAATGTAAACACAGCTGATCATAGCTAAGGATAGATAGATTGTAGCGTATTTTTTATGAAATTTTTGAACAGCTATTTCTCATAAACTGTTGACTTTTGGGGAAAGTTGTAGAACAAAAGATACTCATTATTATGTTTAACACCCTTTCAGATTAGTACCCCCTTTTCGACTAACCTTGTAGAGTCTCAAAGCCAATTAGCGTGGGAAAATGATTTGGGAACTAGATTTTTATAAGAAAAGAAGTCTTATGATTTTTATCTTTCTTTTCCTAACTATCTCTGGCGTAGTTGAAAAGAGTGGAGCCCTAGAGCATCGTTCCGCAGTGGTTTCCTTCAGGTGACTAACGACTTGCAAGGACGGATACAACTTGGAACTATTGCTTTCGTTTCCATTATACACCGTGGGCCCGAGGTATCCAAAAGATTTTAACCTTTGATTCCGATGCCTAATTGGAGGAGAAAAGCTAGGATGTTGCATAAAGCTTAATTTTCGAAATATTTATTATTTACGGAAATTCACAAATAGAAAAATATCTATGGTAACAAGTCCTATGAACGCGGCGTTGCGACTTTTGTTATGCCATCATACCCCTCTCGCCGTAGGTATGTCTTATTTGTCGGGGAGCCTTGTGAAGTGATAAGTGTCTTATCCACTCACACGATAATTTATATATGTTGCCAGTTCAACTTAAGGTATTGTTTACAAGGAAGTACTAAAGTTAATAGAGTAATTTAGTACAAATCGAAAAAAAACACTGAATTCGACTTTCGTTGATTTGACATTTAACTTATAATACCGTCAGAAAGGCGTGGTTGAAATCTTTAGGGTACCTCGGGCCCAAGATCTATAAGGAATAAATAGGTAGAAAAAGTCAGTCAGCCTGTCTTCTGGGCGTGCTCCCATATGACAGTGATGCGGATGAATATTTCGATGCCTAAGTGCACCTTTAACGTGTTTTATTTACGAACTGTTTTATTTTCTTACTTATCTTGTACATAGGTATAGGTAGATTGTTTTAACTTTACATTATACTAGTTTAGTTTTATATTGTATATATTAGGATAAAAATAATAATGCTTAATATGATAATAGAGATTATTTTTACAACAATATTATTGGTAGAAAAATGACTTAATAGTTTTGGAGGCTACTTATTTATGATTAGTTCATTGGGTAAGATAAAAGATTTTCCATAACCAAAGTGAACCTGTTCTACAGGCTATGTGCATCAATCAACAAAAAAATATCAACGAATTATTATGAGAATGGCAAAATAATCGGAAGCTGTGTCTCCCCTCTATAGTGCAGCAGATACTTGCGTCAGTTTTCATGTATCGATTCCCGCTAACCAAATTAAGTTCTCACCTAAAACGAGGTAGACGATTAGGCAAGCTGACCGTGTGGTAGGTACACCATATTTACATATCTTTAGCGCTGGATATTATTATTCATAATATAATTATATTTTATCTAATTAGGTAGGTAGTTATAAGTAATAAGAAGTTAATAGGATATGTTTTTTTTTGTATTTTTACTCTACTTATTATTTTTTTAGTTTTTGTTATTGGATTGTAGAGGTCAGCGTATTCTTCAATTATTTAAAATATAGTTTATACAATAGTTTTAAGAAATATTATGTTTTAATTTATGAAAACTAATAACTTTTATTAATCAGAACTATTAATCTTACAATATTTACACAAACAATATTTACATATATACAAATGGGGTGCATGAAAAGAGCCTCCACGAGTGACGATACTTAAGTACGTCCGGCGCACCCTGGGCAGTCAGCCCCGCTACCAACCTTGCTGACTGGCTAATGTTTTCACCACAGCATGAGCTATTTTCGTATAGCTCATGCTGACACGAGAGAAGAAGAAGAAGATAATTAATTACAAATAATAGTAGACAATACAAACAAAGAAAAATATATCCTAATAAAACTATTAACTAAAATAGGACATAGTCGTTATCTTCAATTAATTCCAAACATTGTTAATGAAAACTATTTTTCAAAGATTTTCTGCTTATTATACAATACTCAAGCTAGATTACGAACCGCAAGCCGCGCTTAAAATATCTTGCGGGTACATAGAATTTCCATAAACTGCTAAAATTAATATACCCGTACCAATATATTTTGCAATAATTATGTGTTTAATAAAGAATAAATAGATGGTATGCCAACAAGCACTTTGAACTACACTTCAACATTTATCACATTTTTCATTTCAATAGTTGAATCAGTAGTGACATTGACCGCTGTACGTTGCGAGTCATTTATTTCCAGCAGTGGGTCATAAAAAAAAATTTTTGCTGGTGTCCCACTCTCGTGGTGACCTATGGAGGCAGTACTACCCCACCACAGCGTGTGTAATTGCTCCTCCCGCCATCCGCCCGCATCCCCGTACACTCGCGTTACAAGAACATAACATAATTATTAATGTAATAACAATTTAAATTTACTAAAATATTCTAGGATTTTCTCTCTGAAATCTTTGGAAAAACGTTGTATTACACTGTTGTTATACAGAGTGGTAATTTGAGATGGGGCACGAAGGGCAGCTACCTTAATCATTGTAGCTACAGGAAAACATTCAAAAACGACCCATAACTTTTGGACTAATTTCTATCTGCATACAGAAATTTTGAAAAAAAAACTAAATCTTTTGTCCCTTTCTAAATATTTTCAAATTTTATGGACAGTCTCCTAACAACATTTTCCTGTAACCACAAAGATTAAGGTAGTTGCCTTTATTACTATCCCATCTCAATTCAGTTATTATTTTTGCGATTTCTGACGTTTGTACCACTCCAATCTCAGTTGATCCGGAAGAGTCTTTTGATCCATAAGGGAAATAAGATCGATTGGCATTGTTGGAGGAACGAGGTGTGGTGTTCCTACAACCAAAGGGAGGATCCTCCAACCAGGCGGAGTCTTGTGCCTGGCGGGCTACTGCCCAACGGTTGATGTTGGAAGGTTTAATATACCGTCTGCGTCTTAAATCATCTGTTATCTATGATGAGTTGTCGTTAATGTCGCTGTAGTCGTCTGCACTACCGGTTTGTTGCGAAGTTCGCATGTGGCGTGATAGATGCCGCCACAGCATCATAAAATGTTTTGTGAAAACTGCCCTTTTTCTCGCTGACTATACATTTTGTTCAAACTCTGTGAATGTAGATAGAAATTATTCTAAAAGTAATGGGTGGTTTTCAAAGAACGTTTTTTTGTAACTTCAATGGTTAAGGCCCTATTGCCCTACTTGCCCCATTTCAAATTACCACCCTGTATAATTATCTTATTAATTACTATGGCCAATAGCAAAGATGGATGGTGTTTGAAAGATGATACTAATAGAATAAAATAGACGTATTTACTGAAATGACGGCTGATACAGATGAATAAAATAAAGATACGTATTTCGGCGACTCCAAATAAAAGGCCAGTAAGAAGATGGTCAGCTTTTAGTCTAACCAGTTGCGCTTGACTATAAGTTTTACTAGGAGCAACCGGCGTCTGACCTTTGCGACTCAACTAGTCAAGATATGAGATAAATAGACGCGTGAGACTCTAGTCTGTGATCACTGCCATAGATATTGGCGTGATAAACGTATTGTAGTGACAATGGCTGGCCTCGTATTTAATAGCCGTGGTATTTGTATACAGATATGAACAATACAATCTAGATAGTGTATTGTTAATTTATTTCCATTGGCATATTGCTGGAGCCCCATCTGGTCTCCAGATTACGCTAAAACTATTCGGCAATTGATGCGAGTGTGGCCGCCGGCGCTGGGGCAGCAATTCTCTATGATTTATCTCTGCAACCACGATTAATACATAAGCTTTATTGAGGATAGATAATATTGGTTGTACCTATCTTATTCTTCATTTCTATCCTTTTCTATCAAAATGAAATTATTTTTATTTTCGTTATACCTAAACTTCTTATTTCGAAACGGTGACTCTTCTAAAATGAGTTCAAAACCTTATTTTATAAATTAAGGTGCCGTAGAAAGCATAGAGTAGAGTAATCGCTATGATGAAAAAATAAATGAGTCGTCAGGTCAGTATTGTCAAAGCCAATATAACATTATATAGAAATGTGATCAAATCTACAAAAAACATTCGCTGTAATCTACAATAAAATGGATGATTTTTTTAAAAATCTTAAAGGTGAACCTATAATCCAAATTGAAAACGTAGTCAATAATCGTAAGTTGACCGATGTTTTAAGTTATTTCGGATTAGCACAGAGAATTCATTGGGGCAAGACTCATCATAACATCAGCCAGCTAGTGTCCACTAATATATTAATAACGGTGTTTTACAAGACTTCTGCAATGAACGGAGAAGGTCTAAAGTTTATAATCCATAAAGTCAAAGTCTAACTCATCTAAAGTTTAAAGTTCATAACGCTTAGACTTTAAACGTTATGGAAAAGTGTTCTTAGGTATATAATATATGTATAGCTACGATTGTTACAATTTTTCTTTAAAAAACACTGGACTGATCACGTTGCAGTCTCTTGCGTCAGTCAGGGATTACCACACTTGACGGTAATTAGATAGTCACACGTAATATATTAATATACGAAACGTTTCGTGGGCTTGATAACATAAGACAGCCCTTAGTTTTTTTTAAACTTTATTAAAGGGACTTTGTCAATCTTCACCATGTCGCTTCAGGTCTTGGTTATGAGTTAAAATATCACTAGAATAGAGAATGATAAATACTTAATAGCTTTGGTTCTTTAATGTTTTGTAGAAACTAATAAAAATGAAGATGACGGAGTGCAACAAAAAAACAAAGACGACCTACTACAAAATAACAAAGAAGACGTACTACAGAAAAACAAGGACGATGATTTAAGAAAACAGGACACGATAGTCTTAGTTGACAATGAAGATACTAAAATCAAGGTTAGGGAAATATCAGACAAAAAAACTTTACCCATGGAAGAGTCAAGGAGCAAACCAAGTAATATGATGGACTTGGTCAGGGTTCGATCAAAAAACCTGATAGATATAGCTAAGGCTAGCTTAAGTGACTTCATGAAGCACCGTGAAGATGACCCATCTGAAGAGGAACCGAACCCCAAAGTCGATTAATTTAAACACAAGGTTGGTCTATATTTATTAACCAGGTGCTGTACTATTGATGATGTTATATCGAAATTACAATTCTGCCAAATGAACACGACAAACGATCCACTTTGAAATAAACTCGTTTCTAAATCTTTAGTAATTGTTAACCTAGTTAATAAAAATATTCAAATTATCCAACCTGGTATTTATTGGTTAATAATAAATACTCGATAATGTGTGAATGCAAATTAGTGACCAAAAAATCTTTTTACCACGATATTTGCAGTGCTTACCCATGGTACTACCGGTGGTACTACTGTTAATGTCACGGTTACTTTTTTTCCTGTCTTACTACTAACCTGTATGGTAGTACCTACTAGTGTCTAGTAGTAGTGTTAAAATTTTGTTTCATCAATAAAACAATTCTTTTGAATCTGAACAAACCAAACCACTTTCAGGTTGTGCTTTATTTCAACTACACTTCGTAGATGTGACTGATGTACAAAGAGCATTATGACGGTTGGCGCCGTTTGAAAAGTAATTTCGCACCTGAAATGTTTTATGTGAACTGCCCATTTTGTTTCTGACATTACCAATATTTGATTAAATCTGTTATTGCTGTTCGAAACATTATCAAAAATTATGGACAATCTCCGAGGAACACTTTCCTATAGCCACAACAATTAAGGTTGCTGCCACGTCTCAAATAAGATTTTGCGATTTTTAGGGTTCCGTAGGCAACAAGGCACGTTATAGTTTCGCCATGTCCGTCCGTCCGTCCGCAGCTTAGCTCAGAGACTAAAAAGCTATAATTTGGCACGGATATACATATAAATCACGCCGACAAAGTGGTAAAATAAAATAAAGATAATTTTTTTTTAGGGTCCTTCCTATTCTTCTAAATTGGGGATGTTTGTTTTTTTTCTCGTCTACCCCATCGTGTGGGGTGTTGTTGGATAGGTCTTTCAAAAATATTGTGGGTTTGTGATAACAATTTTTCGATTAAGGAATCCTTTTCTGAAATATTAAGCTTTAAAGTGCTAATTTTTGTTAGGGTCAAGTGTCCCCCCCCCTGCCAGCTAAACGGCTAGTTTTGGATATGTGAAAAAATTCACAGTAGTAGTATATACAACGAAGTTAAAAGGAAAACTATCACAGCTAAATAGGCTTTACAAGTTTACGAGTAATAATCGATCAACCGGAAAAGTAAAAATTTCGTACAAATTCCATTGAAAAATTACTAAGCCCTCTTCTTAGTCCGCATTGTTGCGCAACTACGGAACCCTACTACTGCGCGTGGCCCGACACGCACTTGGCCGGTTTTTGATGTTTCTAGTACTCCAACCACGATTCTTATGGGAAATAGGATCGACTGGCGTCATAGAAATGTTTTTGCTGTCAGCTGACTGTAAATTATTTTCAAAATCTGTAAACGTAGTACTAAATATTTTCAAAAAATATGGACAGTCTCCTAAGAACGTTTTCCTGTGGCTACAATGGTTAAGGTAGCTGCCCTTACTGCCCCATCTTTCCACCCTGTATAAGACATATCCGACAAATCAACCTCATAAACTTAACGACACATAAACTGCGCCCAAAATAATTAACATCATTGTTTACTAAGATAATCAAAAATTGTAATCTTCCACATTGAGTAAATTGTAGTAAAGACGTAATAATTATCTAACAAGAATAGTATCAAATAGAAAAAAAGGTCAAGTGCGAGTCTGACTCGTCTACCGAGGGTTCCGTACGTAATATTTAAAAAAATATTTTTGTGTTTTCTTTGGAAACTGTAAATGTTTGAAACTTCGTTTTATTTCCTTGTAATAAATCAGACCTTCAATGAAAAAAAACCAAGACAAAGCGCTGTCAACAGTGACGTGAGGCCGGTTTCGTAAACATGTGTGCACTTAGTGAGGTGTAGTTTGATTGTAGGTTGATTGAAAATTTTTGTAAATGTGTGCGTGTTTGCGTGTATACACAGAGCGGAGGTGTAGTTTTGGTATGCTTTACTGTATTGTTCGCAGCGTTCTGTCTTGGTTATTTATTTGGTCTAAGCCTGGATCACGATATTTGAATAATGTTAATTCATTATTTTGTTTTATGTAATGCAATGTCGAAACATATTAGCTACTAGATACCTATATCTAATCAAAACCATATGCTTAAAAACGCACGCTTAACAATGCGCTGAGAAAAGTCGTCAAGGCAAAAATAAAATAAAATATAATAGCAAGTTATTAGTGCCTGTTACCTAGCCGACTTTAATACATAAATATTACCCTAGCGTTGCGCGCGCATGTTCAATCAGTTGTATCCTCATGCGTAAGTTTTGGCCGTAAGGTTTATAAAGAAGTTGATACTTACACTGCCGTGAGGACCCTCGCCAAGGAAGGTGACAGGTCGCATGCGCCCCCGCGGGAAATCCAGCAGGGGCGCCACTCCGTTTGGGGGCTCGGCTTCGGGTAGTTTGATAGATGTGAACAGGCCAGGGGCTGGCTTCTCTCGGCGGCAAGCTCGTTCCTCCGGATATGTCTGTGAACGAGGCTATCATGTAGGTGTCTGTGCTTTAAGTCAATGGATTCAAGCATATAAGCCATGTTTATGTGTAAAATAACAATATTCATGTCTATGCATGTAAAGGTTAGTCAACAATAATAATAATATGCCAAATTCAGGACACTTAAAATTACTAGTATTTATTATCGATTGCACATTCAGGCGGTAATCCGGCAGTGTTACGTGCTTTATATGTTTTTAGCTCTTGGTTAGACAAGAAGCCAATTCGAAAGATTTTGCTGCGTATTCTTAGGCGTAAGGTATGAATTAGAGTAGGTCTTGTGACCGGATTATTCCCAACGAATCACGTAATTCGTTGCTAGTTGCATCGAATCACGTAAAATTTTCTCATCGGATCATGTGTTTGAATGCGACTACAAAATAATGCAATCATATTCCCAACGAATCACCCGCGTCTGTAGACAAATGTCAATCGATGATCGCCAGAGAATAGAAACGACAATGAGATGTACTGGATTGACATAAGCTTTCGACCGGTCAAGCGATCTGTTATGTCATTTCCATACATTTAATTGGCGTATCTATTCTCTGGCGGTCATCGATTGCTATTTGTCTACAGACGCTGATCCATTACAAACTACTTTATAAAGTAAGTAATGTCTTTCTCAATCACTCATGATTTATTTTTAATTAGTTTTGGTATTTATCAGCAACTTGCTCTTAAATATAACCTTGTGGACGCAGAAGTACCGTACTACAAGTATGTGCCCGACCCAGTTTTCGAGAATGGTCAATTGGTCATGTCACATTGTACTGGGATCGATCTATCATCACCAATAATTAGTTTTTTTTATTGTTATATTCTGAAAAATTAAGCTATGGTCCTATGATTGGTATTTAATATTCCTATGTGATTCGTTGGGAAAATAATTGTATTATTTTTTAGTTGCATCCAATCACGTTATCCGTTGGGAAACTTGCGTGATCCGTTCCAACTAGCTCCGTGATGGCACGTGACGTTGCCTGATGGTGACGCCGCGAATTGTAAACGCGACGTGTTCAGCCGAGCTGCTTGGGCATGCTTGCACAGCTGCACGCCACCATCGCACCCCTAAACCGAATGCCCCTTAAACTTCTCTATCTGTCCTCTCTACGAAGATAATCTTAAGGTCACAGCACATTAGAGCCACCCGGCATACGACCCGCATCGCCTCCCTCGTGCGGTTAGTATTCTTTATATGAACTTGTATGGATGTGCGCTCACTACATAAACTCCGTAGCGTTACCGGATCACCTCGGGCGTATGCCGTCCACGCGCGGGCAACGAGTTGACCAGTCGTTGACAACTCTGCGCCTTGCGTTGCTGTGCATTGCCAACGCACAAGTCTCAAGTGAACCGCGCGCTGCCATCGAGTGGACTCCTCCGACGACTCCTCTGGTTGACCACGCGACGTTTACTGGTGACAACGCGGCGTCCACCCGTGATCCACCAGCTGACAACGAGTGGACGCCGAGCGACGAGGCGATGCGGGTCGGGTGGCTCTAATGAGCTGTGACCTTTAAAGGGGCCATAAACACTATGACACATCAAAACGTAACACGCAATTAACACGGTCACATTACCATCCGAAAGTGTAATCGGAAATATAATTTCAAATGTACTTATGGTACTGAATTTGAATCGCTCTGCCTAGCCTTTTCCCAGCTATTTAGGGGTCGGCTTTCAGTCTAACCAGATGCGGCTGAAAACCAGTATTTTAAACAGAGCGATTGCCATCAGACCCCCGCAGCCCAGTTACCGGGAAATGCCAATATTCTAAAGTTAGACCGGTTGACTAATAGTAACGACCGTCATTTTCATATTCGTATGACATCCGGGATCGATGGTGTAACGTGATCTTCAAGGCACGGAGGAGTGTCGATGTGTAACGAACGGTCGCCCATCCACGGACTGACCGCGGCTAACGCAGCTTAACCTTGCAAATCTTATGATCTGCGTGGTTATAATAAGCCACGAGCCCCTCAATGTACAAAATTTTAATATTACTGTAAATAGCATTACCAAGCATCGCCATCACGATCTGCAAAAATAAAATTCTATCGCAGAGTCGCGTTTCTGTGTTTTTCATAAATATCATCCTAAGGCTGGACATCTACCAGAGCTGTAAGAGGAAAATGTGCGGTGCGAAAATGTGTAGCGAGGATGTGAAACGGTGTGACCCTTTCCACCAGAGCTGTGCGAGGAATGTGTAATGCGTAATGGTTAATGTGTGCAAATGATCATTTACCTCTTCCAAACACCATCTATTGACTGACTGGTAGGTGCATATTTTCAAATCCTCGCACACATTCCTAGCAACATATTCCTCGCAACACATCCCTTGTTCGCATTTCTCGCTTGTTTTGTATGAACAAAAACCTCGCTCCGCTAAGCCCATATCTACCAGAGATGCGCAGAGCGAAGCTAGGTAAATGAAGTGATTCTATTGGTGTTTACAAAACACGTTCTTCGCTACGTAGCTTAGCACAGCTCTGGTGGATGCTCAGCCTAATCCTAATCTTAACTAATATTATAAATGCGAAAGTAAGTTTGTTTGTTACCTTTTCACGCCTAAACTACTGAACCGATCATCCTGAAATTTTGCATATGTGGTCAGGTGTACAAAGACGGACATATGGTACCTTTCACCCCGAAAAAAAGTACTGTTCCCGAGGAAAACAACAATAACGTTCATAGATGGCGCCACGTGTCTTTCGAATCATGATTGAATTATATTAATATAGAAACTTTAGTAGTGTGTTAAAAGTTTTTTTTATCTAAATTAACGCGAGCGAAGCCGCGGGCAAAAGCTAGTAGAGAATAAGGGCCAAGGAATCTTATCGTGGCTTCTATTAAGTGATAATCTAGTTCAACTATTAGACGATGTACTATAAGTAGAGATAAATTTCAGACCCAATGGGAATACCTAGAAATATCCTTTGTATTATTAACATTCAGGACAAATTAATTTTCGTAATTGTGGAAGCAATTTCATGTCTGTAATTCGTAGCTCTATCAAGTTCATCGGCAGCTTCTTCCAATTTTAGGATTTTACTTTACTTGTTTTTTGGGATTTTACTTTACTTGTTTTTTAGGATTTTACTTTACTTGTTTTTTAGGATTTTACTTTACTTGTTTTTTAGGATTTTACTTTACTTGTTTTTTGGGTTCCGTAGTCAACAAGAAACCCTTATAGTTTCGCCATGTCCGTCCGTCCGCAGCTTAGCTCGGAGACTCTTAGTACTAGAAAGCTACAATTTGGCATGGATATACATATTAATCACGCCGACAAAGTGGTAAAATAAAAAAACGAAAAAAAATATTGTTTTGGCTTCCTCCTTTGCCCTTAAGTAGGGATGTTTTTTTTCTCGTCTACCCCATGGTGTGGGGTGTTATTGGATAGGTCTTTCAAAAATATTGCGGGTTCGTGATGACAATTTTTCGATTAAGGGAATCGTTTCTGAAATAGCTTTAAAGTGCTAATTTTTGTTAGAGTCAAGTGTCCTCCCCCAGTGCCAGCTAAACGATTAGTTTTGGATACGTGAAAAAATTCACGGTAGTAGTATACACAACGAAGTTAAAAGGAAAACTATCACAGCTAAGTAGGCTTTACAAGTTTATGAGTAATAGTCGACCAACCGGAAAAGTAAAAATTTCGTACAAATTCCATTGAAAAATTACTAAGCCTTCTTAGTCCGCATTATTGTGCAACTACGGAGCCCTATTACCGCGCGTGGTCTGACACGCACTTGGCCGGTTTTTTTCTTTAGTTACAATTATTCCGATTTCTTTTAACTGCACTTTCTTGACAAATGTCGTCATCATCATCATCATGCTTGGGTTGGGTTCAGAACGACTGGATTGTAAAACGTCTATGTAGGCAAAATGACTGGGTTGAAAAAAGTCTACATAGATAAAACGTCTTGGTTGCAAAAGGACTAAAAATTTATTGTAAAATGTCTAGGTAGGCAAAACGTCGTGGTTGTAAAACGTCTTGTTTGTAGAAAGTCCTGGTTGCAAAATGACTGATCTTTAACTGTAAAATTTCTAGGTAGGCAAAATGTCTTGCTTGCTTGTAAAATGACTAGGCACATTCAATTGAAATTAATAAACGATTATTTTTTACAAGAAGGCTGTATTACTTATCTCCTAAGGGGTACTAGGAAAATAGGCACTACCTATCTTTAATTGATATTTATTTCAGCTTGATACCTCTAGCCATTCCTGACAAAAAGAGAGTCACACATAGAGCTCAAAGTTATTTTATTGGAGCTTATCCTTTTTTTAGGTAAAACTTAAAATAAATCACAAAAACAAATTTTAACAAAAAAATAACAAATCAGTAGGTACACATTTACGCTCTTATAATTTATTAAAATAAGATAAAATAGAAAATAATCTTCGCTGACTCGACAGTCAGTCTAGAACTTTTGGAACTATTCGTCACTATGGATATCTATATCTAGACTATTTACAACCAAGACGTTTTCTCTTGCTAGACTATTTGCAACAAAGACCATTTGCAACCAAGACCTTTTACCACCATGACATTTTAATAAACAAGACCATTTGCAACCAAGTCGTTGTATCTATACAGACTTTTTTTCAATCCAGACATTTTGCCCACATAGACGTTCTACAATCCAGACGTTCTGAACCCAACCCTCATGCTTCTGTCCTTATTTCAACTTATTTGTGGTGCACACAGCATGTATTTTTCTTCCATACGTCATATCATCTTTTACATTATCAGTCTTCCTCTACTCTGTCGTATTAAGTAATAATTCCTCGTATACAAGGTTAGTCGGAAAGGGGGTACTAATCCGCGAGCCACTTAAAGTATCACTGATGACGGTTTTAAAGCACGTGTTAAAATTTCAAAATTCGATAAAAACGTATCATGTAAAATAATTCTTATTTTCGTTTTTTCAAAAATTCTTCGTATCTGCTTTAGTTACGAATTCAGAAAATGGAGCTTCTAATTCGTGTCGTGACCCCAAATATGACCTAAAATGTAAACACAGATTATAGCTGTATAGATTGTAGCATATTTTTTATGTAATATTTAAACAGCTATTTCTCTTAAACTATTGAGTTTTGGGAAAGTGGTAGAACAAAAGTTACTCATTATTATGGTTACTTTAACAGCCTTTCGGATTAGTATCATTTCTAATTTTTGTACTCAAGACTTGGTACTACATTTCTCCAAGGTCTGTGGTCAAGACTACATTGTTCTCTCTTAACTATCATAAATCATAGTACTGTATTTACTGAAATTGTTAAAGATATCCTTTTTAAAAAGAGTAACCATGGAGTTTCTTGCCGGCTCTTCTCCGTAGGAAACGACTAATTGGAACCGTGCACCTAAATTCGACTTTTCATAAGCGCCTGTATTGGTTTATGTGAAAAAAAAAATGATTTGATTTGAGTACCCACTTTCTGACTAACCTTGTATAGAAGTCCTAGAAACCGTAAAAAAAGAAGAGTTGAACATTAACACATTAAATGTTCAGTTCGAATTCCTAGTAAAATGCCATTAGAGAGCCAAGTTATTAGTAGCAGTATTGATCAATAGGTACTGTTGCTATATTACGTTAATGTTCGATAGCATACACATTTTATATGTACCCGTAAATAACCTGGCTCCTGCTTAATTGCTATTCCCCCTCCCAAGATTGCGTTGCTATAATTTATACGGTACCATGAATTATTATAGACGTAGGTGTATTACATAGGACTGCAGTTATTATGTGTCCATTAATTATATTTTATACGACGAATAAAAAATATTTGATGTTCTATCCTTGTTTAGAAATTGGTTTGTAATGATAACCTAATCATTTGGTGAACATTGCGATATGGTAGGAAAGAATCAGTTAATAAACCGTTATATTTCATTAAATAGAAATGTTATAAATAATGCTTGTAACAACAAAGTTTTAAATGTACACTGGTCACTTTAATCTTAAAGAATTAGCTCCACCACACGCGTTGGAGAAAACTTGCCGAGTCGAACTTAGCTAACACAAAACAAACCTAATTCGCAATAGAAAGTCTGTTGCTAAAGCCGGCGACTTAGTAGCAAAGCCCTACAAAGCCATAGTAAAACATTAACAAAACACGATCGACCCCAACGAATCGCTTGCTCATAATACCTTCGTGTACTCATTTATCATTTCGTAAACGACCGCATAATACCCATAATGAGTAAAATCCAAGCATACCTTGGGCAATACCATTAATATTACAAAACCCGGTCTCTCCCCTTCACTGTACCTACGTACTATAGTTTGAAGACATTTTTGGTACCTATACAAATTTGGTGGACTTACACCCTAAAAATAAACGATTGGTGGTTGGAGAAATATGTGGATGGTGGATTTGTGGATTACTATAGTTTTTACACGCTTGAAAAATGACGAGAGATGGAGTATGATGGTAGTACGGCCAACGTGGAACGGTGCGGTAACGCGGCACGGTGCGTTGACATAACGTGCTTTACGTTACCGTATCGTAAAAATACACGTTAGGGTCATTGATAGATTTATCGTTGACCATGTAGATCCTGAATTTTAATAAGAGACACAGTGAGGTATGGTTTTAAAGCATCGGAGCACATAGATGGCGACTAATTCGCGGGCGTGGAGAGCGCGGGCGGACCGCATATACGTGTGCGCTTGCGGGTAGAGGCGGAACGTGTTACGATACGGTAACGTTTTGCACGTTACGTCAACGCACCGTGCCGCGTTACCGTACCGTTCCACGTTGACGACGTCGTGAAGTGGAGATGTGGACAGGCCCGTAGGCACGCTCGACTAGCTAATTAAACATGGAGAGTCAACAGAGGAGAGCCGGATGTTTTGATACTTTACCTGCACGACGTCTACTACTAGAGATCCGTAAACCTCACTAACGTGTTTATTGTTCTATACAGTGTGTAAACGAATTCGTGTAATTCCTTCAAACCGCGTGATTCTGGTGACAGGGAATGACCCTGCATAGGTTTTTTTCAGAATCAATAAAAAAAAAGTTTTCAAAGAATGAATCATGGTATTCTGTATCTGAGTAATTTTAGCGTCCCAATTTAACTGACTGCGTGGAGCGATATCGCGCTAGTCGTGCCCGTCAGCTGTGTCGCCGTGCCTTCATTAATTTATGCATGGCATCGAAATTTTCTATCACATAAAAAAAAAAGTTGGGATTTTTTTTTTATTTTTTATTTTTAATCAATCTAAATCCCGTGCGGGGTTAATCTATATCATTAATAGATTGTGTGGTTTTAAGGAAATACATGAATTCGTTTACACCCTGTATTCGAATCACCGGCAAGGATGCACAGCTTCAAAAATCGAAACAGCGACTAAAGGAAGTGAGTTTTAGCTATTAATGCCACGTTACGTTTGTATTCATTGAATTCATAAAATGGTAAGACACCCACAGTTCTCCTTCAACTATATCTAACTAGACAGCGCAAGTTAATTGTGAATTTCAAAAGGGGGAATTGTGAAAAAAAAGTGATTTCCAAAAAAAAGTTTTTCGTTTAAAGATGCGTGTGACAAACTCAGACCAAATAAAAAACTAAGACAGAGCACTGTCAACAGTGACGTGAGGCCGGTTTCGTAAACATGTGTGCACTTAGTGAGGTGTAGTTTGATTGTAGGTTGATTGAAAAATGTTGTAAATGTGTGCGTGTGTGCGTGTATACACAGAGCGGAGGTGTAGTTTTGGCATGCTTCACTGTATTGTTCGCAGCGTTCTGTCTTGGTTTTTTATTTGGTCTGAGGTGACAAATAATGTACAATTATTTAAAAATCAATTTTGAGATGCATGCGTTACAATTGTATAACCTTTGACTGGTAACCCAATATGGCATTAAATTTTCTCCTTTTATGAAATTCAAATGTAAAACGCGGTCAAAGAATGAAGTGCAAGTGGTACAAAAATGTTCTAAGGAACTAAACACATTTATCAGCATACATTTTTATTTTACTCATGGAAAATGGATTTTGTGTGTGCGGGTGTGTCTGTGAACATGCGTAAGCATGCTTTTTGCATCGATTAAGCTTTTACGTGCTTCAGTAAGCTAAGGCGCGCTTACACGGGCGCGATAGCACACGATTTCATATACTAGATCTAAAGAGAGACGACTAAAAAAAATTTAATTTGTCAGGAGATGAAAAAAACGTATAACAAAAAATGCAAAAATGCAAATGCCTGAAAAATGACATTGAGTTGTCTCTGTTTAGATCTATATTAGGTATGCGATATCATGCGGTCATGCGGATAAGTGTGTCCAAAACAATCCAGATTTTTTGTTAATTGATGCTGCAATATGATTGGTCAAAGAGTTCGCTGTTAATTGTTAATGTCGCTCGTTTGTTCTGTTTACCGGGCGTAAAATTGATAATATTAATTGATAGTATTTCACAAAGAACTAAGAGCAACTGTGCCGAAGCATAACGGAACACGTTCAGTTCATTTCTTGTCGGTACATACATTTTATTTATGAGTAAATAGAATAAGCCGACGGCTATGCAAAGCAATCCATTATTTAATTCAGCTCCAGTGTGACACCCCTGGCCGTGGGAGGAGGTTGGGGTGTTACGGGACATGTGACATATTCTCGTGCCACACGGGGGTACTTACAGTAGCTAGTGTTGTGGCTACATGTTACCGGGTGTTACATGTAATGGAGTGCCCGCAGAAAATGGGGAGGCAAAAATGTTGCACTAGAATTATGCACGAAATATGTGGGAGATATAGACAGCAGGTGAGTTGAGCGTGAGACTCCTTTAATTCATTTGTCATAAAAGATTTGTTAAAATATTTTTTGTTTTTGTTTAAATATTTTTTATTTAGTCGCGTCACTGTAGTGAGATTTGCTTGATAATACGGGCTTTGCTTTGTAGATCACCCCACAGAGTAAAAAAAAGTTATCCGTCTATCTCCTAAAATTATGGCTTACTCATTAGCTTGTTAAATTGCCCTCGAAATCAAAAACCCCTTATGATACCAACCTTGAACCCCTCGAAATCAAATCCTAGCAACGCCCCTCAGATGACCCATCACAGGTATTTTTAATTAACTTTGAAATTAAACCTTATGAAGATCGTTTTTCATAGCTGTCATATTGCCATGCAATAATTTTGCTTAATTCACTGAAGGGGATAATATTATATTATGTTTAGGTATTAAGATCAGATTTATTTAACACTTTTAAGTACGTAGATTGAGTATCTTTCTCTAAAAGTATGGGAAGAGTAAATTGTAAGTAAAAGTACACTAAAGCCAACTAAAGCATAGTAAGACGTATTCCTAATACGGTTTTTTCGTAATATGAAATTACGAAAAAATCGTATTAGGAATTCATAGACATTTTATTTTCTTTATATGCCAGAAATAATAATCTAACTGGAAGTTGCTCGATACAATGTGAAAAATACATGTATATTTTTCAATTAACCTTAAAATTCAATCCGCCGCATTAAAGTTTAAAAATAATGAATGGAGGCTCAAATATTCAACACGAGTTACTCCTGAATGGTACTTTGCACATAAAAAGCACATTCAAATGTAAACATATAGTTTCCATTTGAATGTATTTCGTGCGTTATAAATTCCAAAGTTCGTGAAGTTTCATGAATATTTAATGAAAGTGCCTAAATGCGTTCTTGAGTTTTGTCTTTTTTAGGATTAATTTTTCTTTGCATTGTACGGTCAATTTAATATAAATTGTTGACCAAGGGAAGAAAATGATCAATTTCACACGGGATTTTTGGCGCCCGCGCCAGCGAAGGTGCCTATAGTTCGAGTGTGAAAATAATACTTTTGCCCGAGTTTAACACCCTATTTTTATTACGAATGTGACGAAAGTAAAAATACAAAAATAAACTTTAAAAAAAAAGTAAAAACCGACTTCAAAGAAATACTAAAAGGAGTAAAATAATTACCATAATATAAAATTAACTGTTTCAGAAGTCGGTGGCTTCAGTGTAGAGTTGCACCGACTTCTGAAACTGTTAATTTTATATTATGGTAATTATTTTACTCCTTTTAGTATTTCTTTGAAGTCGGTTTTTACTTATTTTTAAAGTTTATTTTTTATTTTATACGTTTTAGTGTCATAATTCTAACCACCTCCTTCATAACCCTTCATTTTGGCTTTGACGTAGTCGGGCATAAAAAGTCCTTTCAAATGATACCTTACACGATATAATGAAAACATTCCAAAGGGGGGAAGGGGGGGACACGCACCCCCTCCTCTTTTCCAGTAGTCAGTTCCCAACAACAAATATAAACAAAGCAATATTGGTAATTTGAGAATTTTGCTTTGATCCGATGAGGAGTTCCGTTCCATATCTCTGAAGTTCATGGTCTAATCATAACAAAATTTATATGGGACCAATCGGGAAGTATATCCTTTCGAACGAAAAAATAATTTTTCAAATCGGTTCATAAATGACGGAGATATGAGGTAACAAACATAAAAAATAAAAAAAAGATAAAAAATAAAATAAAAAAAAAATACAACCGAATTGAGAACCTCCTCCTTTTTGAAGTCGGTTAAAAATAATATGCAATTCTACCAACCAAAAAATATTCCATTTCGACTCTTTATTCTTTTTTTTGCGGGCAATATACCTATTGAATGTCGTTTTACGCGGGAGCGTCCATTAGCGCGTTAATTATGGGAATAATAAAATAAAACCATTTTTTCGGTCGGAAAAATAATTAACCTTAGGGGAAAATACTTCTATAATATTTTTTTCAATAATTGAACAGGCTTGGAAGCAACCCGAAAACGAAAAAAAAAAAAAATGTAACAAGTGAGTTCGCAGAAAAAATAATTAAGGTTTGAAAGTAAATTCTGTTCAGGAGAAGTATTTTTTTTGTATGATTATTTCGTATTTTATTCTTTAATATGTTTAACTGCCTTGTTTTTTTCTGAAATCTCATTTACTTGCACACAAGGTTAGTCGGAAAAGGGGTACTAATCCGCGGGCCACTTAAAGTATCACTGATGATGGTTCTAAAGCAAGTGTTAAAATTTCAGTTAATTTTTATTCCCAAAAAAAATAATATTATTTTAGTTTTTTCAAAAATTCTACTTCCCTACTTTAGTTATGAATTCAGAAAATGGAGCTTCTGATTCGTGACCCCAAATATGACCTAAAATGTAAACACAGCTGATCATAGCTAAGGATAGATAGATTTTAGCGTATTTTTTATGAAATCTTTGAACAGCTATTTCTCTTAAACTATTGACTTTTGGGGAAAGTAATAGAACAAAAGATACTCATTATTATGTGTACTTTAACACCCTTTCGGATGGGGTACTAATCCAACTTTAAGTGGGCCGCGTATTAGTACCCCCTTTCTGACTAGCCTTGTATAAATTATAACACTTACCACTGGCAACAATACGTCGAGACCTATTAAAAGTCTTCACACGTAAACCAAAACTAACTTTGGTGTAGATACTTGTTTACAAAAGTGAGAAAAGTTGAAGATGGCTTAAAATGTAAAATGAACATGTTTAATTACCACTGCTTTATTTTGCCTAAGTCCACTCCACTTGCCTGAGTTCTTATTGCTTAGAAGCAGGTTCTGCTATGCAGATACATTTTGTGGTTTTGTCTCTCTTTATCTAATATATAAAATACTAGGATCGCCAGCGGCTTCGCCCGCCTGGATGTCGTTTATTCCGCGTTTTTCTTCACTATAATATGAATGTATTATAAACCTTCCTCTTGAATCACTCTATCTATTGAAAAAAACCGCATCAAAATTCGTTGCGTAGTTTTAAAGATCTAAGCATACATAGGACAGACAGCGGGAAGCGACTTTGTTTTATACTATGTAGTGATGATATATAAATATAATACTATTACATTTCAAATTACTGGATTTAGGGACTAATCACATTAATCACCATCAGTTCGCCAAAGTGTGGTCAGATTTTGTAAAAGATTTTCATCAATTCGAAATCATGCGAAAGCTGTATCGATACAATGTTCATACAAATAAATACCCATTTGCTATGACTGAAACGCGAACTGATGCGGATAAGTGTGTTTAGTTTCTTATAGGAAAAGATATCATTTATTTAAAAAAAAAATGGTTATTTTCAGCACACTTTCGTGTAAAAAGAAGAGCCATATACTGAGCCTAAAAAAGGGAGAAGCGTAGTGACTGAATTTCGTTCAGACGAAGTATTTTGGTGGTTGCACATTACTGTGTATTTTTACTTTCCTCATATTCGTAATGAAAAGCAAAAATCTTGGGTAAAAGTATCAATTTCAGACTCGAACTATATATATATTTTGGCGCCCAATCACAACGAGGGCGCCAAAATATCTGTAAAGTCTCGTGTGAATTTGACCACTTTCTTCCTTGGGTTAAAAACCTACTACTAAAGATAACGCCCAGTCGCTTGTAAAATGCAAGAGATAATATTTCTAGGCAACTCTAATAACAAACTTTTTCCATAACGTTGATATAGGATTATAACCCCAGTATGGGGCATCATAATAAGCGGCGCCCGGGAAAATTCCCCGTCAAATAGTTATACGTAATGTAAGTATAATAAATCCTTTACCTTACACTGAATATTTTACGCGTTACCGAGTTAAACACTAATATTAGCACAACATTAACATTGTTAGTTATACAAGCTTAGTTTTAGTATATACTAAACCTGAAACCAGTTTGTTCAGAATCACTAGGAGAATCGCTTGACATATTTTTTACACCACATTTTTTTTCATAAATTTCAGTTTTGTTTCAGTAGGCTTCTACCCATAACAGTTGACGGGAATAGACACCTTGAGGCTTGAGACGGTCCGCTCGGTCAGTTTCCGTGTATTAGACAAACCCTGCATAGCACATCTCAGGCATTTCACACTTTACTAGGAAACCGACATAAACTACGGTGTAACTTGGAGATTTATTAAAAAAAAACACATATTCTGGCAGTCCTGATGAAAATCTTGTTGGGGTGTCTCGGTTTTTGTATATACTAAAAATAACGTTGTATACATAAGTACGTTGAAAGGGATATGTCGTTAGACTATTTTTGTAAGTAAATGAACTTTGACTCTTTGACATTCAACAATCACCCAAGCAATTAATACTACTGATTAGATAGGTTAGATAATAGATAATAGCATAGATTAGATAACCAATCAACTTCATCTATCACCAATCACATGTTACTAGTCGTATATCTTTAATAACTTATTCCTAATCAACTGTTGCCAATATCCTTCACTAATCACGTAACACCAATCACCAACTAACTATCACCAATAGGGGTTCAAAGGCAAAAATATTTCGCAAATCCCTATCAATAATTTCTTCTGCTTTGTATAGGAGTACATACAGTAAGAGGTAATTTAAAACTTAACATAGCAAATTCACCCTTATCTCCACAACGTAATACATATATTTCTTCTGAGATAAGAAGAAGAATCGCGAATTCGCACGCATTCGACAGGATTCGCGCGTTTGAGCGCGACCAAGAAGAAGAAGAAATGTGTGCATTACGTTGTGGAGATAGGGGTGAATTTTACTATGTTAAGTTTCAGATTAACACTTCGATGCGCTTTGACTCTGCGCTAATATGAATTGACCCTAAGATGACCAAGATGTCAAGAGATCAAGATGTATCTCAAGACCTACTTAACCAATCGAATTAAAAAGTATCCTATGTGTTGCTCCAGGGTACTCGTATAAACTATTACCGTACTTTCCACATAATGTCTGTACACAAACAAGATAAACAGGCAACACATCCAAAACTATCTGAATGCATTCTGTCCTTAATCCCCCCAATTAACTTGTTTGCAAATATTTTTAATGTCTCTTCTTCTTCTTCCTCGGTCCCTCAATTATGAGGATCGCGACCAAAAATTCGTCTCCATTTAGTTCTGTCTGAAGTGAGTGCACGGCTAGTTGTATGTTGGGCCAACCGCACTCCTGACTGTATCACTCTAACATCATCTAACGGGCGCCCGACCTCTGGCTCTCCTGCCATCTTGTGGCCATAATGTGACCTATTATGAGATTACCCTCCAAACAATGTTTCGGAGATCGCATGACATGCCCGAAAAATCTCCGAACTCTTTGGTGGCAAATCACAGACAGATTTTCAATGTACAGACACGCAAAGTTTACGTTTTTTGATAATTAGGTATAAATACACAAAACATTAACATTTTAACCTACTCAACGAAAATTTGAATAAAGGCACAAATTATTCAAGATGATAAAAGACTAAGCATCTTCATCGCTATTGAAAATCTTGGCTTCGCAAGCTAGGTCTGGGGAGCGAGTGTGCTGGGGGCTGAGACAAAGGTACCTGCGGCTCTAACGAGACAAAGCATTGCACTTGCTAAGAAGTGAGACGAAGCGAAGCCAGATAAAGGCAGGCTTGTATACCTACGACGATGATTTGAAAAACTTTTTTATCTCTCCTTTGAGTGAGGGAAATTTTCTTTGATAATGAAGAATTTCTTTAAAGTTATGTTTAAATGTCTGTAATTTTTGAAGCGGTTTTGTGCGAGATTTTTGGTATAAACTCGATTGTTAAGGGTTTGAGGAATGGATTTTTAAGTGAGCCTACGATATGGATACGAGAACTGGAGCAATCACATTTAGGTTTAATGAAATTCTTTAGATCAAAAAATAAAGTCATCAATATATAAAATAATCTAAAACAAATTAAAGACTGCAAAAGATTTTTGAAGATTTAACGATAATAATATTATCGTTAAATCTTCAAAAATCTATTGTGGTTATTTTTGCGTTTAGTCCAGCTAATTTAGTTTGATAAGTAACTATTTCGTTTTATAATCGACAAATGAAAATATTCAAATTCAGTTAAATATTTTAACATAATCAGATGACAACCCTTTGCATGGAGATGCCAGGTATAAGACTGACAAGGTAGGTACACTGCTCCACTACACTACAATGTAATTAAAAATTAAGCACCGTCGTCTCAGGTGTTCTTCAACAAAATGCATTAATTAAGTTCGCGGGAAAAACCTCAAATAAGGCATGTAGCTAATTAACTAAGTTGCCTCATATTCCAGTACTTGCACTTAACCGTTTATGTAGTTAAGGCCCATTTAGATGGAGAGAGTTTCTCGACTCGAAGATACGATTATCGAAAGAACATTTAAAAAGTTTCTTCGTGTAAACATTCACGATTATCGCCCTTCCCCTTGGGCGACAATTGCCTCGCAATAGAATATATCTGTCTCCATGTAAACAGATCTTAATCACTGAAGTCTGAACTCGAATGGCAAAACTCGCTCTCAAAAACGGTTCAAACCGATTTGTACGATACTCGTATGAACTTGAAAAAATGTCATACGAGATCCTGTTTATACAAGTCGAGAACTCGTAAGCAAGAATCTTCTTACTATAATTTTCGCTGTGTAAACAGTCACAGTAATTTATCGCCTGCGAAAAATTACTTGCGAATCTCGTATGACATAATCGTAGGCGAGAATTTAGTTCTTGCCTGTATGTAAACATTATGATACAATAATCTTATGGCGATTATTGCTTGCGATAGTAGCATACGATTTCTCGGCAAGAATCGTTCGAGAAACTCTCTCCATCTAAATGGCCCTTTATACTATGTATTTACTAAGCCTATGTTTTTCTTTCGTACGGTTTTGTTGGTTCTCTACTGTAATGACTACCCGTATAGCCAATGCTTTGTTTTCAGTTGCGGTTAAGGCTTTTTAAATAAGGATGTGTATGCTTAAGAGAAATGAAGTAGAAACGATTTTTCACCTTGAAGAGGCGTATAGTAGTAGAACGTTCTCCAACATAGTTTTTTTCAATTGTACAAATAACTCTAGAATTACTATTTTCTAACAGCATAAATAACGTTCTGCTATAAATAAAAAGAGAACAAAAACCCTAAACCTATTCAACACAACACACAATTTTCCTAGAAAACTTAGGTTAACAACAGCATTGAAGTATTATAGTAAATATAACATAAAAGCTCTATTTTATCAAGCTACAAAAAGATTCAGCCGACAAAAGGCACAACCCTGAAGGTAATCCTTGAGTGGGCAGTGAGCATACGTCGTTTGGGCAAACTCCCAGTGTCATTATAAAATACGGGCCACAATGTGGATTCACTTTGAGAAATGGAGGGCGGGCTTCTGAACACCTGGGTCCCGCTCCAACTATGTATGTACGACGTCGTACGGCGCTGTTGTTCCCTTTTTGTAAGTTGCAAAGTCACTCGAGTTATATTTATCGACTCTCTTAAAGTGAATAGCATAATGTGTTGCTTCTTGTTTGTTGTGGTTTTTCTACCTTTTTGTCATATTATATTTTACGAAACATACATAGGTGGGTGCGTCGGCTTTGGTAGACGAGGGTACAATAATTAAAAAAAAAACGAAGTAATATTGAATTATTTCTACTCAAGTTTACATGCGTAGACACTGTTGTCTCACTTAATTGACAAATCGGTCCCTGGCTTTTAATCAATGACCTAAAGACAGAGGACTCGGAATCGCGCAACGAGATACAATTCTGTTATTCGGCTCGTCACAGAGCATTGTACAATGTGACTGTCGATTATAGGACACCTCCGATCACTTGTGGCTTTGTAATAAATTAGTGGTAGTAATAAAAATGATATTGACTAAAGCGTATTAGGTAAAAGGTTGTCGCTATAGAATAAATCCCAAATGAAAACTCTGTTTCCACTTTGTAATATCTTCGTACATTACGTACGGCTATTCATAATATAAACCTGGAGTTTAAATGAATTAACTATTTGCTAATTCATTTCTAAATCTGCTAGAAAGCCAAATAAATCCATCCAAATAGGAAGCGTCGAAACGAAAGAGACTTTTTTAAAACTTGTTTTGTGTAACTCCAATTGGCCACGTTTCGACGTCACTACACTACATCTGGGTCCGTAAACACCGTTCTCTCTAATTTGTTTGCCACAACCGTGTGTCGCGTTTGCTCTCGCCAAATGTACCGGGGCTACGGCGCGTTTTATCATGAATTTTCTTTAAACACCTCTTCTAGAATGCATATTATTTGGTATTCACTAGCGGGAAGTTCCGCGAGGCGCTCCGCAAGTGTTCGCTCAGTAATGCGCACGTATATTTTGCCAAAATTGTCCACCTTATTGTTTTTAGTTAGAAATAACTCAAGACCTGTTCAGCCAGGCGGTTTATTGAATTTCTGGAGTGTTCAGGTGAATTATTTCTTGAAAAGATTTTCGTTTGACGGTTATTTTGAACGATAAAGTTTTTGGTATTTACTGAGGTATTGTTATTGCACACTACCTCACCTGTCTATGACTTGAGCTAAAATATAGCATGACTGTTTAATGTTTTTTATCAATCATAACTTTATAAAATAATCGTATAAAGAAGTCATAGCAATAAATGTTATGTTTTAAGTGTGGTTTGTACAACACACATCTTTTCAAATTAACGGAGAAGAGAAGTTACTGACAAAGTTTTCTGATTGGAGAGACACTTGACGAAAAAGTTTCTATTGCTTTCGCATTAAAGGAAGCAGTAAAAGAATAAGGTATTGTTTGTAGTGAGGATTGATCGTCGGCACGGAACAATCGCATTAGAATGCGATGCTCGCGTTCCGCCCGCTTTCTCTCGGCAACTTTTAATAAGGTCACAGGTGTTGTACTGCGAATGAATATTTTGGTTCTACGTAAGTTGGGAAATAAAGGATACCTAAATTCTTACAAGAGCCTGAGTATATTATCACCGGAGCGGGCCGTAAAAATAGAGGGCAGCTATATTTTAGTGTAATAATGTTGGAACGGATTTGGCTTCAGCTTTTGGCAGAGGCGTGCGTTGCTCGATAGAACCTTAATGTACACGACTTAAATATCCTTTTTGATCATTTAGCAGGTTTTCGTTTTCAGAACAAAGAAAATATTTTAATTGAATCCACATTTTTATTTGCAAGTTTTTATTGCAGTACGTTTTAGCGAAATTATATTTTAAGCTATTGTAGCACCTGTCATAGGCTTAAGAGATACAACAGTAGTGTTGGTAGGTAGTTATACGAATCCAGCTAAAGCGCAGGTCAGTCCGTATAATGAACGGAGAGGAGCGGCGCTGCAGTTATAAATTGTACTAACGTCGAGCCAAACGGGCTGTTTTGGATAAACGATATAAAACACGACACTAAAATAAAAAAGCGAGGACATTTGTTAACTAATGACTGAAATCAAATACCCAACCAGTTCTGCCGTTTTACGAGGTCAATCAATCTTAGATGATTTTTTATACGGTGTCTGTATTTTTCGTTTAAGCTCGACCGCATATTACCAGAACTTTCTGTCAGAAAATTTCTGATGCGTGCGCGAAGACCCTCTGCGCATACATTTTGTCCTAGAGCCAACAGGCTATCAGTGTACGGGGTCTAAGGCAGACTCCACCAAAGCGGAGATGTGCAGAGATGTCTCTTAAACGACCAATAGGAATTCGTTATGAGTTGAAGCTAAGCGGAGAGATTTGAAAATAACGCAATCCTATTGGTTAATCGAGACATAACCGCACATCTCCGCTTTGGTGGAGTGCGGGCCTAATACATGAGCAGAGTTGCGCGTTAGTATTTTTCTGACAGAAATTTCTGATCATGTGCGGCAGGGCTTACTCTTGAAAGGGTCATCAGTATTGTTAAATATCTCTAGGTATATTAGGACTCGACTGGAAGTTCTGTATCAAAAAAATGAAAAGGAAAGAATGGAAAAACGCGTGTCCCTCTTTTTTTTCTCTAGCTTCTTTGTTTTTAATCTCGAATTTTAAATATCGGTTACGTTTCGTTCTCGGAATGACCACACTGCCTCCACTGCGGACTAAGCGACACGTGTACGATTTTTTATATCTTTTTTGACTCGCTGCAAAGAGAATAGCGTAATATGTTTCGATTACCGTAGCCTCGGGTTTGTTTCAACTGAAAAATGTGTCTATGTTACCAACTTTCCAATCCAATCGCTGCTTTTTTCATGTTATTGTATTCCCTGCTTTGACTGCAGGCTAACTTTTTTCATAGGTACGGGACATTTTTCTCTCATTGTTCATGTTATTTTGCAAAGAGTTTTAATCGATCTCAAAACAACGTAGGTTAATTAAGAAGCAGGGTTGTTAGGTATATGAGATTTCGGATCTGGACTTGGATATAGAGTCTTTTATCGGTTTCGGTTATGATTATATATATTTCGGTTATGATTATGTAAGGTGTTAAAAAATCAACTCTAAGAATTTTGTGGGGTTACTTGGTATCGGAAATTGAACAACTTTTGTTCTACAACTTTTCTAAATTCGCCAATTATTTTTTTGCCTTTTAATCAATTTTTTTTTGATTTGTATAAAATTATTTAAAATTATAAAAAATACGCGAATTTCGATAAGTTGTAGAACAAAAGTTGTTCAATTTCCAATACTGAGTAACTCCATAAAATTCTTAGAGTTGAATTTTTAACACCTTGTATATAATATGGTTCGATTATACGAAAACTTCGGATAGTTTCAGGTATGGATATTGGACTTTTTTAAGGAGTTTAAACATTATTTTTATTAAGATACCACAGTATCTATTAAAGGGCTACATGCCTAAGCAAGTATTTTAACTCCGCCCCTATCGCAAAATATTCTAAACATTTAGGTACCAGGGAGGGGTTGAACGACATTGGTCAAGTCTGATATTCGTCAAATCGGCAATTCGTCAAATTTGATATTGGTCAAAGCTGTAATTCGTCAAATCGTCTGTTGGTCCAATTATGAAATTTGCCAAATACGCTATTGGTCAAGTAATTTTAAGTACAATCAACTGTAAAAATGAAAGTACCTCATGATATTTTTTTTATTAAATTCATATTTATTTACATAGAATTCATACTCAACACAACAGTTTTAAACACTTAAAGGCATAACATTTTCCACTCAATAATTTTTCTATTTTGGCATCTTTTATGATGCTGGATGTTTTCCTCTGCTTCTCATCTTCTCTTTTAACTTTATTTATATAATATTTCGCTTCTTTTTATGAATACTTATGACATGAAAATATTATGTTCTTCTTGTACTTTTATTCCTAATCTCCGAAGCCAAGCCTTGACTGCGTTGGTTGTACGATGGCGTTCATTTGCACAACACCACATGTCCTGAGAAATCCTTTTTTGGAATTGATCAGTAAAATATTTTCGAAAATTGTCCGCCCTACTGTCATTTTCTGGCATCATCTCAAGTATTGCTAACCATCCTTCAGGAATATACTGAGAGGGGTAGAAACGCTAGATAAGTGGTTGGTCTAAATTTTTTTTTCAAATTGTCGTCATTCATCATTCCTAGTGCTTTTGCTTTTTTATAAATTGCTTGATTAAAATAAAAAAAAACAGTCTTTGACAAGAACATCAGGGAAAATGCTTTTTGCAGCGTTCATTATTGCCATTTCGTAATCACATTTTAGAAAATTCACATCAAGTTTGAATTGAGAACGCAAAACCGAGAATAAGTTTACTACATAGCAGTGGCGAAAGCTCCATACAACTCGATTCCTATCGGCTTCCCTTTCGAAACGAGTAGTTACTGGAATTCACGCAGCACACTTGAGCAAGATAAGCATTTTTTGGTCCGGCTTCCCTTTTAAGAAAATTCACCCTACGCCACTGCTACATAGGGACCTATACAGCAGGTGGCTTTTCCTTTTGTAAGTTCCTACAAGTAAGTTATGTGAATTCAAAACGCATGTTTTTATCGACTGTACATGGACTTGACCAAAAGCGTATTTGGCAAATTTTGTAATTGGACAAAAAGACGATTTGACGAACTACAGCTTTGACCAATATCAAATTTGACGAATTGCCGATTTGACGATTAACAGACTTGACCAATGTCGTTCAACCCCCAGGGAGTCTACTCCCTAAGCACGAAGTCCGTGGTTTCGCCCTTAGTTACGAGCGTTTCCTACTCCCTATCACCTACGGACATACGATTATTTCGGGGCCCGAACTAAGAATGAATGACAACACGATTTGACAGCTGTCCCTACTACCGATGTGTTTTTGCCCGTCCGAAAAGTTGAACTTGAGACTTGTTTTGTTCACTCCTACGTTTCGGGCTACTTTCGGATGGGCGACTTACTTCGTTGACGGACTTAGGGAGTAGTAGTGATACGGGTACGATATTCGATAGTTTCGGTTTCGGTTCCGGAGCTCCATAACATCCCAATTAAGAACGTAGAAATGGTTTGTATTGTAACACAATGTGTACTTACGAGAGAACATTATTGTAACACAGAGGTACTAAAAGTTGAATTGTATCAAAACGTACTTAAGTCTGTATCGGTGTGATATTAAATTAGTGGCGTCGGGTCGAGAAGCCAGCCCCTTCCAAGTGGCTGGTCTTGCTAACTAATTGTTGATATTCAGCAGTCAGTTGGCTTATGCTACGTCAATTTTAGTTCTACTGTGTATTTGCTGATATGTCTGTCCTAGGATTAAGATGCTTTGGCTTGGAATCAAACAGTTCATGCGAGAGATAACTTCGTAAGTTACTGCGTATAAGTGACGACAGGTTGAGGTATAGGTTTTAACGTGTGTATGTATGATCGATTGTACATTTGTAAGGGATAATTATCGTCGAATATATCTAAAAGTGAAATAGAATCCGTAAAGTTATTTGTTAGAAATAAAAAAAACGTATAGGAAATGATAGGCTACTTCGTTTGTGAATTCCCGTTTACTATTACATTTTAACCACGGTCTGACCACAATGTATTCAAAATCTTTTGATATTTCTTAAAAACCGTTGTAAATGCTTATGAAAAGTCGAGTGCACGGTTCCAATTTGTTGTTTCCTATGGAGAAGAGCCGGAAAGAAACTCCATGGTTAGTGCGTGTACACGTAGAAAGCGGGTTGCCGGCGCCGATCTGTCAGCGCTTGTCGGTGCTGGTCCGCGCAGTTAGTCGGCGCAGGTAGTCTCTATACTGTGTGGCGAACCAGTGCCGACAAGCTCCGAACTGCGCCGACAAGTTCCGACCTGCTCCGATCAGCGCTGGTAGGCCGTCATTTGTTGCTGTATTAGCAAGGGAATAAGGTGTATTTCTGTAAAAAAATGTCAGCCCCTGCTTCTACCCGCTTCCTTTATGTAGCGGTTACCTGCACGCACCAGTACCGACAAGCGCTGGCTGGTCGGCGCCGGTTACCCGCTTCCTTTATGTATACGCCATTACTCTTTGAACTTCACCTTTCGCTGTGTCTATATAATTAACAAACACTTCCCTTTTTCCATATTTTTAGGGAGATTAAGGTGCTAATGATTGTTATTAGGCGAAGTAAATCACCAACAAAAAAACAGTTATTGCTTTGCGAGACATGTTTCACCAAACGCGGCGTTATTAGCCACACAGGCCAGCGTGGTAGTCTAAGGCCTTAACCCTTCTCATTTTGAGAAGAGTCCCGTGCCCTGTTTATGGGCGGATACTTATACGTATGGGGTAAAATCGGGGAACATAGAAATTAAGCATGTTTGTTCTACTGAAGTACTGATGCTCAAATAATGGTCTGTCTTTATTGAACCGTTACTAATTCTGCTTTGAATACCGACCGCATCATTGGCCCGCCAAATATCTCGGAATCAACGAACAGTAGTAAAAAAGTACTCATTGCCTTTCGGTTTTAATGTGGAAGTTTTTAAGAGGGAATAGTACCGTAGGACAAGAATTTTAATAAACCTTTTTTGAATACCTAAGTTCGTCGTTGGTAAGTAAGATGATTTGATTATTGATGACAATTTTTCAGAAGGAACTCAATCGGAACTAAAAAATCCGACTAAGTGCGTCAGACTACACACAGTGAAGGGTTTCGCAGTCAGTATGACTTTAAAATGGTATTAGTTATTCGTAAAGTACACAAAATATTCAGGTTCAATATCATTTTAAAATACAAAGTTATTTTTGATGTTGATTTAAGAGGGCTATCGCATTTTCTCACCTCTCTCGCTCGCACAATACCTTAGAACAATACCATATTTTTTAAGAATGTTAAATTAAAAGATGCATTTTTTAATAATGTATTCAATGGGCTCCCTTTAAAATAATATTAATTTAATAGGTATAATTATTAAAAACATTTTTATTGTGACATTTATTAAACTTATCTCAAAAACGGATCATAATAATTATTGAGCTGAGTTTATTAGGGAACACGATAGTAATGTGTTTTTAATAATTACCTATCAAATTAATATTATTTTAAAGGGAGCCCATTGAATACATTATTAAAAAATGCATCTTTTAATTTAAAATTCTTAAAAATATGGTCCTGTGCGAGCGAGGCAGGAGACAAAATGCGATAGCCCTCTTAAGTCATTTTGTCCATGCAAAATGACAAAAAGTTCTTAGAAACTATGGAGTTGCTTTTTCCAAACCCAACTATAAGTTGGTCGTCTATTACTCGTAAATTAGTAGAGCATACTTAGCTGTGATAGTTTTCCTTTAAAAAATATACTACTAACGTGTTTTTTTTTCAGATATTCAGAAATAGCGGCTTAGCTTGTAGGGGCGAGAAACGTTTCTAACTCTAACAAAACTTACCAATTTAATGCTTAATATTTCGTAGACGGGTCGTGTATTGAAAAAGTCTTTATAACGTCACACAAAATTTTAGAAAGACCTATTCAAAAGAGAAAAAGTAAAGAATAAAAAAAAAAATGTCTCTTTGATCTATACAATTTTTTGAAAAGATTAAAGTTTATGTTTTAGCGCAGGTAATTTATAATTATATAATATAAGCTCCATACACAATCAGTTAGAAGCATCTGATATCGGACCCTAGCATCGGACATATTAATATTAGGTACTGGTATGTCCTACCTTACGTAAGTCATCGCACAATGATTAATTACGTGGTTTACTCGCGGTTGTGTGCGTGTGGTGTAAAGTTCCCGTTCGATAGGGAAGGGATACATTGATTGAATTCCTTGCAGGTAATTAATATTTTGGAAGTTTCTAAATACTAATATAAAGTTCTTTTACGTATTGATCATACATTAAATTATTACAGAAAGAACCGCTTCTTTATACCTAAGTAGGCGTGTAGAAAAACGTATATTCGGGTGTTATACTTAGTTATAAAACTTAGTCATAGATAGCATTTTTGTCAAAACAGTGGTGCAGTAGGACGATACAACTAAGAAGTCTTTTCGGAAAACTTCGTAAAACCGATCACCTCCGAACTAAGTGCGACTTCACGACCACGAATGTTTATTAGTACATCTGCAGTAAAAAAAAAAAACTTTACACTGACGCAATAACTGTGAGTGGAGCAAAAATTTGCGATTGCCATTGATTGTACGATCAGTACATTTACTTAACTTATCGAGTACTGTAATTATAGACACAATAGATAAACAATGGCACTGACGATCCGGATCGTCGGTCGGGCCGCTAGCGGTTAAGGCGTTTCCCCCAGCGAAAGTGGCGTCACTTCAGAAGAAAAGCAAAATTTCTGTCAACACACAACAGATTGAAATTTTGTACGTACAACATTTTAGTCAAGTGTTGTAGGAATTTAAGAACACCAAAAAACAACACTTGACATCCTAGGTAAGAAGTTTTAGTAATTAATGCTAAAACGGCAGTTTTTATTACTTATCGCTTAAACTTCGAATCCAGAAGCTCTAGTGTTGATATTTGGTGTTCGAAAATTTCTACAACACTTGACTAAAATGTTGTACGTACAAAATTTCAATATGTTGTGTGTTGACAGAAATTATGCTTTTTTTCTGAAGTGACGCCACTTTCGCTAGGGGAAGCGCTTTAACTTATAAGTTGTGTTCTACTGTATTGTCGGCGATCAGTGGGGCTAATATCGTCACTAATCAGGGGTTTTTTTTTTTTTTTTTCTGGCAGGAGTGGGAAATCCTCATGGACACTCAAGCCACCTCACGGATGAGATGGCTTGAGTAGTGTCGGACTCTTACCGACTAAAACCACACTCCTGCCTTACAATATGACCTCCTATTTGAGGATCGGGGACTTTGCTCAGCTTAACACTGTTGGACATAATTTTCCTACATTGCTCTCTTGGCTCACATTGGGGCCAGGGATACAGCTTACACAGTTTAGAGCACTTTACAATAACTATCCACTAATTTAATACAATTTCTTTAACTTTTTAATTACTAATATTTACCTATCAACTGTAATAAAATTAACGTCTTTCTTTCCTTTATTTTGTCTTTTTTTCATGTGTTTTTTAATCATCTTTTTTTTTTTTCTCTTTTTTTTTTTTTCATCTTTTTTGCTTGCATTTTGCATAAACCTATTTAACATTTTCTTACTTTTATTTCTATACTATACTAATCAGGGGGTTAAGAGCGTTTGTCCTCCGCCACCGTCACCGAGAAACGAGATTATTTCGGACCGAGTTCGGAACGACGTGACGACGATCGTGTGTCCACCGTGACCAATCTCGGTGGTTCAGACACAAGAAAAAAACTAGTGCACCGGCGTGGGGGGCATGGGGGCTGATGATATCCAATTCTCAAATTGTGACAAAATCTCTCGATTCTTCAATGGAAATCAGGCTGGTAACCCTAGACAGGGGCCACTAGTTCGCACGGGAGCCGTAACATACGCAAGGCTACATAATCAAGCTATAAATTTCCAGTAAGCTGACCTCTCATTACACGGAAAGCCTATAAAATGCGAGATCAGATTATACTGGAAATGAATAGCTTGAAATGTACGAGGGCAGGACTATCGCATATCGTGACTTCATATACGCGAGTAAATTAATGTTGTGTTACCTATAAACAAATTAAGTATAGTTTTTCTCCTTTGAGGTACGTGCGTAAGAGTGTAGTATTTCATGACGATTGTAGCTGATAAACAGAATAGCTAATAATCGAGTTACGAGTATTTATTTATTTGTTTACTTTTTCAATGTTTATGTGAATAATTTTAGAGAGTAAGGTTTAGCTATTTCTTGTTACATTACTAAGTTACTAGTAGTGCTTAACTATGTTTTTATGTTTAGTTTCTTGTATAATTCATGTTATTTTTTATTTAATTATTAGTTACATGTGTTTGTTTATCTAGATAAGGTTAGTCGGAAAGGGGGTACTAATCCGAAAGAGTGTTAAAGTACCCATAATAATCAGTATCTTTTGTTCTACAACTTTCCTCAAAAGTCAATAGTTTAAGAGAAATAGCTGTTGAAAGATTTCATAAAAAATATGCTAAAAACTATCTATCCTTAGCTATGATCAGCTGTGTTTACATTTTTGCTTATATTTGGGGTCACGAATCAGAAGCTCCATTTTCTCAATTCGTAACTAAAGCGCAGAATTTTATTAGGAGAATTTTTAAAAAACTGAAATAAAAATCATTTTTAAGGGAAATAAAAATTACGGAATTTTAACACTTGCTTTAAAACTGTCATCAGTGATACTTTAAGTGGACCGCGAATTAGTACCACCTTTCTGACTAACCTTGTATATACAACGTGTTACAAAAATACCTCTAAAGCCGAAAGGGAATTAAAAGGTCCCTTGTAAAAAAAAGTCTATTGGCAATATTTTAAAATAAAAGTAATACCCAAACATTTTTTTTGACAAATCCTAAAATAAAATCATCACTGAAACGCAACCTTGAAAATATAAAAGTAAAGAGTAGACTACCCAGAAAGTTATTTACATTCTTACCTAATTTCCTCTGAGAGGTAAATGACAACAACCATAAAATACTACTTGATTAACATTTTCTTTTTTAAGGGAAATTATGTAAAACGTTGTGTATATGACAATGTTATTAATGATCTACTTGATTCTCATCGTCCACGTTAACTCTACACGCCTATGTAAACAATCCACCCAGTAACAGTGAGATTGGATTTCAATCAGAGCCTTTATCAGATGGCTAATGAATCACCTTTGACTAAATATGTCTAGCACAGTTCAATACAATATGGGGCTTTGTCCGTCGAAGCAGTGGACGGCGCGGCGACCAAACTTTGTGTGCTCTCGGACTATTCACAGGATGTGTTCAAAGCGTTCAGGCAAGCTGCAACAGTAACCTTAATATCCTGTCAAATACACATTTACCTCCATTGATTTGAGGTCCGAGTGGCTGCCTGTCGTGTATTGGATGAATCAATGTACCCTCACAAAGGCTTGATTGAACATTGATGTTAGATAAAATACTTGGAAATAGATTGGAATGTTAAATTGTGGTATATGATGTGACACATACATAAAAGTTTAAAATGCATGTAAGCAGGATACAATGTTAGTTGGAAAGGGGGTACTAATCCGCGGGCCACTTAAAGTATCACTAATGACTGTTTAAAAGAAGTGTTAGAATTTAAAATTCGATAATTTTTATTTTCATTCAAAATTATATACAGGGTGTTTCGTATATAATGGTCCAACGTTAAGGGGTCGATACGCGATAAATTCAGCTATCACATACCACAATTAGATATTTTTTTTACCATAGGTCTCAGAATAAAACATTTTTTCAATTTGTTTCGAAAAATTTAACTAAAAATTAAAAATTTATTGTATATGATAGCACATGTACCTATTTAGCAGTTATAACCAAGAAACAAAATAGGACAATAATGTATTGGGTTGAAATTACAGCTACATTAGAAAAACGAGGAGACAATTAAAAAAAAAAAACTTAGACCGATGGTAAAAAATAGTTCAAATTGTGGTATGTGATAGCTAAATACACGGTGTGTCGACCCCTTCACGTTGGACCACTGTTTACAACACACCTGTACATTTATGTTTTTTCAAAAAATCTTCGTCCCTGCTTTAGTTAAAAAATCAGAAAAGAGAACGTCTATTCCGCGACCTCAAATATGACTTAAAATGTAAACACGGCTGATCAAAGCTAAAGATAGATAGATTTTAGCGTATTTTTTATGACATTTTTGAACAGCTATTTCTCTTAAACTATTGACTTTTGGGGAAAGTTGTAGCACAAAAGTTATTTATTATTATGGGTACTTTAACACCCTTTCGGATTAGTAGGTTCTCCGACTAAACTTGTATACACGACGGAACAGGAGATTATTTCGTAAATTTTACAGATACTGAAAAACTGTTAACTGATATCAAAACTAGGTTGCCTATAGAATAAAATATCATAAATATATTTTTTCAGTTTTTCAGTATCTGTAATAACAAAACAATCGCCTGTTGACACTTGTCTTTGCCACCCTATATAAAGTTATTATGAAGATAAAAAGTTTGAACTTATGAAACGATTCACGCGTCACACATACAATTGAATTTAACAACATTCGAGCTGGAATTGGCAGATAAACGTGTGGTTTAATAGAACTGTCACCAGTTGGCTGAAAGTTTTAGAAATCCAATACGGTAGGCTTCAAACGCACGTCCACGTCCAGTGTTTAGATTTTTTGATATTCGAATTTGCGTCGTATCACGTGGTGGTTTGAATTTTCATGACAGACGTTTTATTTATGGTTTACCAACAGTTATTCCAGCGAAACATGAAAAATATGCATAACAATAGAAATCATAGCACTACTGAACACCGGTAAACCCCGCCTGCAACGTGTTACACAAAAATATCGTTATTTTAATAATAATAATTGAAGACTACGAATATGATAAAAAATCAAATATCTTGATTTGGTACACGAGGTTGTCGACATGTGGGATGTTGACTCAGCAGTCATTGTGTCGATAATCGTTACAGCCAATCGCATAATAGCCAAGAGCCTCGACCAACATCTGATGAGGCTCTCGTTAGGCAGCTGGATCAAGGGTTTGATTCAGAAATCGGTACTTCTGGACACGGCGCGTATTGTTAGGAAGTTCCTCACTTTGGAGCCCTGACCACCGGTAGCTTGGACCCTGTTCCCGATGCCGGTGGGCTACTATTTTATATATTTTTAAATGTATATTGTTTTTATTTATGATTAATTACGGTTTACTCACGTGCATTTTTCGGGATTGCCCGACTAGTTTCGGATCCAAACGGAGCCCTTAATCATGAGCTGATCACGCGGCGCGGTCGCGAGTCGAAGTCCGACTCGCGACCTCGCCGCGTGATCAAGTAGTGTCAAGCGGAAGTCCAGACGTAGAGCACCCTAGCCGGGTCCAGACGAATGTAACGTGTAATATACTGTATCGTGAAATGTAATGCAAATTCTGTATGTGGATGGCACTACGAGCATTACTTGTAACGCTTGCGCCGGCGCTCGCCGTGATTCATCGGCTGTCGGTATTTAGCGCGAACACAAAGGCGCTCGCAGTGCTCGTTTGGACGGCGTTTGTGACGGTTGTGACGTGTGTACGTTCATGATGTGGAGTGATAAAAAATCGCTTGAACATATCAGTTTGTATCAAGAAAAACCTGTTATTTGGAAAACAAAAAATCAGGATTACTTTAAAAAAAACTGAAAAACGATGCTTGGTATATTGCTATTGGTGGTTTGGTGATATTGCTCTTTCATTGGGAAGAGAATATGTAGAAAAATGCAAGAACAAAATGATTAGTTTGCTTGCTTCACATCCAAAGGAAAGAGTAAAAGTAAAGAAGAGTCATTATTTAATTTTATAAGACTCATATTATATTAATTATAGTATCTTGTCTTGATATTTGAGATGCAATCTTTGTTAACAAATATTCAAAATCAGTAGGCGTCATCCGGGTAAAGTTTTTATATTGGCCACTTATTTGCTGAGATTTTAGATCCAGAAGTAAAGAAGATCTTCTCTTATATAACTCAGTTTTCCACCATCGACGCACCAAACGTTTCTTCCGGTCTTCAGTTAATAAATTCATACAAATAAAAGCAGCACCAGCAGAGTGGAAACAGCCCTTGAAAAAGATTCGCTTACACGATTCGCGTTGTGTTCATGTGCCGTCCACACTGTTGACGCTAAATTACACGTAATCTTACATTACGCGTTACACACGTCTGGACCCGGCTTTAGAGGTAGGTACCCGAATCACCCACATGTATGTTCCGCGATTTTTTATAGGTTTTCAGTTATGATTGACGACACGTTTGGTGCAGCGGCTGAGCGATTGGAATCTGCGCTACAGGGGGTCTACTCCCTAAGCACGAAGTCCGTGGTTTCGGCCTCAGTTACGAGCGTTTCCTACTCCCTATCACCTACGGACACACGATTATTTCGGGGCTCGAACTAAGAATGAATGACAACACGATTTGACAGTTGTCCCTACTACAGATGTGTTTTTGCCCGTCCGAAAAGTTGAACTTGACACTTGTTTTGTTCACTTCTACGTTTCGGTTTACTTTCGGACGGGCGACTAACTTCGCTGACGGGCTTAGGGAGTAGGCCCCCAGGTCGCGGGTTCGTTTCCCGCAAGGAAAAAATATTTGTATGGCCTACAGATGGTTGTTCCGGGTCTGGGCGTTTGTGCATGTGAAGATTTGTGTCTGTAAACACACCCAAGATACAGGAGAAATCCTAATGTGGGGCAAAGTTTTTTTTTTAAAAGAATTACATTTAGAAAACAATATTTCTTTTCATGTTTTAGCTAAAAGTCTGACTTTAATAACATTTTTGATCGTAGCGTCATGAATAGTTGAGACAAATACGTGTTTTTTTAAATTAAATTATCTTTTCATCTAACTTAGATAAAAATAAGTATTAACGTACCTCTAGAGCACTGGTGTAGACATACCATGGTATGTCAGTATGTCTTTCATGTTCATCTTGCGCTTTCGTCTGACGCATGCCTGAAGCGCCATAGCGCAAGCAATATGCGCTATTGCTTGCGCTATGGCGCTTCAGGCACTAATGCTAGTTCGAGTCTTATGGCAATCAATATTGCATCCGCTTGACACTACTATTTGTGACACCTTGTATATTTAAATTGCAGTATTGTCTATTACGTAATAGTAGGAGTTCTAATTCTAACACTTGGCTACAGCATAACCAATACATTTTAGATACTTTGTTGGGTTATTTATTTGTATCTAATGTTATAGTTAAGATAGTTGAACGCAGTATAAATTGTAATAGGTTCTACTCAATAATGTCTATTTGACGCGCCAATCAAATCCATTATTACGGAGTGCCTACATTATATTCAATGTCAGTGATACTGATGGGCCGTTGAATAATTTACTTAATTGCCTAATCGTTAATTTATGTTATCTATATCAGAATAAATTAATACTCTAGATAGTAATTTTCAAATTAATTATTTAGTACGTTGGTAGCTCAGGTTGCTAATGTGTATTAATTACTTTATAAATGGTATTTTGTTTATAAATTCATCAGCTAATTACTGATATATTAATTGGAGAGAAATTTAGCCTCAGTTACCGACGTATTTATAGAGTGTAGGTTTCAAACCTGATTACAGGTATAACTAGAACATATAAGATTCTATTCTATTCGCACGTGTTCAACTCAGTGATCAGATTACATTTATAATAGAAACGCGATCGTCTTAGAGTGGGCGTGCCTATTATAATTAATATGCGTTAATTAAGCCCTGCTTGCATTGTCCGGATATAGGTTCCGCGTAACTGAACCTGGATGACCTTTTAAGATATATGTGCAAACTTGTGCGGTACTGATGTTGCGAGGAGACATTGTTATACATCATTATGTAAAACGGTGTTCTTAAAAGAAAAGGCTTTGCCATATTGCTTCAAATAGTCACTAAATTCTTTCGCAAGGCAAGTAATCAGGTAAATAAATGAAAAACTATGCTATTGCAATTTTTATGAGTTTAGTCAATAACTGAGATCATTTTTTAAATGAAACAGATGACGGGAAATATCTGCTTGTAAATAAAAAAAGACAAGGATACTTTAAGATCTAATAATATTATACTTTTAATAAGCACCTACATTACAGGGCAGGTCAATATTTAAAATGGCTGCTATTCGAAGAGGAGGAGGTTGGTATTACTAAAGGGGGTATTTTTATCTATGAAACTGTTTAACATGTCGTTAAGTCAGTAGTTCAATATCAAACACATTGTATACAGGGTGTTAACGAATTCGTGTAATTCCTTAAAACCACATGATCTACTACTGGTGTAGATTTCCCCCGCACGAGAATTAGCTTTTTCATCGGGGCTCTAAAATGGCACAGGACTAGAAATCCATGATTTTATTTAGATTTTTTTTACTTGATTTACAAAAATACCCATTTAGGGTTAAACTGTGTCACCAGTAGATCGCGCGGTTTGAAGGAATTACAAGAATTCGTTTACACCCTGTATACCATCTATTTGGTATCGTACGATGACTAAAGGAAGAAGTCAAATAACTTGAATGAGGGCTGATTTTTCAATCGTCAGATAACTTTTATCTGAGGAATAAGTTTTACGTTTTGACAGCTTTTGTATAGAGAATATGTCAAACCGTGATATTTATTCCTTGGATAAAATTTATCTGACGATTGAAAAATCGGCCCTTAGAAGAATAAGCAATTCTGCTTCATTGTAATTTACGGCAGAGGTTAGGTGGTAGTTCTGAGTATTATCAGAAATCTAATGAAGATATTTTCCTTTCTATACACATTCTGGTACGCCAAAGGAAAGTATGTATTTTGCGTTGTTGAACAGGCATTATAATTATAATAAAACTAGCTTTTGCCCGCGGCTTCGCCCGCGTTAATTTAGAATTTGACAATCAACTCTTTAAAACACTACTAATGTTTGTATTATAATTCAATCATGATTCGAAAGACACGTGGCGCCATCTGTTATCATAAGAACGTTATTGTTGTTTTCCTCGAGAACAGTACTTTTTTACACGATGAAAGGTACCCTATGTCCGTTTCTGTACACCTGACAACGTATATGCAAAATTTCAGGATGATCGGTTCAGTGGTTTAGGCGTGAAAAGGTAACACAAACAAACTTACTTTCGCATCTATAATATTAGCTAAGATGACATAGGACGACTTTCAGAAATGTTTGTGTGTACTTCGTGTTGCTGAATATTTTTTTCCAAATTTTATTCAGCGACTCGATTCGTTAAATAGCTTTTAGTTTCACGAAAACGTACAGAAAACATAAAGAATATATTGACCTTTCGATTTTTAGTGTTTTAGAAGCAAACTCACCAATATATTTTACATTCGCCTTCATGAGCCATCTCGGCTCTCTTGTTTGATTTAAGCGCTTCAGGCTGTGATTGGGTGTGTACATAGTGACACGCGTCAAATGCGCATGTTTTCATGGTGCACGCGTCTCGAGACTATTGCATGGGTGTGTGAGCAAAATTAAAACCCTGCTCCTACAAAACTTGTTTCACTCCAAAATTGCATGCAAGTTTGTTCTGTGGCCAATTTTTCATCATGATAAACATAATACGACACTATCTACCATTTTACATGATTAAATTATTATTTTTTTTGTTTTCTGTACATTTATATTTCAGCAGTAGAGCATTAAAACAAGTAATTTTCAAACCGGGCTGTCAGTGCACGCAGTGTTATCGTAGCATGCGCGTAGCATATTTGAAGCACGCTCGTAGAAGCACGTAGCAAGCGGGTAGAAGCAAGTAGCAAGCGCGTAGCAAGCGCGTAGCTTGCTCATTCGTGGTTCTGTATCATTGGGCTACGTTCACCTCATAACGTCGCCGCGTCGGTCACTTATTCGTATTGGATGGCTTAAATTTAGGCCTTGTCGTGTTAGTTCGGATGTCATCGCATCGGTTAGGATGCGGTGTTTTGTTTCGTGTTCAGTCGACGCTATGATAATGTGCGGTGGCCGAATTCACGTTAGTCGGTCGCACTATCAAATAACAATTGCGATTTTAAAGCTCCGTTTTAGGTTGTATTCGTGCGAAATGGGTAGTACTGATGAATATTGTGTGCCTATAAAGTGTATGTACTTAGTCAATTTTTAGTTTAGGTGACTTCGTGGGAAATTTACTCTATACGCCTATGTTTCTTACTTTTAGCAGGTTTGATTACAGTCCAAATAAGGTGGCCATCGGTCAAATTAGATAGAGTCATACCATTACAAAATAAAATACTGATATCCCTCCCAGAGCCGAGTTTCCGAGCACGAAAACACGCCGTAACTGAACGTTAACTAAATAATGTTCATTACGTATTAATGTTCAATTGGTATGTTTTACGCAGGGCGCGCGCCGTGTGACCGCGCTTCGCCCCCCGGGAAATCAGCTTTCGATTCTCCGAGCACACTATACTATACTTTACCTGTTTGTATAACTTACGAGCGTTTTTACCATCCCACATTACACCTACATGTTTCTAATCAACCGTATAAACGTACGTAAGGCTTCGACCCCAATCGGCTTATCGATTCATTGAAATTTCACCACGAAAATTAGAACGGGATTCTAATTTGACATCAAATGAAATGAAATTATGTTCGGTTATTATAATCATTGGGAAAAAATCAAACAAAAAGCGTCGGAGTAATATAAAAGAGGGAATGTCCTTTTAGATGGAGACCTTTAACTATCTTTTGTGGGTCATCACTACATAGTATAAAACAAAGTCGCTTCCCGCTGTCTACCTGTCCATATGTATGCTTAGATCTTTAAAACTTCGCAACGGATTTTGATGCGTTTTTTTTTAATAGATAGAGTGATTCAAGAGGAAGATTGAAGCCATAAAACGTACACGTGCACAGCCGTTTTTATGAAATGAGCGCTTGCCTCTTGACGAATAAGGAAATCTGTTTGTTTAAATGACTTATTGAGGAATCAAGCATATTATTGAACCAGCCGTAAATGAGTTATGTGTATGTGTATCGACACGGGCGCCTGCCTCCTAAACGCTAAGTGTATTGCGTTCGCCAACGTTCGATAAACAATGGTTCATAGGTACCATAATTGATTCGCCAATCTACTCGGCGTGCATTTCCACAATGGTCCGACCACATGGCGGCTGTGTTAGGCACGCGCTCTGTGCCTCGAACAGAAGCGTCAATGTAATGACTACATCATTGTTAGGAACGACGCTTAATCGACGTCTATGAGAATTGAATGCGACTGCTCTCGAAGCGGTGTGCATTGATGCTAACTTCGAGAGCATTGGTGTTTATAGGTTGTATTAGAAGAATTTCGTGCAATGTAGGGATTGTGTGTGTGTTGATGTTAATTAAACAAATGTTAATCATTTGAATCTATCGTAGCCGTAACGTTAGAAATACACCACCTCCGCTTCTGTAAGTCATGTGTTTACTTAGGGATAAATTATATAGGATAGGATAGGAATGTCATCCTCCAATGACCTTATACCTTATCACCAATCCCTTTGACAAGCGAGGTGATTAGGCCAATACGTGTTTAAGTATGTTCAGTGTAGCAATCTTGAAGCAGTGCGTGGTCGTTGGGCTGGTGGTCACTGACGAATAACTTAATTATCTGCAGTAAAGTGGACTTAAGCCTTTCCATTCGATCAACTTCTTACCCATGATAATCTGCACTTAGGTTAGATACACGTGAAATTCAAACGATCGCACGCACTATCAAAAAACACAAGTTTGGTAACAAAAACGCAATGACCGATCTTACTGACGCTTTAGACTGTGTAAACCCATAATCTCTGAAGAGTTGGCTATAAGCTATGTCTACAGTGCGCTTTGATGTTCATCTTACGTCTTCGTTTGAAGCATGCGTGAAGCGCAATAGCGCATGCCTTATTACTAGTTCGACAAAAGCGCATATGCCTCTAGCGCACGCTAATCCGTCTATTGTATGTCGACAGACGACTGACCGAGGTGCACCGGTAAACGATAAGTTGCATGCGTCTTATGGCAATCAATATTGCATGCGCTTGACGCAAGAGGAATTGAGAGTTGAAAGAGCAAGATGAACATGAAAGCGCACGGGTGTAGACATACCAATAGGGGTGTACCTACGGCTCTCTGATGTAATTGGATGTCAAACCTAGAGTGGGCATAATTGTCAGAGCCCAGGGGCCTGATTCACCTAACTAAAGAAGTTCAATTGCAGTGTATTTGTAGTTAAGTTTCGATTAAAACAACGCTTTTCGTATTCTCGATCGCTGTCAAATACGTTCGCGTGAACTTAACTGCATCGTGATTGCAACTGGATTAGCGTGTCATGAAATTACGTGAATTAGCCTAATAGTGTAGGATCATTATCCTAATCCTAACTAATATTATAAATGTGAAAGTAAGTTTGTTTGTTACTTTTTCACGCCTAAACCACTGAACCGATCATCCTGAAATTTTGCATATACATTGTCAGGTGTACAGAAACGGACATAGGGTACCTTTCATCCCGAAAAAAAGTACTGTTCCCGAGGAAAACAACAATAACGTTAATAGATAGCGCCACGTGTCTTTCGAATCGCAATTGAATTTACTATAGAAACTTTGGTAGTGTGTTAAGAGTTGATTGTCAAATTCTAAATTAACGTGAGTGAAGCCGCGAGCAAAAGCTAGTATTTTTATAAATTTAACTTAATAGTAATCAAATTCCGTGCTGCTTGAACTAAATTGTTTACTCTATTGAAGGTTAGGGTCCACCTATCGGCAGCGTATGCATCAGACGGATCGCACCAAACTGATCCGTAAGGTGTAGTGCGTCTAGCGTTCACAGCATTCGGAATGCCGGCGCGAGCATGCGCGATATGAGCCATCCGATTTATGACATTGTCATTCGATAATCCAAATGACATCATCGGCACGCGCGGTATTACCGACGAATCGATGCGTGCGTTCCGTCTATTGCCGGTAAGTGAATGTACTTGTATGACTAGCCATATAAAACATACTAAAATCCGTCCGATGCGTACGATGCGAACAATTGGACGGGTGCCTTAAAACGACGTCATGGTAGGGCAGTTTTTAGAAGTTCTGAAACTATCTGCATACAATTAAGAGCGTGTACGCCGGCGCCGCGCCGTACGGCATTTCATACAAATTTTCAAGTCTTTATTTTTTGATATGACTGAACCGATTTGATGAAGCTTCACACACATAAGCAGAATACTTAGGTCTAAAAAGTTAGTAGAAAACATTTTCGAAATGTCTTACTTAAAAAACGATGGTTGGAAATTTCTGTTTGTATGGAAAATTTAAAATCGGTCTAATTTAACTGTAACACTATTTTTCGAAAATGTTTTCTACTAACTTTTTAGTCCTGTGTATCCTGCTGATGGGTATGAAGTTTCATTAAAATGGGTTCAGTCAAATCGAAAAATAAGGACTTGAGTATGACGTACCGAACGGCGTAAACGCTCTAAAGAGATTCTGAAAAGCGTGTCGTACTAACACAGGGTACAACTTACATTTTCCTAACAGAAATACCAGATTTAATTAGGTCTAAAAGATCTCGAAACCAAACTCTGAAACGACTGCCTCTTTGGTCTAGTGGTCTCAAGGGCGACTGCTGAGCGTGAGGTCTCGGTTCAATCCCCAGGTCGGGCAAAGTGTCATTGGGTTTTTTCTGTGTGGAATTTCTCAGTAGCACCCCGGCGTCTGGATTTGTGCCCAGTTGATGGCAATGCCGATATGATTACCGTGTGGTGCCGGATGTAAACCCAATCTCTTCCCATCGGTGTCGTAAAAGGCGACTAAGGGATTCACTAGAGGATGGGCAGCAGCGTTCTCTGAGTACTTTAATGAACATACTGCGATCGCCAACCCGCCTGCCAAGCGTGGCGATTATGGCAAACCCCCCCCCAACATGGAGCTCAGGACCGGTCGATGTGGCGATGCTTGAGGGAGGCCTATGTCCAGCAGTGGATGTCTTTCGGCTGAATGATGATGATGATGATGGCAATAGACCCTTATTACATGTAGGGTTTCTGTTTTCTCGACATATTTTTTTTCTCGGGTTTCGAGAATTCTCGAGCCCGATTTCTCGGGTTTTTCGGGTCTTTCGAGAAATTTTTAAAAACCTTAAAAAAACAGCTTACGCCCTGTTTCTGGGGTACTCATGAACGTAGTTTATCTGTTCGATAGCGCTATTATTTCGATAAACTCATTGCGTTTCTGGACACCCCAGTCAGAAGATGATGTTAGTTCAAACTTCAGTTGACTGACCAATTTGGGACGTTAATCGGTTCCAGAACTTTATTTGTCGTTTTATATCATATTGTAACAAGAGTATTTGGAGTTTCATTATTAGTATTTTATTTTTAATAGTGAGTTTTGTACTCCCAGCGAAATGGACTCGAGTCTCGAGTAGTTCATCGGAGTCTGATTTTAAGTGCTGGAGGCTATTTCAAATATATCAGTACCAATAAAAAGGCATCGAAGAAATCCATCCGAAATATTCACGGATGAAGAGTTTAACATGAGATATCATTTTAACAAGGGCACTTTGATATACCTTTGTGAAATAACCAATCCTGCCCTAGAACCCATCATTTACATTTGCACCACAAATAGGTATGTTAGCCTAGAAATATTTTTCTTTCAGATAGAAATAAACTTTACTGCCCGTATTATAAATTCCAATAAAAATTTAAAATCTTACTTATTTTGTTTTAATAATGATTAAAAAAACAAAGAGAAAATATTGTGATATAAATTTTATATTTTATGTATGTAATGGTTCGTTTTAAAACCATTGCATATACTTACCAGAGGTGATTTTCATTTACACTTGGGGCCTAACTGCAAAAAGATGTAAAGTTTAAGGCGAGTAAAGTATATTTAGCTGGGCTTTAAAAAGAGACCACATCTAGTGGTCAATTTACAAACTTACTTATTGTTTGGATAGTTATCTAGTCGTCGATTTTGTATCCAGAAACCCAATAGTAGATGAACGGAGTTTATCTTACAGTTAATTTTTATTTGACGTTTTATGTCACATTATAATAAGAGTACTTGGAGTTGTAGGTATATTAGGTGTCTGTTTCGCTTGCCTCGCTTACTCGTGCCTCGTAAGGAGAGCGATCAGAAGCCAGAATGCAAAGATTCCGTAACCATTAAGCAAATTTTAAAGTAATAAAAGAAAATCTTTGATTTCTCGAGTTCTCGAATTCTCGAGGTATTTTTTCTCGTCTCGAAGTTGGCATGATTTCTCGACATTTCTCGACTCGAGAATTCTCGAGCAGAAACCCTAATTACATGAGACTTAAACATAGCGGCGAAATGAGGATGTATTACACAGGGTGTAAAAAGACCCATCACATAGCCGAAATCTACGCATTCTGTACATCAAACTAAACTACATTGGCCAAAAATAATCGCTAGGAAACGATTTTTATTTTTGGGCATAAAAAAACGCATTTTTTTGTAGCGCGCAATATGTGGTTGTGGCGATGCCGCGCGTTTGCATGCGTGCAGCGGCCACACAGCTGAGCCAAGGCGGTCGTGTGCGTTTGATATTCGTTGCGTTTTGTAACTTCAATGCGTAATTTGTTAGGAAAAATTTAAAATTTTGACAACGTTTGTATGGAAGAAAGTTTAGCATTATGACTTGGAAATCGTTTGTGGAAAAAACTAAAAAAAAAAAGTGTATTTTGACCATCAATATCTCCAAAACCAATGATTTCCCAGGTATGGTTTGTTCGAAAAAAGTGATCCCTATGATGGGTAGAATACGTGGTTTTCGTTATCGTTAAGGGTCTTTTTACACCCGATATACCTCTGCTAAACCCTTCGAGGAATACCGGCGTGATGTTATGTTTCTACAAACCAAGACGCTTCAAAGTAGGTAATGATACGTGCCAGTACACTTAACACAAAGTTTTTGCTACATTTCTCTTTGTACAGCCACCATGTTTCGTAATGAGACGTTTGTGTAATGAGAGTAATAAACTTTACGTTTTGGTGACATCTCGGAAGAAGAACGGCTTGTATGAAATAGGTGTAAGTAGTAAAATTACAAATTCTTTAAGAACGAGGTGAAGAGGCACTTTGAGTGGAGTTGAAGCTACCGCTGCGCGTGCTTATACTTCAATCTTAACTTCCTAACTAATAATATAAATCCGAAAGTAATTTTGTTTGTTTGTTACCTTTTCACACCTAAACCACTGAACCGATCATACTGAAATTTTGCGTAAACGTTGTCAAGTGTACAGGAATGAACATAGGATACCTTACATCCCGAAAAAAAGTACTGTTCCCGAGGAAAATAACAATAACGATAATAGATGGTGCCACGTGTCTTTCGAATCACGATGGAATTATAAGATAGTTCAATCCCTGGGGAAGGACAAAGGCTACTTTTTAATCCGCGACTTCGTCTGCATCCGCGATAACTTTGTCCGCGTGAATCTACATTCACGCGGACAAAGTTGCGGGCAAAAGTTAGTTATCTATAAATATTAGAGGCAGCGAGGCCCGCTACAAGATGGATAGATGACCTGGTAAAGGTCGCATAAATTCGCTGTATGCGAGAAGCACACGCCCGGTCGATGTGGCTATGCACTTGGGGGAGGCCTATGTCCAGCAGTGGACGTCTTTTGGCTGAATGATGATTATAATCAAATTCACTGACTGACATTTCACTTATATCGTCCAAGGTCTCCTCCCACTTCGGTAGGTGGCGCCGTGCCGAGGCTGACATAAAGCTTTTTCCGGCCGGCCTAACCCGATTCGGTGTCGATATGTGTACCCTAACGCCTTGCTTCGGGCATGAGCTGGAAACCAAGGCCAACATTTTTTTTAAGCTCTAGCTGACCTCACGTTCTATACTAAAACTTAGATTGTATTGATGAATGGAGTACCTATGTTGTTTTGGCAATATCTTTATTAATCATAATCGAAATATAAATCAATTATCTTCACTAACCCCTGGTTTCTGAAAGGCTGATCAATATAATCTGGGGCCCAATTCTTCTAAAACAAATTGTTGCCAAACGCAATCGAACCACAACCGTCAGTCAGTTTTAGTTTTCGAAAACTTTCAAAATGATTGATTTTGTTTTTTGTGTCAAACAATTCGACAGCTTTTGAAATTGAGAACTGTCTGAATGAACGGTTCGGCCTCGGTTCGGTTGTGATTTATCAAGATTTATTTTAGGAGAATTGGGCCCCTGATCTCATTTCAAGCAATGTGATTGGTTCACCATCACATCGCTTGACATAGGATTTGTCAGCTGTATTCCGACTTCTCTTCAAAAATGTAACGAACGTAGTACATATTACTTCTATGTATGTACCATGCAGTGAATATTGTTTTTGATACATCAACTGTCATGATTGATGCTGGTTACGTTTCGCAATTGCCTTGCTGGTTAGTTTATTTTAGTGTTGATCAGTCTTACAGAAATTGATTTTTAGAGTCCAAACAAAAAGCGTACAGAAAAAATCCCTTGGCTTCTAGCTAGGTGCTATTCAGTAAATGGACATTTCGAAATTTTACCCTGAGTGGTCAAACGGAGGCAAAACGGAGTCCCGAGCAGCAGCTAGTAATGTATTAAAACGCAAACCCGGTCTATACAACTACCCACAAAACATATTCAGGTGATTATTCATTAATATTCTGCGTCCTGTCACGATATGGACGAATTTTAACAAATCCCTACATTTTAATTTTCATTTCTATATTTACTAAGTACTGCATTTCAATTTCGGGTTTTACATTAAGTTCAGGCTTCTAGAGTTTAATAAACCACAACGCTTTGATGTCAAAGCAAGATTTTTATCTCCATTAAAATTATCTCTTTCGGAGCGATGTAATTTTGTGGTCTTGACTAGATCAGTATTATGTTTTAGACTGGTTGGATACCTAGTTAACTCTGGAGACCTTTTTGTCTAGCAGTGGGCTACAATATGTGCATACCGCTTTTTTAAGGGCTAAAACTATTATTTTGAGAACAAAGTTTTTATCCAAGGAATAAACTACGGTTTTATTGAATCCATCTCTTATTTTAGATATATTGACATTAATTTGGTAATTCATATGTGGCGACAGTTTTTATTTACCTATGTGAGAATGAAAATATTTCGTGGCGATAGATCTATTAAATAGATGATAGATACAAGTTGATGACAAATATAAACTTTGCTGAAAAAAAATAGGTATAGTTTATACCTTATCATGTCAAAAAAGTGACTTAGCTTTTTTGATAATAATATCTTTGAAAAATGGTGAGCCTATTTGTATTTTATCGGCCATCATTAGAACATTAAGATATAAGAGTAAATGAAGAATAATTCTTCATTTACCCTTATACAGGGTGTTTGGCGCGTGGACCGACACGACACAATTTTTTCAGGGATTGGGGGGGTCATTGGCTAGGTTCTACCCGTACACCCACCCTATGTCTGGTAAACCAATTCTTTTACACGTCCCCAGACGAAGAAACCCAGAGGCGTCGGGTCTGGAGACCGTGCAGGCCAAAGAATAGGGCCACCTCTACCAATCCATGAGTTTGGAAATGCATTATTTAAATGCTCTTGTACGGTCAGTTGGTAGTGTGCCGGACAGCCGTTATTTTGAAAACTATCGGCACACCTTGTTCCAAAACTGGGACGATTTCCAGTAGCTGATTGATTAAAAAATGTAAATAAATGTTACCGTTTAGCCTTTCTGGCAAAAAATATGGGCTGATGAGATTACGTCCAATAACACCAGTCCAAACGAGGTGCCCACTAGGGAAGTTCTGATTGAACGTATAACCGGCGCGTTTGAAACAATGAAAGCAGAAATGCGACTACGTACAGCGACCGTTTAAATAAGAAACAGATGTCGTGCATGCACAAGAAATGTAGGAGGTCAATTTGAACAAGATTTATAACTTTAGTTTAATAGAAACATAGTAACCGTAACAAGTATTTTGACTACATAATAAATTGTTTTCTATAACATGTAGTATACCATAAGAAAGGGTATAAACTAAAAAACTGTTTAAAATAAAATTAAGTTCAAAATAGCTTTTAGTTTTTTTTATAATGAATTTAGAAGTTGTAATTTTTCATACATTTCAACATTTTTACAACTTTGGAAGCGCATAAGACATTTTTCCTAAATCCAGTTGTATTAAATAATGCTTTATTTAGATTACAAAGACATTGGAGAATACAAGAAAAATTATTTTGTGCTATTATACTCAGAAACAAAAAAGTTATTTCGAATTAAAGGAAATATTTTGGATAATTTGAAAGAAAAACAAAAACAAACATATTATATTTAAACAACCGTAATACTTGGGACATAGGGTGTATGGGTAAAACCTAGCCAATGACCCCCCCAATCCCTGAAAAAATTGTGTCGGTCCATGCGCCAAACACCCTGTATATAATATCTTATGTTGTAATGAGTAAGAGTAAATGAAGAATTATAAGCTAGAAGATTAATTATCACCTTCAACAGTACGGAAGAGTAAGTATAACTAAACAATTAGATTTTCAAACGAAAATCTAAATTATCGTTCTGCCTAGCCTTGTCCCAACTATGTTGGGATCATCTTCCAGTCTAACCAGCATGCGAATTGCGTATCATAATCGTAATTTCAATAGCTTTCATTTTGACAATACAACAATATTCATTGCGTGCTACACAGTTGTGGAGAGGTCGGATAGTTAATACATACGTTGGTATGGAAATTGTGGACCTGTTCTGTGTTGTCATAATCAAAGCCATAGCGATAAAGAGTGTTTTGCGGAATTAGGATGCAGATGCGACTAAATACCAGTATTTTACACGGAATGACTGCCATCAGACCTTTCCAACCCGGTTGTCAGACTTTCGGGCTTCTGACTACCCGTAACGACTGTCATATGGTATGTCTGCACCAGTGCGCTTTCATGTTCATCTTGCGCTTTCAACTTTTAATTCCTCTTGCGTCAAGCGCATGCAATATTGATTGCCATAAGACTCGAACTAGTATTAGGGCATGCGCTATGGCGCTTCAGGTATACGTCAGACGAAAACGCAAGATGAACATGAAACTGGTGTAGACATACCAATAGAACATTTTCAAATCAATTCCAACAGCTCAATCAATCGGAAGAGCATAGATACAAAATTATTCTGTTGTGTTGTTAATCCTAATCAACATTACAATCAATAGTTGGTAATTACATTACACGATTGCAATCAAAATAGTTATGATTTAAATCGAAATGGTCGCTTAGTAATTATCCTAACATCCAATCAAATTTCAAATTCGGGATCTAATCAGACTGATTATGGAAGTGCAGTTGCAAACCGAAACTGCAGAGCTTTACTCCTAACAGCGATTACGCACTGCATCCGATCCGAATCCGTGAAAATACGGATACAAAAAAACTCGGACCGAATTTGGATATTGCTTTACGGACTGTATTCGATCCGAATCCGTGAAAATACCGATCTAGAGTAAAAATCTCGGACCGAATTCGGATGTTGCTTACGCACTATTCCGATATCTGATTCAAATTCAAACAATTCGTCCGTCAATTGTTCTTCCGAATTAGAAATTGACGGATGACGGATAGAAATCGGATGACGGATGTAGTGCGTAAACTACCATACAAATAGTTCTATGGCTACTTCGGAACGTATTTTCACGGATTCGGATCGGATGCAGTGCGTAACCGCTGTAATTGTGTTTTATGAATAAGCAGACTTCAATGACAGCTGCTTAATCTAGCTGCTGCAGGCCGAATAAATTTTGATATCCGCTAATTTAGATTTTGAAAGGGGTCGTGGCTAATAGGGAATATGCATGTAATTCAAAACTCTTTCATTATTTAAATATACATTGTACAGGATGGGTGTCGTAAAAGGCGACTAAGGCATTCACTACTAGAGGATTGGCAGCAGCGTCCTCTGAGTATTTTAACAACCATACTGCGATCGCCAACCCGCCTGCCAAGCGTGGCAATTATGGCAAACCCTTCCTATTGGGGGAGGCCTATGTCCAGCAGTGGGCGTCTTTCGGCTGAATCATCATCATGCGGTCGACGCGACGTCTCAATCGCGGGTGGCCATAGCGTTCTCTTTCAATACAAAAAAAGTCAAAATTAGGCCCCATTTGACACGACTGTCAAATTGGGCCTAAGCGATTTGACAGAGGCGAAATGTTCCGTATGTCCACTCACGACTACGTCAACAGTGTTGCTGTTATAGCATTATTTAAAAATGAGTTTTTTTAAAACTAACTGTGCTTGTCATAAAGTCGCTAGACAAGCTAAACCGCTACTTCTAATAGGAACGAGATTACAAGGAAAACGATCACAGCTAAGTAGACTCTACTTGTTTACGAGTAAGTAAGTAATAGTCTACCAACTTAAGTCATGTAGGTTATTGGATTTGTGAAAGTTTATAGAAACTCCACATGCCATCAATCAACTAAAAAATAACTTTGTATTTAAAAATTGTGTATTAATTCTTCTTTAACCTGAATTGTGTATTACCACGCATTATTTTATTACCATGTATTACTCTTGACTAAATACTCATCTTATAGCCGCACTGTGCATGTTTTACATATTTCTGATAAGATTTTCTTTTAATATAAAAAGAAATAACCGATTTTAATATTAACGTAACATTAATATTATATGACCACTGAATGTATGTTATTAACAATAATATGGAAACAACTTGTGAAAACTAAAAACTCTTATTAAAAACTGTTTAAATTAATTCAATCGGTTGAGGCACATACCTATAGATACTAGTAGTCGGTGTACATAAAAAAAACAAGAACAAAGATACATACTGCGTGAAAAAATGCAATTTGATTATACGGCAACGATTCCTTGTTAGAAATATTCGTACATAAGAAGGGATTCCATTTACATCAGGGGCCTAATTCTCCTAAAATAAATTGTTGCCAAACGCAATCGAACCACAACCGTCAGTCAGTTTTTGTTTTCGAAAACTTTCAAAATGATTGATTTTGTTTTTTGTGTCAAACAATGTGATAGCTTTTGAAATTGAGAACTGTCTGAATGAACGGTTCGGCCTTGGTTCGGTTGTGATTTATCAAGATTTATTTTAGGATAATTAGGCCCCAGATCCGAAGATCCATCGAAGAGCTAAATAATACATTTTCGATACCTAGATATATATATATATATAATTAGATGCTAGGTACTTACATGATGTATAATATCAGTGGCAGCATAGAAGCTTTCGTGAGGATCAGGTCGCTTCATCATGTAGGGTCTCGGGAACTCTGTGTCTTCACAGATTTCTGCCAAAGAAAACATCAATTAGCTTGAAGAAAAAATACTTATGGATTCATTTTGTGTTGGATAGGATATGAGTTAAATGTTAGTACTTTTATATATATTATTTATTCCTTCAAACATAAGTGTACAGTGTTTTGTAATCTTTAACATGGTTTAGACATAACACGAATATGTTGTAAGTCAAAAATGCTTGTCATTCCTATCTCATCCAATTTTAGTATCTTAATGGTGCGTTCACAACGGGCTACGGACGGACGACGCCGCGCGCCAGAAACGTCAGTCAAAGTCACGGATAATTCTTATTTTTGACCGAAAACCCGTCACTATTTTCTCCACCGTATTCTTCCAAAGATACACGGACCCGACCTATTATCCTGTGCTCGGGGCGCATCATCTTTTCAATATGGCTTCTGAACAATGGCCGGCTTTCCGGCCGGATGTCCGGCCGCCCGTAACGAGCACGCCCCCTATCTTGAGTTTTCTTTTAAAGGGGATCCAGTGTCAAAACGTTGGAATTTTAGTTTGTTAAAATGTCTGCGGTGGATTTTTTTGTGTTTATTTTTAGAGCCTTTAATGTAGATTGAGGTTTTCAGAATTCGTTTTCGTGCATTAATATTTCATTATCAGACGTTACAAGTAAAAGTGAAAAATCGTAAAAGATAACAAACTTCCAAAAGTTTTTTGTAAAAGTCCTCATCTAACATCAGATACGTAACATTTTCCTCAACATTCATCAAAATCTCGCATTTATTTTCTAAAAATGTGTAGTTAAGAAAATCATTAGGTCGTTTCATTTTCAAGCTATTCGTGTAAGAGTCGCTGGTAAGAGGAGAGCGGGGGAAAAGTAACAATCTAGGGGCAAGTGCACTCGTAAACCTAACGAGTGCAGTCGAGTGGCGAGCCAAGTGTCGCGGGCGAGCTAACTAGCGCCAGTCGGAAAAAACACGGCCAGCAACCACAAAGACGGCGTGAACGGAACATGTCAAAAGCGTTTAGCGATCTGCTTTATTTAATATAGATGGTTTTAATAAAGATTTAATTAATGTTTAGAACTGATTGTAGACATTGTTCTAATTCTAGTTTGCAGTAAATTAAGTGTTGTTCAAATAATAAAAAAATGGATTGACAATGTAACTTTGTAAGTTATGTAGCTACAGGTTAAGAAATATTCGCATGGGGTTCAACCCTTGTTTACTGAGCAAAAAATAACCCCGAGTAGTTTGTTCATTTGTAAAAGTAGATATTTACAATTAGGGTCAGCTCTCTGTGGATTTAATATCTCCGACTTTATTGCACTTTACAACCCCTATGTCGTTTATATTGTTTTATATTTTTCTTTCTGTACACTTTCTACTTGCAACATCACGTAACCAATATGTTTTACTAGTAGTACCTACTTGTGTTTATATAAGAATGTATCTGGGTGATTTATTAGTTGAGCCATTTCTCTTTCAAATACGGAATGTTTTTCATCCGGCGTTTCCGCATTATTCAGATGCAGAAAAACAAATATGTTTTCTATATCTTCCAAATGTGGTCATACATTACGTGTTATGACACAACTTTGTAAAACTATTGGAGTGCTAATAAAAATACAGTCACATTCCTACCTCGAGAAACTTAACTCAAACTTGGATGATTTGTAAGCTGCGGACGCGTGGACGTGCATAAGAACACATTAATTTTCCATTTGGTAAAATGATATGACACTTACCGTTGTATTCATGTTGATCATGGGCCTCGCGTTTATCACGCCGGCCTAGGGTCTCTCTCCAAATGTTGTATGGCTCCCTGTAATCCTCATCGACGACGGCCGGCCTGCGCACAAACAACCTATTTTATATCTCGTACGAGTGTTTAAAGTTCCCGGAAAGCCGAACTAATTGAATTACTGAAAGCTGTAACAGAGCTTTTTTTAATTTGTATATTGGTTTTTTGGTCCATTACTTATGGTGCAATTGGTGATACAACCAATTAATGCTGTTGACTGGCTTCGCCTGGCTTTATTCGTTTGCGATCCGGTTCGAAGCTCAAGGGAATGGATCCTTTAGTGTATGTGTGTGAATTATATTCCCCTTTTTTACAAAGGCAGGACTTAGGTAGGTGATTTATGTTTTTTTTCTCAAAGTCAAAGGATAGTAGCTGATTTATGGCACAGTTGTAGGTATTGGTACAAAGTGAAGATTACAGAGAAATTGCATTTATCGAACGAGTAATGAATACGGTCAGTAGGTAGTAGTGTTTTCATATCTTGACAAGTTTTTATAAGAATTTGTTTCCCTATTAAGTAGATTTTGCATGATGAGCCAAGACAACAAATTCCTGTATTTACCAATTACTTTAAGACTTACCTAAGCATGTGTATTGGTGGACAGTTAGCAAGTGCGAGGGCCAGCCTTGGTGCTCTGCGATTGTTCCGAGAGCTGGAGCTGCCATGTCTCAAGGATGGGCAGAAAGGTTTCTTCAGCATATTCGGTATCCTGCGCCTGGTCTTCTTGGTCAGTAGCACTACAGTGGCTGCAATAAATGCCCCACCACCCACCAGGGCGCCGCACGCCAGTCCCACAGATACTCTCAAAGAAGAGTTTCTTTTCTTTCTCGAAGACGGCGGAGTATCAGTTCTGTAGTACTCTTCAAGAAACTCTAAAGACGCATTCACCCACGTCGGAACTGTCGACAAAAATTGGAATAATATGAGCGTGGTTGAATGAACGTTTTCAGGACATTGGAATTACGTTGAATAAAGCCAAGCTCGCTTTCAGCTTCCACGTAAGACTAAGACAATGAAGGAAAATGAATAGATGTCGAGACCAGGACTAATTGTTGTTTTATAATGGGAAGGAATTTAGTTAGAATGCCGCCCGCGCTCGGTTGGTTTTCAATCCTTAAGAGAACGAGACGAAGATTTGTCGACGGCTTTTTGTGATTTCACATTTTTATTATGTTTAGTTTCAACACTATTTACTTAAGATTACATGAATTTATGTTATGATTTATTTTAAATAGTAACTTGTAGTTCACTGAATGCATGTTATTTTGATAATTTGAATACATAAGTAACTGAAATAACTTTAGAAGAAGACATGTTTATATTTGTTCAGAGCACTGCAGTGGAATTTTCAAGTAATGCACCATAATAAATACGATGCTTGGTATTCGAAAAATACAAAACGAATTCTGTTGTCCGCAGTGAGATATTCAAACAAAAATATTTACCAATTCATACGAATTTTGAGCATACATCTTATATCCTGACAACTTCTAAGCTACCTGCTCCGAATCCTATAAAAACGAAATAGGTCGAATCGTAGTGCGGCTCAAAACTGGGTCTAAACTAAAACTGAGGTAAACGAAAATGGCGGAGTGCCAGTGTAATACTGAGAAGGTGCCAAGAGTCAGTTAATTCTGCGCTAATTTCTAATTGTACATTTAATGAAGTGTGTCTCAGGGTTGCAGGTCTAGAGTCCAATTCGTACAAGACTTGTGGGATCGAGGTCGCACGGCAGATAAATACATTGCGGAGTTCTGTTGTGTTGAAAACGTTAATAGAAACTTCGAGAAATAATTAGAAGGTCTGTTTATGGGTTTTTTGTTTTTTAAGTGGACATTTTTAATCGTTTTAAGCTACGTCTAGTAAAGTTTAAAAGCTGCTGTGCTGATTAAAAACTAAGGATAAGAATTTAAATTTGAGATTAATGGTTTATTTTAAATAGTTGTAATAGACAGGAGAGTTATAATTGTCAAGTTTTTGTGCCTTTTGAAACGGATCCATAACTATACTATTTAATTCGAAATAAAGCACCGAGAAAAAATTGAGCTCGGGTGCCTTTTTAACTGACTTCAAAAAGAAGTTCTCAATTCGTCTGAATGTTTTTTTTTGTGTTTGTTACGCGATTTTTGGCATCTCCATTTAAATCGACGATTAGGTTTTCTTATTTTTTAAATCCACATATATATACCTATACATATCTAAGCTAATATCGAATTCATAAGGCCTTCATGTATAATATATTACCTAACGTATTTACTAATGGATTACGTGTCTCGAATATTTCGCTCAATATAAAAGCGTTTGTGAAAACTTCGTTTGATGTATGTATATGAAAATTACGTTTAGACGGTTGCTTTGTGTTCCGAGTTAAATTACGATACTGATATATTTAAGGACTGTGATTTTTTTGTACATACAATGTTTACATACAGACCTACATATTTATTAAAACGGACTGAAAACCGTACATTTATATTGGTATTCCGATATAAATGTACATTTTGTGAATGACGGAAGAATTTATGCTAAAGTATTTTCTTGTTCTTCCAAAAGTCCGAAGGCAAAGAATAACACGACAACAAACATTAAAACGGGATTCCTATTTCAGAAAACTTATTTATTAAAAAGAATTGGGTTATGAATATATGATACCAGTTAGGTATTATGAAAAATTCAACCTTGGGCAGCTAAATCCCCAGCCGTGTTCAGAGGTTAATGTCCTCTCGAGATGATCCTAGTTAGACCGAGCAAGCCAGCGAAATAAGATAGGTATTATTTTTTAAATAAATGTGGAAATAGAAGTCCCGCTTACAAAAATAACGAGCTGAGAAGATGCGGCCATCATTATGTATCTGCACGAAAAGGTTATAGTGCAGGTAGATGCAGGTAGTTTGAAGACAAATTGCTCAACTGACCTTTCCGGTACATATTATTGTATATTTATGTAGATGTTTCATGAAATTCTTTGTTTTTATTTTGTTGTTTGTTTCCTCGAATACAGACCGCTTATATTCTGATGTCATAAATATAAGATGAAACGTTCATCGTTCAATAAGATCTGATATAGGGCTCATTCAGGGAAGGATCATTTCTATTTCAAAGGTAAACTAATACCTTCAAAGTGACATCGACAATTGAATGTTTAGCGGTAAAAGGCAGATGTTACATTACCGTAATTAAACACGTGTCACGATACTTGTATGGTTTCCTAATTGGGGTAGATTAGGAATAATGATGATTCAGAAGACCCGGGCTTGGCCGCCGGCGTCGGCGTAATTATGTTGAAAACTTCCCTGTTGTAACCTACGCTACCTCACTACGTTAGCTACCCCATGTTATATTAAAACCAGAACATATTTCATAATAACGTTTATATTACAGTCCATGTGTATTACCTGCCAGGATAATATTATAACAAACTTTTATTGTAGGTTTTCTCTCTTATAATAATCTCATAGCTGCCTTAGATTCACGTGAACACATTTTATGACAGAATACTTATAATTAAATCTTAATTTAAAAGGATTTCATCCTTGAGAAGTTGAACGGTACCTACTACACATTGTGTGCTCAAAGGGCCGCCGATATTACTCAAAATCCATTTTCGTTGGGATAATATCTCGGAGAGCGCGGGATACGCGTCGCAGCCGACTCAAAATATAATTGGGAGAACGAAATAATCCAGATCAAAGATTTTCTTTAATTACAAGTTCTTCATTTAGCGGGCGGCGATTTATCACTTAAGAGGCGATTTCCTCAAAAGAGCTGTGGATTAATTAGAGAAAGATAAAATTTGTGAAATAGCCGCAGGCTTGAGAGTGCTCTGAACAGATAAGGGAGGCCCGATGAGGAGTAATGGATCTATTAGCGTGCCTGGGTCTCCTGCGCCCTCGGGACCTCTTCTTTTTGTTCGCGCGAAAAATCACCCAATCGTGTTCATGAATCTTTCCTGTTCACTTTTACTCCCGAATAATTTCTTTGTACGCAACATTTGATTCGATAAACTGTTTCGGATTCACGTTCCTGATTTCAAGAGATGTTTATTCCGAATTGAGCGCTGTTTCGGACTACGCAAAATCAGCTGCGAATACCAAACAAATTATCTGCTGTTTGCGTTGATTTATTTATTTTTTAAGTGGGCACATTAATTCCTGGGTGGGATTAAACGCGTTTACGAACCCGTCGGGGCGGCACGTTTCAAAGGTTTTCGCTTGTTGTAATTATTAAAATGAAAAGGGTGTGGAACAAACAAAGTTATTGAAACGTAAACTTACTGGATTTGAAGGTAACTTCGCTGATCAGTATCCATTCGTGTTGGAATCTCAACTTCATCATGATATGTTTTGCAGTGCGGTTCTGAAGGTCGATGTGGACGATCCGAGCATGTTCTGAAACCCTGTCTTGCTTTGGCTCGTGAGACACGTAGTCCTCTTGCCAACGTTCTCCTTCAAGTGAGAAGTATACTTCTGCTTCTTTGAACAACTGACAAATATGAAAACATTTAAATTCCATTAGCGCACAATGTTGCCTATATTTCTTTAAAGAATCTGTTAAAGAGGGTATTAGAAATTGTGAACACTCATTCAAATATTAAAACGTCTTAAACATAAGTAAATATAATACGCAATTCTGAACATAGGGAAAATGTTACGATAATATTGCAGAGAGCGTTCGCAAGGGCGCTGAATAGGCGTTACCTGGACATCTTTGGTGAACATGTTGTTGGTATGAATGTCGATGTGGTGGAACAGTCGAGTCTCGCTGAAGTTGAAGGTGAGAGTCACTTCTTCGTCCACTGTCATTGTTTTATTCCACCCGACCCACCGGGAGCCTATGACAAAAAGTAAGAACATTATGTTTTCTGCTTGAGCCCTTCTACAGCGTGGTATGAATGATAGAATCCTATTTCCCGTAATTAGGCGGATTGGTAATCAAATTACTAGCGCAAATTCGTAGTTCCTCTTAACAACAACTATAAAAGTATATTCCAGAACATTTAATAATCTCAAAAAATAGTTGTTGTTTTCTCCAGAAATTAAAGAGTACGCCCAAATTATATTTATATACAAATAACTGATTCAATTGGCATGGAAACAACAGTTTATTCTAAAATTAACCTAATCCCGATTTAATCTTCACAAAACCCATAGTTGAAGTGAAGATAAAGGATCTAAAATTTACATACCTCTTGTGTCTAACTGATCCGGTAGTTCAAAATCGTTGGGTCCTACCAAGGAGTCCGTCATCTGACCGAGTCCATTAATTAGGCGTCCCTCCCGAACTGTTCCGTCGTAGGCGAGGTCCTCGAACCGAGCCCCGCCGGTCATCGCCTGCATGTCTCCGCCTTTGGGCGCCGAGTACGCAACTAGATCCTCTGCACAAACAACATAGAGTAAATAAACCGCCCCGGGGCGGATTCCCATCGCATTAGCAGACACAATTCGCAAAAAACACATATTTTAAGCAGTTGCAACAGCATGTCGCTTTGCAGTGTCCCAGGACGCAACAGCAATTATAAAACGGTTTCCTGAAATACCTACGTTTCCATCGACAACCGTATAGTTCCACCCTCATGCAAGCCGTGCGTGGATGAGCTGCGTAGGGGAAAAAGCGTACTTTCGATGCTATGAATGGAGCCTCAAGGGTAGATTTCCTAGGTGTGTATGTATTAACATTTCCGGGTATGAGCTGCAATAAAAAAAAAAACAAGTGTTTCATACTTGTTCATACACGCATAGCACAATAGAAAAATATAAACAAAAAAATAAGGAAGTACTTAGTTTCAATTTATCGATCAATAAAACATTAGAATTACTGAAAGAATAAAAGGTTTAAGTACACTTTCCGCTCACGCCTAAGCCATGTTTACAAAACAAGGAAAGGGGTATTCAGCCTTGACGGACGGATGAACACTTTACACCGGGACGGAAAAGAGATCCATCTCTCTGAAAATATTTTGTACATATTTACGACAGAAGCACTACAAAGAAAATGAAATCGTTTATCTTCTTTTGTCATTTCACGTGGAGCCCGCATGTTTTGTTTTAACATTTTATTTTATGTATGGCCTTGATAAATCAAGGGAAATTGAAAAATGTAAACCACTAAAGTGGTTTGTTTACAGACTGAATGAGAGGGCTCGACATTTTTACTGTGGAAGTAAGGATATGCGAAATTGCGATTGGTTCAGGTGAGCGAAAACAGTTTGTCATACACTCACTGTTTGAAAACATACTCGTGTTGTTTTCGCGAAATGCGTTTTAACAGTTTTAAAACTGTTTTAACTTTTTGAATAGTGTTGCGTACTTGTTATTTATTCATGATTCGTAAATAATAGTATTGGACTTCTCTGATTACTTAAATACAGCAAACAAAATTGTAATGTGTACATTTCAGATTATCTGGAATTTACCGAAAAAATTAAAATCTGAAATTAAATAGCAAAGTGGGAAAGTTAAAATGATTTTATATTATGTGTAAATATGAAATGATATATTTCCTTCAAGTTGCCACATATGTACTCAAGCGTTTGGTTGAGCGTAACCTAAGCACCCGCTCGGGGACTAATTTCACGTAACTCGAGCCTTGTGTCTACGGAACGAGCCGAAACTTCGAGGAACCTTGTGATCCGAAGTATGTAAAGGAAAACTTCGAAGGCACTGATTTGTGCCTAATTGCTAAGTAAATTAAATGATTTATTTAACTTTTAACGCGTTTTGTTAACTGTAGTGTTGAACTTTTGCAAGTTTTAATTTGGTGTTGATGTGTCTGTATTAAAGTTTCTGACTAGCCAAATGGGGTGAAGGATAAATGAAACGATCGCAATATTCCATCAGTCGATCCCAAAATTCAATTAAGTAGATTTATTTTAGGTTTTAGCATACGATTCTTTTGTATAGTATCTCTCGTATGTTTGGTATTTTAAAAGTTGTATCAAAATTGTGCTGCACGCGGAACAAAAACAAAAACTAAGGTTTCTCGCTCCGAGGGTAAAGAAAAACTCAAAATTAAGTGGTCACTTACCCTGCTTCCGTTGAAATCTTTGTATTTGACCCAGCGGTTGAGTGCGGTGCGCCAGTATTCGACCGAGTAGCTCTCGACAAATTCCACTCCCACGGAGTTAGCGAACCTGCCCTGTGACTCGGTGCCAGTGATCAGATACTCGTCACGGAGATCGATCTCCAAAAATTGACGACTTCGGGGTGATATCAATCCATTAGGACACCAAGCACCGCCTTTGATCTCAGTCCGTATTCTACAAAGAAAGTGTACCGGTTAACTACTCCACCAAGCTTCTTTTTATTCATCACAATAACCAAGCAACAAGTGGACATAAAGCACAGCCGAGCGTATATTTTTGTCTGTTTACCAACGATTTTAAGTTCGTTTAAGTACTTAGCTAACCAGCAAATTTATAAATAGCTGTTTAAGGCCCGTTGGCGCATAAGCAAATAAAATTAGGGTAGTAGTCTAAGTAAATAGAGTAAAACATTTGTGTTTCGTTTGACAACAGAGGCGGGAGGTCTGGCGGCAGTTCCATTTGAATATCTTGTGTGATCTCATCAGTAGGTACAGCGGGAACAAAGCACGCTAAGCGCTGAATTAACGTGGCATTTGCTAAATCGCCTCTGACCCTATGTAAAGTGGCTCAGATGATAAGGCTTCGGCACATCCGGCCCTACTTACATCTTGTTATCTTTGGGAAGTCAAGCCCCGAAAGGCTTTTGTAGGATCACGGTCGTTCCGAATTCATATGAAAATTTAATTTTCTGTTAGTGAATTTCTCAAACGGGAGTCGAGTTTTCGCGTTATTGTCTCGCTCCGAGCTTATGCGGGCTTAAGGCCCCGAATGTGGGTCCCTCTGTTAATTGTTTGAGCTAAGTATGAGCGTTTTGCGGCGGAGGGATTCACAATTATTGTAACAACTTGGCCGTATCATAGCGCTTTATTGTTGTTTAACAATGGGCAGCTAAAGACATCATATCGATTTAGGGGCCATTTGCTTCGGATTCACGTTAATGTGTGTTCATTCAGAACATTGAGTAATAGCGCGTCCTTAATTGTTTTATTAAATGAGTGGTTCGTATTTTTAGAAATTTCTTGTAGCATTTACGTTGATTAGGTTTCAATACCACTAATAGGTAACTTACCGTGAGCTGAGAGGCGAGACACTCTGGTCGTAACTGGAGCTTGCTGAGAGCGATTCATTAGAAATCAACCCATTTTCCATACCAAGTGGTACTACACAGCTTCCCACTTCAGCTGAAAGAGAAATATTAAATAAATGCCATAACATTCAAGAACTCGTTAAAGTCTAGGTGACAAGTACATTTATTTTTCCTGAACATATTTTAATTTAGTTTTATGATAGCGTGGTGTATAAATTTCTACTGTTTGGAAGACTTAATTACTTCAATTAATTATAATAATGAGTTATTGTGAATTTTATTGTTTCGGTATGTGAGCGTTGCTTTGTTTTTCTTTAATTAGGGTGTGTGTCATGGGTGTCCGTGTTCCCGAGTGCCCGGGGCGGACGCCGAACTATATGGATCGTAACCATTCCTTCCGTAATGTGTGTTTTGGTGTTGCATTAGGAAGGGACGATCTTGGGGTAGCTCTGTGTGTTCTTTTAATTACGTGAACCCGACATTTCTAAGAATATCTCTACGAAGGTTGCGAAAAGGTGAAATCGAAATATTTTTTTCCTTATTTATGATTACAGTCTGTTTTTTAATCTCGGAGACTAAATTGACAGGTACAATTGTCAAACTTGTAAAATTTTGGACCATTATTTTCATATTTGACATTTCGTGCCTGTCAATTCTGTCTTCGAGATTAAAAAACGAACTTTAGTTACGGTTTACTCACGTGCAATTTTCGGAATTGCCCGATTGGTTAGGTTAAGTGACAGTTTGACTCGCGACCTCGCCGCATGTTCAGCTCATGATTAAGGGCTCCGTTTAAGTCCTAAATTAGTCGGCCAATACCGAAAAATGCACGTGAGTAAACCGTAACTAGTCATAAATATGAATGTGTCTCAATAAAGTTATAATACAATAATTTTGCTTACAATTCTTATTCAATAATGCAATTTTATCCCAAAAGAACTTATATTTTGACTCAGTACTAAGCAATGATAAAAAAGTTATCATTCAAAGTTTGTTAAGTGACGTAGCTTAGGTACATAATTTCACAGTAGTATTGCCAGTCGTAATTCGTACATTTGTTTCAGAATAGCCAACATTTACAATAAACTAGTAGATGTAGAACCAAACGAATAGCTGTCTGCTTAAAGTTTTGTCGAAACTAGACATTAGACGCTATGGTATAAAGTATTGTGGATGGAAAAAAGGTATATTGATTTCCCAATAGCTACACTGAAATTTTGAACTTGAGGAAAGCGTGAGTTTTTTTTTTTTAAATGTTGCCCCACACTTTGATTTCTCTTGTATCGTGGGTGCGTTTACAGACACAAATCTCACATACACAAATGCCTAGACCCGAAACAACCAGCTGGAGGCCATACAAATTTTTGTTCCGTGTGGGAATGGAACCCACGACCCGTAGCGTAGAAGCCAATCGTTTAACCACTGCACCAAACGTGTCGTCAAAGTTTTATTTCTTAACATAAATATCAACTCGTAAAGGTCCGCGCATAGGGCTCATCGACTTATGGCCGATTCCTATAATTTACCGAACGTTATTAGATAAAAAATAAACTTTAAAAAAAAGTAAAAACCGACTTCAAAGAAATACTAAAAGGAGTAAAATAATTACCATAATATAAAATTAACAGTTTCAGAAGTCGGTGCAACTCTACACTGAAGCAAATACAAGCCACTGACTTCTGAAACTGTTAATTTTATATTATGGTAATTATTTTACTCCTTTTAGTATTTCTTTGAAGTCGGTTTTTACTTTTTTTTTAAGTTTATTTTTTATTAAATACGTTTTAGTGTCATAATTTTAACCCCCTCCTTCATAACCCTTCTTTTTGGCTTTGACGTAGTCGGGCATAAAAAGTCCTTTCAAATGATACCTTACACGTTATAATGAAAACATTCCAAAGGGGGGAGGGGGGGACACGCACCCCCTCCTCTTTTCAAGTAGTCAGTTCCCAACAACAAATATAAACAAAGCAATATAGTAATTTAAGAATTCTGCTTTGATCCGATGAGGAGTTCCGTTCCATATCTCTGAAGTTCATGGTCTAATCATAACAAAATTTAAATGGGACCAATCGGGAAGTATACCCTTTCGAACAAAAAAAGAATTTTTCAAATCGGTTCATAAATGACGGAGATATGAGGTAACAAACATAAAAAAAAAAATACAACCGAATTGAGAACCTCCTCCTTTTTGAAGTCGGTTAAAAATTAAGACTAACCAATAATGAAGAAAATACCCCATTCGCTTTGCATACGCTCTTCCTAATGTTAGTAGCCTTTATCACAGGTAAAATTAGTTTACGAGTCCATTTATATGCCCAGTTTGGCAATAAAATGCAAAATGATTCGTTTTTGTCCAAAGGAACCGGGCATTACATAAATAAATACGTACATTTTTTTAAGCTACATTTTTTTCTGCCTTTAATCTAGATGAGTTATGTTATGATTAATCTCTGTACACAGTTAAATGTTTACTAACGATCTTCCGATGATTTCACCCGCGATATGGAGACATTTTAGTTATGTAGGTACGTACCGTACGATCTCCGCAACCCTAAGGGCAATGTAACCATTGATGGGGTGCGCGCGCCCTCCACGTATGTGTGTGCAATCTCTAAGGGTCCTCAGACTTGTCTTTGGGTAACATGACTAAAGTAAAGTTTGTTACTTATACAGGTTTTTGTATTGTGGTTGTAAATATTTTTTAGGTAGGTAACACTGCCGCAGGGTATTCTGTATGATCCCTTTAATGGCAGAATGATCCCTTCCACCTGATATGATCCCTTAGTCACATCTATGATGCCCAAGGGAAGAAATGAGAGGACTTTTTACCACAAGTAAATCTGGCAAGATCAGTCTCAAAAAGATTTTATAAAAGACAGGTATTTATACCGTATATTTTGGAGGGAATCTATATAAATAAAAAGAAAAGTCCTGACTGACTGACTCATCAACACCCATCCCAAACCCTTGGACCTAGAAAGCTGAAATTTTGCACAAAGGTTTCCTTTATACTGTAGACAAGGAATAAGGAAGGATTTTTCGAAATTCAACCCCTAAAGGAGTTAAATAGGGGATAAAAGTTTCGATGGAAAATCGTCCCTAAACGGGTTCAAAATTTCTCGCAAGCTAAGTTGCGGGCAAAAGCTAGTTTAATCATAATACGCAGAGAGAAAGTAGCATAATATAGCATAATCAGCCCATTACTGTCCCACTGTTGGGCATCGGCCTCTTCTCAGAATAAGAAGGGTGACCTTAGTCCACCACGCTGACCTAGTTGCAAACTTGACAAAACATCCAGAAATTTTTGAAGCCCTCTCAGGTGTACAGGTTTCCTCACGATGTTTTCCTTCACCGCTACCATCAAGGAAGTATATATATTCTTTGAAACCATGGTAACAATAACAATATATTAAAATATATTTTGTCACAATAAAGTAGGTCGACAATAATAATATAATTATATATCTCTTGCTGACATGAAACACATTATTTACACATAAAATGTAATATTTATTCATTCACAATACATTTACACAGGAATGAACACATTAGAATTCCAGCAAAATTATGAGTGATATTTATGACAAAATAATGGGGATGACTAAATTTGAATTACGTTGTTACTCTGCGAAACAGTAATTATAATATTATTTTATTGAATTTTCTTATTTTATTGCGTAATTACGGAGATCAGTCGAGAATACACGTACCTATGCAAGTATGCACGTATATATAGTATATTATTTTTATACGAGTAGGATAATAGGTAAGGGCGGGCCGGTACCCCAAAATTTTTGTTTATTTTCCTGCTTTTAATAAAACGAAAATACAACACACGACGTCGGTGAAGCACAAAGGGAAAAATTCAAATTCAGTTTTGCGGACGGCATTATTTTAACATATACGTTTATTTATTTTTGTTACTTCCCATTTTTGTTTGCCAAATCGTATAATTTAGAGATTCTTGGCAATTAAGCGTTATTTGTATGTTTTGGGTTTGGTTTAAGAACTGGTTGTCACTTTAACGTCAAACTGTATTTTTTTTTATCAAATTTTGTTTTTTACGCGGTATTACCAAAACAACAGAGAGGTAATCGTACAATTCTACAATAATATCAGTTAAGTAAACAATACATTCACTTAGTAAATCTATTCCAAGATGTCGAACCTAGCACATTGGTATTCCTACGCTCGCCCCGAAGAAAATAGGGATTTGTTCCGCACAACACTCTAATACCAGTTATAATTATAATGTTTATTTGTACGCGCCAATTCAAATAAATGCCTTTCCTTGTACTGTTTACAGGGAATATGGAATAATATGCGCATATTTCTATAATGCGCCATAAGGAAAAAAACAAATAACAATCTCGGCGATGTTATGTTTACTGTACCTGTTGCTATACGAGTTCAATGATTTTTTGTGATAGAAAATGTTGAATTTTATTATTTAAAAATCTTAACTATACAGGGTGTAAACGAATTTGTGTAATTCCTTCAAACCTAATTGATCTATTAATGGTATAGATTCCGTACCCCGTACGCGCGGGATTTTGGTTCATTAAAAATAAAAAAAAAACTTCCTTTTTCCAATTTTTTTTTGTCATAGAATATTTCGAAATGAATAAATAAATAAAAGCACGGCGACACATCTGACGGGCACCACTAGTGCTAGTGATATCGCTTCACGCAGTCGGTTAACTCGGGACGCTAAACTTACTCAACATGTTTCGTTTAATGAAAAGTTTTTTTTGTTGATTTAATAAATAACCTATGCAAGGTCAATCAGTGTCACTAGTAGATCACGCGTTTTGAAGGAATTACATGAATTCGTTTACACCCTGTAATTGTATTTCTCTTTCATTTAAATTCAATACACAGATGTGTTGCTGGGGAGTTTGTTGCAGCGCTTGTTCTTCCGAGCATATACACTAGGAAGCGGTGAAGGGTGGGCGAATTTAGGGGCTGTTTTGTATTTTTTTACGTTGATTTTTAGTTCAGTTTAAATAAATGAGTACCTATTGGTTTGATTTCATTCAAAATTATTCGCAATTCAAAGTTTTTTTATCTTTCTTTACATTCTATAGCATGTTAGTGCCATGAAAACAAAGTCCCAACCAGTAGGATTATTAAGGGCTTTTGCGTTCGCCTTAATCTGACAAACAGGCGTGTGAGGGATGCGCACCTAATCCACAGCATCGCGAGGACACGTGATAAATTACATGAGAACAAATTACGTGAAACTGGTGTGAGTAAAACAAACAATTTATTAAAAAGACAAATGAGGCAGCCCGTCGCAAGGTGATTTTAATTATAACATGATAATACTTGTCAAAATTGTTGGCATATTTGTACGGTAACGCGTGTGATTAATGGCATGGTTTAAATAAATAGTATATATTTATAAATTACGTAAACTTGTCATAATCCCTACTGTTTCAATACAATCCGTTCGAAAAATAACATTTAAGCATCATTTTTAAAAGGAATTCTCAGAAACAGCTCGGATTGTGATGTTTTTTTTAAAACTTGTTTACTTATAATATATCAACTAGTGACCCCCGCCCCAGCTTCGCACATGTATTATACATATAAACTTTCCTCTTGAATCACTCTATCTATTAAAAAAACCGCATCAAAATCCGTTGCGTAGTTTTAAAGATCTAAGCTAAGCATACATAGGGACAGACAGCGGGAAGTGACTTTGTTTTATACTATGTAGTGATTATTTGAATTCAGAAAAAAACCGACTAACGGACTAATGAGTGTTTATTCATATTGTTTAAACAATTGTAATTTATTTTTTCATATTTCAAGTAGCTTTGTCTTTTTGAATTCACATGCGGATCTTTATTTGATTATCACTTGCGTTCCTCAAAAAATGTAGTCTGCCAACTCGCATAAGTGCGTATACACGTAGATAGCGAGTTGCCGGCGCCGATCTGCCAGCGCTTGTCGGTGCTGGTCCGCGGAGTTAGTCGGCGCGGGTAGTCTCTATACTGTGTGGCGACAAGCTCCGAACTTCGCCGACAAGTTCCGACCTGCTCCGATCAGCGCTGGTAAGCCGTCATTTGTTGCTGTATTTCCGCGAATTTGTATTTGGAACATGGCGTATTTTTGTTAAAAAATGCCAGCCCCTGTTTCTACCCACTTTCTTTATGTAGGTATACGCCCGTAGGCGGGCGTGGTGGACTAAGGTCTAAACCCTTGTCCTTCTGAGAAGAAACCTGTGTCCAGCAATGGGGCAGTGATATAATAATCATTAAATATTTGTTCAAAAAATCAAATGGTAAAATACAATGAAAATCTTCGTAATTGTAAAGGTATTTACAATGTTAGGTGCCTGTATTAGGATAAACCTGTGTCACAGGCGGCAGGAGTGCTTGAAGTATAGTACTTATAGGCAACATACATTTTTAACAATATATTAACATTAGTAATCTTCAAAAATACTTTAACATATGATAGGGAAGTATTTGCATATGCAGTATTGTATAAACTGGGTTCAATAAAGTCAATGTGGCACAAATCAGTTTTGAGGCTGATTATGATATTTTAAAAAGTGTTTTTTTTTATTGTATAACAAAATATTTGAGTACCTACCTAAAATAACAATAAAATTTAATGGGTGTTGGAAACAACAAAATTGGCTTTTACTTTGGCTAATTCTTTTTAGCTATACAACGAAAAATCCTGCCAGTCTTACCAGTCGACAGCGACGAGGAGATATAGTTTTAAAATAATTAAAAGATTATTCCGCCTTCTGGAATGTTTCTAAGTTCTAATAATGTAGGTACTATCAAAGTCCAAGCTGTTTCTGAGAATTCCGAAGTTTCAACGATTTATAAGCTTCATTGATTCGACTATTAATAATAAAGTTCAACTTGAATAGCAAGCATCATCAAATCCAGCTCAGAATTAACTCCAGTTCGCAGTCCCGTCCCGAGGGTTAGCTAAACTTACTACCTCATTACATTAATTGCCCGTCGCAAAGGAGAATAACTATTAAAAATTCATTGTTTTCAGCCTTCCACCAAATTCACTCGAATAGCATTATTAATATTTAATTCTACAACGACGCCGCGCCTAATGCTCTTAATTTAAAATTCTTAACAAACTTAATATTTGAGCGGAGCAGCCCCCCAAGGATCCTGTGCCTATTAAAAGTATATCAACATATTGTTTATTCGCAGTCATTTGGTTTACAAAGCGGCGTGTATATGAGACTCGGTTCGAGTCCCCGCTGTGTGGGCCGCAGTAGAGAGCGCGTTTTGCTGAAATTCCGCGCGGGTAATGTTTCACATGGGGTATCTCGGTAAGGAGACTAGACTTGCACGCTCAGTGGTACATAAATTTTCCGTTGGTACCGCATCGGAACCGCAGTAGGTAGCGGAACGACGTCCGTACCTCGTACGTGTTGCGCTGCCAAATAAAAATGTGGGTAGGACCTTATTTTGAACATTAGCTAGCGACTCATATGGGGCTACCATACGAATAGGAAAGTAGGATATATGTGTGTGGTAGGTACGCGTGTGTACGATACATAAACCTGTCTATTTATTATGATAAGTAGATATTTTATTAACGGCTGCATTATCTAGCTGATGTTATGAGATAATGTTGGCTACGGTTTGGTTTCCACTCTTATTGTTTTCTTGAAATATGGATATTGTAACGTTGAGCGTTAGGTATCTCATTGTTTATTTGGGGAAAATACTTTAGCAGTACATTGGCGAAATAGTACCAGTCATCATTATGTTAATATCGTTTCTAGAATGTGTAACTTGTTATTTTATTTACAAGGCCTACCTGTACGTTAAAATAAAAAGGTTCTTTTTTTTAGTCTGAATTCCTAACAAAATGTGCCAAACAAAGTGTGGTTATTAATATTCGCGGCTTGCTGCGGACGTATAATCGCCGGAGCCACCTACATAAATAATTCATGTTGGAATTAAAGAAACTAAAGTTTCTCTCATTTTAACGAGGCACTTTAATGAAAGTGTTTGCTATAGGAATTTATCAAATTATAACGCAGACTTTTCTGGTATTTGTTTCATTTTTTAATACAATAATCCGCCTCCTGTGTGTTGGTGTCAGGCACGACAGCAGAACGTTAGGTTTAGGGTTCGGTGATCAGATAAGGAAAAGTATTTAATATAATAGCGTTTTTCTAAAAGGTTTCTCAGTTGCAATAGTACTTGACTGTACCTGATAAATGGTGAAGGGACCTTCTACCATTACTTGCGAAGAATTAGGTCTACGCCTTCGGGGTAGACCGTTTCACGGAAACGAGGTGGACCGCATCACCGAGGTATCACCGAAACGACAGATATAGATTTACAAAAACACCTATATTTCTGCGTCCTTTTATATAAAAGAACAAGAATGGTGACGTACATAATCTAATGTAGGTACAGTTAGCGACAAAAGTAGCTGAATATCTAAGTTTTATAACATGGCATTATTTTTTTATTTTTTTATTTATTTATTATAAAGTTGTTTTATATACAAGCTTACTTATACTAAGCCCCACAAAACCGTTTGCACGGTGTCTGACTTATAATAATTACATATTAACTAATAACATTTTTACCAATTGATCTTTTCTGTCTGAGAAACCTGAGAACCACCTAAGTATGGGTCTACAAATTCCTGAGAAAGAAATGCTTCTTTTTTTTAGACTCTTTTACGATTTCAAATATTTTTACTTTTTCGGAATATTTAATTATCTCTTTGATAATTTAAAAATTCAAATGTCCAGCTACGTTTGCCGCTGACTGTACGTACATTATGTAACTAACTTGTTACATAGTCTTTGAAGTCCGCTAACGCACTCATTGCTTAAACCCTTTGAGGCTCTGTAGTGACGTCACGTTGTTTCGTCTAAGAATAGGCAACCGTATCTATTCCCGCGGGTGTTGCGAGGGATGAGGTATTCGGTATGTAAATAATGAGTTTACAGGTAAATTGACAACAGCGTCCAGTTATGTTTGAGAAAGCCTATACCAGTCACAAGGCCGTGTAGATGAAATATCTACAACTACCTAAATAGTCTGAAATTCGACATAGATGGAAGTATGCTAGTTTTTAGAGTTCCGTAGCAAAATAGTAAAAACCAGCCAAGTGCGAGTCGGACTCGCGCACGAAGGGTACTCCGTACTATTATCTATAAAAACGAAAAAAAAACACGATTGTTGTATGGGAGCCCCCTTAAATACTTATTTTATTCTGTTTTTTAGTATTTGTTGTTATAGCAGCAACAGAAAAACATCATCTGTGAAAATTTCAATTGTCTAACTATCATGGTTCATGAGATACAGCCTGGTGACAGACGGACAGATGGACAGACGGATGGACAGCGGGAGTCTTAGTAATAGGGTCCCGTTTTACCCTTTGGGTACGGAACCCCAAAAAGGTATTATGGTGCAACTTCGTTTGTCTGTCTGCTATAGCTGCTTATTACAGCAGCTACTAATACTAACAATTTCAAATAGTTTAAATATTACTTTTCCACTTTTATTGCAAATGAAGAATTAAAAAATATTTTTATTTTCATTGCAAAAGGGGTGGTCGAAACTTTAAAGTCGGATTACTAGGGCAAGGGTATCATTATTATTATCAAAGGGCTTCATTTCCACTTTATAGTATACTAGCTTTTGCCCGCAGCTTCGCTTGCGTGAAATTTTGAACCCGTTAAGTGACGATTTTCCATACAAACTTTCATCCCCTATTTAACTCCCTTAGGGGTTGCATTTCGAAAAATCCTTCCTTAATCCTTGTCTACATTATAAAGGGAATCTCTGTGCAAAATTTCAGCTTTCTAGGTTCAAGGGTTTGGGCTGGGCGTTGATGAGTCAGTCACTCAGGACTTTTCTTTTTATTTTTAAGATAGATATTTTCATTACGTTATATGCCGCTCAGTTTTGAACTTATAATGAACAATATCTAAAAAAAACACCATACCTCCTCATCTCGGAAGTTTGCAAAAATAAAATATGGTATAATTAGAAAAAAATAAAACGATGTCTCTAACTAGCGCAGTTTTTTAGAAATCAGTAAAAATCCTTGACAAATAAACAGAGAGAATGTCCCAAAAAAATTAAAAATAACTTCATTGCGTACTAATAATACCATAGAAGATGTGCAATTGTTTTGTTTGTTGCATTGTGATTTTACAGGATAAATATACTTTTTAAATATTATTTTTTACGGCACTTAAACAGTTTTTTTTAAACAAAGTAGTTTTTAATCCTTGTTAATTTTGACCCTATAAAGCTAAGAAAAAGAATAGAATGGTCTTTCTTTTAAGGAGTTGTTTAGATTTTGTAGACTTTAAAGATCTGACTAATCTTCACGATAGAGACGCGTGTCCTTAAAATTAATGTACCTATATTCGGCAAACTTCAAATTGACTCTTCAACATAATTGCTTTTGTAAACTCTTAAGAGTTTGTTTCGAGCAGTTACAAAGTATTTATCAAGAACTTGCTAAAAGTTATTTATTAAACACTAGCTTGTTACCTACTTACAGTCAAGTACGTGCTACGAACCATTAAAGACTACTATTTTCAATTTTATGAGTTTGCCTGATACGTGTCAGGGTTGAAATAAATTACAATAAGGGCAGTTCAGACTATGCTATAATATATTATTATAGCATGTAGAAAATATTGTATAACTCAACGATATCGCTCAGTATACATTTTATATTTACACGTTCACACACATCTACTGATAAGCATCAGTAGATGTTCAAATACCGTGTAACTAATAATTTTCATTTTCCGTCATATATCTACAAATTGAATGACAATCGTCATTTATAACACCGATTTAAACGTAAGTAATGCCTTGAAGTGATGTTAATTAACTAACAAAATAAAGGACTTGTCGTTATAACCAGAAGAACATCCTTATTTTCCCTTGAAATTACGCCGCTTAAAGCAGTTGGGCGGTTTAACCGGAGTCGTTTGGTCGTTTTAAACGGCCTTTTCTCTTAACAATTTCAATGAAAACCAAACTAAATGGTGTTCGCAAGTCGCTATAACCGATTCGTCGCTTTAAGCGAAGTCGTAATAAATGGTTTCCACTGTAGTTATAGCTTATGACGAAATAGTATGGCGTAGTCTGAACTGTGCTTTATTCGATAAAAGGGCCTAGAAACTATTTTTGGCACTAAGTGCTTTGTCCCATGGTTTTTAGGCCATACACGAAACCACACTTTTAGCGTAACATATGCGGTGTGCTGGCTAATAGCAGATAATAGTATGCGCCTCTCATGGAGTATTTATTTTTGGTTTAAAGCCCTCAAAGCCATCATATTTCCATGAATAGCGATTTCAATTAACGGCTTTTGACGCAAAATAACAAGGGACAGGATGATCCAATGGACGTTTTAAAATAATTCAGCTGAAATGCATGTAATGTGAAATATCCTTTTATTGGAAAATAATATTTAATTAGGTATAATAAGGTATTGAATGTAGGTTGGTTTGAAGAGGAATTTATCGCTTTTGTGTTGACAGCACATTACTGAAATTGGAATTCATTTGATTAACGATTGTTGCGAAGGTAACTTCGTGTTTTATCTTTATACCGTTTTGGTCATTTCATTTTTTTATACGAAAATTAATATTTTGTTTTGTATTTGTATGTGCCTACGCCTGCTAAAGTTAACTTTGAGTGTAGTTTCATTCGTTGCATCATTTTGATAGTTAATATTTTCTGTTAAATAGTAAAAGGTTTTATTTCTCTAGCGTTGTTTTTTATTGCTATACTTTGCAAAACACATTTTTTTACACAAATTTTATGTCGCCTATGAAAATGATTTTAATAGTCGATGTAGGTACATTGAAAGAATATTAACCATGGTGAATAGTTGGTAGTTAATTAGTTTTATAATTGGATACATAACGTAATTTGTGGAATTACACGAGTCTAGCTGTGATATTTATCTGGAGTTATGAACTTGGAAATCATACCGCAGCAAGTGATAGTTACATTTTAGTTATTATAACATAATTCGTTGTTTAACTAATTAGTTATTCGTTCATTAACGCTGATGTTTTGATTTTTGGATAATTAATAATGCATAAAATATAAATTTATTGCTTTGACATACATGTATGTAGGATGTTAATTCGGAACGCATCATAATTTAAATAAAAGTAATTGTGCATGAATGCAGCGATGAGTGAAAGAGAGAGTATGTGTGAGAGTGAGAAGGAGGAGTGTGGCGAGCTAACAAAAGACGACTCGAAGATGTAAATTGTTTTAAAATACTAAAAGAAGAGTTGAAGACGAAAATATGTTTTATTTCAGTTATCCACGCCACCCTACATGTATGATTTACAGACAGGGTCAATAAACCATGTTTCCTGTGTACCTACCCGGTCGGATTGTAGCATTTATTTCAAATAGCTTCGATACTACTTACGTAGTTTTAAAAAAAAACCGGCCAAGTGCAAGTCGGACTCGCGCACGAAGGTTTCCGTACCATTATCTATAAAAATTAAAAACGAGCAAAAAAATCACGTTTGTTGTATGGGAGCCCCCTTAAACATTTATTTTATTCTGTTTTTTAGTATTTGTTGTTATAGCGGCAACAGAAATACATCATCTGTGAACATTTCAACTGTCTAACTATCACGGTTCATGAGATACAGACTGGCGACGGACAGACAGACGGATAGACGGACAGACGGATAGCGGAGCCTTAGTAATAGGGTCCCGTTTTACCCTTTGGGTACGGAACCCTAAAAATCAGCAACAATAATTCTCCAACAAACATTAAATGTCAAGTGTTACAATATTCCTATTAAAATACCGCCACAAATAGTTTCACAAATTCCCCGTGAAGTTTCTAATGGTTTTACATCGCTTAAGACTTGGAAACAAGCTTATGTTAATCTTAACAGTATTGCAGGTAGCTTATAGATATTAGAAGACAGTGTTTGTAACCCCGAAACAGCTTCGAAACGCGGTTAGTTGTTTAACGTGTGAAACAAACGGAGGAGTCTGTAGCTTTGTTCTCGACGACGCCGACGCGCCGTGACGTAGGGTAAATGGAAACGCTAGCGCGCACACGTTTTTCAATACCCCTACGATTTTTTGAATTTTCGCTCTTTTTATCTTGTGGTTTCAAAGTGACGTGGTAGGTTTACTGTTATTTTGAGTTTGCATTTTTATGCATAGGTTAAGAATATTGAAAAAACAATTTCATCATGATTCTGGTGCGCAGCTGGAATATTGGAATACTTTCGGTCGATATGAAATATATGATATGAAACTGGCAGTGCCAAATATAAAATTTATCGACTTTAATCTGCGTTTTAATATTTTTTATGTAGTACCTGTTTTTGCTAAGTGGTTGTTTATACAACGTGTTACATAATTCCCCTTAAAAAAGAAAATGTTAATCAAGTAGTCTTTTATGGTTGTTGTGACCTCTCAGAGGAAATTAGGTAAGAATGCAAATAACTTTCTGGGTAGTCTACTCTTTACATTTATGTGTTCAGAGTTGCGTTGCAGTGATGATTTTATTTTATGATTTGTGCAATTTTTTTTGGGTCTTACTTTTATTTTAAAATTTTGCCAATAGACTCTTTACAAGGGACCTTTTAATCCCCTTTCGGCTTTAGGGGTATTTTTGTAACACGTTGTATATACCAACAACTCTAACAAGATTGCTGATGCGTTGCCAATCTTAGAGACAAAGTTTAAAAGTCTCATATAACTGTAATATTATCGAAACCCATACCCTCCTAACCGGTGCAATGCTACTTGGAGTACTTTCCCGGACGAAGTCTTTCACAAGGAGCTCTTCTACTTGATACTTGAAAGTTAATATTTTTCGCTAAACTTTACTCGTTATGTAAGTAAATAAAAACGTTCACCATTTTACTATCACTGCAGCTTTAACTGCCTACTCTTCAAAGCGAATAGATCAAGAGATGCAATCATGACACACCCAGCATGATTCTACGTCCGTGTATGTGAACACAAAATGTGGTACGTTACGTCGCCTAGCGTTTCAGACATTAGGTAGAAATTAATGATGTGGCACCGAGTGCTGCGACTCTGACAGACATCTAGCGAGAGGTTCATTACCCCGTCTTGGCAAACACCAGTGTGACGTGTGCACTGTTAAGCGGAGCGGAGAGCGAGCGCACTAAATGCTATACCTGGTTATAAAGTTTCTCAGTTTTGAAATAAAACAATAGAGTAGTAGAATATGTTCGAATGTCTTATTGTAGTAGTTTTGTAAGACCGACCAACACGTGGTAATTAAAGTGATAACGTCCCTTTTTGCATAATGCCTACGTTCAGCAGTAGAATGGAATATAATAAAAAGATAAAAGACTGAAATTCCGTCATACTTCTCCAAAATAGTTATTGGTGCTGATTCTGTTGTGCATAAACTAAATAAAATTTTGGCTAGTGCCATCTTTTTTCCTCTGACAAAATTAAAAAGAGACGGACGTAAATAAGAGTTGTCAAGTTGAACTTTTTTAGATGACACGTCATGACGTGTCGATTAAAAACACGGCGAAGTACACACGGCTACACATCAAGCTATACATTTCCAGTTTACACTGACCTCTCACTGTAATAAAATCCTGTATAATGCGAGATCAGCTTATACTGGAAATGTACAGCTTGATCTGTAGCCGTGTGTACAAAGCGTAAACTGCACTTGGGAGCAAAGAAATCGAGCCACTCCTTTTTTCACGTGTCCCGTAGGCCTAGCACGAATATTTTCACGTATAGTCACGTAAACGTAACGTTAATGTGAGTGAATTTTAAATCGAAAATACAACTATTCTATAGCATTTTAGTTTAAATTTATGCGACAGCCACAATTTGTGTCATACATAGATTGAATAAAGTTTTCAATTCGATTAAATATTATGTGCGAAACGAGTATTTCCAATTCTAAATTCATCACGTCACAATATTCGTGCTAGGCCTACTGGTTATTAGTTTTGGTTTCATGAAAATGATGATTCAAAATACAAAAAACTTCCCTCATTGTAAAGGTTATGAAATAACCTTTTAGGCGATATATGTTTAGAATTGATCTGTTCCACAATACCAAAAATAATAACAATTATAAGTGAAAAATAGAAGTGGCTCGATTTATTTGCTCCCAAGTATAGTTTGACAACTCTCAAATACCATTCTTTTCACGAGCTAACAAAATCTCTAATTTTAGTATAGTTGGTGAACAAGAGAATCGGCACCAGTCCAAAATTCGCGTTCTCAAGAAAGGCTGAAATGATTTTTGACTTTGCGAACTAGCGTATAATTAATCGGTGTCTCTAGGAATCTATCTTGCGGTAAATTAATTCTAAGAAGCATTTCACATCCTAATCAACGATTTTGGGTCAACGAAGTGCTTCGATATAGCTACACAGACAGGGATTTCGTGTCACCATGTTGTGCAACGAATTAGTGCATAATATAATGTATGCAACTTTGACGTTATGAATAATATTACATAGGTACATTGAGTTACTAACGAATCTTTGGAAAATCAAGACAGACTTTGCTGTTACGAAACGTAATATGTGTAAACTAATGTTATGACAATCAATTTGTAATATTATTTTTAAACTGCGCACCTGCGGCAGAAATAAAATCAATCGAATTTTGAACTTTTAACAATTGCCTTAAAACCGTCATCAGTGATACTATAAGTCGCCTGCGGATTAGTACCCCCTTTCCAACTAACCTTGTATATTTATTTTATTCGTAGTCATTGGTCATTGGAAGGTCATGCTTAGCAGTGGTCATCAACTAGCTGATATGATGAAGAGTATAATTCCTTTTAGAGATACCACGTAGGATACTCAAAGTGTGAATATGTATGTAAAATAATAAAATTAATTATTCCCCCACCACTTAAAACGTCCATTACTGAAATAGCACCCTAAAACATACAAAGTTCGTTGTAATTCATTGTCAAAGAGCCACGTTACTTAGGCCAGGAGACATGAACTTTGAAAGAGAATCGTAACTACCCTCCACTAGGAGTGTAATTGTTTTGTTTACGCCTTTCCGTCTGCATTGTTGAGTTGACGGTGTGAAATTAAACTTAATTGTAACTGTTAATGTTAAGTTATGTGCGCTAATATCCTTATATACACGTGAATTATATAGGGAGCAAACTTAGAGCAAATATATAAGGTGCGGACGTTTTTTTAGCCGTATTAATTAATGGTCTGGATTAGACGAAAAAATGTTTGGACTTTTTGTTATAAACTGTTGGCTGTCTCTTTTGTTTAAAGGTTTCAAGTGAAGTTGTAGAGATTGAGGGTTAAGAGGTTCTATTTCTAGGCAGTGTAATTGGAAATGGGTTATGAATTCTTAATTTTATTTCTATTCGTGACTTGGTGACTTAAGTAGTAAAATATCTTTATTAGGTTACATGACGTCATGCTTGTTCCCCTAAGGGTAAGACTGAGGACGATAGACGTATTAGGTCACTAGTAACGGGGAGAACGCCTATTGACGACACCCTTTGTTATAGTAGCAATATGAAGTCCTTGTGAATGAGTTCTCCCGGGGAAGTGCCATCACTAGATTTATATCTGCGGCGAAGCAACATTGTATGAAATTACAGGTACATGAGACTTTACAACTTTCTCTCTAATGTTGGCAGAGCACTAGCACAGCAGTCGACCTGTTTGTTACCCTATTAAATACATGAAAAAATGTAAAATAGAAAAAAAACGAGGTGCAAAATCTCGATTGTCCCACCCGAACATTTCGACGGCTCCTACGTATACTAGGGCAAATGCAAAAACAGCTTTACAAGAGAGCGGATTAAAGGTGCTAAAGCTTTTAACTTTGACATAAATCAGTAGAAATATTTGGAATTTTGAAAAGGTATGGTATGGTCCATTTCAGAATTTCAAATTATATTTATGCCAAAGTTAAAAGCTTTAGCACCTTTAAACCGCTCTTCTGTAAAATTGTGTTTTTGCACTTGCTCTAGTATACGTAGGAGCCGTCGATTTGCTTTACGCGGAACAACGAGTCGGTATTTCTATACGATTTTGAATGGAGATATATTTTAAAGGACGCCGACTAAAGTCAAAATCTACACGGAAAACTTGAAAAATCTTAGAGTTTTCAGTCCACCTTTTGTTATATGAGTGTATAAAGAAAGGTGCCACCAAACCGGCGCGCGGTAATATGTGTCAGCGGAAATGAAGAGCATACGAAAAACTTGGAGAGAGGTGAAGTTAAGAACCTATGGTATTATTGTGGCCTTTGTCATACCTTGGTAACAAAGGAGATGGCACCCTATTTTAATAACGTTTAAAACTTTTTTTGCATACGAAGATTTTCATTTCATTCCGCTTCATCTATTGCATGGATGAGACTGGCTCAGGACCGGATAAGTTGGCGTAAAGGAGCTGAGGACTATACTCAGTAATGGGTGAATGTGGAGTGAAGAGATACACTCGCGATCAATAAATCCCTTTCACCAACATAAACCTTCATATCTCGGAAACTAAGAATGATACTTAGCTTATTCAAATAAAAAGTATTTATTGATTATTTAATTTAATACTACTTAAATTAAATCAATAAAACTTCTTCAATAGTCCATAAAATACTTTTTATTTAAATAAGCTATAGCATCTTTGTTTCTGAGATGTTACAGTTTATGTAGATGACCGGGATGTATTGCACCCGAGTGTAGAAAGATAGACAAAGGTTTACCCACCATCATAAATTACAATTATCAAAAAAAAAACTGCAAATACATATTGCGATACCTGATCCGTCTAAAACTTAGTGATTATGGCAGTTTTATCATTGGTGGAACAAGCAGATAATATTATTTACTATAAGTCAAGTTTCATGTGTATAAATCATAAGCAAAGCCGAATAAATATAAAGACAATATTATAATACGATAACCCTAAACATATCTAACGTTATATAAGTTAGTTTATTTTCTTCAAATATGGTTTAGAGAATAGTTATTCAGGGTCAAATGCAAAGAAAATGAACTTGTTCGAATTTTCTTTTCGCCCAAGAGTCTTCAAAGTTAGAAAAACGGAGCGGCATTCTAACTTGTCTGGAATTTTCCATTGGTTTATATTGTTATTGAAGGTCTCTTTTATTTTAGATTTTTTATTTGACTTTCACTGAACGAACAAGTTTTTCGTTTAACTCAACTTAATATACGAGTATTACTGGAATAAGCTTCGTAATCTGATGAGTATGGATTATAAAAGTCATAGTCATAGTTTATAAATACTATTAAATACTAAGTTTTCCAATCTTTTTGCTAATAATTGTGATTATAACAACGATTCTATTAAAATTAAGTACCATAAATGGGGGCTATTTGAATCCTACGGGGCTACTTGGAATTCAGTTAATGAGCGTGCTCGAATGCTATGTTTTACGATTTTAATGTTATTGTATATTCGGTTTTTGATATTGTAGATAGATAATTATAAAGAATACTACAAAAAAACTTCTATGCCATTTTTATTTATTTATGGATCTCCAACAAAGGATACACAAAATACATGGAATATGAAAATGACAAGTATGCTGTTTGAGTTGTGCTCCTTTCAATTAAAGGAGGTCACACCTCCTTTAATTGAAGGAGCATGCACTTTTAACTAGGTGAAGTAGAAATTAACAATTAAGTATAACCTCTACAAAAACTTGAAAATTAAAGATAATCATAATTAGACGAATCAATTAGATTAAAGTTCTCAAAAGGGCTTCTGCGCGTTGGACCTGTGTCCCTCGTATGCATTCCAAAGGACCGGACATCTTCCACACGGAAGATGAGCAGTGAATTACACGAATCAATAACAATAATGAATTAATATTCAAATGAGAATTTGCATTGTATTTAAATCTTTCAATCAAATTTCAAATCCATCCCCAGTTTCAGCTGTTGCGGTAGTGTTATAGAATACTATCGACGTATATCAAAATAAATGTAAATAATAACAACAATTCAATAGACCATAAATAAAAGCCGATAAAAATATTTGTGTATTCTGTTTGTGTTCAAGAAGGCACTTGATACATTGATAAACTGTCAGGTAACGATTTGTAACCGCTCCAATAGACCGGAATAAAGTGGGCATGATTTGAACCCCACTACCTTGTATATCAATATTCTAAATCATGAACATCAGGGCTGAGATCTCGAAAGGGAAATGCAGAGTTGTAATCGTACAACTATTGATTTAGGGAATATTAGCAACTAGCGACCCGCCCCGGCTTTGCACGTGTACGTTTTATAGCTTAAAACCTTCCTCTTGAATCAGTCTATCTATTAAAAAAAACCGCATCAAAATCCGTTGCGTAGTTTTAAAGATCTAAGCATACATAGGGACAGACAGCGGGAAGCGACTTTGTTTTAGACTATGTAGTGAAGTCTGAGAAATATATTAGCAAAGTCTGAGAAATATCCTCATAAAACCCGAACTACACTATTATACAAGGTTAGTCGGAAAGGGGGTACTAATCCGAAAGGGTGTTAAAGCACCCGTAATAACGAATAACTTTTGTTCTACAACTCTCCCCAAAAATCAATAGTTTACGAGAAAGAGCCGTTTAAATATTTCTTTAAAATACGCTAAAATCTATCTTTCCTAGCTATGATCAGCGGTGTTTACATTTTAGGTCATATTTGGGGTTACAAATTAGAAGCTTCATTTTCTGAATTCGCAACTAAAGTAGGGACGAAGATTTAAAAAAAAAAAACAAAATTAACATGATTATACAAGGTTAGTCAGAAAAGGGTTACTAATCCAAAGGGTGTTAAAGTACTCATAATAATGAGTAACTTTTGTTTTACCACTTTTCCCAAAAGTCAATCGTTTAAGAGAAATAGTTGTTCAAAAATTATGCTAAAATCTATCTATCCTAGCTATGATCAACTGTGTTTACATTTTAGGTCATATTTGGGGTTACAAATTAGAAGCTTAATTTTCTGAATTCGTAACTAAAGTAGGGAAGAAGATTTTTTCAAAAAAACTAAAATAAAAAATATTTTTCATGGAAAAAATAAAAATTATCGATTTTTTAAATTTTAACACTTGCTTTAAAATAGTCATCAGTGATAATTTAAGTGGCTCGCGGATTAGTATCCCCTTTCCGACTAACCTTGTATAGTGCAGCCATTAAAATTTTGGATTAAAGATAATCAAACCTTTAATCGTGAAAACATTCAGTTTTGTTCAAAAAACCATAAAAATAAATTGTAAAAAATCTCAAATTATACTTCAATTATTTTCGTTTGGTCTCGTGTAGTGCCGGATTTAAAGAATAGCGCTACCCCATCTCTACTACTAAGACTAAGGGATTCACTTGAGGATGGGCAGCAGCGTTCTCTGAGTACTTTAACAACCATACTGCGATCGCCAATCTGCCTGCCAAGCGTGGCGATTACAGCAACCCTTTCGGGAGAGGCCTATGTCCAGCAGTGGACGTCTTTCGGCTGAATGATGATGATGATGATGATATTTTCGTTTAATGGCTGGACTATTTGATCAAACACGAAGAGGAGTCCTATAGTGAGGATTTTGGCAGCCTAGCTAACGAGTACTGCAACATAGAAGTGGTATGTATGTTCAATATTTTAGATTTTACACTGTTAAAATTTTAATTACAATTCACAGTCTATTAATTTGTTGACGTTATATCACCACGATACTCGTAAGTCGGTACGCTCGAATGACTCCAGTTTCGCTCCTGTGGCTACAGCTAATGTGCGACTAGTTATTTACACTAATTGAACGATAATTACAGACATGTGCTTTGTTTCAACGTTGCATGCCTAATTGATAAGATTAATAATAGATTTCTCTTAATACGATAATGTGCTCAAAGGATGTTTATATCAGATGAATAAATAAGCTAAGAAAAGTGTGGAAACAGCCGCAAATTAAATACCGACTTTGTAAGAATAACTCCATTTTTTCCTTTAGTTATTTAGCATACTTGAAGAGAAATATTCTGTGGCTTCACAACACCACTAAACAACGTCTATTAAGTAAAAATATTTCTGCGAAAATTCCATTTTATCATGAGTATTTAATGTCAAAAGATGCTTAGGGGAAATAAACACTCTGAGAACACAACAAAGCCTCTTGCACAAATGGGACACTTCTTTGATATATGCGACAAAATAATGGGAAATTCCCATGTCAGGAGCTGAGATCTAAAATAGTCACAGTGTCATGTTTTGCAAGGTTTTGCTCAAACTGACATTTGCTAGCGCCACTGTCGGAGAAGGGCAATCTGTTGCAACGTGGCAATTAACATCAGCTCAATTTCCATTTTGATTCGAGTACCGACGTTAACTTGATTCTGGTCATCTTGCAGGAGTCGTAAGGAGTAAATGAGTTAGTTTGGTCCTTGTGTAAAGATTAGAAAACTGAGATTAAGTTCGAGCGAAGTGTCAATGCACCTTTGAAGCTGATCTAAGCACATAAAGGTTTCGAATGGTTATCAATATAATATTTACTGCTAACTTATGAAATTATTTATTATTATTATTATTTAAGCCTTTCATTTTCCAAAAAATAAATTTAAAATTCATTGCTGTCTTAATTAAAATATTCATTTGGTTCTTAAAATTAATAAATTCATTCGTTATAATTGTACATGCATTTTAACCATAATTAAATAAACACAAATATTTTCTTCTTTTTTTTTCCAAATAATAAATTGATTTCATAGATTAAAAATAAATTTGCTACATAATCATTTGTTCAGTTACTATAATTGGAATATAATATTTATAACTTACGAACTATTTGCAGTTAATTAGGACATGCTTGTGAAAATAATCAGTAGATATTTTTATTATTTTATTATTTGAGTGGTTTGCGTTTGCCCTTATTTACACCTGCTGGTAAGCGCAGACAGGGTCTAAGATGTAGCACACGAATCTAAGTAACATAGATATAGAGGGGTTCCCCTATACCCCTCTGGCTCTCACATAAACACGAGGGAACTAAGTAAACTGCTTGGCCCCGGACTTTAACGTGATGGTGATAGCTAGCTAGGCGGACCGGATAGATCCTACCACCAAGCCTAGTGGGTTTCGTTGAATCTTACTAGACGCGTCTATTCTCAGCGTACGGTGAGGAAGTTTTAAATTCTAGCCAGTCCCCACACGGTACAAAATTGATTAGCTTACCTTGATTTTTCACATAGCTACAATAAATATTTTCAACACACAACAGACTCGTGCAAACTTTTAATTACATCAGGTAAAGAGTACTGATTTAAAAAAGTACATACACAATTTCTGTAAATCACAATCAAAAGTTGTTTCAATTTCATCAAAGAAATCCTTCAAACTGCAGAAAAAATGAAACTTTAAATAATTCTTCGGTTTCTAGAACAGTAACTAATAAATAGTACCTACCTACTTTCAATTTGTATTGACTAGAGATGGGAAAAGATACAAAGCGTGTCTTCCATCACGGTGATTGCATAGCGGTCGATTAGTGCAAAGAACCGGTTACCAGCTAGCATAAAATATACTAATAAAGAAGTTCCACTTATTACATTTTACTAACACGTAGGCAGGAATACCCAGGAACGAAACAAAAACAGGAGCGAGTGCAATCGACGACCGAGACAGTTCCGATTAAAACTTGGCATACGCGCAATGATATGAATGACAGGTTTACTTGTTTTTGCGGTTTGTACAGGCACTTCTCAGCGTGCAACTGACAGAAACAAAATTGTGTATTTACATACGTAGGTACACATGGTAAAAGAGCTAAGTATAGGCAAACAATAAATTATATGACATCTTTATGTAACGTATGTCCACGAAATCCTATCCTAACTTCCTAACTAATATTATAAATGCGAAAGTAAGTTTGTTTGTTTGTTACCTTTTCACGCCTAAACCACTGATACGATCATCCTGAAATTTTGCTTATACGTTTTCAGGTGTACAGAAACGGACATACCTTTCGGTACCTTTCATCCCGAAAAAAAGTAATGTTCCCGAGGAAAACAACAATAACGTTAATAGATGGCGCTACGTGTCTTTCGAATCATGATTGAATTACATTATTATAGAAACTTTAGTGGTGTGTTAAAAGTTGATTGTCTAATTCTAAATGAACGCGAGCGAAGCCGCGGGCATGAGCTAGTAAATAAAATAAAACTGAACATGTTCATTCGCACTACGCAGACAAATGCTATTGATAATGATGCCTCAAAAGTTTTTTGACATGCCATCATGCTATGCAGGAGATGGTGGGACGATTCGTCTTCCTTCCTTCGCGAGAAACAGCATCTAGCCGTAATAGATGAAACAAAGGGAGGCCGGGGATTTCTGACAGTTTCGAGTTATGAATCGATTAAGTTTAATCCGAGTTACTGTTAATTCATACTTTTGAAATCGACGAAACTCCACGATTGTGCAGGTTCGAGATTCAAGTTGAAACTAACAAATATTTAAAACAGTCGTTAATTTTGATTCCACCCTACGCACAGTTGTACAAATCGTTGATTTCAATATTAAGAATTGACAGTAATTCATTTTAAACTCGATCGATTCAGAACTCAAAGCTGTAGGGAGTAGCCCACTAAGCCGAACAGTGGGTCAGTACAGACTGATAATAAAATAATACCTAATTAATATCTTTTGATGCACAAGTCATTTTGAGAGAACCGGTGACAAATGACTTGACCAACTACGTCAATTGCGAATTTGGTTATATCTGTCCGTCTGTTAATAAAGTCTGCATCCCTATAACTATTGTACAGTCAGCGTCAAATATATTGGACCGAACAGACTGTTTATAATTACCCAAAAAACTAAAGACATTAAACTTTATCACAACGGGATAAAGTTCTTGTCAAAATGACAGTTGTCGTGTACTGTGTTCATTCTGAAACACCCCTTGTATGATTAAGATATAGTTTAATTTTCTTAATTGTTCAGATCACTTTGAACAGTCTGTTCTTTCCGTTATTTGGTGCTAACCTTACACTGTACATTGAATTTATACATGTTACGCTTTGCAGAATGACTTTTGCTTGTAAAGTCGACTTTGACATGATGGTCCGTCAGATGCGTCAGATGCGTGTATTTTTCTCACCTAGATAAGTTATTATCGTGCTTTATTTAAGTGTGGGCCTTCTACTTTCTTATTTAGTTACGTCGATAGCCAGTTCATGCTCTGCGCGACAGGTGTTCCAACTAACGCTGTTCTCAGCACATTACACACGTTTACAATTCATTGTTCAAGTGGACCGATTCTTTCTAGGAGCTAATCATCTTGAACACTTGTAGTGGAACTAATACAAAAAGGTGTGTGGTGGCTACGATGGCCAGCTCATATATATTTTTACTATACGTATATTACTACTACATAATTATACATATATATTTATTACTCTTGCGTTTGAGATTGAATAGGCATGTTTAACTGGACTTTATTAGTTTCACTTGTAAGCAAAAAAAAACTATTGAATTACTTTACAACTTCGCTTTTCGTTAGGCAAGTAATTTTGTCTCGACAGATATCTATTTTAATTGATTTATTTTCGAACTGTATTTTTGTACGTATTTTGTACATATAGGTCGTTAGTTTTTACTTTAGATTTACTAGATATTATATTATATCGCTTAAGGATTTAAGTTTTTTTCTAGTTGGTAGTATAGGTCGATTTTGTTTGAAGAAAAATGATTTGATGCTGAAAATAAATGTGGCGGGTTTTTGGCAATGTATTCAAAACATTGCTGAAAGAGTTTTGATGCTAATAGTTGAAATATGACGAACATAGTGGCAAACAACAAACTTGCAGTCCGAAAGATACATAAAATGTTTTCTTTCAATCTTAGTTTCGGTTAACATTTTGTCCCGTTTTACATACTCGTATTTCGCGTTCATTTCGCACTTTTTGTTTGTATAATTATTGCTTTTGTAACGTTCACATCCTTGTTTATAGCGGGCCGTTAAAATTGTGTGTACTTTGCAAAATTGCTGTTTAAAATCGGATGCTAAGGCCGCGTTTGTGTACACTGTATATTTACCAAAAAAGGCCACAATTATTCCGGTACATTCATGTTACAGCACCGCATGTTCATACAGTGAGAGAGGGATGGAAAATATGTGGTTTTTTCGGTGTAAGAGGGAAGGAAACAGCGTCCTCTTGCGGGAACAATTTGTCACTGTCTCCGCCAATTTCCTCTTGTAACTAGTTTTTTCTTTGCGCCACGTAAATTTAATTTCAGCTCTTTGTTGAACCGGTTTGAAGCGGTTGTAGCAGACTAGTATCCGCTAACTTTTTTCTTTAGTTTTTCCACTTGTGTGTGATTTCTACGTGTCGTGTTTGTAGTACATAAACGTTAAGGTTTATTTATTTTAAGTGTTGATGATTAGCCGTATTATTTATTTTTAATTTAGGAGTTCATTGTAAAGCGGTATTTCAGTTACTGCCACACATTTTTGTCGCATTAAACCTTTGCAAATTATTATTAACTGAAATAATTAAAGAATATAATCTGACCAAAATACGGATGTACTTTTGTATATTTTACATGATAACCCATGTTCGTCCACACACCGTAGCTTCGCATACTACTACATGTAAGAAACCGGAATCAAAAGCGTGAAAAAAGGCTGGTCCCTTATTTCACGCTAGTTGCCCAACGCGCAACCGCTGTTATCCTCTAAAAACATAAAAATCATGTCAGGAACAAGGACTTTCCTCTATATTAAGATATTACCTCTCAGAGAAGAAAATATTTTAGGTACAGCTTTGCTTCTAAACAGCACTTGCATTTATTAAAATATTGAAATGTAGGCAAAGTGAATTGAAAGCAGAAATTGCTTATTGGATTAAACAATAGGTACCTATAATGTAATATAGCTATCAGGCGAAGGTACAAATAAAAATGAATGAAATTGGATATCTGCTGGACCTAAACTGATGTAGGTTCTAATTTTGTACCGTAGCAATATTTCGTAGCTGGGTGCTACGTCACTGTGTAGCGCGTAGCACGGTTTACAAATTGTAGCCAATATTGGTTCCATTTTGTGCTTGATTACAATAAGAGGTCGAAAGCGTTAAAAATGGAGGAATAACAAAATAATACCTTCCGCTGGGGGGTTAAGCGGTGAACTGTTTACTCAAAGATTAGGCTGTATTGTTTTCTCATTGCGTATTTTCTAGATTCTCCGGGGAAGGATACAACTTCTTTAACGGTATTAACATGTGTAAAAGTTTTATTTCGAGTATCACTTACAAATGAAAGAACGTTTACGCAACGACGAGTATTTGAGGAAGGTGCTCGTGGTTCTTCCAGGTTCAGTGGCATCGAGCCAAGTGTGTTCCACATCATATAATATGATGAGGAAGAGAAATTCTTATGATATTTTTCTCGACTTGTTAAAGTTCGCAGCGTATAAATTTGGCATAAATCCACAATTCTACTTTTTTATATTGTAAGTAAACCAAATATCTTGAAACATAAGGTGTGCATTCAACTACAAATATTTTGACAGGTATCGTATACCAAAAATATCAAAATTTATGGTTTGATTGTGGTTTGTTTGCGATTTCAATTGTTTTATATAGTTTAGCTTCCTTTTATCTTTTGTTATAAATGTGAGAACTTCGTAGACTTGCTGGGTGCCGCTAGCTATATTAATTTGTAAATTACTTTTATTCATATTGTTTTATATCTTTGTTAATTCTTATACTCAAGACTTGGTACTTCATCACCTATTGCTCTATGCTCAAGACTACATTTTTTTCTCATAACTATCCTAAATTATAGTACTGAATTATATTTTTTATTGAATTTACTCAATTTGTTAAAAATATTTATTTTAAAACAGTAACCATGGAGTTTCTTGCCGGGTCTTCTCGTGCACCTAAATTCGACTTTTCATTTTGTTTGTAGAATTGGCTTCCCGTGATTTTTTTATGAATTGTGTAAAATTAATATTCATTTATTATTATTTCATTTATTGATTAAATTCAACTTATCATCATCATCATCATTCAGCCGAAAGACGTCTCATCGACTACGCCACATCGACTACGCCACATCGACCGGTCCTGTGCTTCTCATATCCAGCGTATTCCCATTCCCAAACTCTACTTATGCGCTCATATTTTATTAGGTAGTTATATAAGCTTTTTATAACAAAACGTTTTATTTATAGCAAATATTAGTTCCAAGCGGATAATAGAGAATCGTGTGTAAACCACGTAGAGTTCAGATTCAATTTGCTAGCACTATAATGGGTATCAGTTGGGAGAATTATTTAATTATTGGTTTACTACCAGCTGGTACTCAGAGTACCATTAAGTACTTAACTGACATATCTGCAGAAAGAATACTGTAAAACTGTTCATGCAAATGTAAAGTAAGGTATGAAGAACTAAATTACACGCCAGAAAAAACACTCTAACAAAGTAATTAAAAACTTACATTCCAGTTCAATAAAATCTAATTTACTAAAACCATTTTATGACGGAAACCGACTAAGAGCCGATAATAATGAATGGCAAAAAATGAAAAATCGCTTTTCACGATGGCCTATCATCTAATAAACCTAATATTGGTTTGATACGCGCTCAAGAGGCGTGAAATGACTCCTCCCTCCCGCCCCGCGGGGTGACAGGTCTCACCATCCTAACCTGATCTGTACTGTTTTTACTTTTATTCCCGACGTCGAAAGAAAATATTTTCTTGGCACTACGCTCAAGGTTTTTCCCCACTGGTTTACGTTGCACCTCGTTCCTCGGCTTTCAATTTATATTTGAAAATGCGGAAAGTTTATTTATGCTCCGTTTGTAGGAATCACCTTAAGTTTATAAACATTCGAGAAAGATTCCAATATTTTATATTGTAGATAGCGGCGCTCGAGCTTGCCTTAAATAATCGCCTGATATAATATAGGCTTTGGCAAGAGCAAGTATGGCCTCTCGCCAATAAGTGGTATTTTAGTGACCACTACAAAATTAATCGGCTAAAAACTCTTAGGTAGAGATATTTCATGCCCTATAAAATATAGTTTGGGTGCTCCACATTTTTTATTACGTAAGTGTTTATAGATTTAAGATTTAGTATTTACCTTTATTGAATATATCACAACTAATAGATATGTGAAATAATTTTGATTCGTCTTGCGTCTTTGTATAAAAAAGTTGTAATCTTGTTACATACAGCTTTTAGATTGTATAGTTTTAGTCTAGGATATAATTTTTCTTTGTTTGTCTATTTGTAAGTAGTAAGTTAGAAAATTTGATACACAGGGTGTTAACGAATTCGTGTAATTCCTTTAAACCGCGTGATCTACTGGTGACACTGATTGACCCTACATATGTTTTTTTCAGAATCAACAAAAAAAAGTTTTCAAAAAATTAACCATGGTTTTTTGTATCTGAGTAATTTTAGCATCCCAAGTTAACCGACAGCGTAAAGCGATTTCGTGCTACTGATGCCCGTCAGCTGTGTCGCCGTGCTTTCATTAATTTATGCATGGCATTAAAATTTTCAAACAAATAAAAAAAAAGTGAAAAAAAAGTTTATTTTTATTTTTAATCAATCTAAATCCCGTGCGGGGTTAATCTATACCATTAATAGATTATGTAGTTTAAAGGAATTACACGAATTCGTTTACACCCTGTATGTAAATAAACTCTAAACTCTAAACTCTAGCTAACTTAACTTGATTGATTAACTCTAATCAACTTAAAAATTTCTTTCAATTCTCCAAAAATAAAAACAACTAGCAGCACTTTTTGAAAATTAAAGTGCTGCGAGGGGTTGACGCATTCCGTGTTAACTCAGCACATTCCTTCAATGACCGGGGCCTGGAGTAGCGGAGTAACGGAGTAACTCACAAATTACGTTCGTCCGTTGTTTAGAGACAAGCAATTTGAATGACCCCACGTCTCTGATGGCAGCATTCCTTGGGCCCCCGGGCCCTCGGTAAACTATGCGACTTAAAACGGCTATAGCACTTCACATCACGCACTTACGAACATTTCAAGACCCCAGTTAAACTTGATGGTGGAATGTGATATTTATTGTTTAAACGTTAATGAACGGGTACGACTATGTTGATTTTATTTCAAGGATCGCAAACGTTGACATTTATTCTAATCAAGTTAAAGACAATAGGGTATTTGACAAAAAAAAAACTAATTAGTCCGTTCAGTTAGATTATCAAAAAATATTTGACCCGTATTTTTTCTTTTGTTACGTAAACCAAAATTGACGAAGATACGACACTTTTAAAATTGGCAAAACGTGACAAGCAAGTACAATTTTTACTTGCTTCTGACGTCACTAGCCTCCACTCTCGAGGTTTGATACGCTTTATCGTTCCAAGTATTCATAGATTTAACAAAAGAAAAAATACGTATCCATTATTTTTCAAAAATCTAACTGGCGGACCAATTAGATTTGCAATTTATTGATGCTGTCAACATGCCTATTCTGAAGTTAGTCTCAGGCTAGAGTGCAAAATTAGATAGGTTTCTGCCTAACACCTTTATATACCATAGCCTTATGATATTCAAATATGATTGTTACGGTGTTCCGATATGTTTGGCTTACTGACTATTATTTAACATCATATAAATTTATCCTAATGGAACATCACAAACGGCGCAAAAGGTTAGACAAAAAATAACTCATTCTATTTGCCATGGCGAGTCCTGAGGCTAATCAGTTAATGAAGCGTCACGTGCGGGCTAACGAGCGCCTAATTATTCTATGATTTATCTCCCGCGGTTCTGGCCTACAGGACCAGGTTCACGTAATCTTTTGGCTAATTACTGTCAGACAGAAGAATGGATATAATATTTGATTTACTACGTCTGTGTCTATGTATCTTCGTAGTTTTGCAACCATTTCACAGTACCATTGTTGATTTCAGAATATTTGAAAGATACCCGGAAACTAATATGAACGCTAAACCAAAGTTACGCCACTGAACAAAATAGGAACGACCAGCCGATCGAAATTGTTTCAGAAAATTTGTTTAATAAAAGTAACACACAAAGCAAACGCGAAGCGAATGGTTGTTCAGTAGCAAAACCTACATATTGTGCTACTGCGCAACCAGTCGCTGAAATTCAGCGCCCAAAAAATTTGGCGAGTAGGTATAGTGCGTTCAAGCCATGAAGCCGCGCCCCACTACTTTTTGTGAGAGGTAGCCGCGTGGTGCGTACGCACATATCTCTTATTATTATCATATATTAGTGTACGTATATACCCATCTAACTATTGTGTGGCGATAGAACTAACACAACAGCAATTTGTAATGCACACTTTCGCACTGTAACGATTTAGACAAAGAGTGGGGCACGCCTTCGTGGATGGAACTATTTATTATCTTACATAAAGTTGTGTGTTTGTCATTTTGTAATGAGTGCAGCTGGTGGTGAAAAGTCGTGGAAGAGAGTTACAGACGGACAGTCTGAAACTAACTACGTCTGTGACTACCACTGCTACTTGCATATGTGTAGCTAAATTTTGAATTTTGCTTACTGTCGTAAAAAGGCCGGATCCGTCATGGCAGTAGTCAGAGGCGTGGCTTCCAGAGCTCCGTCTTTAGTCTTTTGCAGCCGCACTTAAGCACTTACTGTGGTCAAAGCTTCGGGGATCTACTGTCGTGGTTGTCAGAGGTGTGGTTGGTTCCAATTCCTCATCATCCTCATCATTCGGGTCAGCGGTCGTGGTCGTGGTTGTAGTGCGGCGGCGGCGCCGCTTGTGCTGCTTGCCAGGCCAGCGCCGCGGTGGCCCGGCGACTGGCATCGGCGTAGTGGCACGCTGGTGCTTCAGATCTAAAATTAAAGTACTTACTGTGGTAAAAGGTGGGGTATTAAAAATACGTGGTAGGTTCTCGGCCGTCATTGTGTCCCACACGGCTTTATCGCCGTTCGTTTTTAGCCTTTTAAGCTAAATTTGTGACGTTAGTCACAGGGTTTTCTTCGTGGTCGTGGTTCCTTCTTGTTAACTTTGAATTAGTACTCACTGCGTTATAGGTCCTTAGAGTCCAATTTTGTGTGTCAGTTCATTCTGATTCGTTATCTCCAGGGCCTACTACGTGAATGTGGTTGAAGTTTCAGTGGAAGCGTGTCATAACCAGCGCTGGTGAAGCGAGATAATAATTGCAAGCGGCACCGGAGTAGCGCACCAGAAGCTTCAGCCCTAGAATGAGGTACTTACTGTTGTGCATAACGGTGACGATAGAGGCAGCTGTGGTCAGTTCTGGAGTTATGTCGTTATTTGTGCCTTTGTTTGTCGTAGTTAAAGATCACTCTTCTTCTGTACCTAGACTATACATAAGCACTTACTATGGTCAAACATTCTTGGATCGACTGTGGTTGTAATAACGGTTGTGGTCGGGTTGTAGTCATCGTCGCCATCGGGGTGGATTGTCGTGGTGGTGGTAGTTGTGCGCTTGCGAGCACGCTCGCGCTTTCCTGGGCGACGAGGAGGTGGGGGTGCGCTGGCGGGTGACAGGACGGCATTGTCCCGGTCGACCCGCGCTACGGACTGGTCGCTGTCATTGCCGGGTTCGGCAAGAACAAGCGCCACTAGTGACACAACCAGCAGCCGTATCACCAGTGGCGCCAACCTCCCCATTGTGCCTGTTGACAAAGAGTTAGATCGTGAGTTAGCTGTTCAAATTTTTTGACGACACGTTTATTGCTGTTGTTAAGCAATTGGCTTCTGCGCTGCGGGTTGTGGGTTCGACTCCCGCACGGAAAAAAATGTTTGTATGTCCTACAAATAGTTGTACCGGGTCTGGGCGTTTGTGCATATGAAGATATGTGTCTGTAAACGCAGCCACGGTAAAGGAGAAACCAAATTAAAGGGAAAAGCTGAAAGAAAAAAAAACTCTATTTTATTCATATGATCTTTTTTAATTTATATGAACGGACATGAATCACCAAATAAAAAATATGTATGTAAATTATTATGTTATGATATTTAATGTTCAACTAATTATTTTGGTTTATTTCTACGAATTATGTAAAATTTTGCGAAAGGTAATTTAAAAACAAGTTTGCAGATGATTAACTGAAAATTCTACTTAATTGTTCTATTGAACTTGAAATGTGACACGCGTATCTGTATAGAAGAACGAATATGTACGAATAGCTGTTTCTCAGAATCTTATTACCTTCGTTAAACTTGTAAAATAATTAAATTAATTTTATTATAAAGTTAGTCTGATAGACATGAATCTGAATGGTAGTAGTATATTCTACAGAAATAAACTTTTTTAAATAATCAGTCTAAATAGTAACACTTTAATGACATTAGTTACTTTGTAGACTCATCTAGACTATCAAACAACTTTTTAAAATGTAAAATTCTAATAAGATGAGCGATGGAGTATATTTTAAGATGTACCGTCTCTCTCTAATTAAGAAAATTTTCATTAGCGCACTCTGTACGTTTTACCATTTGCTTAAAGAAAGAATTTTCAATATTACAAACTTTGCTGTCTGCTTCAAAAATATTATGAAGCCCTGATTGAAGTAAGCGCTCAAGAATTTTAAATATTATTTTAATATGAATAGCAAATTTTTTAGTTCATTATTTTTGTAATGAAATAGTTTGGGACGTAATTTGTAGGTTACGCTTGTGCTTATAATATTTTGAGAGCGTTTCGAAAATACTATCAAAAAATAATAATTCATAAAGTTCTAAGAGTTACCTAAGACATAAACTCTCATAGAACCGTACATGCGCTGAAATACATTACTGTCTCCGGCACTCGGGCGCAGTAAGTTCTACACCGTATTGACAATCTCATAGCATCTTATGGTGAGATAGCGTATAACAAGCAAGAGTTCGTTCGACTCCAAGAAAACAATTCTAAATTCCACTGCGAATAAAGAAACACGACAAATAAAGTCTTGTAGACTTTACATAGAGTAATAAAAAGTGTGCCTTCAGAAAGGGCCGTGCGAAATAAACCATGATTGTGGCACTTCTACTCCCCGTTATTTTATAGCTCCAAGTAAGATGGCGCGCTAATATTACTTTTTTTAACGTGGAACATTTTTATTGAATTAATTCTGCAGTCTTATTTTAATGGTGTCGTTTTTTACGGACGTTCCAAATTAACTGTAGGAAATCTAGAACTATTTCATAATCCTTCTTCTTTATCCTCGGGTTTTCTAGTGTCCGCTTTTCTTTAAGTAATTGGCGCTCATTTAAAGCAGACGGGTTCTTTCGTCTATATAATGGAGAGTCTCTTGTGTTAGAAAAACTATTTTGTGCTGTATCCTTTTGGGAAATCAGGATGAAGTGTTTGTTTGCAGTGCACGCTTGAATGCCACTGCCCACTGATCGGTAATAATTCTTAAGTTGTCTTGTAGTTCTCATGAAAAAATATGGTTCTTTTTATCTGTTGAGGATCACATAGTTGAAAAATATATATGTGCATAATATCACGCCACCTTTTGAAGAATGGGTTGGGTAGAGGTGTACAGTACATCCTCATTTTGCCATTAACTTTAAGTCCCATGTAATAGAGAGTGAGCTTATTGCCATCAACCGTGGACAAATCTAGACTTCAGGCTGCTACTGAGACAGTCGCGGTGCATGCAGCTGCGAATCCCGCGACCCCAGCCAAAGGTCAGGAGAAGGAACACCGTGGGTTTTTAGCCGGTAAGAGTCCGGCATAACCCTTCGCCATCCCCGGGCAAAGGGTACCCATGAGGATTTTCCCAAGACAAAAAAAAAGGCTGCTACTGAGACTTTCAACACGGAAAAACCCAATAACACTTTGCCCAACCTGGGGATCGAACCCATGATATCATGTTCAGCAGTCGCGCTTGCTACCACAAGACCTACAAGGAAGTCATTATGTATGCGTTTTTAATAAAATGTATGAAAACCTAGTCTGAACCATAGTGAAGAAATAGTCTAGATTTTACCTAATACATTTGTAGTATACACAAAAACCGAGACATCCCAACAAGATTTTAATCAGAGTTACCGGAGTATGTTTTTTTTTTTTATAGATCTCCCAGTTACACTTTAGTTTATGCTGCGTTAAGTTCCCCAGTAGAGTGTGAAATGTGTGAGATGCAGGGGTTGTCTAATACATGGAAACTGACCGAGTGGACCGTCTCAAGCCTCAAGGTGTCTATTCCCGTCCACTGTTATGCATGGAAACCTATTGAAAAAAAACTGAAATTTAGAAAAAAAAAATGCAAGATTTTACGTGGTATAAAAACTGTGACAATCGATTCTCCTAGTGATTCTGAACAAAATAGTTTCAGGTTTAGTGTATACTAAAACTAAACTTGTATAGTGTGCTACTGACTGACTGATACGACTGCCATTGGTATTCGAATGAAAACCCTTCTATTTCGTTATATGTATTACATCCAAATTATAACCCAAACTGTTCGCCAAGGGTTAAAAGTATCATTTGATTGCGGAAACATCGTGTTACCCCCTAGGGGTATAAAAATGCAAGTGGTTCAACCGATCCCCTTGAAATATTTCGCTGCCAACATCTGTCAACGCGCTAATGCTGTCGTTCCACGTCCTTTAATGCTTTGGGTCAAAGGGCTACTGTAAATTCTTTATGGCATTCAATTCACCTAGCTTGCCAAATGGAATTTTGGTGTAAGTAGGCGTCAACCCTGAAACCGAGGTTTGCGCCATCTATTTAATTTACCCCTGTCAAACACACTTACAAAAATATTTCGGGATAGTATTAAGCGCGGTTCAGATTACGCTATACTACTTCGCTATATATTAAAGCACATTGCGTCTTAAGCTATATTGCGAATTCGTGTAATTCCTTCCAACCTTCCTTCCTTCAAATTATGCAATCTACTGGTGACACAGATTAACCCTAAAAAGGTATTTTTGAAAATCAACTAAAAAAAAAACAAAAAAAAAATGGTTTTCTATTTCTGAGTCATTTTGGATTCCGCGATTTAATTGACTGCAAAGAGCGACATCGCGTTAGTCGTGCCCGCCAGCCGTATCGCCGTGCTTTTATTCATTTATGCGTGGCATCGAAATGTTCACAAAAATATTAAATTATAACGCAAAAAAAAAATTACTGTATGGTTTAGATACGATCATTAACACCAACCGCATGAAATAGTAATTTTTTTTTATTTTATTTTAAATCAATCTAAATCCCGTGTGGGGCCAATCTACACCAGTAGTAGATCAAGTGGTTTTAAGGAATTACATGAATTCGTTTATACCCTGTATAGCACGACGTTCACAATACACGCTATATTGCAAGCCGGTCTACTATGTATAGCAAGTTATTTGACGGCGAACCGTCGGGCGACGGACGGGTAGAAGTGAGGCGGGGCGAGGACCGGAGAATCGCACGATATTGCACTGAGAATCCTTCTAGTTTATCGCGTACAGCAAGCCAACACTTTATAGCATAGCGTTGTGTGAACGTGTAAATATAAAATGTATGCTGAGCGATATCGTTGGGTTAAACAATATTTGCTAAATGCACGATAGCGTAGTCTGAACAGAGCTTTATTGCGATTTAACTGGTTGACAGATGTCAAAAAATAAGATTACTTATCGAAAGCGCCAATCAATTAATAAAAAAAGCATAGCCGAAATTAATTTGTGGGGCAAGCTAAAAGCACACCTCGCATATTGAGTTATTAATATTTTTTTTAAAACCATCACCGATTCGGAAATGAAGCGATTTACCTTTCATTTATGAAATCCTCTTTATAAATCCGCTTACATGGAGTATTTTATATTTATTAAACCCTGTATCAAAATGATACAGGATAAATTGGAACTCGTATGTAACCTCTTTGAAATATTTTAATTTTATCTGAATCGTCAGAATGATGTGATAATATTAATTGAACTAGCTGTGCCCGTGGATTTGCTCACGTGAAAAATATGTCCATTTAGCATCATTTTGTCGCAATATAAACAAGATAGTGATGTATAGTACGCATAAAATAACTATTCCTCTCTGAAGTGAGGAACATAATGCTGAATTCCTATTTCAGAGCGGTAAAGTTATTTTACGCGTACCAAATCACTTTGCCCCTCTGAAGTGAGGAACAGAACGCTCAAAGCTTATTTTTAGAGATGCAAACTTATTTTACGCGTACTGTAGGTATTCTTATGAAAAATCCTGGAGCAGTTCTTATATGCTGAGAACGGCCACGGTGGGTTTTGATTCTTAAGTGTCCGATATATGCCATACCTTGCCATGTACGGTAGATTTTCTACTCAAAAAAGGTACCTTGTCTATAAACTGTTATTTTCTTCTGAAATAATAAAATAATACAATAGTTTGATCTGAAAGTTCTGAAAATCTGTTAATGCTGTGAAACAAATAAACTGAAGAGGGGAATTAAATCCCTAGCTACAAATCTTCCAAATAAACGCTCGATTTCCACGTTAAGAATTAAAATTCAAGCAAGTATATGTCGTTAAGAGTTACTTAATACTTATGAGAAGCAGCTGATTTTCAGATCGATTGCATGTAGAGTTGTTGATAGAAAAACTCTGTAATACAAAAAACTGTACAATAAATTTGGTGTACAATAAAGTATATTCTATTCTATTCTGTATTCCCTTAAAGTTATAAAGGAATATGAGTGATGTTGAAAACCACGATAACCTAAGCGATAATAATGTGCTTTGCCAAAATGTTTGGCCCTCCATTTTCTAAAACGATCAAATCTTTAGTAGGTACTCTCTTTTGTTACTGAAGCGTTATAAATTTTTGAGCTTAATAACTTGATCACATACCCAACAATCTCTTGTTTGATCATAGCGATTTACCAACGTCGTTGGGGTCGGGTTTCAGTCTAATCAGATCCGGGTTGAATTTTACAAAAAAATACCTTAATCCCAAGTTTAAGCCGGATGTCAGACTCTCAGGCTTCTGATTACCCGTAACAACTGCCATAAGTAGGCAAGGCAAGTACCTCGTAGGGTATCAATGTGTAACGGTTACTCACCTACGGACTGATCGCGGCAAACACAGTTTAACCTCGCAGATTGACAGCATGGTTGCTATTAAGCCTTGACATTAGTAAGATAAATTCTCTATCAACAGAACAATTTCGCTCAGAGTTTCAGCAGATTCACTGCAATGATGTAATATAGCAGGCGGCCCTGTGATCTCCTGAGCACCTAGGGACACGTCTGCCACACCAGTTGAAGGGATAAGATAATAGCTAGGATTACTACCTACCCCTTGCCGGACAAAGAAGGAAACACTTAAAAGAAGTCAATTTTATAATATGGCAAAACACTTAACAAGTCCCTAATAGCACAGTAATGGCACACGTAAAAACTGATGTAAACTGATCACTCAGCGGAGTGCTGGTAGTTCAGCGGTACAGCAGCAGTGCCGGAGGCTCAGTAGTAGTCAATTCGGTGGAGTGCTGGTAGTTCAGCAGTCCAGCAGTCCGCTCAATGTCGTGGTTGCTTTCCAGTTCCCTGCCAAAGCCACTTTGCTTTTTCTTTTTCGAGTGCTCTTCGAATTTTGAATGTGGAGTGTGTTCCGAAACTATGTGGCCTGTGATAAAAAGAGGTTTATAGAAAATAAAAAGAAGGTGAAATGTGTGAAGTGGATGATGATGAAAAAGCTGATACTACTCGTTCAATGAAAAAAAAAACTAAAAAGCCAAACTCCACCTGTGTTACTGTAACTTGCTTCAGATCTTTATCACCGAACCGCATCCTTATACTTGTAAACAAATGATGCGAATGGTGGGAATTTATTGCCATTGGTGCTGACCACTGAGAGTTTCATTTCAGTAAAGACACTATGGTCATTACAAATATAAAACACAAAATCTGTGATGGTCACCGTAAAACAATATTTCATTATGCTGGGTTGCTATTATTATATGGTAAGATAGAAGAGGCAAGGAATATTGAATAACATACGAATGTAAATGATTTTGGGCAAAAATGGTGTGCACCATACGGATTTGGATGATATAGCTGGTAAAAAAAACATTTCTTTGCTTCATTTTTATAAAAAAAACCGGCATTGAAAAGCCATTAAAGCCTAAAATATAAAATAATTCTAGTTAATAAATTAAGAAATAATCAAATTATTAGTCAAATAATATAGTTACTTAAAAATGGTATGTTGATTGCATCGTAACGCTCTAAAATTATTGTGTTCTAAAGATATCTACAAAAACTAAAAAATAATAAATTACTTCCCTAGATGGCGTTGGCGTCGATTTAGATCATGCTATGGTTTCGTTACCGCGCGATTTATAAGTTCTAGATAAAATGTATCTAATTTACTATTTACTATCTAATTTACAACAACTCTTCAAAAGTTACTATTAATGAATATACAATACCTACACCGTGCCTACACTAAAGAAACTTCTTTCAAACGGACAAATACCTAGACAAAAATTTGAAAATGCTGTAAAGTTTTGTACCTAATCGAAAACAAGAAGTATATTCCTATTTTTAACCATTAACGTAACGTTCTACAGAACATAATACATGACATATATGTAAAAAAGCAAAAGCACAAGATTGGGGAACAAGAAAAATGGCTATTTAATCTTGTGGGCTATACCCAGCCGACTAGCAGTGACACTTCCGACCAAGCTGGATGGAATACATTCAGTGAAACCCTTGGGGACCAGGACTGAAAGCCACCCCGGCACCGATCCACTTCGATAATGTTCCCAATCCCCTCTTCGTTTTATTTTTCTCCATTCTCAAGACTTACAAACAGATGGGTGGAATGTTCGGACGCAAACGACAGACGGTACTATATTTCGATACCGTATTGTGTAGCAAATATTTTGAAAATTGGCTTTTTGTAAAAGAAAACTTGAACAAATTAATAAAACAATAAAATAACTGTAGTAAAACTAATTTGTTTTCCATTATTAAAGTTATTCTGTAATGCCTGGTTACTATAGCCAAAAAACAGTCGTTATACTTATCAATTACCATTTTTATTATCAAAGCCAAATAGACTCGTGAGCTAATTTTAAGTGCAATAGCTTATTAATGGATGGGAGGTGCTTTGATGCAAAGCTAAGGCCTTTGCTTCATTATTGGAAAAGATTCTTAACTTTAACCAATAACGCTCGGTAAATCATAGGAATCGACCATTAGACAACTCTAATGGAGGTAGCTGTTAAAATATAATAAAAAACTTGCTGAAAAATGTTTTCGTATTTTACTACATGATCAAAATAAAATTAATGATAAATAATAATGTCACTTGGCAAATGGCTACTTCAAACGTACTTAACGTAAAAGAAAGACACTAATTTGAGTTTAAAAACTTAAATACATAACAGTAATCGTAACTTTCCGCCATGTCCGATAAACAGTTGTTTACTTTTACTGAAATACTCATTAAACCAAAGTGCTGGACTCTAAATGCCGCTTTGTTAAACGAAGAGTACATTGACGGTTCAATGTGCTCTCTTAGAAATCGATAATTAAACGGTTTGAAGTACAATCAAGCATTCACAATGTGATAATTGCAAAGTTGTATGATCATTGAAGGAGATAAACATGTTACGTATTAATTTGATTACGTTTTCGTAAACTTTATTGAAGGCTTGTGAAGGATTTCCGTTTTAATTTATTTTTTAATTACAGCTCTTATTATAAATTGATAAAAAAATTAAATATTTATAAATGTAAAATCATATGTAAGAAAAAATATATTACCCACATTTACATTAATTTCATTACATTTCAGAATAATCACGCATGGCACGAACTATATGAGAATAGCTCATGCCGTGGTGAAAAGATTAGCCAGTCAGCAATGTTGATTACCCAGAGTGCGTCATTAGCCAGTCAGCAAGGCTGACTACCCAGAGTGCGTCATTAGCCAGTCAGCAAGGCTGACTACCCAGATTGCGTCATTAGCCAGTCAGCAGGGCTGACTACCCAGAGAGCGTCATTAGCCAGTCAGCAAGGCTGACTACCCAGAGTGCGTTGGACGTACTTACTTAAGTATCATCACTCTCTTGGCTCTTTTAATGCACCCCAATAAATAGTGAGACCAAACAATTTGTGAATAAAAGCAGCGCTCAGTCGTAAATAACAAAATATTTGGAAATAATATTCCGTACATAAATCGATGTCCCCACTTTTCACATCGGGTTCCGTCTGAAATATCAATGTCATACGAACATTAATTAAATTTATATTGTCATTGAATAAATTGAAATCGGCGGAACATACCTTCATGTACGAAACGTTTGCAAACTGAAACACAGACGGGTAATAATAACTTTGACAGTTATAACCTTCGTGTTGCTTAGTTTACCAGCACGAGACCGCGGCTAACGAAACTTTGACACTTGGAGTCCACCCGCGATACATTGCTTGTCACTGAGATACTCCGACTCGTCCTCAACTATTCAAATGAATTTACTGAAAGTAACAACTTTTAACATAAATTACGTATAATAAACTCCATTTTAAATGAAAACTAAAAGTGTGAAACATATTACTGGCACTGATTAGATTACCACTCCAGATTTAGATCAAACTTCTGCGAATACAAATAGAAAAAGAAATGAGATTGAAATAAAATTGCATTTGTTCTATTGAAAAATATTACAGTGCTAGGGGATATCGGTAATACAATCTCATTATATCTGTGCCCAAGGTAAACGTAGAGCGCGGGAAATTTATGAGCACTTAGTGTAATAAGCAATACGACTGTTTCATTATCACCGATGCTTTATGATACATTATGTACTTGTTCTAGACAAAAATAGTCGTAATAAATTCAGTTGATATTACAGGTAACTTTAATAAAAGTGATTTCATTGTGTGGGACGGCTCGACAACATGAATAAGTCAATGATTGACGGACGTCCAAACTTCATCAATGACATGTTTTTGTGACAAAGAAATCCCCCGGACCACCTCGACGTGATTCATAGACTTTTCTATAAGGTTGGTAGGTAATCTCTGACAACAACGTTTTAAAAGCGCCTTTCTTAAGATTAGACCGCTCCATTGTATTGGTCTTCGGTTGATCGAGCACCGTAGCGCAGGTGGTCGATAAATGAATTTTTCCAACTGTTGGAAATTGATTTTCATTCAGTGGGAGAAAATCGGCAGCTTTTCCTTCCATTATGTTGGGTACTCTGGCTTAAGATCAAAACCGTCGTGTTGATTAATAAGTCGCCCACGTACTGTGTGAGTTTTATTTTAATGTAAGAAAGTTTATTGTATCATTGTGCACATGATGGCAGTCTAATCATGTTTCACCGGTATGGATCTAAATAGAATAGGCAACTGCTTGTGCGTTTTGTAAAAATAATTACAGTCCCTTCATCTGATTCATTATTTTCTTACCGCGACTTTTGGTGCAGTTACCTACTCTAATAAAGAACGTGGACAGACAACCTGTTTCTAATACGTATCAGTATCGCAATTAAAACGACGTGGTTATTAGTAATCGTTTGGCACTAATTGCAAGTATACGTAGATCTGATTAACATAATGATCAATGTTATGATGGATGTATGTTAATATTATAAATATAATAAATATAGTAGGCCCAAAATTATTTTAATCTTTACACCGTTTTTGTAATAAACGTTATAGCTGTATAGAAAATGAAAAATGAAAGGATTTGGTAGGATTAAAAATTTATTGTTTAATATTAAAGCAATATTAATCTATTATGGACGTAAAAATAACGGTGCGGCTTAAATAACGTTATTTTAATATAAAATTTTCGACGGTGGTATTGAATTAAGTACCGAAATAAACTTTGTGTGGTAGTCGGGGTTTAATTAAAAAAGTTTCAGTCGATTGCTTTATTACTTGATAGGTATTCTGTGTTACTTGTCTATCATGCCTCGGAGTTTCATTTGTGAAACGTCAAAATATCAATCATGGACATCAGTTGCGGAAGTTTCCAACTTTATAAAATAAACAATAAATACAGTTACTTTGCTTTTTAATGTCAAAAGGGCAATCGTTCGCAAATTAGTGTCACGAGGAAAAAGACGTCTCCGTCTTACGGTTGATTTATTATTAACCTTTGTCACGACATGATAGCCGTAGACTTTTATGTCATTTCGCTAAATGTCTGGCAGAAAAACTTTGGTAAAATTTCGCATTAATAGAATGGTGCTGTCGTGTAGCCAATTCCTAAATGGCACATCAAAAGCGAAATGACAAACGTGTCGTTGGTCCATCGAGGTACGATCGCTTCGAAAACTTTTTCTGTGGCATGCCAACCACCCCTTTACCCAATTTATGACATCGTCGTGCATTTGAATAAGTTTACCATAAAAATAGGCGTTCTGCGGCCAGAAACTTTGGCAATAAAATGCAAATGGTGACATTGGTGATGCTTCTAGATTAGGGGATCTGTGAAGGTTCGAGGTCTAGCCTAGTAGCAGCCACAACAATTTCACGGCGATGTTGAATTTCAAATTGTTGTAAATATTAGCTCCGTTTTCATTTCATCTCGTCAAAGGAAAGTTGAATATGAGTTTTTTAATGTCTTGTTGACTACATCAAAGGAAAATTAAAAACGGCTGTTTTTGTATAAATAATTTTATACAGCGAGACTGAAATTCAAAACACTAATTATATGATGAGAGTCAAGACTTTTTCTTATTTATTAATGACCTGTATTTACTTAATTAATTAGCTATAATTTCAAATACGTTAGAATCTTCAATATAATTTACAAAAACACAACTAACAAAAACAGCGATTTCCATGATTAGATTGTTAGGGACGCATAAAGAGGTAAATGCTCCTCATGGTAGATAGGCAGCCACTGCCATGAAGATATAGGCACTAAAACAAACGCCTATTACTGCTCTAACGATACGTCGTAATGTCTCAAATGTTCATGAAACGGTACCCTTTTATTACTGGCTTCTTCACTCCCCCACTCACGCTATACGTCCGTCTCTCTCTATTGTATAACAGAATATGAATGAGATGGATAGTGCATGATAATTTTATATTATTTTTATAGTCCATTGTTGATAGTGAAGGTCTGAGAAGAATGAGAATATTTGTTATAAATGTGTGTTTATCTAATGCAATTAAGGGGAGATTGTTTGAGGCGGGAATTAATTCAGATACCAGTTCGTAAACAAAATATTTTTCTATTTATGTTGTCAGATTAACAGCTAATAAGAGACATTTTAAAAGGACAGGGGTTTTGTTCTCTTAACCGGCGTGTATGACAAGATGTATGAACATAGACGAAGCGAATGGACCATGTAAAGATTGTAGAATGTGGCGTTCTGTAGTTTCTACTTACCCGATGGGAAAAAGCGTGAGTTTATGTTTACAGGGTGTAAAAGAATTCGTGTAATTTCTCAAAACCTACTGGTCCAAAACCTACTAAAGATCTACTACTGGTGTAGATGGGCCCCGCACGGTAATTAGCGCGATTAAAAATAAAAATCTTTTTTTTTCATGCGATACGTTTAAATGCGGTACCGTTTGTATCTAAACCACCTAATAAGGATTCAGTAAAACCACAAGAAATTCTGTTTTGCAAAAAAATATTTTTATTAGATTGAACATTTCGATGCCACGCATAAATGAATGAAAGCACGACGCGGCTGGCGGACGCGGCTGGCGGGCACGACTAACGCAATATCGCTCTTTGCGGGTTAACTCGGGGCTCTAAAATGACTCAGAAATAGAAAACTAAGATTTTATTTTTTTATCAGTTGATTTTCATAAATACCCTTTTAGGGTTAATCTGTGTCACCAGTAAATCACGCGGTTTGAAGGAATTACATGAATTCGTTTATACCCATAATTATGTATGTAAGGTACATTTCTATAACCATCATGTTTGGCAGATGTATTGATGATCGTAGTATGTTGTTATTGACGCTGCAACCCATCCTCCTGGCACGATTCTTCACTAGCCTTTTGTGACCCTCATGGGTGAAGAGCACGTAACTTATTCTTTGTGAAAAACCACACAGTACACGAGAATATAGGAAAGTTTGAATTTCTTAGATGGAGAATGGGTTAATTGGAGGAGAATTAGTAAAAGTTAGCTTCGTTAAAGTTGAGCGTGATTTAGTTCGCAGAACTATGGACCTGGCGTCACGATAATTTTTGTATAACAGGAATTTCATAAAAGTTACTCGATTTGCATATTAATTGACCTCCATTCTCGAGTTTTGAATCCTAAACATCCTACAAATCAATATTACAGCTGAAAGCCCTGTTAATTGCTGACACTAGCTTCTGATTTTTGATATTTAACTTAAATAATAATTACAATTTTATATACAGCGCTCCTTTTAATCTATTTGCCTCTAGCTTCCCATTCTTTAAAAAATTACGAGATCATTCAAACAAATAATTTCAGGTAAAAAACTATTGTTTTTTTTTTCATGTTCCTCCTTTCATATTCAAGACGAAGTCAGTTGAGCGACAGTCTCTACCAATGGCTGGAGGATCTCGGAAGGATTATGAACATCGGCCAGGTAGACAAAGGAATTCAAATGTTCATCTGTCAGAACTTATTGAATAAAATGTCTTTAGAATTCAAACAGTCAGTTTGTGGGTAAAATAGCACCTGAGCTGTGGTACTCGGATCCCGTCACTGAAAGTTTTACGTAACCAAAAATAGGTATGAAATTGTCATTTTCAAATAAGACATCACGTAGGTAGTATTTTAACAATGAAATTTCAGAAGACGCCATCAGCATATTACAGTTTTTTTCGTGAGATAATAATTATTTTTGTCTATAGTTTAAGTCTCCTTTTCAGTTTTTAAATAGTTTGAGAAGTACCTTTAATACCCGCAGTGCTGAAACAGAGTATTACTGATTAATTAGCGTGAATTACGGAATTACGGATTAATTACGGAACCTATTCCAATATTTTTGAAGTGTTCGATGTATAAAAATGTTCTGTGAACATTTTGAGTCACAGTAAATATGATTCAAAAGTATCATTAATATAACTTGCCACTTTAACAATTTCAGTGAGTAAGATAAGTCTTGGTCAACCCTCCACCTGGTTGGCCAGAAATACGTAGCCCTAATTCACGTTAACGATGGATATGTGTGCCTATCAAGAATAGTTCAAAAGTTACGCCATAAACCATTCATGGACAATGATAGGATTTATCCCATAGTGTAAACCCCTCAAAATCATCTTTCTGAGGCACGTATGAGTAAAGTACAATGTGTCCTCAACTCAAGCGATATTGAACGAAGTGATTGCCTGTATGATTCTGTATTTGATATTGAACATGGCGACTGTCTACGTCTCTATACGTCATATTGCACGAGGTTATCGTGTATAAGCGTTGTTTGTTCGCCGCCATCGTGTGGCTTTGGAGTTGCAGTCGGTTCGTTACACCCGGCTTCTGTCAACACACGATCATCGACTTTTGACCTGCATTCACGACAATATTATTACGAACAGATATTCGTATGTGAGACTATTTCAATGAGAAACTTTAAATGTTTTGGATTCAACGTTTTGTTGAAAAGCTTTCTGCTTTTCATGTAATGGTATCTAAAAGCTTTAGTTATAAGTTGTAAAACTCTACAGGTGTAGCACTAAAAGTCGTACAATAAATCAATCATTTAGAGCTCCATAAAAAAATATTTTAACCATAATACCACAACAGATACTATAGGTACCAAGAAAATAATCTGTCGGTTACCAGATTGACACACGGGCCGTATTTTAGCCGATGGGATGGAGAAAATGATTGATAGCCACTCACCTCCCTTCGAAGCCTGCTAATCAAGAGAGACGACGGAACCCTCCGATGGGGACTCCTGAATAGTGCTCAAAAATGCCTGTTAGAAGGTCTCCGTAAGTTTCAACGACATAATAAGGGTGAATTTTGTTCAAGGGAAATTGCAAAGAAAATAATTAACTTAAAAGCTCTCAAGAAAATTATTTTTGTTTGGTAACATTAATAAGGCAAGAGAAAATATTACAAATGAGCTGTTTATTTCCACTTTGTCGGTAGATAAATAAAACACCATCTAGTAATGAATTGCGAAGTTTACAAATGTTAAAAATAAAAAGTTTGCGCAAGATACTGAGGTGTTTTTTATTAACATTAAGAAGCACTGGATTGTTTTCCTGCGTAGTATTTTCCCGTAATGCAATTATTTTTAGTTTCTATTAGCAAACAGTAGCGAACCCGATTATCATGTAGTAGTATATAATAATGTATTTTTATCATTATATATATTATATGTAAAGCATACCTATATTTTGTTGGTATGTTTAATTTTGAATAATTTTAATTTATCTTTCCAAGATTTGTTTTAAATTCTTTTTTGTACCACTTTGCGAGTGCTTAATTTTTGCCCCAAAGGATGACTGGTAGATAATGCCAATAGCATTTAGCCCGCTTTGTGTACCACCAATGTACATGAAGTTTCAATAAACAAATGTTGCACAACATTTGTTTATTGAAACTTCGATCGTATGCTTGATAAATTCCTTAGTCTTATGGAGAATTCAATGATTTGGTTGATGCTGGTAAATAAGCTCTAAATTACCTTATAGTAACGACGTCAGTTATCAATCAATCAACTTAACCTCTGGCAATCTCGGCTGGCCATAGGCTTCCCCCAATTTCGGCTGCAACAATGTTAGGTCGCATGTACGCCTAAATGACATTCTGATAGGTCAGCAGTAAGGGCTTAGTTAGTGAATAGAATAATAATAGGTTTATAATCAGCTACGGAGCGTGGAAGCGTTGTCCGAAAGATCAGATACCACCGGTATTAAAAATGTGCTGATAATATACAACACTACTGCTCACATAAACGGCAACATTTGTGGGAAACTGCAATAGATTAGCTGTAAATATTTTAGTGGCTGTTCGTTCTAAGTTCGTCTTTGTGGAGCATGATTGACGGGTAACGTTATTCGTGTTGTAATTTGTTTTATGTCTGAAAACTTGGGAAATGTATCTGTATCTGGTAGAAGGCTATCAATTAGGCCGCCCACCAACTGCTGCGCACGGCTACGCCACGTATGTTTATTTGAAGTCGCTTTGTTTGAAACTGTAGGTGGGATTACCCTCTGGGACCCACGAATAGGTTAGCCACGAATGCGTGGCCTTATGACACAAACAAAAGCATGGGGTCAAATGTGTCGCCCACGCCACGGTCGCGCGTTGCTGGGGGGGATATTATTGGAGTGCGTATGTTGGGGAAAGGCGCCTTTGGCTGAAGACTCTTTAGGTCTCGAAAATAACCGCCCGATTACGTAAAAACGGGCCGCAACTACCGTCTACAAGCAATCAAAATGGAAAAACAATTATAAGCGGATGCGAAGCGAAAACAATGGGGCTAACCATATTGATTTTATTACGATTTAAATGATAAACGAAGACTATTGTAGATTCTATGGACTTTGTGGCACGCAGTGGATTTCGGCTTTAATTCTTTGACCGTATGGACGTCTATGGGCGTCAAATTAAAACGTGCTCACGACGCCTCTGACGGCATGGCACGTCGAACACCACTTTTATTGTTAAAAAGTTTGACGTCCATAGACGTCTGTGGCGGTGAAAAGGTTAATCAGCCTATCGCAGACCACTGCTGGACAAAGGCCTGTCTCAAGTTGCGTCAGCCAGATGCAATTTTAAGTACATAACATAATATCTTATTGAATTAATAAGTTTATAGTGACTTACAGTTGGTCTGTGATCTTATAACCAAGGATCAGGTCTAGTAGACCATTATAATGCACATAATACACCCATATTGTTGAAACAGAATAAGATATTGGGCTGGTTCAAAGCACCACGTATCTGCATTTACTACAGAATCGAATAGATCGCCCTCTAGAGGTTACTATGAATTTTGATACAGCTTCATATGTACGTAAGTACCTCTTACAGAGGGACTGCCCATTTAATATTGACAAGCTTGAATAATAAATGCGTATTGAAAGTCTTTCGGGAACATATTTTTGAAATGTAGCCGTAAAACGTAGTTGTGTAGAAGTAATGTATTTTGCATTGTAAACAATTTTATGTAGCCTACGATAATAGGCAGGAAATTCCCACGAGCTTTTGATAGTAAAAAGATGGCTAGTAAGAATTTTGTGAACTCATCTTTTTCTACTTTTTCAGTCACTTTGGTTATGTTGGTAAAGTTTCTGCGGTCAATAATTTAATATTAGTATGCACTGAAATAATTCCATATATGATTAGAGGTGAAATAGAATATCCAATATGTCTAATTGTATAGTGAAATATGTTGATAACAATTCACAGTTTAGGATTAAACCTTATAGGAATTTTGTAATTCGGATTCTGTTGAACATAGTTCAATAATAAATCTTATGAACAATTTCTTGTTCTACATTGTCCAGATATTGTAACGCAACATAACACGTGGAGTATACAATATCTCCACATATTCTAATGTAACTTATTGAGTATAGTATATTAGTTATCAAACTATCCCGACTTAGAGGTTTTTAGGGAGATTACCCAGAACTCACATTGTATAGAATTTCGTGTTTTGTACAAATATTCTTGATTAGTCTAGGACCTCAAACTATTACAAGTTTGTAGATCGTTCAAATCGAGCCATTAGTATATATATAGCGACCATTATACGTTTTATTACGCTAAATATTTACCCCTCAAGTTTGTTTCTCTAGCTTTAGCACGAGGTGTGTGGTGTGATACTTAATCACAACTCAGGACATGTGCGTTCAAAGCAAAATAAAACAATATCGTAACAACTAGAAATTGTTCATAAAACAAAACATTTCCTTTACCCTACCTCATTATGCCGCGCACACCGTGACAACCAACCAGTCTGGTTTTCTTCCTCTCAGAAATAACCATGGAGGTAAGCAAAACAATAAATTGCCAGTATATATACTTATATAACAACACATCATTTATTAGGCGAGGAAGCTTCGTGCCCGTGATTTCCCGCCCTACCTATTTAGACTGATCAATAAGCCCCCCGCGGCGCAAAAAATGTTACAGTTTACCCACGTTTTATCTCCACAGGGAGGGTAATTAATCGAAACGGAACTTCAAAAACCTTTTCCCCAGGCATTATGAGGAATATGAAGAATAAACGCCTACATAAAGTTGATTAAAAATGTTATTGTCTGGGCTTTTAATGAGTATTGTTTTATTAAAATGCTTTGTTAATTAAATTTGGTGAATGTAGGGTTACAATTTGTGTTTAAAGTTTTATAGTCACCAGGTACGGGGCGATTTTTGTAAAGAGTGACTTATTAAATACATGGCTTATGAAAAAATACTGACATTTAACCGTTCCTAGTCACAGTGGTTTTGTTTAACAATGACAGCAAACTGGGGATATAAATGGACACGTGAGCTAAATTTACCTGTGCTAGCTACTAACATATCGGAGGATCAAGCAAAGATATAATATGGAGTCTTTGCTTGTCTTTCAAACAAATCAAATATCTTGACTTAGCGCACGAGGTTGTCAACATGTGGGATGTGGATTCGGCAACCATTGTGCCGATAGTCGTAACGGCCAATGGCCTAATGGTCAAGAGCCTCGACCAACACCTCAAGAGGCTCTCGTTAGGTGGCTGGATCAAGGGCCTGATACAGAAAGCAGTCCTCCTCGACACGGCGCGTATCGTGAGGAGGTTCCTGTCTCTGGAGCCCTAGCTACCGGTAGCTTGGACCCTGCTCCCGATGCCGGTGGACCCCTATTTTTTATATTTTTAAATGTTTTTTTGTATTTTTATAATTAAATATTTAAAAATGTAATAGATAAGAAGATAAATGAATATCGGATAATGATAATGACATATCGGAGGATAAAGCAAAGATATAATATGGAGTCTTTGCTTCATTATTATCATTATTGGTAAAGATACAAGTCTTAATTTCATATTTATGATTAATTACGGTTTACTAACGTGCATTTTTCGGGATTCCCTGACTAGTATCGGACCCAAACGGAGCCCTTAATCATGAGCTGATCACACGAGGAGGTCGCGAGTTGAACTGAACTGAACTGTCTCAATTCCAACCAATAATACTTGTTAAATCTTAGGAATCAGCTATAAGTGACTTGATTACAAAAAGTAAAGCGTAAAAAACGTTCACTTTCCACCGTCCGTTTTTTAAGCTATCTTGGCATAAAGATATTGAAGGAATTATTAAAACTAGCGAAGTGAAATGGGAACAACGGACAGAAAACTTTTATAGACGTCTTACAAATGAGTAAAAGTTTGCCGGACTAGTGAGACAAGCGGGATAAAGGCGGTGGGCCGTCCGGTGGGCTAGTCTACGAACATTCCACCTCTGCTGTTAACTTAGGAATCCTAGCCTCAAGTTAGTTGAAGTTATCTGTACTATTATAAGTCTTGACAGCTGTTTCTCTTGGTACGTTTGAACGTCTTGTCATGCCTCTGTTATAATAAGGTTGTTACACATGATAGGGCGGATAATTGTAATAAAAAAATGGTAACTAAATTAATAATTTGTTTTCTTTATATACATATTAAGTTTCTGAACATAATTTATGATAAATGTAGCTGAATTTGCGATATAAATGAAAACTAACTGTTGTGAGCATCACAATTTACGGCGTGGTTGTCAAAATGTTAATAAAGTACTGAATAAACATTAGTACATGCGTAATATATTCATAGCGTAAACAAAACAGTAGGATCACGATTTCGGTTCATAATACAATTCGTATGGCATTTAAAACCATTTTACAACATTTATTTTTTTGAACACGAGTGACTGCGGCAATTCCGATATTCAACCGAGTGAAGGCCCGAACAAATTATTTTTCATTTTTAACATTAATTTCTAGGTGCTATCGCGTTCATATGTACAGGAGCCCAATTTTACTGAGAAAAACGTTTATCAATTGCAACTTAATCGTTTATTCAGACAGTTTTCGTTTACAAAAACTATCAAATTGTTTGACAACAAAAACATTTGAACAGTTTTCGTAAATGAAAACTGACTGAATGAACGGTTCAATTGCAATTTAATGATAAAAGTTTGTTAGTAGAATTGGCCCCTAGTTATTTATTGCAGAAAAATCTATTATTGATGGCGTCTATGCTTTTTTAAGTCTTTATGATATCTTGACGATGATGAATTTCCAAGTGAAGAAATCACTTGAAAATTCGTCATCGTCATCACCAGGGATCGGATATTCGGATGCATATTTACCTAAAGTGAATTTTTAGCTACGCAAGTATGGAAGCGGCTTCTTAAAATATATATTTTTTTGTAAAAAAAAACCCGTCTTTCCAGGAACGCTGGGAATGCATAACGAATCGGGTGTGTAGTATGGAAGCGACTTCTTAAAATGATTTATTAAAAAAAAAACTCGGGATTTTTGGATTGCATAATTATTTAAAATAAATGTTTAACCCTCGATGCAAATATGTGTGTATGAAGAGTGTAAGAAGAGGAGTGGTGTGTGTTAGATTAACCAAAAAAAAGGATTATATTAAAATATATATAATAAATTAAAATAATTGTCCCGGAACCGCAGGATTTTTTCGATACATATTTGATTTTGCAAGTTTAGGTTAATATGCTTCCGAATATCCGCTCTCTAGTCATCACTGAGTAAATTTTGATTAGTACAATATGTTCTACCCAGCCTTTTCCCAACTGTGTTGGAGTAAGCTTCCAGTCTCACCAGATGCAACTGAATCCCAGTATTTTACACGGAGCGACTGCCATCCATAGAAGTAATAGGTACCTGCCATCACACCCCAGCCACCCAGTTACAGTCCGCGAGGCCTAAGCTGAGCATTGCATTTGTGTGAGTGCACATTAATCGTTTGCCAAAAAGCAGTATAAACCAAGCAAAGGACGCGTCTGCATTCATTCTCACAAAAATGCAAAACTCAGCTTAGGCCTCGCGGACTGTACTGGGCGAAGTAAAATATACAGCGAAAAATATGCTAAGAAACTGTTAGAAACTGCAATTTACACCTCAACCATCTTATTATTCTTTAGCTTACGTGTATAAACTTGGATATTTTACAACTCCCGTCAATTTTAAGTCTGCGGACATAAAATTGTATCCGACCGCGCTAGGTAGGTATGGCATTCGGGGATTGCAACGGCATTCGTATACGCGTTTGTACAGTAACAAATTCCTGGATGTGCAGCTATGAAATATGAAGGCAGTTTTAGGGTTCATTAGGCGAACGGAAAAAACGGAACCCTAGTTATACTGCCGCCGTCGTAATGAAGTGCAGCAAGTGCAATTTCTTAATATAGAAGATCAAACCGTATTAGCACAGCCTACCTATATCTTACTCCTTACAGTCGGTCAACGTAGAACATTGTCGCAGAGAAATCGTGCGGGGGGTTGCGGGGTGAAGGGGGCGGAGGTTATGTCCCGAGCAGCCATACTGCATACTTGGGACATAACCTCCGCCCCTACATAATTTTGACATTTCATAGGACCTGTCATATGTATGGGCGTTGACCCACAGTATGTAGTAAGTAGGTACACTGTGGTATTAGTAAGGCTTATCAAACAAGGTACATTATTTAAAAAATCACTTACTGCATTTTATGCTCGTACCTACGGCAGAATAGTTCCGTCATGTCAGCGTGTACATCGAATCGCTATCCGAATTTTTGAACCTACGAATCCAGCGATGAATCCTGTTTAATAGTTTTATTGTTGTTTTAGTTACGGATCTCGAAATGAGTTTTCTCCATTTTTCATTTCAGTTCATACCAATATGAACCTGGAGGACCTTAGTGATCCTTTATTACGGTATTTTTCAGTGGTCAAAGTTTCATAATAAAAAACATCAGATGGATTTCCTTTTTCATTCAAACCTCAATTTACCTTACAGTTCAAAACCGTTTCAAATCTCGTAAAATTGTGGAAAACTGCATACAACCTTTATACGTCAAGCGTGGAGCAAAAAAAGGTATAGTGATGTCACGCAAGGTAGTTGAACTGGTACACCAAAGGTACAATTGTATGGTACGACGAAAAACAAAAGATTCCTGCATCACGTTCTTTGGTAGCACGTCGACACCGCTCTGTTAACGTTAATGGATTTTGAATTGCATGCCCAGCACTTGGTTTTGTTGCTCGGCAGTAATTGGTCGGATTTCTGGGTATTGATTACGGCAAGAAATTATTGGGCGGGAACGATTAATGCGATATGTTGATCAAAAGAATTTCGATTGTATTGGACAAAACAGAAATTTTATTAAACTCATTCAGCTTAGGGCCGATTTTTCAACTGACAGATAAATTTTAACTGAGGAACATATTAAATTTGATATTTTCAATTTAAAAGCTGTCAAAACGTCAAACTTATTCCAGTTAAAAAGTTATCTGACTATTGAAAAACCGGCCAAGTGCGAGTCAGACTCGGGTAGGAAGGGTACCATTATCTATAAAAACGGCAAAAAATCACGTTTGTTGTAGGGCCCTTTAAATATTTATTTTATTATGTTTTTTAGTATTTGTTGTTATAGCGGCAACAGAAATACATCATCTGTGAAAATTTCAACTGTCTTACTATCACGGTTCATGAGATACAGCCTGGTGACAGACGGACGGACGGACGGACAGCGGAGCCTTAGTAATAGGGTCCCGTTTTACCCTTTAAGTACGGAACCCTAAAAATCAGCCCTTAGATGCTTTTATTTACTGAACAATTTCAATGTTTACTTATTTCAGTTACAAAAAACCCAAAGCACAAAAAAGTATATTTATATTAGGTGAGTTTCCGTACACAGCCTCAGCATTCGCAAACTTTGTGATGGTCTTTGCTAAGGTAGCCCCGAAAAAGGGGCGACCCTCTATGTGTAATTAAGGTCCCAATGCGTCGACTTTGCCTTGATGTGGGTTCTAAAGCAATGCAAACCGAGCATACCTAAGTACACTTTAACTCATCGTGGTCCTACAAAATCAATGTCCTAGATATTTTGAGTTTTACCTGGAAGCTTTTAGCCTTTTCCAAATATCTCCCAAAGCAAGTGCTCTAGCGTCTAAAATTCTGAAAATCTATATTGATTTGGAGCAAGCAAAGACGGCAAACTTGATAATTTCCGTTGCCCTCCACTTGGACTGAATCTTAGTGTATTCATAGAATTTACAGAAATGCTTCAGACTCACGTTGTTTGATTAGCATCTCCGCTACATTTGATTTGGGATATTTGTGTTTGAATACAAAACATTAGATAATACGTTGAACATAATTTGGCTCTTGTCGATAAATACTCTGTAAGGATCGACTTGGTTTCAACTTAATTAAATAAATAGATTCTATCTGGGATGCACTATATTAAAGCAGAGGACCGATAGAGAACAGTAGAATAGCAGATAAAATATTGTAAGTTGCCTTAGGCATATTTTTCTGCTTAATAATAAATCTGGAGCGATTTTCATTAATCAACTGTCTCAGAAACGGTACTAAGTAAGAATCGATTCTTGCAAAACTTACTGTTGGCAACTATAATAAAAAGTTGACTCTCTCGCGCGACTTCCAGAGGTATCTCAAATCGAAGGACGTCAATTCTACGTCGAATTCTCAAGAATTATCCTCGAAATTGGAACGAGATTTCAGAATTTTAGAACGGACTGAACCGGTGTTGGGTAATGGTAACGTAATTTTCTGGTGCTCTGTCGGGATGGCATCGCGTCGCCTCCACGTGCCGTAACGTTCGCACCGCCCGCAGCGCCCGTGCGACGCGCAAAGCGATTACATTCGATCAAATAGAAAATTTGGTGTTACGATAACCAACAATCTGGGTGTGGCGATCATTCAATAATACATTGGATACGTGCTTCGTACACCCGATATTATTCTTCACGTTCGAATAAAACATATTATTGTGCCGAGCGAACATGACGCGATACCGCATTGTGAGAGGTGTTCATTGTTTTTAGTGTTCTCTGTGACTGGAAATACACAAACATGGCAATATATCTTATTTAGGCATCAAATGCAGGAACAGTAGTATTATTTTCAATAGATTGAACACGAAAGATTGTCATTGCATTCCAAAAAACTCCCCTGTATTTTATTTACGCATTGAAAAGCGATGTAGCGCGAATGTTCACGGCCCGAAGGCTTTCGAATTCGGTTTTTAAGCTCGGAATTGTAAACTCGGAAGGTGTGATCGAGATAGCTCGCTCAGTGGGCATGCAGTGCATGCATTCGAGTTACACAAAAGCGGAAGGTTTTCCTTATTTTCCTCGAGTCCCCCATTTCCCCGGGACGGGCGTCCACACGGGACGCGAGTGCTACATGATTTTTAACTTAGCTCTGTACAGGTGAGTCGGCATGCTAATGCGGCGTTCGAGTTTTCGTGAACCGTATTAGGTACATATTTTATATGGAGGCTGGTCTTAAATTCATTAAACAAAAAGGCGTATTCTATTTTCACCTCGCGCCCTCATGATTTTGCAACTTTGAAGTTATATTTTAACCTAACAATGCAAACAATATTTGTATTCATTTTACTTCTCGGGAATGTGTCAAGGTTTTATGAAAACAAAGAGTTAAATTTATATACACAGCAAACGAAGTTCTTTAACTGTTGTGCAATTAACATGGAATGCAGCTTGAAACTTCCGTTTAGTCATTCAATGCATTACTAAATATATGTGCGGGTACGAGCACTTCGCTTTTTGTTTTGGTCTATTCCCGCAAGATTTATCGTTAAATATAAATGGTTTCTATTTTGATGCAAATGCTAAAGAATATTCTAAAAGCAAAATGTGTACAAGACATGTGGATGTGTTTCAATATTTTGAACTGACGACTTTAGGACATATAGTTGCATGGCTTAATTTTAAAACTATAACGTAAAAAGAACATAGTCCACTTATTCTTTGACATCAAAAAATGTTGCAGAGATTAACATTTAGTTCCAGCATAAGATTCTGTTTTTTTATTATTAAAAGAGGATTCCACGAAAGTAATTCGTTTTCGTCGGCCGCCACTCGTCACTCGGTCCGAGATACACTAATTTATATACCTACATTTAGCTTTAGCTCTAAGTGCAACTTAGTTTACAGTGCAATCAATTTTAAGTGCTCACTATAACGCTTGCAGAGACCCACCGGTACTGTAATTTGATTAAATAATTTTAAACTTGAGGAGTCGAGTTCAATCCTTGTAGTTTTGAGTACATCCGAGTCAGGATTACTATTGATATATTTTGAATTTTGGTTACTGTTAAATTGTTTTATTTGTACACACAGGGTAACAATGTTGCAATGCATTTCATGTCATTTTTAGGTTTTATGTATTGGGCTAGTTTTTGTCAAATATGTTAATTGTTTACTAATTACATCTTTATTTTAATATTTGGGATTTTAATGAAATTATGCTAGCTAGTTATATTTTTTTTTTTTGTTTATTTACCAATATTTTTGGCAAACTTATCAGACATATATACTCATCATCATACTCATATCCTGATATTTTTAAACAATCGTTTGTATCAAACACACAAAAACCAAGTAAAATGTATTTTCTGGTAAACTATCTAATATTTAATTTCAACTTATATTTAATTTCTAGGCTTATATTTGCAAATATTTGCGGCGAGTGTCTCTCTAGCACTACGACGAGCAAAAAATGTATCAACATTACCCGGCGAGCGACAGCGCAACACGCGGTCTCTTGATTGCGAGAGACGCGGCGTTGCCGAAGCGACGCAACTAGCGAGCACCGACCCTAATAAGTGCTATGTTCACACAGAATGATACTGCATTTATTGCCCTCGGCTAAACAACGTTTTGTCACTTTAAACTTTCCGCCGTGATGTATATAATCCTTTATTTTGCACATTTATCAACTCCATTTTGCTCATTTGAAAACATGTCGTATTCTGCATTTACTTTGCTCAGGTAGGCTTATTAATCAAGTAACAACTACACCATTTACGTATCTCCCTTTTGTACAAAAACTGTAGTATCTTTTGAGCGTTCCATAATACTTAATTAAGGGACTTTCTAAGAGATTAAAAATAGATAAGTTTTCATTATAAGAAAAATTCTAATGAACAAAGTTGTTTGGCACGTGATATTTTCAATTAAGTTTTCTAAGTAAGGTTCGGTATTTTCGTAAATATTTTTTTATGAGACTTCTGTAATAACTTACCTGATACTTTATAATTAATACAAGGTCAATTTATTGTATTTAGTTTTGGTCGTACACAAAGGTGTTGGTATAAATAATGTTGCCAATAAAAGAGAGAGCAACATGCCATCCAGAGTAAGTCAATAGCGTGAATAAAACTCGGTAAAGGGATGGTACTCCCATCAATATGATGAGGCTCATCAGCGCTGCGCGTGCCAAAAACCCTTCCTTCAAATTCATTAATTCACTTAATGAGCTAAACGCATAATGAAGCTTTGTTCCAGCTTCTAAGCAGTGGTTACCCATTGTGTAGCGATAGGGGAAATTGCGCGCTCCACTAAGCTAAGCTGTTGGTCTTTACTCGTCGTTTTATATGCTCGTTCAAAATACATGTAATGCTTTCACAAGACTCACAAGTGTAGAGCAAATGTTGTTTGAAGGATTAAGCTACACAATACCACAAAATTAACTAATCACTTTAATCTTGAAGTTCATATCGGCTGTTTAATAAAGCTTATTGCTTGTTTTCCCTAACGATTAAGGAAATACGTTTGCGATCGTTACGGAGAAAACTCAATTACATTTTTAACACAATTGCACCACAGCTATAAGTGAAATCTATGACGGCGTTTGGTTCGCTTCTTATTGAATTATTGGTCGAAGGGACGTGACTCGACGCACCCTGTGATCGGGCCATTGAGTTCTCGATGTTTGCTCGATTCCCGTACGTGTGTGGCGGACTTTAATCGATTCTTGAATGATTCTTGTCGCGTGTCGTGCACTCCATACCGCGCATTCGTGCGTGCTAACGTTTTAAATTTATTGTTTGTTTTATTGGGTATCTACCGTGAGGAACAAAGAACGAAGATAAACCACAATATTGCAAAAAACCCTAATAATAAAATACTCCGACTTTTCCGTGTAACTTCAAACATCTGTAGCGGGATACTGAATAAACACTCGAAGAGAAAAAGAGGAAAAAATGAATAATCTAAAGAAATTTAATTTTACGATGGCCCTCCACCTATTCAGGAATGAGACACAATAAGTGAAAGGGTTTCTTTTCAGGCACCTCGGCTCTAAAAAATTGAGGTAATGGAACGTGAATAACAATTCGGCCCTCAGGGGGCAGGAATCGGATGGTGGGCGCGGGGGGGAGAGGATAGATTGATGGCACCCGTTTGTAGCATCTGTCGTTTAAGTGAGCATCGATTATAGTACACACCTCGGTGTTTCTTTGTTTGGCAAGCGACGTTTGACTCGACTCATCAGTCATGCCGGCTTGGGGGATTAATTCCGCAATATAAACAAATGACATGCTGATATTTCCCTCCCGAGGGCCCGTCGCGTTTCGCGTTATAAAAAAAGACACCGTTCCGGTTATCGAGAGTTCCGTCGCTTGCTTTTATCATTTTGTAAGAGGTTTTTTTGAATATTTGATAAATGGTCGATATGACTATTAAGCGACTGACGTTGAAAAACAGAGGGACCACCTGTAATTCAAAATGGATTACAGGATAAACCTGGTAATGGGATTTAGGGTTGTATGATTTTGATTATGGATTCAGGTGCAGTATGAATTACTTAGTTTACTTTAAGGCTTGTAACAATATTTTTTTTGTATTTTTTTATTTCTTATGGATACCCTTCGCTAGGGGAAGGCGAAGGGTTATGCCGGACTCTTACCGGCTAAAAACCCACGGTGTTCCTTCTCCTGACCCATGGCCGAGGTCGCGGGATTCGCAGCTGCATGCACCGCGACCCCTGCAGGCCTCGGTCCGCCAGCCCCTGGCGGATCTCTCCTTCTGTGGGGCCTTGCCCCACGTCCTCCTGAGAGGCGCGCACGGAACACTGCACGCCACCTTCTTGAGCCTTAGATCGGGCGACGGGTCCGCTAACCCGTCGCCCGGAGACCACACATTACGGTGGCCGGAGATCGTCGCGCGCCTTCCAGCGGCGCCTGGTGCGTCTGGCGCGGGAAGCGAGAGTGGCCATCGCCTCTCTCTCCCTCTCCACTCCCTCTTTGGTGTTTCACACGAACCACAAATACACCACAACCACACCACAACCACAACACAACCACACCACAACCACACCACAACAATAACACGTGGGCGGCCACTAATTTGTATGAAAATGAACAGTTTAATTCACACGGACCACATTTTGTTGCTCACACGTAACCACTGTTTGACCACTTTTAGTCGCTGCTATGTGGTGTGGTTGTAGAACGTGTGAATTCTCCCTAAGGAAATTATACATTACGATAAATCTTTTCAAAAAATTCTTTCAGGTTCTGTCTACCCATATTAATACCTGACAAAACATAGTTTGTTTATTCATTTTAACACTGTTTAGGTAATGACCGCATAATTTATTATAGCATGATGTAAATCGTATTTCCAACATTCGTACCGTCATGTTCTACAAGGCCGGGGTTTGTCTAAGTACCTACACCTGATTCAAACTCCGAGAGAGAACAATGTCAAATCATCTAACTGCCACCTCCAACTCGAAACAAGACTTACTGTTCCCTCGGAATTAATTCAAGTATTAAAATATCTTGAAACTTACTAAAAATTATGTTTGCAACATTGTTCATTATTACAGTTATAGAGAGCGCTCGCCGAAAATACGACTCTGTTGGGATTTAAAGTCTTTGCCTCGCTAAAATACGTACGCGTTGTTAAAAAATAGACGGAATTATTAATTTTCAAAACCGAAATCTGGTTTTGATCTCGACCCTGTCGAAAAGTGTTTGAAAATCCAATATATTTCTCAGGCTGCGTGAAGAAATACAAACTACATCAAAATGAAATATTGATGTAGTTAATGTGATATCTCACAAAACATAACATTATACAAAATAACATTATGTATATCTTGCCTCATGTTGTTACTTATTAAAATAGGATCAAGAACGTCAAATCTTATGTTGGTGTTACACCACTACCCTTGATTTTGAGGATTTACGGTTTATATATCCCCTTTGCGTATCCAAACCGCGACAATATACCTATGATGTTGGAAGTATTACGCTATAAGCAGGTATTGTCTAGGCTAAGAGATAGCGTCGACAAAATAAATTTTACTTATGATTTAATTTTTACTGACTCATTTGAAAAAATCATGATTTAATTCGATGTTTCAGGTGTTAATGAAAAAGAGGGCCATTTTAATAGTTTTCTGTGTATACGGGCAGCATAAGTTATGTGAGTCACAGGGAAAAGCGCTATTACTGTGGACGTGAGTGATGGCCGCTACGTGGTTCCTAGCATTTCCATCGCATGTTACGGCAACGATCACCCGTCAGGGAAATGCGTATTCACTTCTAAATGGATAGAAACTATCATGATACTTTTATCTGTAATACAAATATACTATCTTTTAAATTGGACAAGAGTTTATTCTTTCTCCAATGTATTTTTAGAATTATAACATAGACTTAATCATTTAAACCTGTTACGACCTACTGGCTTTTTTGTATTTGTTAGAATTTCTGTTCAAAATCTGTTCAAATCTTCACGTAATTACAATTTTCTTACTCGGAACCTATTTTAATGTATAATATTATTTAATATTTCATGATATTAAAGGGTGCGCTTAGTTCCGAACTCAACTGCGTAACTTGGTAACACGTTGAAATAATGCTAGTCAGAAGGGCGAGCTTTTGAAGTGTAACGATGACATTTGCAAAACATGATGTACAATTTGCGTATTTATAAAAAAAAAATGATTTGAATTATTTCTTTAGCCTTTCATTTATTTTGTTCCGATCGAAATAACAGTGACCTTAAATCCAAGATTTTGGCAGATTCATTTGGAATTGCAAGAAAATATAATGTCACAGAAAGTCTCACTATCTCTCGGCCTGCCTGTACTGTATTATTTTTGGGGAAAATGCGAGGAGAAAACAGTATTCGACGTGTCGTGTGGCGAGTGCGTTCGGATAAACCCCACGGCCCTTCGAGCCTTTGCTAGTAAATAAGGATCATGGGATTATCGAGAACGGCGTATTCACTCTGCAAAGAACCAGGATTTACAACGTCCCCGGAAAATGTTTAATACTGTGCGCCTTGTTTACTTTGCAGCCGTGGCTTCGCTGTTAATTTTTGCTTTCGCGAACGGAAAAAATGCTGGCCTACTGGCCTGTTTCGTGCCTCCAGGTTCAGTAATGGAACACGATGTATAAATATTCAAGGCGGTCATTTTAATGAACGTTCTACTGAGTCAAAGGACTAAAAGGGAATATTGCTGTCCCTCTATTTTTTATTCACTTTTCTTTCAGGGTTGCGTAGTCAAATTAGGAACCTTTATAATTTTTTACGTCCATCCGTCTATCCGTATGTCTGTCACAGCCGGTTTACAAGCAGTCTATCAGTGCTATACAGCTAAAATTTGGCATGAATATACTCGTATGTATAGTGCATGGTGTTCGTAGGCATTTTAATGCCAAAAAAGTTATCAAATAAAAACGTTTAAAAAATATTTTAGGATACCTCTGCTGAGTAAGGGAGCAGCCATACGATGCGGTGCGGCTTCAGCGCAGCGCCTGAGCGGTGCCACTACGGCGTAATACATACAAATCGATGGGTTCTACGTATACTAGCATAAGTGCAAAAACCCAACTTTACAGGAGAGCGGTTTAAAGGTTCTAAAGCTTTTAACTTTGACATAAATTAATAGAAATATTAGAAATTTTGGAATGGAGTTTAACACACCATTTGAAAATTTCGAATATTTCTTTTGATTTACGTCAAATTTAAAATCTTTAGAACCTTTATACCGCTCTCCTGAAGAGTTGGGTTTTTGCACTTGCACTAGTATACGTAGGACCCGTCGAAATGTCCATGGTATACCAAACGGTGCGGTGCGGCGCCACGCCGCACGCTCACGGGACCAAGACAAGGGGGGAGGGTGTATGCGCCGGAGCGGTACCGCTCCGATGTCGCAGACTGCAGACGTGTTGACGAAGAGCCGGTCAAACGCGTGGCTCTTGCGACGTCGCGAACTACGTGTGCATGCTGATGCGGCAAAATGACCGCACAGTGTGGCCTCTCCCTAAAGTGGGGAGTTTTGTTTATTTATTATTCGTTATCCCATAAAACATTAAAGTGATCATCTTTTATTAAATTTAATGTTCCCCACCCTTATTTTAGAATATCTGAAAAGTATTCACAATAGGAGTATATTAGGGGAGATTAGTACAAAACCCGGTTTGGGGGTAAAACCGGGACACGGCAGTATAGTCTCTTACACGTTTCAAATTTAGGCGCGCGTTCGCTCACAGCTTTTGGTCACCCTGATTAATTTGTCAACAAACTTTCAATAGCATCGCTGCGTGATCGACAACAATAAATAAGAAAAAATGATTTTATGGTGAATTGATCTAATATTCTTTGGAATTAACAAGTGTTTCATTATACTCGTTCATCAAAGTAAGTGAAAATTGTTTTCTAGCAAAGATTAAGCATGGAAAGTAAAGTTTCTATTGCACTACATTTCTAGGTATTTTTTTCTCTTTGTCTCTCTAAAGTGCGCTCGGGGCAAAACCATACGGTGTAATATCGGGTAGTTCCCGGTTTTTATACGCGAAGGATTGCATGGGTGCAATGTCTTAAATGTAAAAACTGGGCCCATGAAGGCTGTACGGGTTGGGAACAAGAAGATCTTGATGAGTTCCATTTTCACATTTCCATGTTCATTTTACCATGGTCATACTTTTAAGGGGCAAAATCGGGTATAAAATTGGGTATACCCGATTTTGGACAAGGAATGGGGCAAAACCGTAAAAACATAAGTTTTATGTATTGATTATTTTTTATTATTTAGAACTAAGAATAAAGTGATCTCAAGTGCTAAATATGTGATTTATAAACTAAACTAAATAAAGCCTATTAAAATTGATTTAATTTTCTTCAATCTTGTGTTTTATTGAATTTTTGCTTTAGCATCCCGGTTCTACCCCTTTCCCATATAACGAAAGCTAAAGGAAAACTATCATAGCTAGGGGGGCCTTACTAGTTTACGAGTGATAGTCGAATAACCAAACATAACAAAAAAGTTCATAGAATCTCCAGACAAAATGACTGAAATCAACTGCAAAAATAACTTTGAATTTCAATACAAGGTGTTAAAAAATCAACTCTAAGAATTTTGTGGGGTAACTCGGTATCGAAAATTGAACAACTTTCGTTCTACAATTTTCAAAATTCGCCAATTTTTTTATGCCTGGACAGGCATAAAAAAATTGGCGAATACTAATCAATTAAAATATTTTTTTGATTTACGGAAAGTTATAAAAAAAATACGCGACTTTCGAAAAGTTGTAGAACAAAAGTTGATCAATTTCCGGTACCGAGTAACCACATAAAATTCTTAGTTGATTTCTTAACACTTTGTATAATTATTTATCTTTTACCATGAATTGTTTACCATACAACACACACACACACTTGAAAAAAAAACAACTTAAGGCCTAGTTACTACGGAACCTTACACTGTGCATGATTCAACACGCCCTAGATCCGTTGTTTTGAAATATAAAGGGTATAAATAATACATTTTCTGATTGCTATAATTCTTTTATTTTCCCTGTTCATAAGAGTCATAATGATCATGGTTCGAATTCTCAGAAAGTCTGCGGTGTGTCTCGCTAGAATACTAAGTCCGGAAAAGTACGGCACGGTCATACCGTTCTTAATAACTTTTAATTAAATAGCGTTTGATGTTTTAAATTACTTATTGTTGATTTGGATTATGTGACGTACCTATATGTATAGAGGCTGTGTCGTAAATAGTGGTCCAACGTTAAGGGGTCGATACGCGATATACCGGTAAAATGGGGCTATTTGAAAACCACGGGGCTAATTGGAATTTAGTAAACGAATGTGCTTCTTAAACAATTATTGCCACAGGTGCTATGTGTTTACGATTTCATTGTTACTGCATATTTCACTAACAGAAATTGTAAATAGTTTATAAAATATGACGAAAAATCTGCTATGCCATGTTCATGCCAATTAGCCCCATCGTTCCCAAATAGCCCCATTTTACGGTATTCAGCTATCACATACCACAATTAGTTTTTTTTTTAGTTTGATTTTTTTTATAAATATATTTATAAATTAAAAATTACATGCATAATTATGATAGCAAATGTATTCAGCAGCTATAAACAAAAAAAAAAGGAAAATAAGGTATTAGGTTGAAATTACAGTTAAATTAGTAAAACAAAGAGTTAATTTTAATATAAATAAAAAAACTGAGACCTATGGTAAAAAATTGTTCAAATTATGGTATGTGATAGCTGAATACACGGTGTGTCGACCCCTTAACGTTGGACCACTATTTAAGACACACCCTGTATATAGATTATGCGATTATGGTACTTTAAATCTAAAAAGTAATTTATAATTTTTATTTTGTATTGTCGTTCATCTTCTTATTTGTTTTTTTTCGAAGGAGATCCACATAGCATTGGATTGTGAGGGGGATGTTTTTGCATTTTTGTTGTGTAAAAGAGTTAATTAGCAAATTGGCATTGTGTGCTACTAAGTAAAATTTAATAGACCTAGATTTAATCAATCAAAACACCTGCGTCAGTTTAACATAATATGAAGTCGTGTTGGTAAATCCAGTTACGTATCTCAAGATCGTCATAAGAAGATTACCTCGCGGTGTTGTGTGAAGGGGACATAACGTTTCATAGTACAGTCATACGCACAGGTTGTTGGTGGATCAAAATATTATGTACTGAATGTAAAACAGTCTTTTGGGGAGCAGGATTTCTAGGCATTGTAATATTTTTACGTAAAGAGAACTGAACAGCAGTATATTGCAGGTGATAATAATATGTAGCGTAAAAATATTGTTGCTGTATAGGTAATTCACGGTAGTCTTACTGTGACTTGTTGAGAATGTATGGCTTTCTGTCAATTTATATTTTTAGGTAGGTTAGATACAAATACAGGGTGTAAACGAATTCGTGTAATTCTTTCAAACCGCGTGATCTACTGGTGACACTGATTGACTCTGCATAGGTTTTTATTCAGAACAAACAAAAAAAATTTTCAGAAAATTAACCTAGGTATTCTGTATCTGAGTAATTTTAGCGTCCCGAGTTAACTGACTGCGTGGAGCGATATCGCACTAGTCGTGCCCGTCAGCTGTGTTGCCGTGCCTTCATTAATTTATGCATGGCATCGAAATTTTGTATCACATAAAAAAAAATTGGATAAGAAATTTTTTATTTTTAATCAATCTAAATCCCGTGTTGGGTTAATCTATAATAGATTGTGTGGTTTGAAGGAATTATACGAATTCGTTAAAACCCTGTATAAATAAACAAAAAACCATGGGGTTATATTACTCTTATCTTCAGAGCGTGCACAAGCAAAAGCGTTCCAACGATACATTTTTCTACTACGACAAAAATGTGAGCTATTATTAGAACCGACTATTATGTCGCTCAGTGTCCTTTACCTGCGGTCGCATGCAACTCGTCACACAATATGATACCTACAACCCGCAGGACGGCAAAATAAGCTTTATGAGATTAGACGGGACATGCCAAAACCCTACGGAACATACCTATATGGGATTACGTAGTAAATGTAGCTGCCTAACCTCCGGTAACGTACGCAACACAAACAAAGGACGGACATCCTGTCACTCTTGGTATTTTATAAGAAAAATACCAAACAAAACATTTTTAAGCGTTGCCGCGTTGCTAAAAATATTTATGTTGTACCTACAGACATTTTTTATAGGGTCGTCGGTGCTTTTACTTACAAAGTTATCGGGTGACACAAGTTTGTAATTTATATTATAATCTGTTTGTTGATCTGACAACTACAGCGACATAATTATGTGCGTGTAATGGATTGTTATTGGACATTTATAAATAAATTTGTCATATTAAGTGGAAAATTTGGTTTGAATGATATTGAAATATATTATTATAATTTTGATTGCCTCATTGATCTAAGGGTCGCAAGCGCGGCTAATAAGCGTGGGGTCCTGGCTTCGATTCCCAGATTGGACAAAGTGTTACTGGGTTTTGCCGTATGGAATTTCTCAGTAGCAGCCCGGAGTCTGGATTTGTGCAATAGACTCGCCCCCTATTACAAAAAATGCGAAATGAGCGTATACTTATACACCTCTGCCAACGCTTCGGGGAATACAGGCGTGATAATATGTTATAATACTTAAACAGTAGTTTAAGGCTCGTGTTTACTAACATTAATTCTCAGGTTAAACAACCGTTTACCAAGACTTCTAGTACATTTTTGGAGTAGGTAAACGGCAGTTTAATCAGGGAATTAATGTTAGTGAACATCAGCCTAAAAAGCAGGCTGTACAGCTGCTAATCGCACGTTTGAAATTATTTAACTAATATCTATCTAACTAATGTTATGAATGTGAAAGTAAGTTTGTTTGTTTGTTACCTTTTCACGCCTAAACCACTGAACCGATCATCCTGAAATTTTGCATATACGTTGTCAGGTGCACAGAAACGGACATAGGGTACCTTTCATCCTGAAAAAAGTACTGTTTCTGAGAAAAACAACAATAACGTTCATAGATGGCGAGACGTGTCTTTAGTATCACGATTGAATTATATTATTACAGAAACTTTAGTAGTGTGTTAAGAGTTTTTTGAGCTTAATTAACGCGAGCGAAGCCGCGGGCAAAAGCTAGTATTAAAATAATCCTTAAATCCTTTTAATTGTTCGTCGAACTTCAGTCTACTCCAAAAATCCTTCTAAAAATCAATTCAAATTAATGGGGGTGCTTGATAGGATCGGGCTTTGGTGAGCCATTACCCCACGAATTGTGCCCTTGTACACCCATTGCGGATTCAATCTAATCTGATAGGTGGTAGGGAACGGTGCGAATGCCCAAAGCTTGTACCTTAATTATCTGCTAGCCACGCCGATCTTAAGCCTATTAAGGTGATCGATAAAGATATATTGTTTTATGTTCAGACAGAAATGAGGTTTGACCGACATAACAAGTTTATTGATGTTCGAACTTGAAGTGGATTAAATGTATTAAACTAAAACATTTTGTTGAAGAAAAAATATGCCGCGCAAAACAAAGTTTCGGATAGCTAGGTACTTATGGCCGATTCAAATCAAATAAAAAACAGTACACGATCCAATACAGGCGCTTATGAAAAGTTGAATTAAGGTGCACTGTTCCAATTAGTCGTTTCCTATGGAGAAGAGCCGGCAAGAAACTCCATGGTTAGGGAGAAGCTACACGATGCGGTGTGGCGCGCCGTGGCACGGCGACCATTTTGCCGCATCAGCGTGCACACGTAGTACGCGGCGTCGCAAGAGGTACGCGGTGTACGTGTGAAACGGCTCCCCGTCAACACATCTGCGGTTTGCGACGCCTTAGCGGTGCCGCTCCGGCGCATACACCCTCCCTTCTCGTCTTGGTCCGGCGAGCGAGCGGCGCGGCGCCGCACCGCACCGTGTGGTATACCATGGAAAGTATGTATTACGCCGCAGCGGCACCGCTCAGGCGCCGCGCCGGAGCCGCACCGCATTGTGTGGCTTCTCCCTAAGAGCGGGGGCACACGATGCGTTGCGGCGGCGGTGCGGCGCCGGAGCGGTGTCGCTGCGACGTCTTACATAGAAATATCTGTGGCATGTCACACGATGCGCTTCGGCGCCGCACCGGACTTGCAACCATCGAGACGAGGCGGGGAGGGGTGAATGCGTTGCGACGTCGGAGCGGCACCGCGCAATTGTTTATTCGTCACAAGGAAGGACATATGCTCGCTCGTTTCGATTTTTTTTTCAACTTTTTGTTTATTGTGATTGAGGTTTTAAAAAATGAGTACCAACCTAGATGTTATTGATATGGACTACCTCATAACATTAGTCCTTAACAGACTGTCCAACGCTGCTACGGCGCCGCTGCGACATAACAACGTTGCGGCGCCGTACCGCTCGTGTGCCCGCTGATACGGTGAAATCTTTGCGGTGCGGCGCCGCAACGCATCGTGTGCCCCCGCTCTTACTCTTTTAAAAATAATATTTTCGGTTTACCTTTGGTTTTTCGAGCGTTATTGGTAAAAATTAGGTCATGTATCTTTACCAAAAATGAATCAAGACTCCATTTGCTTTACATAGCAATCTGATACGTAAGTAGCGAACACAGAATAAAATAACTAAGGAATCTATTTATATGCCCTGTTAGGTTAGTAAAAATGCTACCTTTTGGTAAGCAAAACGATTCGGTTTTGGCCATAGGAACCACGCATTAACCGCCAGTATGTCCTACAAAATATGAACATCCAGTACCATACCCAAGTGAAGTTAAATGTATATGAACTCCTCACTAAATAATGACAGTCTACTGAAGAAAAAAACTGTAAATTTATGAATTTCGTAGATTGTTTCAACACATTATACAAGGTGATTCGAAAAGGGTTACGGTTGTAAGTGACGCGGTGGACAGAAACCGGTGGAGGCAAATCATCCGCTCCAGACGCCTAGAACTGACCACGATGCTCAACATGAGGGACCGACCGTAGAAAGAAAAAAAAAGAAAATTCTATACTTTTTATTTCCAAGCAAAATATTTTTTGCTATACATAGTTTTTCAATAATTTTTCATCTCTGCTTTGCAGTTACGAATTTAGAAAATGAAGCTTCTAATCCGTGACCCCAAATATTACCTCCAATAGGTATATTTACAGCTGATTATAGCTGAGGACATATAGATAAAAGCGTATTTAAAAAAAAAAAACGGCAATTTTTTTAAACAATTGATGTTTAGGGAAAGTTCTAGAAGAAGTTATTCATTACTAAGGGTACTTTTACTCACTTTTGGATTAATACCCCCTTTCCGACTAACCTTGTGTAACTCGTTAATACAACATTGTATTTCAATTGATTTCCGTTATCTATTTATGTTTCAAAGCGTGGATTCTCTGCGATGTCGTCTTTTGAATTCAAATCGGAACGAAGTCGAAACGACATGTTTACAATTTTTCTCCGAAGGAAATTGTCTCAATCCGGAATAAATAGTGTTGTTCAGCATCAGCGCTTACGATTCGATATCGATATCAGATGCGATGTTGTGTACAAACTTGTGTCTTGAATTCCTAACACCTGACTAAATTGGAAGTAAGGAAGAATAAATGTGTAACGCAGGTTTCACATTTATAAATGTTCTTTGGGGTGCATGAAAAGAGCCTCCACGAGTGGCTAAGTATGTCCGGCGGCGCACCGGGGGCAGTCAGCCTTGCAATCAACCTCGTTGACTGGGTAATCTTTTTACCACGGCATGAGCTATTCTCTTAGCGCTCGTGCCGACATGAGAGAAATAGAATCATGTTTATATTTTTCATTTTAGAATTTATGTTTTCCAGTCTGAAGTGGTATATTGAAAACTGGTATGCCTCCTTATAGCTATGTCTACATCAGTGCGCTTTCATGTTCATCTTGCGTCTTCGTCTGAAGCATGCGTGAAGCGCCATAGCGCATGCCTTAATACTAGTTGGACAAAAGCGCATGCCCCTAGCGCACGCTAATCCGTCTATTCTACGTTGACTGACGACTGACCGAGGCGCCCCGGTGTAGACGATATGCTGCATGCGTCTTATGGCAATCAATATTGCATGCGCTTGACGCAAGAGAACGTTGAAAGCGCAAGATGAACATGAAAGCGCACTGGTGTAGACATACCATATGTGAGCCTACGAGACTTATCGAATGAAAAAGTGGGGCCTACCAGCAGTCCACTATATTATTTAAGTTTATCTATCTACTAACACGACTTATGCACTTGGGACAAGTTATACACACTTGAGATTTATGCACTTGCAACTAAGACTTGCATAATACGACTAAGGACATTAAGAAGAAACCGCAACCCTTTGCAAGATTTTCTACATACCATAGGAACTAGGAACATATTATAACAGGGAGGTGACATAACGCATACAGACAGTATGTGACCTTTAGTTCTCAGCGTTATCTAGAGTAGATTTAATAAATATCAAGATAATGAAAATCACAACACGTTTTACTCTAGATTTTCTACTTCTCCTTGAGGGAAACATATGTACACAACATGCTAAACAACCTCCAGGCGGCCTCAGCTTGCTATTGTCTAGCTAATTAAAACCAAGGGCATACAAGCTGGATGCTATAATTCTGCGTTAGATTTCCTATGACCTCATGGGACGTGATGTATGCAGTCGAGACGATAAGTGGTTATATTAGCCTTTTGCTCTTGCGTTGTTGTTATCTGGGATATCGTCAAAGCACAGTAGGTATCAAGCTAAAGCAGTACCCCAACTATAATCGCCTAAATTGACACAATCATACAGACACGCACTCTGCCGCGCTAACGAAGAATACAATAACTCGATTTTGGACGATTTTGAATTATATATCTAATATACATATATTAAGGTAGGTATATAATTCAAAATCGTTCAAAATCGAGTTATTGTATTTTTCGTTAGCGCGGCAGCACTGTACACTGAGTATAATGCACTCTTTGTCATGTACTTAGAAGATAACTTAGAAGTTTTATTGCAGTGCGTGTCTGTGTGAGTGTGTCTATTCGGATGATAGTAAGTAGTTGAAGTACTGCTTTAAGGTACCTACAATTCCGTGCATCGCGGCCGATCGCAGCCGCGCGCGGTCGATCGCGTGCGTCTTACGCGTGCGGCTAATGCGTGTGAAACTCAAACATATTAACGGACAAACAGACAAAGATTATAAAAATGTAATTTTTGGCATTAATATCGTTCCTCGGATTCGTTGCCTTTACTTTTTTCTAAAAATATTTAGGGTATGTACTTATACTTTTAGCATTGTTACGATTTTATTACTTACTAGCTGTACCGTGTATGCGTTGCAATGCACTTTTTCCTACTTACTACCTACCTACTACCTACATTCAGAAAGAAAATCAAAATAGTAACAAAAAGTTAAAATCATTTTCATGCATGAAGAGTTTTGAGTACTGAGTTCTGAGTTCAGAGTACTGAGTTTTTTTTTTTTAAATATCTAAATTTTATTTCATTAAAACCTTCTCCTGACAATTTACAAACACAACAAAAAAAAAATTTGCTAAATCGGTCCAGCCGTGACCAAGGGAAATAGGGATTCATTTATATACATATATATATAGATAGATATGGTAAGTTTCGACAATAGATTTTAATATATATTCTTATCATCCTTTTAAACAAACTGCACACCTTTCTTTTTGATAAGGCAGGCTGTATGAACAACAGTTAACTAATAAATTGTGCATTTGAAATCAGAACTGGAATAAGTTAGATTTAGTTTACGCAGAATTTTCAATAAACTAGAACGTGACACATGCACTGCAGGTCTTATCCGGTTGCATTAGCCTTTAACCCCGGTTCGCTCCTACGTTTAAGTTGCAATGATGTGCATTCAAACAGGGGGATGTTGGTGTTGTTCTAGGCAACAACGCTATGCGGGTTGGCGAAGTTAAAACGTTATAGAACTGTTGTAATGAGTATTTGTAGTTTTATTCCGCATTAACCTAACTGGTACTACGATAGCTACTGTTTCATTGGCCCTTTATTTATTAAAATGACGTATAAATAATACAGCTGGATAAATATTGTGAATGGGAAAGAAGGTTAAAAATGGGATACAGAATGGTGTGATATGTGAAGATTTACATCCAGCAATAGGTGGTTACAAGCTGACGAAGAAGACAAGAAATTATTATTAGACGTAACACAAAGGTTACGTGTGTAAGACTAATATTAAATTTTAAATAACAAAGTAAATTATTAAGAATTCAGGTGCTTATAAAAGTTAATAAAGACAAAAAATATACAATATTAATTTCACTTGCGTTCATGAAGTCTTGAACAAAACAAAGGTTTATAAGCGCTTTCACCTTTCCTCGACCAAGGTTAGACTTTTATGGCCGCCGGCTAATAGTGTGAAAAAGACGAGGATAATATTTCAAGAAGAGCTGTGAAGGAGGCTGTGTGTATTATGCTCTTAAGAATAAAATTATTAAGACCTTGTGTTAAGAAGTTATGTTGAAATAGGTTACATGTTTTTTTTTGTATTTTTTTTATTATTTTTACTTTTTTTCATTATATACTTGATAGGATTTGTATTGTTAAGTAACTTGTTAGCTTTAACGTGTTGCTGAATATAAATGTTACTATTATTTATTACTGAACACATGAATTGTATATCGTCGCCTGAAAGTGAAAACCTCGGGAATGCAATTTGGTAATTTTTATTTTATTACGAACGTATATGTACCTACTATAATTATAAAATAGTCGCTCTATGTAAAATTAGTCTGTAGACACGGAAATTAAGCCTTTCGATATATAAAATTCGTAGCTCAGGAGGATAGGAGGAGCTCGTGGCTAAATAATTACAGCCGCATAGACCGATCTTCCGGGTTAAGCCACGCTTGCCGAGGTTAGTCTGTGGATGGGTGACCATTTACCATAGCGAGTTTCCTCCGTGCCTCGGAAAGCACGTAAAGCCGTTGGTCCCGGCTGTCATTTGTAGATCTTTGACAGTCGTTACTGTTGGTCAGTAGCCAGAAAGTCTGACAACCAGTCTTACCAAGAGTATCGTATTACCCAGTTACTGGGTTGTGGAGGTCTGATAGGCAGTCGCTCCATGTAAAATACTGATATTCAGCTGCATCCGGTTCGACTGGAAGCCGACCCCAACATAGTTGGGAAAAGGCTAGGCAGATGATGGTATGGCTCGTTGTTTGCATTCGCAGTACATTGCGCGCTTAAAAATGACAACGTCTGTAACCTATCATTTGTGATATTAATGACTTACGTAAATTAATTTAAGGCTTTATGAGGAACCTTTTCACGAAGTTTGTGTTACGATGTCCCTTCCACGCTGTATAAAATTCGTAATAAATATAATTAACTAGCTTTTGCCCGCGACTTCGTCCACGTGAAAGCCAACAGGAACCGAGCAATGGCCAAATGTATTTTCGAAGTTTTCACTGTAAGGCGACGAAATACGAAAATTAAACGTGGTGCATGAAAAGAGCCTTCACGAGTGACGATACTTAAGTACGTCCGGCGCACCCTGGGCAGTCAGCCCCGCTACCAACCTTGCTGACTGGCTAATCTTTTCACCACAGCATGAGCTATTTTCGTATAGCTCGTGCTGACACGAGAAAAGAACGTAGGTAAACGTTTAATTTTTGATCTGTTGTTACTAAGCAGATCAGATAGGGCTGATCCTTTTTTGAAAATGCTCATGAGTTGACAACCCAACTGCTTCCTTTACACACCGGAAACACAAAACGAGGTAAACAATCAAAATCGAATGTCCGAATAGTCAACCAGTTTCAAATTAATTAAAGTTAGGCGCATCCCTGCCCTCGCATTCGAAGTTAGTCATTACTTTAAGTTACTTAGGGATTGAGTTAAGTACTTTGAGGCCAAACCTATTGTTCAACAGGCGACTTAAGGTGTTCGTAATTTTGTGTGACAAGAGTTTCACTTTGATTGAATTTAAGTAGTTAAATAATGCGGTAAATCCTAGACCGAAATGTTGAGAAAACAATGTACTGATTAGATGAAGTGAGAGGTTAGAGATTAATTAGGGGTTACCTTTTTGTGTTTGATGTTTAAAAGTTTTAGTGTACACAACCCTATATTCTGAGGTTCCTCGAAGCGCACCAACTTTGAACCGCACCAAATGAACCGCACCAATAGTATCCCTCGCAACGCACCAGTCAGGTGCGCTTACAATATCAAATTAAAAATATTGTATTCGCCTATTTTCTGTTCATTTCTGTCACCCTGGTACTTTTCAAAACAACAAATGATTCAATTTCAAAACCTAAATTTTTCCTAGTATGTCGCTTAAGCACATAGTTCCAGTTTCATTTATTACGAATACTTCATTCTCTTCTCTATGTTTCATCGTTGGTGCGTTTCGAGGAATAAAATTGTAAAATTTTTAATTTTGTTTTGTAACCGCACCTGACTGGTACGTTTCGAGGAATACTTTTGGTGCGGTTCATTTGGTGCGGTTCAAAGTTGGTTCGCTTCGAGGAATACTTCAATATTCTGATTATATCTAAATATTTTTTTGTTTTACTGTTTTTTTATTAAGCTATATATTGTTCATTCAATGTCAGCCTGTTTTACCGTTCATGCATTTTTAGATATTGTTAACGGTTCTAACTTGACGATATTTAACTACATTATGTCAAAAGGTTGTTTGATCTGAACCATAATTCTTTTAGGGTGGGTATACTATATAGGTTTTCTGTCTGATTTCCTGGAATATCTATTAATGGAATACTGTTGGGCCTTTTAAATCCTTGCTCTTTTATCACGAGAATAACAAACGGAACAAAATGAAACAAGCTAAAAAAAAACACAATTTTGGAACAACATTTTGTTCTTATTTTATGTTATGTTCTATGCATAGTAGTTCAAGTTTTAACTTAAATTTAATAAACTTGCATAAGTAAATAGATGCGAAAATGAAGTTTATTTAGCGATAACATACAATGCATTTACATGAAAACGTCAAGCAATTCCAATTCAACTGTAGATATTCATTACTTCCAAGTCACAACAGTATCTAAAAAAAAACATTCCTCAAAACTCAACTAATCAAAGAAAAAAAATACGAATCCCAATTTCGATAAACTGTACTCTTGAGAAACCAATATTCTTTGTACTGTATTTTCCAATATTTTCCCGGACAATTTGTAGTGTAGCCGAGTGGATGAGTGAGAGCGATCCGTCGAAGCACGAACTAAGTAAATTAAAGTCCAACGTTCGCACTCAAGGGGCGCTCCAATTAAAAGTCAAATCAAACTGCATTATACCGCTGTTGTAAAATAACGACACCCTGTACCAGTTAGGGTTACCTCTGAGAAAATAATGAGGTATCAGTAACGCGGAACTAGCGACTTGGTTCTGTTCTTGTATACCTAATTGATTCGTTATTTTATGGTATGCTAGAGTTTAAATATGACAAAAACAGGTAAATGAATTTCGTATAATGTTCTGTATTAATTTGTACAGCATAACTCCAAATGGATACACCATACAAGAAATGGAAAAAGTTTTTGTTAATCATAGGTTATGTAAAAAAAAACTTACTCAAATTCAGAAAGTGTGTCGTTAAAATAATGAATCCTATAGGCGTATTTTTTATTTAACCAACATCAGACTTCTAATATTACTAAGAAACCAGTGAAACGTAAAGATTCCGCTGTAAATTACTTGGTAAGTCTCCAGACACAAACCGAGTTGATTTTGCTCAAGGCTAAATTCGAATTAGAATGATTCAGAATTGCTAAGCCCTCGCTAACTGTTTCGAAATTCTTGCTAAACTTTTTTGGCAACCCTAACATTTGCTGAGTTTATTAGATATTTAGTATTGATGTAGGTACATTGCTGACACGTTAAACGGCACTAAATAAATGATATAAGTTAATGTTTTTACTTTTAGATTTAGTGTTTTTGATCTTATTTTGTTAATAACTAGAGAAATTGCAAATATAACAAACTAGAGGTCGCCAGCGGCTTCGCCCGCGTGGATGTCGTTTATCGCGTATTCCGCGTTTTTCTCTACTATATTATGCATGTATTATACATATAAACCTTTCTCTTGAATCACTCTATCTATTAAAAAAAACTGCATCACAATCCGTTGCGTAGTTTTGAAGATCTAAGCATACATAGGGACAGACAGACAGCGGGAACCGACTTTGTTTTCTACTATGTAGTGATACATGGGTTGTATTTAGGTACCTAACCTAAGCACAGCCCGTGTACCTATTTGTTACACTATACTTCATGGCTGATTTCGAAATTATTTCTGTTTGTTATTTTAATCTTTTCTCTTAGATTAAATTAATATCTGTTTTTTTATCAATCAATTTTTTTCCAATGAATATTGCTACGACATATAACTTATGAATAAAAAAAAAATTCGCGTATTTACGAAAGTTTATTACAAAGATCTTTTTATACATTAACTGTCTTGAGTAATATTAATACTTTATTATTTTACTTATTTACTTTTACTTACTTTATTATTTATTATTATTATATTATTTGTTTGCAAATTAAATGGTGTCACATAGATAAAAATTCCACATTTCTGTAGATAATGCATTAAAACAAAATTAAACATTTTCGTGAGCTTAATAAACTTGGAGAATGAGGACAAAAGGCGATTTTCCGTCCCTTAAACCGATTTCCGTCCGTCCTGAAACTCTATCTGCTTTAAGTATTACTTGTTACAAATGTAATGAAACATCCAGACTAATTTAACACGTTGTAATGTTCTGTATTTTACTTATTAGGTACCTATCTATCTTTAGTTTTTGTGCTGCATTTTTTATTGGCCAGTTTTAATTATATTTTGAGTGTAAAGTTGCACGGTTTAGCTTGGTTTTTTGGTTTTTTGGTTGTCAGCAAAACTTTGCTGACAACCAAAAAAGAGTGCAAGATATGAGTACCTATAGATTTGTTTGTAAATAAAAGCGGCTATATTAAAAACTTAACTTTCTATACGTCAATCGTAGAATGTTCTTTATATTTCTATCTCTGTTTTAAAACTCACAAAATTAGGTCAAAATACAGCAATGAGAATCAGACTCTTTATTTGCAAAGAATGTTCTAACAGTTTTGAATTCACTTTTAATAAATCTCAAAAGGCCATTCCAAACGTTGCCCTACATTGTTACACTCGCATAGTTTTTATACCACAATGTCTGGACTTTAAAAGAGACGTTGACCTCTGAGTTTGTTTCGGCTTTTCTTCTCAGAGCGAGTCAGATAGGAAATGCCGGCGCCATCTAGTCTTAAAAAAAAAACTTACATTGACTTGTAAAAGTGTCTGTAACAGATTTATTTACAGAAATAAATATCATTTATCATTTATCATTTATCATTTATCAATAGAATTTTCACAAAAAGCTTTTTGAAAATATTTGCGAAAAAATCAAATAAAAATTAAATTCGTAAATTATTCTCGTCCTTCTAGAATAACGGTAAAGGAGGCTGGATAGAATTACATTAAGAGAATGAGAGTTATATGTCTTTTATTTGCTAAACCTAATGATATACATGCCCGTATAAGTAGTCCTTTGTCCAATACCTGAAACAAACAGATGGAATTAAATTAGTCAGTTATTTTTGGATATCAATTTATTAAAAATATAAAAGGAAATTCAATGGGTTTTCGCAGTAAGGTACCTTACAAACAGATGATACTTAATTTTAAAATTAACGAGATAATATTGTTACAGATAAAATGAGGCCAATTAAGAACCGAAGAACTAGTTGGAACTAACTGGCATAAATAATAGTGCTACAGATAAAAAACATTGAGTCGTTGAAAACAATATTATCCGCATTGAAAGTAGAATAAACAAAATGAATTCAGAAAATTCTGTTAACTTGTAACATTGAATTAAATAATTAATACATTTCAAACTGTCAATTATTTCATTAATTGAAAAACAAGACATCAAATTTTAAATGAGCTATTTGCACAAATTAATCAACGTACGTAATTCTCTTACATGTCAGCGTCAGATTATATAGGTATGTACACATTCATATTATATCTACTATTACAGATACTGTTTGGTTAAGTCCGAAATATTGTATGTCAAACTTTACAGATAATTTTCTTCGCTGGTCCGGTGGCGTATAGCGGGCTACTCACACACCTGCCGCAGGGGCAATCAAGAGTGTAAAAGTGGGGATGACCCTTAATTGCCACCTTAATTGTGATGTGTATAGACAAGCAGGGGCGATTTCCTAGATTGGCCCTGCGGTAGAGCAGCAGGGGCGCGAGACCATCCTTGGTCCCTAGATCGTGCCACCCTGCTACGTTGCCGCGTGTGTAGCGTGATCGGGGCAATTGCTCAATCATTTCTGTTGCCACTTCTTCATCTAGTATTTTCTTTTTTTTTTTGCGGTTGCCCCACTGGTAGAGCCAGGGCTATACCGATCTGTTGATTTTTCGATAATACTGGTGCGATTCTCAGTGCGTGTGTTTAGCTCAACTTATACCCGAACACTGAACGGCAGGCATGTGTGTAGAGGACAATTCCAATATTGCCGCGATCGCCGTGCACCCTTGATTGCCTCTGCAGCAGGTGTGTGAGTAGCCCGCATCCGATTAGCTGCAGCGCTGCATAAACATAATCGAACCATTACTGTCCCGCTGCTGAGCATGGTCCTCTTCTCAAGATGAGAAAGGTTTAGGTCTTAGTTCACCGCGCATGCTGGCCTGGTGTGGGTTGATGGACTACACAGACCAACAAGAACTTCTTTTAAGTCCTATCTGGTTTGCAGGTTTTCTCACGATGTTTTCCTTCAATCATAATCAAATTCTGATCCGCATGAGACACACAAGTCAGAGGAGGGCCTAGATCGAACTCAGAGCCTCCCCATAGAAATAAGGAGTTTAACCGCTAGCCAATGATTGCTGCATAAAGCCCATTATAATAAGTTATCCAGCGCAAGTGGCGTGATGAAAACATTTTCTTCTTAGTTCGGCTTTCGTGTGATAATCTTACAAAAAAGCTTGTGACGGACTTTAGGCTGCACAGACAAAGTTAGGGCAGAATTAAAAAAAAGTCCAGTCTACAGTTGAGAGTAAAAACTTTTCCGTAGCCTTCACTCAAATAATGAGATGAAAACGTCTACAAAAGTCATTGATTCTGATTTATTAGCCAGTTCAGCAAGCAGCTTTGCGTGCACAATAGTGCAGTCGCCTGACAGAGCGAATAACTAACATTACTTCCCTGCAGGCTTTGCCGTCGTGCAAGTTACTTTTCTTCGTATCGTGAACACAGTTATACAGAGCCACCAAGGGTATTCAAACGAGCACGAATGTTGCTGGAATAAAGGATGAATTAGCTACCTTGTCTCTCGTTTACTCTTACAGAACTGTTTTATTCTATTTTTCCCTTTCAAACTTTTAAAAGCCTTACAAACTCTTTCGTGAATGTTTTAGACATTTTGTTGCATTGCATGTAATTCTAGAAAAACGGGGGCCGTGCCGTGAAACCACTTTTCAAGCATTAGAATCGTTTTAGCGGAACATTTTCACAATAAAATATGCCATACGAATTTTATATTTATAGACGTTGAAATGAAGTAGGAATTGATGTTCAAATTCGATGTAATAGAAGTATTCGTGTGGAAACATTGAATGCGCAGTGCAAACGCTATAGCGATTTGATGTCTGTTTTCAGCTCTGCCCTCGCTTTGATATTTTCAGGAACCCTTGTTCTGAAGAGTGCCAGCGGTGCACTTCAAAGCATTAATAGTGTGAAATCATGATTTCTTATTTAGACATGCTTCCGAATTGCGTATCACTTTCGTTATTTCAATAGCTTTCATTTTGACAATACAACAATATTCATTACGTGGTACATAGTTGAGGAGAGGTCAGATTCTTAATACATTGGCTGCTATGGAAATTGTTGACCTGTCAAAATCAAAGCCATAACAATTACGAGTGTTTTGCGAAATTAGAATGCTGTGTCCACACTTGCGCACTGCAGGTGCACGCGCGTGAGCAGCGCATTTTACGTACACCCTACGAGCAAGTTCAGACGAGTTCGCGAACTTCACGTACCTAATGTTTACTGTGAACAAAGGAAAGACGCGTTCGCAAAGGTAGGTAATGACCTACGCAAGTATTTCGCAAGCAAGTATAGATGCAAATTTTTCGCAAATACGTCAACAGTGTTTGCAGTCGACACGCTAACTGTTCGCCAACATGTCGCGATATGTTTGCTTTGTGCACGCGCGCCAACGGAAAGTAACGTTTCTATAGTGGTCTGCTGCGAACATAATGTAGGTACACACGGCTACATATCAAGCTATACATGTATAGTATAAGCTGACCTCTCATTGTATGGAAAACCTATACAATGCGAGATCAGCTCACACTGGAACTGCGTACAATTGCGGGCGCTGCACGCGCGCATATGTGAACACGCCACAATATACAAGCTGGAAACGTTAAGTGTCAATACGCGATTGCTTTCAAACTTTGAGCATAAAAGGATTTAATTTAAAAAAGATTATAATGTAATTTTGTTCATTCGGCAACGTAATTTTGATATTAGCTATAAATCTTTCATACCTGATAAATTGACGAAATAATCGCCTGTTGACAGTTAACGTTTCCACCCTGTATATTTATAGCGAGCACTTATCGAAGTAAACTTGGAATTTGTCTCATTGTGTGTAAAGCATGTTAAGGTACCAGCGCATTATTCATTTTAATTTTTATCGAAAACATTTCGACGTTCTATTAATAAAGGTAGAATGTGCGAAACATTTACAAAATTTCCATCAACAGGGGGGGAAATTCCCATGAACTCATTTTACGTCTTTTCATTTTACGTTTCGAGGCCTTTAAAACAGTCTAATTCGCACGTGGAAAGCTAATATTTTCACTAGGAAGCTTTAAAAACGCTCATTCAATTTAATTTAGGGAAAGGTGCGGCATCCGAGAGTGTATACATTTACACAAACATAATTAATTTTGCTGATTGATGTTCGTAAATGTAAATATTATGTAACATTATGCAAATAATTATTTAAGGACGGAGACGTTAATAATTTCAATTATTTTTTTTGGAATGATCGCATCGATTTTAGCCACTTGAGCTGAACTTGCGAGTTTCTGATTTTGCTCGGTAATTTTGAACCTTTAGGTAATTCATGTTTTTATATCCAATGACTAATATAGCTCAAGTGACAACAGTTTCCTGTTTACTCAATTTAGCCCTCATTACTTTGATTATAATAAATTATGTACTGAAATGTAGACTATAATATTCTGTATAGTCATCTTTAATTGCTTTTCTGCTAATATCTTCTCCTATATTCGGGAAAAACCATAATTATGTATTAAATTCTCGTCGTTTACAGAGAACGGTATTAGGTTCTACAGCAAAATACCATCTAGTATTACTGATTTACCAGATATAAAGTTTAAACCATTTATTAAGCGATTTTTTAACCGACTTCAAAAAGAAGAAGGTTCTCAATTCGTCTGATTTTTTTTGTATGTTTATTACGCGATATGTCCGCCAATTATGAATGGATTTTGATGATTATTTTTTCGTTTGGTAGGCCATACTTCACAGGTGGTCCCATAGAAATTTTATCGAAATTGTTTGTTCCCTTCAGCAAAACTTTTGATGAGGACTTTCAATCTCTGTTTTAACTATCATACAGAAACTTTAGTCAAGATTAGAGAAGATTGTATGTATTTGTAAGGAGCCGTCATGATAATTATACATTATTAACTATTCTTAAAGAATAGTTAATAATTCTGGAAATACCTAGTTGCTGGAAAGACGCAACCGTGTCATTTAAATTTGTAGTCATAAACCGTGTAATTTATGGCACTAAAACGTATTTAATATAAAACTTTAAATAAAAGTAAAAACCGATTCAAAAAAATACAAAAAAAAAGAGTGAAATAATTAGCATGATATAAAATTAAAAGTTTCAGAAGTCGGTGCAATTCTACACTGAAACAAATAAAAGCCACTGACTTCTGAAACTGTTAATTTTATGTCATGCTAATTATTTCACTCTTTTTTAGTTTTTTTTGAAGTCGGTTTTTAATTTTATTTAATGATATCTAAAACTTATTATACTATAAATCAGTATATCAGTATGTAGAAGATAAAGATGCCTGACGTACAACTCCGTCCTACACATTGCGACCCTCTGGCCATTTAATTAGTTGTATGAGCTGACATTATTTTTTAATGTTTAATTCTAGTATTTTTTTACTTTTTTATCGACTTAAAATAACCTGTACGTTATTTTATCAATTTTCTTCTTTTTTTAATTCAAATTTTCATAATGCATTCTAATTTTTTTTTTATTGTATAAATGGCTAAATAGTTCGATTCGTTTTATAATTATTATTTTAATAATATTGCTTTATAATGCTTGCATTCCAAACTGTAAAGTATGAGCATCGTGCAGCAATTAATGATACACCTATAATCATATCATTTTACTGCCTATTGTCTGGCAGTATGATTCTGTCATGCTCACTTAAATGTCCTTCTGATGTTGGCGTTGTATATCCCGTTGGGTTCCCTACAATAAGAGTATGGCTGAGCTGAGCGATGCAGATATGCACGTCATACTCGTGAACGTATGCTATCTGTCGGGACTGATCAGCCCTTGACTGCTACGGCAATCCAAGAAGGCATATTTTTCTATTTGTTACTCTTATGTGAGTTTATTTGATAAGTTAACCTGCATTATTCTCATTCTATTTCGCACACTACTGTAATGGAATTGTCATGATCTACTATTTTAAAAAGAGTTGGAGTTTCTTGCTTCTTTTCCATAGAACTTACCTTTTGGAACCGTGCACCTAGCTTTGACGTTTTAAAAGTGCCTGATATCTGGTTTATTTGAAATACAAAACTTTGATTTTGAATATTTTCGTTCCGCCACGACTCACGGCTTGTTTTCTGGTGTATAATGCATTTTATACCAGAAAACAGAATTAAATACTATTGTAGGCTATACGTCTATACGAAGTTCCTTTTCATACATAAGCACACGCTTTTTTCCCATGAGGTCAGTTCCTTTTTAACTTCGTCGAAGTTACGAGAAGCACTTTTCTCGGTTTCATGATACAAAATACTACAGCCATTTCTTTTTTATCTATAGAAGTCTGATAAGTTATTTATAACATAAAAATCCAATAATCATTATTTAAATACTCGCGACCGCATAGTTATTGTTTTTTTCAGGATAATTCCATCGAATTTTAGATAAATCAACTACAATTAAGCAGCATTTTAAAATCCATAATATCTGATGATTTGAGATAGGTTTTGTTTGCGCCGGTACTGAGTTTTTGTTCTAAGGGCTCTAAGCATTCTTCTTTTGCTCAAAAATCACCGTATTTTATTTGTTGAAAAGTAATTCTTATTTCATGGATTTCATTAATTAGCTGTTTGTTGAAAAGATTTAATCTTTATTAATGACCCTATATTTATGAAAAGGTGCAATAACACTGCACGGGATGGTATTTTTACGCACTTTTGTTAGTTAGAATCAAAGCAGTATGTACACCACCTGAATATTTCTTACTTTTAAAAATAAAATGGCAATATTCTACATTAAAAAGTATTTTCCTAAATGAACTAATGATTTGGGACACTCGTTTTATAGTAATTTAACTCAATATCTACACCTAATCCATGACTGGAGAGATTGGCGCTGCACGCCGAGATACAGGTATTTCATCTAGTTCAGCTGTTATACTTATTGTAGTTTTGGGTGAAATAAATAAATAAAATGTATATTTTTAGCTCACGTGTGTTTAGTTTCGAGGTACTGACCTGATGAATCTGATTACTATCCTTCGCCCGGCAAATAATCAATCGGATTGTTGTCGTATGTAATTTCTAGGGTTCTAGGTTCTGTTGAATGGGTTAGGTATTTGTTAATCAATGTTGTAAAGAGTCGTATAGCTGGCTCATTCGACAGAGCACTAATGGTTTTCAGGTAGAAGGCCGTTTATTCTATTTTGTGGTCACAAAACGAAGTGACTACGAAATAATTACATCTTGCGGATGACCACAGTTCTGAAAGCTTTGTTGGCTAGACGCTGTCAACATCGAAACCAAATAGAGATGATCTTGATTCTGCTGATGCAAAATAAATCGAAGTGAATGAGACTGATCATATAATATGCGCTCGTTAACGACCATGGTAGGTACTCCTGATTGACTACTATAGAGAACAGTATTAGTAATTCAAATTTAAGATTTTTAATGTAAAATGAATTATTTTTATTATATTTTCTATTGTTATAGGTAGTACCCGAGAATTTGTCGCCATAAAATCGTCATTGATTGATATTTGTATCTGTTGGTACCTACTATCTTGTGCTTTACTAAGACGAAAGAGACTAGTCTCCACGGCACAGGGAATCCTAGTGTAGAGGCTAGCCTCCACTAGTATATAGCACTAGTGCTATTTATGATAAAGATTTTTATTATTTATCATTATTTGTATGTCTCTAGAATCACGGCTCATCTTCCGTGCGGAAGATATCCGGTCCTTTGGCAGGCATACGGGGGACACAGGTCCAACGCGCAGAGGCCCCTTTGAGAACTTTAATCTAAAATGGGATGGGGCACCAATAGGGGACTATCCGCGGCTGCACTATTGTAGTACAGTCATAGACCGTTCCAGTGGGTGCAAGACTATTGTAAAATATGGTGAAAAATAATAATAATTATTAGTAATATTATCATACCAAACAGATCGATGATCGCAAAAATATGTTATTTCTGAAAAGGAATGTTCCCCATCGTCTAAGGCTAAAAAGATCTGTTTACTAACATAACATAACATAATCAGCCTACGACTGTCCCACAGCTGGGCACGGGCCTCGTCTCTGAATGAGAAGGGTTCAGGCGTTTGTCTAGTAACTAAACACACTATTGGTATGTCTACACCAGTGCGCTTTCATGTTCATCTTGCGCTTTCAACTTTCAATTCCTCTTGCGTCAAGCGCATGCAGTATTGATTGCCATAAGACGCATGCAGCTTATCGTCTACACCGGTGCGCCTCGGTCAGTCGTCAGTCGACATACAATAGACGGATTAGCGTGCGCTAGGGGCATGCGCTTTTGTCGAACTAGTATTAAGGCATGCGCTATTGCATGCGCTTAGGCGCTTCACGCATGCTTCAGACGAAGACGCAAGATGAACATGAAAGCGCACTGGTGTAGACATAGCTACAGAGATCTTCATGGAGCCCTCTCAGATGTGCATGTTTCCTCACGATGTTTTTCTTCACCGTTACCGCAAGTGATAATTAATTCGTATCCGCACATGAATTGGAAAAGCCAGAGGTGCGGCCAGGTTCGAACACGGACTGCATGGAAGAAAACCGTTCAACCGCTTAGCTATCACTGCTACTAACATAAATAAATAAAATTATATGTTAATAATGTAACAGTTTATCAGTAGATGATCGCGTAGCTCCTAATTAGACGGCAGACTCAAAGTTCTGTCGAGCACCCTCGGGCGTACAACAGCGTTTGCGTTGTTACACAAAACCTTCGTCTACCGTGAACATGCTTCATTCTTTCGCAGAATAATAATTTTCCTTTGTAATTATTATAAATTGAAAGCCTGTATTTAACCTGCTTTGTCCTCTGTCTATCTGCTACAAATCTTGCAAGGCAATTTTGCAACTTTCCTATTATCTGTAAAGGCTGAAATTTTTATACCAATTAAGATACTAATAAGCTGCATTCTAATTGCGAAATACACTCGTCGTGATTCTGGTATGTCAACAATTTCCATAAAAACGTATGTATTAACAATCTGACATCGCCACAACTATGTACCACGCAATGAATATTGTTTTTGACACATCAACTGTCATGTTTGATCTTGGTTACGTTACGCAATTGCCCTGCTGGTCTGGTGTTGGAGCCGGACCGGAAAGTAGTCTTAGAAACTCAATAATCAAATTATGAAACCCGTTCTAGTTTGGGCTTATTTGATTTGTTTCGAAGAGTTCTCTGGCCTTAGATGGTATCCAGATTCTGATGCTGGAACTGGAATATTGTAAGGGGAACTCAACATTCAAATGAGCAACCTGCTTCGAATTTGGGCTCATTTGATTTATCTCTATGACTCTGCTTTTAAGTAGTATCCAGGGTCTGATGATGTAGCCGGAGGGTAGTGACAGAAACCCCACAATCAAATGATGAAACCCATTTAAGTGTGGGCTCATTTGATTAGGTGGTAAGCTTACAGATATACACGTAGTTACGTACACGAGTTACGCTAAAGAGAAGATCCTTCGAGGCGGCGAGCCTCCTAGCCGGATCCGTGCCTTGGGATCTGGAGGCGAGGGCTCTCGCGCTGAAATATCGTCAGCGCGAGGAGGCGCCTGAGCGGAGCGAGCTCAGCCAGATCCTAGTGGCAGAATGGAAGGAGCGACTTGCGCAACCCAGCGCAGGCACTCCTCCATTACGGGCCTTACCGCCGCAATTGCGGCGGTAAGGCCCGTAATGGAGAAGTGGCTGGAGAGGCGTCACGGCGCCCTCAGCTTCCGGCTGACGCAGGTACTCTCGGGACATGGTTGTTTCGAGAAGTACCTGTGTCGCATAGGCCGGGAGCAGACATCCGGTTGTCACCACTGCGTCGACTGCCCTGAGGACACGTCGCTGCACACGCTGCAGGCGTGTCCTGCGTGGGCGACGCAGCGCCGCGAACTAGTTGCGGCGGTCAGTGGTGACCTCTCGCTTCCGGCCGTGGTTCTGTCCATGGTCGGGAATGAGAGTGCGTGGGAAGCCGTCGCCTCCTTCTGCGAGGAGGTGATGGTGACCAAAGGAGGGAGCGGAGAGGGAGAGAGAGGCAGCTGCCACACTCCCTTCCCGCGCCAGACGCACCGGGCGCCGGAGGGCGCGCGACTATCTCCGGCCACCGTAGTGTGTGGCCTGCGGGCGGCGGGTTAGGGGACCCGTCGCCCGACCAGTAACAGGCCCGAAAAGGCGGCGCGCTGTGTTCCGTGCGCGCCTCTCAGGAGGACGTGGGGCAAGGCCCCACAGAGGAAGAGGTCTGCCAGGGGCTGGCGGACCGAGGCCTGCCGGGGTCGCCGTGCATGCGGCTGCGAATCCTGCGACCTCGGCCAAGGGTCAGGAGAAGGAACACCGTGGGTTTTTAGCCGGTAAGAGTCCGGCATACCCCTTTGCCTTCCCCGGGCGAAGGGCATCCATGAGGACATTAAGAAAAAAAAAAAAAAGGCTATAGAGAAGATGAATAGATTGTGTAAAGGTTGATATGGGTTGAAAAGAAATGAGTACTGAGATGACGGCTGATAAAAGAGAATGGAAGAAGACTACATGTTGTGCCGACCCCACCTATAGTGGGATAAGGTCAGGGAGATGATGATGAGGTTGGTACCTATGCTTAGAGCAACGTGCTCGACAACACGGTCCATCGGTAGCTATGTTGATCTTTGGGTGGTACCATTGATTGTTAACTTCTTCTTCTTAGCGTGTCAAAGAAAATCTACACCGTGTCGGCCCAGAACTCAGCAATGAGTTTAGCACTATCCGTAGCGTCTATTAGTTCTTGTGGCGTACAAGTAACAGGGCAGCCGGGGCATGATATTAACTGCGCCATAGTTTGCGGAACGGCACCACATTTACACTCCAGGTTTGAGTTATCCGCAAATCTCCACTTGAGCAGGTTTTCCTTGCTTCGACCAACCTGAGTCCGAAGTTTATTTAGAGACTTCCAGGTCAGCCAAGACAACTCATGCCCAGGTGGGAAATCTTCGGAAGGGGCAACAAACGGAGTGGGTAGAGAAGCTTTATCTCGCCACAGCTGGACTCTTGCCTGTGAACGTTCGCCAGTGAGTGGGAGGACACGCTGTACAAAGCTGTTACGGCTCTTAAGTCTTTGCCGAACGAAGATGTTGCAGTGCAGAGGGTGACGAGTATCGCTTCCCATTTTGGTCATTTCGCTAGAGCTAGCCACTGCTCTACGAATTTCTGGTGGTGCCATTCCTACCAGTGGATACAGCATTTGTACCGGGGTCGGTTTGAGGCAACCAATGATAATCCGTAACTAATCGTAAATAAGAATGTGTCTCACGAAAGTTATAATACGAAAATGGGTTTTATTAAAAAAAACTTAAATTATAAGGTACAATATCTTTTTCAAATAATTCAACTTCTCTGGAAACTAAAAGCTGTGATTATTTTACAAAATAGTCCTCTAAAATAAGTGTTTATTCATAAATGTTATAAAACATATTACCCGCAGCTAAAACTAAATATTCGTTTTATTTTATTGCTACTGCAAGATAAGTAAACTGAAAATAAAATAGTAAAGTTTAAGTGTATTTACATGTAAACTCCTAAATAAATCTTGCGAAAATATTCCCGCGTCTAAAGGAGAAGTAAAATCCGAGCGAGAGTTTTTTAGCTCAGCTAATTATTGCCTAAACTGGGTCGGGTCAGGCAATGCTATAAAATTTTAATTAGGATTAATATAGCTGGCTCCATTATTCAGTTAGTGCTTTATTTATTAGCTTTCATTTGTATCTAAATATAGGAAGGTAATTACAATTTGCTATCAGCCTTACTGTTTATTTTTAATGTAGATCAAACAACAATGGGAAAATTTGTTTGGATCTCGTCCCCAGCAGTGTAGCACTATGGGCCATGTGTGAAAAAATAGATGTTATTCTGAATAACAAATTATTGAAAGAAAGTATGAAAGAATGAGAGTATGAATGTGGCAAACAATATTTTTTTCTTAATTATTTTTAAATTAGACTGCTGTTTATGCTGTATTTTTTACGCTCTTTTAATTGATATATGAGAAAAAGCGCTACAAGTGTGGGGACGCTTTTTCGCAATGTTCTTTATTTACAGTATCTAAGTTGAAACTAAAATGAAGTTTTGTTCTATTTTAATTTTAAAAATCTAAGTTGAACCTGCCCCGTTGGTCTAGGGTAAAACTCGGTAAAACGCCCCACTTTTTTTTAAATTGTAATAAATAAAAAATCTTACAAGATATAATCAAACTTTTTATTTTGGAACAATATTTAGTATTTTAACAACAATACCACAAGTAATAATGATAATAGGAACTAAGGATACAATAATATTTATTATTTAAAAAAACCTTAGGTGGGGCGTTTTGTAGTGTGATCGTTGGCTAATAAGACTCACTCTTATTATAAAATGCCCCAGTGTATTAATCATATATTTTTGCATATTTTAAACTATAACAACAATGGTTTTGACAAAAATCAACTCTTAATCTTAACTTAGGATAATAAGAGGCAGTTACTCAGTCTCTTTATCAAATCAGACTTTTTAAATAAACATGGTACAAAACTCATGTAACCATGCTTAACAAGACAGGCATTGAATCCAATCTTCTGTGCATTCCACGCATCTCATAATGTCGTCATGTTCGTCTGAGATTTCTTCTTCAGAAGTATCTACCCTGCCCTCATTTTCATCATTGCTTTCAGAAGAGGATGAATAGCTTACTTTTTTCTTCTTCTTATTTTTGACAGACACTTTCTTTGGCTTCTTTTTACCTCCTTTTTCTTGTTTCTTTTTATCACCATCTTTTTCTTCGATAGGTTTAGTTATTTTTGTGGTCTTAGTCTGCTTTAATTTTCCAGCTACTGGCTTCTTTTTGTCGGCAATTACCTTTCTTTTCTCAGAGAAAATCAGAAGGCTTGTCACTTGACAAGCCTTCTGATTTTCTCTGACTTAATTCTGAGTTGCGAGCCATGAATCCCGAAAACCAGACATTTACAGCTGATGCTGAACTTGATGAAAATGGATTTTTAATATTGAGTTTCCTAGCAAGTTGAAATGCCATTTCTTTAACATCTTTTCTATCAGGGGCAAATCCAACTTTCTCCAATTTCTTTATAAGGGCAACCAGTTTTTTTTCGTGTTCTACAGAAAATACTGGTTTGCGTCCAAGAGGGCCCTTTGATTTTCTCGATAAAATGTGTCTTCTTAGGGTTCGAGATGGTATGCCAAAGCTTCTGGATGCCTCATTAACACCCATTTCTTTGCTAAGTACACTGCGCATGGCTTTGTCTAAGTCGTCTGCACTCCATGATGCTCGTAGTGTTGTTCTTTGATACTTCCGAGACATAATCTGAAATAATAACACGCGATAAAAAATACTTTAACACAGTTCAAATATTGGGGCGTTTTGTAAATTGACTTAGGGGCATATTGTCAAATTTGATTTTCAATACGCCCCACCGAGGTCAAAGCAGTAGATTCAAGGTTATAAAGTTCGACAAAATAAAAGTGTTAAGGTAATTTCATCTATTTTACGATAGTGTGGGTCATTATAACACAAAATCTAAAAGTATCAATATATATGAATTTCTTAGAAACTTACCGCAAATTATTTCACTCCAATAAATACAGATTTTGCAATATTTTTTAAACGGACATCACAAACTACGTACACACGTCGGCCATGTTATTCGCCTACTAGTGAGTCTCCGCACGTCTAGTTGTGAGCGGCGCAGCTTTGATAGTGTGAGTGCTGGAGTGGTGGGGCGTTTTGTCACTTGGGGCGTATTACCGAGTTTTACCCTAGTGGTAGCAAGCGCGACTGCTGAGCGTGAGGATCTGGATTCGATCCCCAGGTCGGGCCGACTGTTATTGGGTTTTTCCGTGTAGAATTTCTCAGTACTGGCCGGAGTCTGGATTTGTGCCGGGTTGATAGCAGTAGGCTCGTCCCCTATTACATGGGACTTAAACTTAACATTGATCAAAAGTAAATTAAAAAACTAAAACCCGACTACTGAAAAATTAATGAAACAAGAAAATATTATCATCTGGAATTGTTTTGTGCAAACTATTCAATATTTATCGTCTATTAAATAAACAACTTACACGTAATGTATTTTAATACTTATATTTAATACATATTCATAGTGATGTTCAGAGGATAGCCGTGGTCCGTGGTCGTAAGCTACTCTGTACCATGTATTATGTACTCTAGAGGGCGCCATATTTAATTAAAAGTGACGTCACATAGCCTATAACCAGCGGACGATCAAGACGATTCCAACAATATCTCATTTGTCAAATTATGATAAGTAGTTTGGAAGTTACTAGGGAACAGATAAACATACATATCCACATAGATACCGGTCAAAATCATATACCCTCCTTTTTGCTCCGCCGTAGTCGGGTAAAAATGAGGGTGGTGTCCTATACTATACATCTCTGCCCAAATCTTTGGGGAATACCGGCGTGATGACATTCTTTCCGCCTTATTACAAAAGATGGTCTAAGAAAAACCTAGGTTTTAACATAGCCCCGTCTCTTTTTGTTATATGACATAAGAAAGTGATGGGTATATTTTAAACCTGGGTTTACCTTAGTCTTGGTTTAAACCATCTTTTGTAATAAGGCCTATGTTTAATTTAGAACTTAATGCTGCATTTCTGGAATTCATTGAACGATTTAAAACTATTTTTACTCGCTAAACGCGCGGGTCATGGGGTCCGAGTGCGCGTCTCCTTTTTAAGGAAATAGGAAGCAGACTGGTCGACACTTCACGTGACCAGAGGGCTGGCTTGTTTTTCGGCCAGAGAATTAGCGTTGCCATACAACGTGGCAACGCTGCCAGCCAGGGCACTTTACCAGAGGACAGCGATGCGGAGGAATATTTCGATGCACTCTTTTAGTTTATATTGATAGTTTAGTCTAGGATATAATTTTTCTTTGTTTTTACTTTTGATTTAGTTTAGATTTATATTGTATTAATTTAGGTTAAAAAATGTACAAAATAAAATTTTTATTCTATTTTTTCTTTATTCCGTGTGGTGCCGGACGCAAAGAATAGCACTAGGTACCCCATCTCTTCCCGTGGGCCATGGGTGTCGTAAAAGGCGACTGAGGATGGGCAGCAGCGTTCTCTGGGTACTTTAACAACCATACTGCGATCGCCAACCCGCCTGCCAAGCGTGGCGATTATGGCAACCACCCCCCCCCCCACACCCTCTCCAACATGGCTTGGGGGAAGCCTATGTCCAGCAGTGGACGTCTTTCGGCTGAATGATGATGTTTAAAGTTTAGCCGTGTGACCGCCTACAAAATTGGCGGTAACGGATAGTGTAACATCCTAATTGAAGTAACGGCTTACGGCATGTGACGGACTAGCAGTCTATTCCAAACACTAGTACAAGCCAAAGCCTCGTAAGCCTAATGCATTGTTATAACTAGTGCTATCTTAGCTATGAGCTTGCTATGCGGGAACGCAAGCTAAGGGAAACGAGCTTTGGCAATTAGCTTACTATATTGTAATCTATCTCCAATAGTGGACTTTCATAATGTGTACTTATGGCCATTCCCTTACTTTCTCGAATGTTATTGGTTAAATATTTAGATTCTTGTATCTTTATGACATAATCTTTCTACAGAGCATTAATAGAATCGCAGAATAGTCCTTATTTCAATGAAGAATGACTAAGCTCTGTAATGCATCTACAGTCATACTTCTAGTTTAAGTTATCTCACAGAAAAACACCTTGACTTTGAAAATGTGTAAAAAAACTTACGTTTTGAAATAAAAATTTTCGACATCACATCACACCAGATTTATCACTAGCAACACAATGCCAGTTAGTCAGTATTGTAATTCGTCAAAAAAAGTTTACGAATGCGTTCAAATTATGAATTTACGCCTTTTCGTTTTTGAAATATTGGTAGTGTCCATAGGTAACGCCGTCCATTTTTTTTTTATCGATACCTTATCGTCATATGACTCCTTCTGCTCTGGGCGGAGCGCAAGGGAGTGTCAGACTCTTACTGACTAAAACCCATCCATGTTCCTTCTAATGCCCTTTGCGTTCCAAGGCCGCGGTAACTCTTTCGAATAAATTCCGCAACCCTGGCAGGCACTGGCCCTAGCGGGCTCCGTCTACAATGTTGACATCTCTTTGAGGCGCGCGTGGAACACAACGCGCCGTCGACCCGGGCCTGGTTCTGATCGGACGGCGAACCACGCAACGCTCGCCGTCCGGAGGTAAAGCCGTCCATAGGTACAACACTTGACCTACACCCTTATTTCTCTGTTAAGTCCCATTTAACGGGGGGCGAGCCTATTACCATCAACCAGGCACAAATCTAGACTCCGGGCTGCTGCTGAGAAATTCCACACGGAAAAACCTAATAACACTTTGCCGAACCTGGAGATCGAACCCAGGACCTCACGCTCAGCAGTCACTCTACGACTACTAGACTAACGAGGTAGTATTTTAAACAAATATATACTTGGGAGCAAATAAATCGAGCCACTTCTATTTTTGACGTTGGTATAATTGTTATTATTTTTGGTATTATGAAACAGATCAATTCTAAACATATATCGCCTAAAAGGTTATTTGATAATCTTTACAATCAGGGTAGTTTTTTGTATTTTGAATTATATAATTCATGAAACCAAAACTAATAACCAGGACACGTGAAAAAAGGAGTGGGTCGATTTCTTTGCTCCCAAGTGTAGATGAAGTACATTATATCAAAATTAATTGACACATGACGTTCAATTTTGACGACACGTTTGGTGCAGTGGCTAAGCGATTGGCTTCTGTGCTACGGATCGTGGGTTCGATTCCCACACGGAACAAAAATTTGTATGGCCTACAGATAGTTGTTTCGGGTCTGGGCGTTTGTGTATGTGAGATCTGTGTCTGTAAACGCACCCATGATACAGGAGAAATCCAAGTGCAGGGAAAAGTGTAAAAAAAAAAGTTTAAATTCCCCTTAATAATGCAGATATTAGTTATATTCATAACCATGTTAGCATTCCTAAGTCCTAACAGTATCAGTGGCTAGTACTGGTTAGTTTGCAAACACACATGAAAATAATTTATGTACTACTGTATTTGGGTCGGAACTGTCGTAAATTCGAAGTCAGCCAACTAAGAATAGCCAAGAGGCCATTCTAGGCCAATCATGGTTATTGACTTTGAGAGGGATTATATTATTTTCTTTTAGTGAAAACAAATTGAGCTTCTTCCGGCCGCATCTTAGGTTCCATCATATTTTAGTATTAATAAAAAAATACTCGCTATAATATTGTTTTACATGGCTGCCAAAAAATACTTGGTAAGTGCTATGTTAAGATGATCCAATGGTGATAAAACAACTCACATTAAACCCAAAATGGCTTTTAATTTGAGGCCATTGTTTAAATGTTTTCAGGTCTCAATCCGTTCCTTAATTTTTATCCATTGAAGATATTAATTTATTTTATTACGTCGTATGTCGTACGTATTATATAGCTACTTTTAATTAAGATTTTATTGCCAGCTCTAAGGGCTCGAACAATTTAGAAAATTTGATACTTTAAACGGTTTCAGAAATTAATTTTGAGCGCCGGTCTCGTATCTGTGAAAGCTACGTCAGGCGTTTCCAAGCAATGTAATAGCTTTATGAGTTTCCCTCCACTTTTTTCGAATAATTCCTTCGTGTAACGAGCGAAATTAAATTATTGTGTCGGCCGTATCCGAGGCAGGTGAGCGAAAATTGGAATAGCTGCATTACTTTCCCCGAACGAACGGATTTTATGAACCTCAAGTAAAAACAACTACCTTGTGACAGACATAAAAAATAATATACAAAGAATGGGAAGTTAAAGCGGAATTAAATGTCGCGAACAGATCCTGAGCCGGAATTGTGAATGTATGACGGATAATGTGTATGTACTATTCAGATTTTTATTAAACTGTTTTCCGGGAAACACTCGAGGTTTCTTCCGCACCAAATCCTATAAACACACTTAAAAAGCCACAAAGGTACGCAATAACGTAATGTTACCTTACGGTAAACCGAAAACAATTCATTTCTGCGAACGTTCCCCGCCCCTCTCCGTCACGTGCCTTCATCCCCAACCCCTCGAGGAACCGCGGAATGTTAGCCGATCCGTAAAAAGCAATTCTTCCCGCGCCGTTTGCCTTTTTCACCGTACATTTAATGTGAACCAATGTTATAGTTTATTTTGGCTCTTTTTAAAGCATCGACAATTGAAACGCTAATATCTGGTAGTTAATTGATCTTGAATATTGGTTGCTAGGATGAAGTTAAGTCAATGTTCTCAATTTATAATTTTAGAATTAAGTCCATACCTATCAGAAACAATATTTTAAGGCTGTAACTAAACAGAACTATTTGTATTAATAATATTTCGACTTGTGATTCCATCTGTAATGCGGTATTAAGTAGGTAAATTACATCGGCAGTATTCTATTGCCACTATTTGCGGAGGACATGTAAGAAATGTCACCTAAATAAAATAAGGAAACAGAGTGTGAATAGAGCAACATTGTAGTGTATGTAGGATGTATATTACATCCCCCTTTTACTTGTTATGCTTGGAAGGATGAACGTATAAAGAAAACTCGTAACGGATCCCAAAGTCTGTTTCAAATAAATAGTGAGTTTTGCGATGAATATCATTTTCGTTTAGCAATCTTACAACAAAAATATGTCAATGTAAAAACCGGAGTGTACACGGTCCATTGATTCAGAAGGAACGTATGAACGACTGTATCGTTTTTCGTCGAAACTGCTCGCAGTATCTACCCCACAATACGGTAGGGACACGGGAAGAAAATAATAAATATAACTCATACTCCAATATGTGAGCAGCGACAATTTCATCAAACGGTACTAAAGCAAATAAAAACATTCTTCAGTTACGCGATATTCACTAGGGCTTAAGATTTTTTAACTATGTACACACGGTTCCGTAGACTAGATCTTTTGTTGTGTATTTTTGCATGTTTCCTACAAGCCGTTTGTGAAGTCACGAATAAAATTTTACAACGTCGTTTAGCAAAAAATGTGTACAATACGAAAACACAAAGAACCATTACTACTTCTACTTCTGTAATGGTACGTATTTTGTAATAACCGATATCGGAAAACTGAAGTAACACTCTCAAATCTTCAAGAATAACTTAGTAATATGAAAGTAATGATAATAACTCGTCATTTCTTACAAAAAGCTCTAAATAATTTTTGTGTGATCATAAACTTAGCAATGTTGTGTTTGTTGGCGAAGCACTTATACTTACTTCACTAAATAGGGCAATATTGGCCACGTAAGTCGAAAAACATCTGCGTCCTTCCATTAACGCAGCTCCGAGTGGTGGGCCGGGCGATGTACGAAATGCCGGCCGTACACATTGCGGCTAACGTGGAAAATGTTCATACTCTCGTTAAATGCTTGTAACAATCATAAATGCTTAATTTTATCATTGTTTTTTTCGATTCGTTGCCCATATAATAGAATTGAGTCGGTGTCGAGCTATAGTCTCGCGTGGAAAACATTCGTTTTATATATTAAATACGGTGTTCTTTCAACAATACGTGTTGTTTCACATTGTTTTCCCACGCTTTCTCATTTTTCTTTATGCAGAATGTATTTGCGTTGTACCCATACAATTTTAACATAATATCCATTTACCGTGCTAAAGAAATGCAAGGTCACGATCTCATAGTACGCGAGGGTAATGACCGCGGGTGAGAAAACCTAGCGACTGCAGACTAGTTGTGTAGCTATATTGTTTACTGCGTTTTGTTGAAGAAACTGCTGTTATTTTATTAGAAATCCTATGTACCTTTACGTTAAGTTTTAAATCTATTTGAATGACTGAAACAAACGTTTTTTTACAATCATGTTATAAGTCGGCTTTGCAAGGCTCAGAACCGGTTGCAAAAAATATCGGTTATGAAATGTTTTTAACGGTTTCGCATAATGTTTTTGTTCAGAACGAAACCGACAATCAACTCTCTCGTCCTTTAACCGAAATTAACCGGTTTAACTCAACGCGGCGGATAGCTCTCGACTTGCGTTAACAACTTTCAGTGACAATTCAAGGACTAAATACCGGTTAATACCGGTTAATGAACGCTAATCTTAATCGTACTTTATTTTAGAATAACGCTCAATTTACCGGTTAGTAAGAACGAAACCGAAATATTAAATTAGTTTTAACGGTTTCCAAGCCTTGCGGCCTTGTCCTATTCTTATTAACTGTCATGGGCAAATCAACATAATGAATTACAGCTTGGAATCAGTAGCTATTTTAGCAATCACAAATATATACATGGGTAAGAATATAGAAACCCGAATGACAGCTTCGTGCTCCTTGTGTAAAGCACAATGGGTTTCATGACGGTAAATATACACTGAGCGAAATAAATAAAACGGCGGCCGAGGTAATACCAGTTGCGGTCTCGTGTCTCAAAATGATTCCCCTCCACGCTAACTCGAAATCTTTTAACGGGTTACTATTGTTAAAGAAAGAATAACACTGAGAGACGTTCAAAATGAAGCCTCTTCGTGTCTCACGACGATAAATTTAAATCATTGGACACGGATGTCACAAATAGCGAACCAAGCACATACTGGTACCGGCAACGTCTGCTCACCAAAACTATCACCGCACTAAATATTAATAGTTCGGTTTTCCACACACAAAAATATATTCACGAATATCTAAGGTCAAAAATATCAGGTAAAAAACCTTAACATGCTCTACGTTACATAATATTGGATTATATTCGGTAAGTAGTCTTTCCCCCCTGGTACACACAGATCTCGCCCGGAGCCTGTCTTTTTTTATCAACTAATTTTACCAACAAAATTATGAAAAAAGCCTTAAGCAGTATCTTAAAATTTTATGCGGTTGTATTAAAGAAAGTAAAGAATAACATTTCATTTAGGCGGCCTACCTAAAAATATACAAACATATTTTTTTAACTAAAACGAAACAAAACATGATATTCAGAGTGACTTGCTCGTAAAGCAGGAAAAAGTCGTCTCATTTATTTCCCTCTTAGCGATAAGGACGTCGTAGCATTGTGGGCCGGCTGACGTCAACTGTCAGATTTCACAAGGTTCCACCTCTTTCAGCGGTGTCGTTATGCACACGTATACATTGATTTAATTTCTTAGCAAGGCTAAGAATGGTAAAGAAGTGGAGTTTCCAGGAAACCGCTGCCGCGCACACACGAGCGGAATAATTTATGTGCTCGGACTGCGCAGCTTGTAAACAACATTTTTGAGAGCCGATTGGGTGGTATGAGTCTGTCACGAGTATTTGTTTATGGCAGCAGATATTTCCATCGCAGTCGATACTGTAAAACAAATTCTAGCGTTGATTGAGAGTGTCGCAGTAGTTTACTCAAGGGTCGAGATTAACCGAATGGAAGACGTTACTTGGCCAGTTGTTTCGAGTTGAATGCCGGTATATTGATCGGTCGTAAACATGGTACAGTCCCGCTGAAATTAGGACGAATGGTCACGTCAGGGTATCGCGTGACGACCGCGTGTCTACCGGAAACAGAGATATAAAATATTTTTATTGCCGCCTCTAGTGGTTAATAGTAACCATTAGGCTGTTCATTGCTTTGTTTATCTTTCTACGCGCGTGTTAGGACGGAATTGTGTTATCCTCTATTATGTGTAGTGTTATTCGTTAACATAAAAGAAAGAATTCAATTTAATTAAAGAGGTTTAGCAATCTGATCCCTACGTTTTATGCAGAGGTGTAACGATAAAATTCTTGATCGTTTCGGACTAATAAAGCGTGTTATGGGGGTACAGACAGACAGCTGCATGTTGTCTCCGCAATTCTGAGACTATAAGTATTTCTTTTATTTCGTCGCGACAAGGACGAAGGATTTGTTTGCGGCACGTAGCAAATATTACTAACTCAACAAACTTGCAAAGAATTGCGTTCAATTCTCAAGTCACATACTTGTTTCCTTGAATTTGAAATTTATTACAGTTGCATGCATGCCTTAGAGCAATAAAAGTGAGTGGGTAATAAATATATTGCCTTCCTACTAGTTGTATTTTTCTTTGAGTCGATAGTATCTAAAGTATTAGATGCGTATTTGAAGTGCCTGGGAGTAGGTCAAAAGCAGATGATATCACGTCCAATAAAATATTGTATTGCGTCTGTGAATCTTATTGAGAAGGACCTCCCCTCCCCATACGTAGGTAAGAGCTGCATTGAAAAGTATTTAAGGGTACTACATCTCATATTACATTTTTATTTTCTCTTCAACGGATACTTTGCTATCTGACGTTTGCTGCATGCGGCATGCCTGTCATTTTAATTTGAAAATAAACTTGGGAGCAAATAAATAGAGCCACATATATTTTTTACGTATAATTGTTATTATTTTTGGTACCTATTATGGAAAAGATCAATTTGAAACATATATCGCCTAAAAGGTTATTTGATAACCTTTACAATGAGGGTAGTTTTTTGTCAACTGTATAATCCATGAAACTAAAACTAATAACCAGGACACGTGAAAAAAGGAGTGGCTTGATTTATTTGCCCCCAAGTGTAGAATCTAAATTCTACATTTTTCAAGTTGAAAACGTTTCTTATCTAGCTTTTTTAAAGTATTATTTGTTATGTGTAGACAGCCAAATCGCACCAGGCCCGCGGTGGAAGCAGACCTTAATCCTTACGTTCCACAAGAGTTCCGTGCCCAGCAGTGGGACCGTAACAAGCTGATTATGCTTATAAACTCCTAAAATACTATAATTTTAAACTACACAACACAAGGCGGGGTAGATAATGAATCTTGCAGGCTCTCTTGGCTCAGAAATATCAAGTTGAAGCAGATTACATGTATATTTAATTCGTAGCTGAAGTAACATACGCGGTTAGGAGGCAGGCATAAATCCTTCATAACATTGCCAGGGATGTTGATTTCTTTATGATAAATAAAGGATGTACATATGGGATTTGTGTTTTGTTGCTTTAAGTTTAAGTATGAGGAAGATCTGTTTTCAAAGTTCTAATGATTCTCTCAATGTATTGTATAATTTTCGTTTCTTTATTATTTAAATATCTAACGTGAGTAGCCTTTCCATCTGGTTTTTGGATCCATCAGAAAAACCTGGACGAACGGTTTCTGGATAAATACCTACAAGGTGTAACATAAATAACGCACAACCTCTTAAGGGGTCACTGTGCTCATCATTATGAACAACTTTTACTATAGGACCAAACCGAAATCGCGAAAAAAAAATCAGCTGTTCCCTACATTTATGTTCGCATAAAAAAAAAACTGTTATCGTAACAATGACATAGAAAGTTTTATCCTCGCAAGTATTTTCAGGACCAGTAAAATGGATATCAGCTGCATGATACTAACAGTCTTACTATTAATACAAATGACCCTGGTTTTATTCATGCTGAATCCCATCTACGACGTCAGAAAACTTACGGAGTTCATCCACAACATGACGAAGTCTTTCAGACGAACATACTTCTTCTTTATCGCTTTTAATTTTACGTCTGTTTTATACCTTGGCATATACCTTCCTCTCCAAAGCATCCACAAATTGATCTTCTGTGTCAATCTACATGAGTACGACAAGTTCATTTTACTGCACAGCGTTGAGAAGAACTACATTACTGCTGGTTTTTCACTTTTTCTGGTCGTAGTGATATACGGCGTGAGAGCTTTACTTACATACACTGCGAGCCTGAGTATACTCACGGAACAAAGCAGACCAGTGGTTTCTTTAACAAAATCAAAAGACAACTATGGATTTGTACGACACTCGAGGCCGATGGTTTAACGTATTCTCCGAGGTATGGCGGGGTCTCGATGACAAATGGTCACCCATCCACGGCCAGACCGCGGTAAGCGCAGACCATATGATTCGCGACATGATGACAAGTAGACTGACCGCGCGATTACAAGTTGGTTCCTGCGTATCTTAAGATATCTGCGGTCTTAAGATATGATCAGAAATACTAAATGCTTCAACGCCTATGAAAAAATATGGCAGATTATTAGGAATACCCGAAATGTTTGATTCTTTTGGAATATTAAGATTTGATTCCCTAAGCGTTTGTAAAATTGATCTTTTTATCCTAGCTCACTACGTAAAGCCGGGTCCGCAGCGCCAATTTTCTAACATATTATTGTGTTTTTGCGCACAAAACTGTAAGGCCCCGCCCCTATTCGGTTAGCAAACAATGTTATCTTGTTTGCAAACAGGAGAACATTGTTTGCTAACCGAATAGGGGCGTGGCCTAACAGTTAGCAAAATTGGCGCTGAGGACCCGGCTTAACATTGTTTGCTAACCGAATAGGGGCGTGGCCTAACAGTTTTGTTCGCAAAAACACAACAACATGTTATAAAATTGGCGCTGAGGATAGCTTAACATTGTTTGCTAACCGAATAGGGGCGTGGCCTAACAGTTTTGTTCGCAAAAAAACAACATGTTATACAATTGGCGCTCCGGACCCGGTTTAAGACCAGACACACAACGTGGCTATGTTCAGAGAAAACTAGCGTAAAGATTTTTAATATATTTTTTATTTATTCAAAGAAGAATACAGCTGTTTCATATCATGAGTAAATTATTATTATTGCTGGCAAACTTACACAGAGGCGAGTCGTAAAAATTTCTGTATATACCATGTGTATTGTATTTTTAGTCAATGATAATAGAGCTTTATTTACATGATTCCTAGCTTCAGAATAATATAACATTGTATAATATTATGTTTGTGTTTTTTTATGAAGATAGAGCCAAATGTAACTTATCTTTTTTGTTTTATTATCATTTTACCTTTATGACAATTGCTCATGTGGCTGTTAGTTCTCCTAAAAATAATCTTTTATTTTATATATTTAATGCAATGAAGAAGGAATACGTATCTAGGATTTTCTCCTAGAAGGTACCTACTTCAGAAAATGTTAATAATATTATTTGGCTATTATTTTGATGCTTTTCTGTTTTTTGAAGTCGGTTTTTTAAATATAATTTCAGTCAGGTGTCCTCCCCCCTGCCAGCTAAACGGTTAGTTTTGGATATATGAAAAAATTCACGGTAGTAGCACAGTGTACCTACTTACTACATACAGTGGGTCAACGCCCATACATTTGACAGGTCCTATGAAATGTCAAAATTGGTAACACTTGTCAAAGGGTTGTCACATAAAATAAATTACACAAACTTTATCAAACAAACGTCCAAATTAATTAACGTTTCATAGAAACAGTGACACGCAAAAAGAAAACCACGCATGCGTAATTTTGACGATTGACAAAATAATGCAAAGGTATGTAGCAGCAGTTTCGCCATCTTATCCTGGAATATTCTAACAATATTTAAAATTACAAATTTTGTCGAGGTTACAGTCGCAGTGGCTAACGCTTGCGGGGGTAGGTAAGAGTCATAATGTCCACGATGGAGTAATAGAAAATTACTTATTATTCATGGTTATTACTTCTATGGTTTTCGTGGGTGCTACTGCTGGAAATAAAGCCTAAGTATTCCTCGATAATAAACGGCGGTCAAAAAAATTTACCAGTTAAATGAGATTTGCCAGGTAAAACGTGGTCCCTATCTTGGTGTTTGAGAATTGATCTTGTTTTTGTAATCAGCGTCCCCGAAAATCATGGATTTGACACCCGTGATGGCTAATTTGAATTTTTTTATGGCCGCTATCTTGCATTTAGATTTTGATCACATTTTCGGCATCAGCATCCCCGAAAACCATGGAAATGACACCCATGATGGTTAAATTGAAATTTTAATAGCCGCCATCTTGGAAATGTATTTTGACCTCATTTTCGGCATCAGCATCCCCGAAAACCATGGAAATGACACCCATGATGGTTAAATTGAAATTTTAATAGCCGCCATCTTGGAAATGTATTTTGACCTCATTTTCGGCATCAGCATCCCCGAAAACCATGGAAATGACACCCATGATAGTTAAATTGAAATTTAAATAGCGGCCATCTTGGATTTCGATTTTGACCTCAATTTCGGCATCAGTACCCCCGAAAACCATGGAAATGACACCCATGACGACTAATTTACTAATTTTCATGGCCGCCATCTTGGATTTGGATTTTGACGTTATTTTTGGCATCAGTGACCCCGAAAACCATGAAATTGACACGCAGGATGATTACATGGAAATTTTCATGGCCGCCATCTTGGATTTACATTTTGACGTCATTTTCGGCATCAGTGACCCCGAAAACCGTGGAAATGACTTCCCACGAACAATCATTTGAAAATGTATGTATGCCGCCATCTTGGATTAGTAAACAGACTTTATAATAAAATTGTCGTAATAGGTACACATACATAATCAATAATAAATTAATATAATTTCTATGAACGATATCAATTAAATTTGAAATCAAAAAGTGCGAGCCCTGGAATTTATGTCCCGAGTAGCAGTATGGCTACTCGGGACATAACCTCCGCCCCTTCACCCCGCAACCCCCCGCACGATTGCTCTGTGACAATGTTCTACGTTGACCGACTGTAAGGAGTAAGATATAGGTAGACTGTGGTAGGGAAAACTATCACAGCTAAGTAGGCTTTACAAGTTTACGAGTAATAGTCGACCAACCGGAAAAGTAAAAATTTCGTACAAATTCCATTGAAAAATTACTACTTCTTAGTCCGCATTATTGTGCAACTACGGAACCCTATTACTGCGCGTGGCCCGACACGCACTTGGCCGGTTTTTTTAATCATAGCTTTGTTATGATTACTTATTTATTTTTATTTATTTTATTTCATTTACTTCTACTCTTCAGCTTTTTCAGTTCTATTTCATACCTCCTAGTAACATTACTTAACCTACACATAATTTATTTGTGTATTCAATTTAAGCTTTAATTAATTCCATACAAATAAGAAAACATTCAGTACAAATAATCAAACAATAATAACAATTAACAATACCAATTATAAAATCAATAAAATAATTCGATCAAATTAATAACAATAGTAAAAAAGTAAATAATAGCACTAATCATTAATAACAATAAAAATTCAATCTAATTAGTAATACTCGTAATGATAGTAAGCAATAATTAAAAATAATCATTAAAAATCAATAAATAATACAATCAAATTCATAATAACAATAATCAACAACAATAAAAAAATAATAAAATTCAATCAAATTAATAATAACAATTATCATTCGCAATCAATAAATAATTCAATCAAGTTAATAGGTAATAACAGTGTTAGGTAGTTATCGAATAGATTTTTTCACTGTTACATTTGTATGGACCCCCTTCGGGTAAAAGCCTCCTTTTTTTTTTATTTGTGTATACACGTAGGTAATTATCGTTTCAACCATACGTATATAACTATATAATCACAAGACGGCGCCGGCAGTAAATTATTATTGCTCCTGTTTTGGTTTCCAGCTGTTTGTAGTCATGGCACGTGAAATAATAGGAACTAGTGCCGATGCTATGTAAATTAGTGTATGGGTTACAACTAGGAATATTTGGTTACATCAAACAGTTAAGTAATGTCCATTTCTGATTAACCTTTACACCGTTACAATGAGCTATTCTCATATAGCCTGGACAGAACAGAAGAAGAAGAAAGCCATAATCAACTAAAAAAAACCGCTCATGTGCGTGTCGTGTCCCATTATCCATAAAAACGGCAAAAAAATCACGTTTGTTGTATGGGATTCTCCTTAAATATTTATTTTATTCTGTTTTTTAGTATTTGTTGTTATACCGGCAACAGAAATACATCATATGTGAAAATTTCAACTGTCTAACTATCACGGTTCATGAGATACAGCCTGGTGCCAGACGGACGAACAGCGGAGTCTTAGTAATAGGATCCCGTTTTACCCTTTGGGTACGGAACCCTGAAAATACCGAAGAGACGTCTAGAATATAAGGATAGCCGGAAATGGGATACTAATCCGAAACTGTATTAACCCTTAACCACTGACGTGTATTTACTTACATTAACACTGACGTACGTCTATGAGACGTATGCTTTAATTAAATGCCCCTAATCACTTATTGGATTATGATATAGTTTTTTTTTGTTTATATATTGTTAGTTTAATATCTTGGGTATCCAATAAATATAGGGAAAGCAATACCGGCCCTTTAAGTATTTAGTTTCATATTAAAATCAAAACCTTTAAAAAATCAACTGTAACAAAAATAGCCTCTCTTCCTACGACTTATAAACTAAACTTATCAGTCTATTTTTAATACAGAACTGATAACACTTTAAAATATATATAATGATCATATAATTATAATGGGAAAATGGCACTTTATAATATTATAAACGCCTTTTTGACGGCATGTCTTAGAAGCAGGTTTTGAACAATGAAAACAACGCTGCCTTTCGGAGAATTATAAAATGAAATTATCTCTAGAATATGAATTTGTATTATGAAGTATCCAAAATACAAATCCAAAATATCCAATAACTCTTCAGATTTAATTGCAGACTCTGGTGCCGGCATCTCATGCTCATCAGCTGATAAATCGTTGGACTCCGAAAAAGTACAGTTTTCCATTACAAAACTCTAAAAATGTTGACTGGTTAACTTGATTCGAGGCTGTTTATTTGATGTCGAGCATCCAACAGTTGAACGGCGTTTATTAGAAGCCATTTTACGCCTTTTAAGCCCTAAAACAAAAAAAAACCCAAAACATAAAAACTGACATTAACACTGACGCTACGTCTCACAGACGTTATGAAGTCAATATTTACCTGATAGAGGCGCACCACACATGCCCTCGCCCCCGCTTCGCGTGCCTCACAGGATCCTAGAAAGGTACAGGGAAGGCCTAGTTTGTGCGCGTACGACACTAAAAGTTATAATGGTTTAAAGCGCGTCTCTACGTCTCTCAGACGTACGTCAGTGGTTAAGGGTTAAAGCACATATAATAGTCAATAACTTTTGCTCTACAACTTTTCACAAAGGTCAATAGTTTTCAAAAAATAGTCGCTCTCAGATTTCATAATTAAAAATAAATTAAAATCTATGTATCAATCAATCAGCTATAATCAGGTGTGTTTACATTTAAGGTCATAATTGGTGGTCACGCATTAGTAGTACTATTTTCTAAATTCATAATTAGATTAAAATAAAAGAGATTCCGAAAAAAAACCTTATAAAAATCAAAACCTCACAGGAAAAATAATCGAATTTCGTAACACTAGCTATAAAACTGCCATCAGGGATACTTTAACTGCTTTAACCCTTCGGCTCGACGAGATTCTGACATTTGTCATATCAGCTGACTCGGGGAGTTGTCGCGTTAATTAATCGAATTATGTCACTAAATGCAGGAATTTGCAAGCAAGTTTTAAGTAGGTATACATTTTATGTGAAAATTATATTATTTCAATAATGTTGTACCTAATATGTCTACTAAATTTCTTTAAAAATGTGCTGTTTACGTGAAGCTACGTCAACATACTGCGAAATTAGAATAAAATAGAAAGGAGGATGGGCGTTTTGGTACTCATGTCCAATCAAAATGAATTTACCATCGTTGGATAGCTCTATTCAAGAGTACAAAAAACTACTATGGCAACAAACCCGTATCAATTGTCCGTTTTGAAATATAGTCTTCAGAAGATACTGGATATTCAGTTCGATATAGAATTTAAAAAATCATATCGCCGGTTTCGTTTGACCGATTTTGATGATATTTGCACAGATTTTGAGCTAAATAAAATTCAGTTAACGGATGAAAATCACAATAAAATCGGCTTAGTATTTTTTCAGTTAGGGGTGATCTATCTGTTTAAAAAATCGGACGCGTTTTTTTATGACTAAAAATAAAAGTCGTTTCCCAACAATTATTTTTGGTCAATGTAATTTAGTTTGATGTACAGAGTGCGTAGATTTAGGCTATGCGGGTCTTTTTACGCACTGTATACTTAGGTACATACAATAATGTGATATTAATGATAAATGAACAACAATAAAAGCTCAACTGGCGGGAATCTTTTACTTTGGATATCAAAAACTTTGTTATCACTACTAAATTTACCAAAACTATGGATGATTTCCTCGAATTAATAAATGATTTACTCATTTTGTGATGTATGGTAGTCCAGAATCCAATTTTTTTATGATTTTTAGCGTCCACCGCGACTGTCATCGAATGGCGGTTATCGCATTTATACATTTTTTTTAAAGGTAAATATTAAAACTCGTGCGCTAAATAGGATAGATTCAATGGTAGTCAAACGTGAGCTTTTTATTTAGCTCTTTTAAATATCCAATAACAGGATCCGATAGGTAGGTAATTAAATGTTTATATTATTAATTAGGATATCGTATGACATCATTCTGGGCCCCGATCGGGGTCGAAAACGAGTTTACGGTAGTTCTTGTGTTCGGCCCCGTTCGGGGCCCGCTACGGACTATACGGTTAACTGGTCCGTGGATTAGCGTAGTCCGCGAGGCCTAAGCTGAGCTTTGCGTTTGTGTGAATGCACATAGAATCAATTGCCAAAAAGCAGTATAAACCGGTTTAAACTAAGCAAAGGACGCGTCTGCATTCATTCTCACACAATTGCAAAGTTCAGCTTAGGCCTCGCGGACTGTACCCCTTTCCGATTAACCTTGTATTAGGTACCTATATTATACCCTTATAAACATAAGGTGAGTCCTGTCGTTTCTCTAAAAAACGTAACCAAACAAAGAAAATAAAATATTTAAAAAAATATGTAACTATTTTACGTCTATGATTATTTACGGTTTACTCATGCGAATTTTTTTTTTCATGAGCTGAACACGCGAAGAGTTCGACTCGCGACCTCGCCGCGTGTTCAGCTCATGAATAAGGGCTCCGTTGGGGTCCTAAACTAGTAGGGCAATCCCGAAAAATGCACGTGAGTAAACCGTAAATAATCATAAATATGAATGTGTCTCACGAAATTTATAAACAAAAACAAAACTATTTTACGGTTTTTGGTGATGTCGTTTACGATTTTTCGACAGCAGTCTTCTGACGGCTACACTTTACAAAATTACCGCTATTTCGGGACTCGTCTTTCATGGGACAGAGTATAATGATACAGGGAATATTGCTAATCACAACGTGTCGTGCAAACCCTACACTTATTGTACGTCCGGAAACGTAAATAAGTATGAGGTCCCGAGCAAACGTACAAACGAAATCGGAACGAATTTTTGCTATGAACTAATATAAATCAAGGATATTTCGCGCTCCCGGAAATAAGATCAGGATTTCCGATCCGAAATTCCTGATGAGATACCGAATGAGAGCCAGGCTAAGTTTACGATCTGTGATGAAGAGAAACTACTGGAATATTTAAGATCTTTTAGGATAGAGCTTCATTATAATAATTATCTTCGGCATCGATAAATTACATCTTCCTTTATTACCTCACAATAGGAATCTGGTAGACATTTTACTTACATGTTTTTAATAAATCGATACTGTTCAATTTCTTTGGAATATAACTGTGAATCTACATGACGATTAAAAGGCAAACTTGTTAAAAACAATTATCCATTCCAGGCAGGGATTCAGCATTAAATCCAGTTCGATTCATCTGAAAATAGTAACTGACGTCAACCGTTACAGTCGCTGAAAGGCAAGTCATCATTTAATCTGCTTTAACGACATACAAGTAAAGAACAACCTAGCTACGTGTATGAGTCAACAGGTTGCGTAAAAATGCCATCCGATCCTTTATCCGCGACGGCAAATCGGCATTAATCGTCAACACGAATGTTATATTTGCATATTCATGGCACGAAAACCCCCTTGATTTAACGACAACCGCGGAATGATCGTTAAACCCGGCAAAAAGTGTCACGTCACTTTTTTTTATTTTCTTTTAACACGGAATATATTTTAGGGGCCCTCATGGGGTAACGAAAAACGACTTTCAAGTACCTACTCCACTTATTAAGTTTGGGGTAATAAGGTTTCATTATATTTGAGTTTATTGCGATAATATAGTACGAACAATCACGAAGCGGTTTTTTTTCGTTCGTCGATCTTTTCTGTTATGTTGATAATTGTTTAGTTTTATAATACTCATTTTATTGAGTGTAATACACTTTTATTGTCGTTCAAGATTTTAATAAAAGCAATTAGCTATGTAAATTAAGTTGAGAATTTAAGCACTTGAACTGCTATATGGATTTCAAATTGCTTTTAGTCATACACATTCATACGGTGCTTAGCCAAAGAACTTATGTTACAATAATTTCATTACAATGGAAAATGTGGTACTCACGTTTCTTGCAAGTCTTATTGTATATCTACACCAGTGCGCTTTCATGTTCATCTTGCGCTTTCAACTTTCAATTCCTCTTGCGTCAAGCGCATGCAATATTGATTGCCATAAGACGCATGCAGCTTATCGTCTACACCGGTGCGCCTCGGTCAGTCGTCAGTCGACATACAATAGACGGATTAGCGTGTGCTAGGGCATGCGCTTTTGTCGAACTAGTATTAAGGCATGCGCTATTGCATGCGCTATGGCGCTTCACGCATGCCTCAGACGAAGACGCAAGATGAACATGAAAGCGCACTGGTGTAGACATAGCTATATAGCATGAGTCAAATAAACTTAACAGATATTCGGCATGATAAGAGTATCATGCCCAATATACCTACCCACAATAATACGCCTATAATATAACTTAAACATTAAATAAACTCCCTCAGTACATTTAGCATCACACAAAAACATTAGCGTGTATACTTTGACAGAAGGTACAAGTTGCGTCGGGTTCTGTACATGAGATAACGTTGCTTGAGAATGATTAATGCGCACCCTTGTCCTGGAATATCACGTCATCCCAGGGCTGGGTTTTTAATATAATTAGCGTTGGCAACTTTTGTTTACGAATGTACAAGACGGGTTCAAACTTTGCCACCGGGCGGCACACAGGTGCTGACTGCGGCATATTTGTTTCACGCGACTGTACGTTACGAAAATGTTGACGTGAACGTGATTTTTATGCTCCCAATTGATTCTATCTTTTTCATTTTTTGAAGGGATTTTAAGTACCAAATAATTATTAAATCACAAATAAAACCAATTAATTCCATCATTACACATCAACGTTATTAATTTGATCGTGACAAGCCGTAAGCGTTCAAGTAATGTAATTTTAAGGACTATCTCAACATTGGCGATTGATCGCATTAGGTATACAGTTAAATACAGACACCATTAGTGTAATCTGTTTCTCAATGACGAATTTAATTGAATAGTAATTTATCTATAAACACTGTTTTGGGTTGTGGACTGTATTTTGTTGTATTTTATTAAAGGTGGCTACTCATCATCGTCACCTCCCTGCCCATTTCCCACTCTAGGTGGGATCGGCAAATCATGTATTCCTCTTCCATTCTCCTCTATCAGCCGTCATCTCAGTATAGGGCCCAATTCTCCTAAAATAAATTGTTGCCAAACGCAATCGAACCACAACAGTCAGTCAGTTTTTGTTTTCGAAAACTTTCAAAATGATTGATTTTGTTTTTTGTGTCAAACAATTCGACAGCTTTTGAAATTGAGAACTGTCTGAATGAACGGTTCGGCCTTGGTTCGGTCAGTTCGGTTGTGATTTATCAAGATTTATTTTAGGAGAATTAGGCCCCTGACCTCTTTCTTACCCATAAACTATCATCTTTCAATCAATCCATCCATCTTTTCTTTGTACTACCTCTACTTGTATATCCATCCACATTCATACTAACCACTCTTCACTCACAAATCGGATGTCATTACACGCAACAGACGTGACGGTAATAGACTCATCATCTGCCTAGCCTTTTCCCAAGTATGTTGGGGTCGGCTTCCAGTCGAACCGGATGCAGCTGAATACCAGTATTTTACATGGAGCGACTGCCTATCAGACCTCCACAACCCAGTAACTGGGTAATACGATGCTCTTGGTAAGACTGTTTGTCAGACTTTCTGGCTTCTGACCAACAGTAACGACTGTCAAAGATCTACAAATGACAGCCGGGACCAACGGCTTTACGTGCTTTCCGAGGCACGGAGGAAACTCGCTATGGTAAATGGTCACCCATCCACAGACCAACCTCGGCAAGCGTAGCTTAACCCGGAAGATAAGTCTATGCGGCTGTATTATTTAGCCACGAGCTCCTCTCCGGTAATAGACTCTGATTGCATAATTACAGAACTACACATATGTGGTGAAGTATTTTCTGTATGGCGCCAAAAATTTACAATAAAATATCTAATGCATATAAAACCCTAACAGTTAATTTATTCAAAAAGAAATTTAAGAAATTGCTATGTAATAAAGGGTATTATAGTGTAAATGATTTTTTACTAGATAACTCTGTTGTACCAAATATATAAAATGATTGTGCTTAATTGCAGTATGTAAACTATTATACCTACATTAATTTTAAGTAATTTGTACGCCTGTTACGGCAGGATATGTTGATACCATTGTTAATATTTTAACACACACATGTTTTATACAAATAAATGCATCTTTATCTTCTGGTAACATGACTTTTTCCCTCCGGTTAACATGTTCAGACCACGCTATCCTATGCCTCCTCAACTTTTCAGTCACTGGCGCTAACGGTGGCTACTATCACTGGGTAATAATAGGTGGCCATGATAGTTAACTACATTAGCAAAGAGGTTGTATGTAGTATTAGTCAAATAGAGATACACATACAAGGTTAGTCAGAAAGGGGGTACTAATCCGAAAGGGTGTTAAAGTACCCATAATAGTGAGTAACTTTTGTTCTACAACTTTCCCCAAAAGTCAATAGTTTATGAGAAATAGCTGTTCAAAAATTACAAAAAAAATACGCTAAAATCCATCTATCCTCAGCTATGATCAGCTGTGTTTACATTTTAGGTCATATTTGGCGTCACGAATTAGAAGCTCCATTTTCTGAATTCGTAACATAAGCAGGGACGAAGAATTTTTGAAAAAACTAAACTAAAATTATTTTTTCATGGAAATAAATCTTATCGAATTTTGAAATTTTAACACTTGCTTTCAAACAGTCATCAGTGATACTATAAGTGGTCTGCGGATTAGTACCCCCTTTCCGACTAACCTTGTATACACAAGTTGAAACGCACCGGTCTCTAATCAGCCATTGAATCCAATTTGGGCGTCCAATCTATACAAATTAGACAATAATAATTGACGACGAAAACTGAACACCGTTGCGTTCATCGCATTGTGTGATCACAGCCTAATTTGTATAAACACACGGTACACTAGTGTCCTACATAATTATAGCTAGGCAAACGATCAGTAACTCTGTGTAACACTACTGAGTTATTTGAGTATTAATTATATCCCGCGTGGGGACGAGCTGGAATATAAAACTTCCTCACCGCATGCTGGGAATAGACGCGTGTTCTAAGATTCAACAAAACCCAGCACGCTTAGACGCTGCACTCGTGACGCTGTACGCGGCTGACAAATACCTAATAGGGAAATGCACTATAGTCGTTTCAACAAACGCCTGACACGGTGTCAGACGTCAGGCGTTTGATAGAGACCACTTGGAGTAATTCCATATCAAGCATTCGTCGGCTGCGTACAGCGTCACGCTGGAAGCGGTGCTTGGTGGTAGGATCTTTTCGGTCCGCCTGCCTAGCTATCACCCTCACATTAAAGTCCGGCGCCAAGCAGTTTGGTGTGTTCCATCGTGTGTATGTGAGAGCCAGAGAGGTATAAGGGAATGTCTCTATATCTCTGTTAGTTGGATTCGTGTGATCCATCTTAGACCCTGTCTGCGCTTAGTATCAGGTGCGACGAGGGTGAAGCACGACTAAGAAAAATAATAAAAAAAAAATAACGAGCGCTACATATGCACGTTCAAATTCCCCGATATTTAATCATAGCCATCCAAACTGCGCACCCAACTGCGTTGAAGAACTGGGCACCCAATCTAAGACGATAATAATCGTCGACGAAAGCTGAACATCGTCGCCATCCGCGCTTATTGCGATCACAGCCTAATTTATATAAACACACGGTACGCTAGTGTCCTACATATCAAGCTAGGCGAACAAACATAGCTCTGGGAACAACGCCGCGCATTACAAACGCCTGAAGAAGATGTAGCTTAACAGCATCTGTCGCAAACAGCCAATCAGTCTGTTGTCTCTCAAATTGTTTGCAGATCCTGACAATGTAGACATGACGTGTTCACCAAACGCTGTGCCTCGAGGTTCTCAATAAACGAAAGGCAAACATATTATCTTCCATTGGTTTGGACGGCTTCGATCGAGAGACGAATGAACAATTTTTTATTAATTTTTGATTTGCTTTAAAACTGGTAAGGTGACGTTTTAAATACTCAAAACGTTTAAAATTCAAACGTACCTATTTCAAACTTATGTAACAACATTTTACAAATGAATAACTAAAAAAAAAGTTAAGAACACAAATATAAAATAGGAAAATAAACCATTCATGTGGTAAATATTCATTTACAGAGCCAACAGGTCGAATAGAAAAATATTAAAAAAGTGAAAAAAATGTGGAGTTTAGCACTTCTTTTTTTGTAACGCCAAAAATCGTATAGTTCAAACAAGTTTGGATGCGCCCGTGGAGTGAATTCTGGCAGCTGCGGATAAAAATCCGATTTATATAAATGTTTTTGTATACAAAATAATGGACATTCAAATGAACGTTTTGTTGCTAACATAAAACTGCAATTTGTTTCATTTAAAACGATATAAAATATATAATTAATCAATATTTGAGTGTGTGACTGATTAGGTACTGAAATTAATTTCTATAAGGAGTTATTAATTAACTAATATTATTTTTCGCTGTAGATATAATTTCAAAATAACATGTCAGGATGTACAGTATTGTAACGTTGATTGTGAGTGTAATTGATTTAACTCTTAAAATAAATAATTTACAAATAATAATGACGGAATTAAAATCATTCCTAATGAACCATATAAATAAAACTGCCGATGTTTTTGTATACGAAATAATGGACATTCAAATGAACGTTTTGTTGGTAACGTAATACTGCAATTTATTTCATTTAAAACGATATAAAATATGTAATTAATCAATATTTGAGTATGTGATTAGGTACTGAAATAAATTTCTATTTGGAGTTACTAATTAACTAATATTATTTGTCGTTGTAGATATAATTTCAAAATACCATGTCAGGTACAGTATTGTAACGTTGTTTCTGATTGCAATTGTTTTAACTCTTAAAATAAATAATTTACAAATAATAATGATGAAATTAAAATCATTCACTAATGAACCATATAAATCAAAACCGCCGATTGAGTATTAACTCTGTAATTGATTTCATTATTTTAATACCAGACCAATCAAAACAGCAGACTATTATGATAATCGATCATAATTAATTAGTAACTCGGTAATATAATAGTGTAACTGTGGCTTTTACAATACAATACTCTATATTGTACACAAAAATATACAAGAAACATTACTCTAAAAATGGAGATGTACAATGGGCGGTCTTATCGCACAGGCGATTTCTTCCAGACAACCTTTGGATGGACATGAAGCGCAAGAAAAAAGAGAGGGGTAGTTCTCGGTGCAACAATAAATAAGGAGACTATAAATTACTTACTTTAAATAAACCTAAAAAACACAAATAAATAAATAAATACTATAAACGATAAATATGTTTTAATTATATATATATATATTGTGTAATGTGTCTGTAATACGTAATATAAACAGACAATAAATAAATATATGCAAAGAAGCAAACAGATAACTATATCGATAGGTAGTGATCCTTGACGAGTCTTTTGAAAGTGGCCAAGGATTGCGCACGTCTAACTGTAACTAGCAAAGCATTCCAAAGCCGAACAGACTGTGTAGGATTTACCAAAGAAGTTGGTAGAATGCATTGGCATTTTTAACGTCAGATTCTCTGATGACCTTAATGATCTCGAATGTGTGTCATGAAGGAACTCGAAACGTTCTTTAAGGTAGGAGGGAGTAAAAGGATTATAAAAGATATTGTATAGAAGGTGAAGAATATGTGAATTCCGGCGATAGCGTATTGGAAGCCACTTGAGCTTAGTACGAAAGTCAGACACATGATCATATTTGCGTAAACCAAATATAAATCTTGTACAGAAATTTTGAAGACGCTCAAGCTTATCAAGTTGGTCCTCGGTGAGATCAAGATAGCTGGTGTCGGATAGTCAAGGATAGGAAGAAGAAGGGATTGTGCAAGCGCAGTTTTGGTGCCAATTGGCAGGAAGTTGCGTAGTCTCCTCAAAGACCTTGCAGAAGCGAACATCTTTCGACTGACTTCCTCTATTTGTGGTTCCCAGGATAGGGTCTTATCTGTAAATATCCCCAGGTTCTTAACTTTGTCACTAACGGGAACCGTAATGCGTAAATCGAAAAGAACCGGTGGTAGTTGAATCCAGTCGACTCTAGAAATCATCCTGGGACTGCCGACCACAATGACCTGGGTCTTCGAAGGATTAACCTTCAGTCCATACGCACTGCTCCATTTTTGCTATTGCTTTTACTGCACTTTGAACGTATTATTCTAATTCCTACTAATATTATAATCACAGATAGGTCGCCATTGTTGTCAACCTAATGCCGAACTTGTAATAAAAATAACTATATCTCTAACGTCCCGTGTGGTGCCGGAAGTAAAGAATAGCACTACCCCAGATCTTCCCATGGGTGTCGTAAAAGGCGACTAAGGGATTCACTACAGGATGGGCACCAGCGTTCTCTGAGTACTTTAACAACCATACTGCGATCGCCAACCCGCCTGCCAAGCGTGGCGATTATGGCAAGTCCCCCCAACATGGCTTGGGGGAGGCCTATGTCCAGCAGTGCACGTCTTTCGGCTGAATGATGATATCTCTAACTAAAATTGTACTATCCGCACGCTCTATACCTACTCTGTTCAACGAAAGATGAGTCCTGACATAGCGGTTATTTCGTAAATTGTAGCCGTAAAGAGACTGCTGTAGAAAAAACGTAAACGACATCGTCAATGACCGTAAAATAGTTATAATAAACATGTTTTTTTAATCCTAATCCTGACTTCCTGACTAATATTATAAATGCGAAAGTAAGTTTGTTACCTTTTCACGCCTAAACCACTGAACCGATCATCCTGAAATTTGGCATATACGTTGTCAGGTGTACAGAAACGGACATAGGATACTTTTCATCCCGAAAAAAAGTACTGTTCCCGAGGAAAACAACAATAACGTTCATAGATGGCGCCACGTGTCTTTCGAATCACGATTGAATTATATTATTATAGAAACTTTAGAAGTGTGTTAGGAGTTTTTTGAGCTTAATTAACACGAGCGAAGCCGCGGGCAAAAGCTAGTATTTAATATTTTTATGGTAACGTTTTGTGGGGAAACGTCAGAACTCACCTACGTTGGAAAGGGTATAATGTTATAGTTATCTACTCATGTGGTTATAGTCACAGATACATCCCCATTATTGCTAACCTATCCCTAACTTATAATACTAACATATCCCTTACTAAAATTGTACGATCAGCATGATTTAAGAATATACATCTAGAACCTTTCATGTTGCTTTTAATACGTGTTTTCTAAATTCTTTGTCATCACATCACCCGGTAAATGTTCACTCCTCCCAATCGGAAAATCAAAAAAAAATAAAACCCTTGATTAGAGACATTGTCACAATGACCACGGTTGGCAAACGGATTGATGACCACAGTATGAGCGTTCAGAAGAACGCCGAACTGTCTGCTCACTACTCTGTGACAAAATTTTTTACCCACGGTTTGTGTAAGGCTGATTAATTTAATATGTTGTCAAATCTCATTTCAACGAATGTGATTGATTGACCAAAATGCTAACATCTAATTGAAATGATTAACTTGGTTTTCTATACAGTGTGTCCAGTCATGGACTAGTGATATTCTAGGTACTTATATAGCAACTATTCTAGTACACAAATATACTACATAGTGTGTAGTTCTTACTTCTTTCGTAGTGACTTGGACCCTAGTGTGTACTACACACTAGGGTCCAAGTAACTACGAAAGAAGTCCCTTTTAGACTATGTTGGCACCACTCACTTTTCATTGTTTCGGGCGCTTTTAGGGCCAACCCGAACTGGGCTTGTCGCGGTGACAAGACGCGGCGTTGTCGTTTGCATCTGGCGTCTTGTCGCCGCGACTAGACGCGGAGCTGTCGCTTGTGTTGGCGACTAGTCGTTACGACAGATGTCGTTCAGGAAGCGATCATTAGTAGTAAAGTATTCGACAGAGACGGCCGTGTTGTTTCACAGCGAGACTGACGCTGTACTGTCGTGCAACTGTCATCGTGTGTGCGCGTGCACAGCGTGACAAGACGCAGCGACAAGTTTAGTAGCGAGTGCGCGCGACTCCCCTAGCTTGAGCTTTGAACAAAATATATGAAAATTGTAAGCCGCAGCCTGTCATCGCGTCTAGTCGCCGAGCTGTCGCTGTCGCGTATCGCTTAGTGTGCGCCTAGGCTTATAATGTAAAATCAGTGGTGCCAACATAGCGCCGAAGGGATTCTACTTCACTCTTAGGAAACCCACAAAATGAGAATCAGTAATGGTATGTCTACACCAGTGCGCTTTCATGTTCATCTTGCGCTTTCAACTTTCAATTCCTCTTGCGTCAAGCGCATGCAATATTGATTGCCATGAGACGCATACAGCTTATCGACTACACCGGTGCGCCTTGGTCAGTCGTCAGTCGACATACATAGACGGATTAGCGTGCGCTAGGGGCATGCGCTTTTGTCGAACTAGTATTGAGGCATGCGCTATGGCGCTTCACGCATGCCTCAGACGAAGACGCAAGATGAACATGAAAGCGCACTGGTATAGACATAGTATAAGCGTATTCTTAATTGGGATTCGTGGTCTAAAACAACGCTCACAATTTTTAAAGTTGATTAAATAATTTAAGTGCATATTTTAACCTTTGCCGCCATATCTAGCGTAGCTATGTTAGTCTAGCAACAAATTCCCTTCGTAATTGAGCCGCTACGCCTCCCCGATGGTTGTCTCTGACACAAATTGCGTTATCGAGATGAAACTGCGGGGCTAGTTGTAAACTAACTTTAGTGTTATTGTCTTGTAAGTAAATTCTGCAACGTTACTACCATTATTCGTTGCATGTACGTAGGTATGTTACAGATGTTAGATATTATCAATTGGATTATGATTAAACAAGGTTAGTCGGAAAGGGGGTACTAATACGAAGACCACTTAAAGTATCACTGATGACGGTTTTAAAACAAGCGTTAAAATTTCAAAATTCGATTATGTTTATTTCAATGTAAAGTATTTTTTATTTTAGTATTTTCTAAAATTCTTCGTCCCTACTTTAGTTACAAATTCAGAAAATGGAGCTTATAATTCGTGATCCCAAATATGACCTAAAATGTAAACACAACTGATCATAGCTTAGGATAGATAGATTTTAGCGTATTTTTTATGTAATTTTTGAACAGCTATTTCTCTTAAACTAATAGCTAGTGACTTTTGGGGAAAGTGGTAGAACAAAAGTTACTCATTATTATGGGTACTTTAACACCCTTTCAGATTAGTACCCCCTTTCTGACTAACCTTGTATAAACGTTTTTCTAAAAATGATCGGTATCTTAACGGAATAATATTTAAAATTCTTAGGGGGTATTTCACCAACCTATCATTAACTGTTTATTAAGTTAATTCGTTCTCTAAACTTTTCAAAAGCTAACATTTGCATTTTAATGACAAGATTATTGAACATCTTAATTTCATATAATCTAGGTCGCATTTAGCTTACCTGGTAAATAGATACAGACTACATTACTGATTGGTGAAATACACCCTTAGAAAAATAAAACTCCTCTTCTTAAATATTAATCATTGTTGATATTTTACACATACATTTTATTGTTACACTTAGGGTTAAACGAGCGTAATTTTTTGAGCTGTGAGTCGCGTACTATAAGTCAGCGTAATTTTTAGGAAGGATTTTACAAACTCATTTTGCGTCGCCGTGTGAACGAAACAGGAGTTTTGTATGAAACCGAATGTAGCAAAAATTACGCGACCAAAATTCTGCGACTCACAACTCAAAAAATTACGCTCGTCTGGCTTCACCATTGGATTAAAAGAAATTTGTAAAATTAAGAGTGGCCAATAAACTATTCTATTATATTTCTCCAAAATCTGAATCGAAAGTACAACCCCTGAGCGATTATTATAAAATTGAATACAAAAGTATCCTCTTACATTCTTTAGTTTAATTTAGTAGAGATTTTAATTCAAACCATTTGTGCTTCAGTAGGGAGGGGACACAACCGTTTAATTTACATTTGCGGTAAAAGCTACGCTTTAACGACAAATGCGGTAATTTCAGTTGCAAAAAAATTGCGGTTGCGTGAGCGCCTACGTACTTGCAACAAAAAGAAGTTATAAAATTTACACGATGAATAAATAATTCTCTATGTACAAGGCACGCATATTTTTACATTGTTATTAACATTCATTAACTTATGTTAATAATAAAACGGTGCTTGACTCATAAGAAAGGTTTTAAAATAATTATACTATATCACCTTTGACGCACACACGGTTTGTTAATGTTTTGTTTTTTATAGTGTAGTATCCGCCCGTTATATGTTCTACCCGCTGTAAGGGTAATATAAAGTACACACCAGTATCCAAGCTAGTGGTTACCTGATTACGTATCTCGTCTACCTACTTATTCGCATGCCAAGACTGGTAATCATGGCATTATACTTTGATGTACCTGGCTTCGGCTAAACCTCATCGCAAAGGCTATGAAAGAATTTTCCTATTAACTTCAATATTACGACATATTTTCCATAATAGAGTATTTCGAAATAACGTATGTCTTCTAAGCCGGCTTTTAAAGCAATAATCGCTGAAAATACACTAGTCGTTACAGCGAATCACTTGCAAATTGTTGTGTTGAGCGCGTGCCTACGTCGTCAGCCCGTCTGCGCCAACATTAATCCCTTTACGTTCTCCTCTCTTGTTTATTTTTCATTTTATTTGCTACAACAATAAACGTCACGATGGTATGTGTTGGAGATTAGCAGCTGTTCATAGTAGATATACGTAAAACGTATTAAAACCGGTTAATTCTTAGGGTGTTGTCGTTCCTCGAGGTTCTGTGAAAGTATTGATCGGTATCATAAGCTTTGTTATTATTCTTTGCTTGAAATACAATTTTCAGAATTTAGAATAAAGAATCTAAGCAACAGTTAGGTAAAGAATGTAGATACACGACTACAAATAGAAAGCAAATGTTATTTTTGTGAACCTATAAAAACAGAAGACATATTTTGATAATACTGAGCCCTTGTTCTTAGAAAACAAGCATTTAATTTAATAATGGGCTGACCCATTTTCCTACTCCATTAACGTAACGAAAATCATAGTTACAAAACATATTTAATAAGCGTACCAAACATAAAACAACAAAGGTAAAAGGAAACACCCACGTATTCCTTCAGCAAAACGAACGAAGATCGCTACCATTAAAGGCCCTTCGCACCCGAGGGTTAGGCCCTCGGGCCATGTCTAATAATTAAAATATACAGAGAACAATGATACGTTTCGCTCTGTTCAATGTTTATTGACGCTACGGCGGCGTGCGGCGTGAACCCTTTGCGATTTCAATTTGCAAGGGGTTCGGGACGTCTACGGGTCGGGAGCGAGTGAGACGGCTTAACACTAACTACAAACAGTCGAGTTAAAGCAACATTTAGTTTAAACGTGACCGATGTTCTGTTGCATTAAGTTGATATAGATTCTCGACTTAGATACGCCACATTGCGCGTATAATGTCGCGTATCGTGACGACATCAAACTGCTGCTGTGGAATGACTTAGCACTTAACGTAATGGTTATTATAACGCAACATTTGACACCTTATGGACTTTCCCCTAGTTCGAGTTGGAAAGCTGTTAATTTTGCGATGTTCATGTTGAAAAAAGGACGAAGAGCGTTTAATAGCTACGAGCTTTTTGCAGTCGTTTTTGTCTATTTTCTACAGTGTTCGCGTTGTGACACGGTACACACGTTAACTGTGCACATAGGGTTATTTGCTACAACCCTCGGCTGATTTTGTACGAGTGCCATAGTTGGCCTGTTCGGTCGTGGGCGAGGGCACGCTTGGGGATTGCATGTGAGAGGCGTACGGGTCAGATCATGCGTATGCCAATGACGTCATAAGACCATGCATTGTTGCGCACCATATGCGTGACTGAATGTGTACGGGCTATTTGCTGAATCAAATATTTTGCTTTAAATGGAGTACACTTACGAAGTAGTACGCTTGAACAAGCCCAAATTATATGGAAATCTGTACCCCAAGTGCGAGTTTTTTACGTTACTACTGTAGTTGCGTCACGCCAAAAATGTCAAACAAATTTTTAGTCACACTATTCGCCGCTAGAGCGCTGCCTAAATTTTCATACATTTTTGGTGTGACGCAACTACGTAACGTAACGTAAAAAAACTCACACTTGGGGTACTGTTAAACATTTTTTTACTTGAAAATACTGATTAATTCTGAGACTTGAGACTATTTAGTTGAAATGTTGTAATATATAACGTAGTAATGTAATACCCGTAAGCCTTCGGCCATCAAGTTGTCAATAATGGTACAATATATCATCCTTGAAACCCAACCGCTGTTGTAGATTCAAGTAATGCCAGCGGGACGATCATGTTTATATTGTATAACCTAGACGAGAAGTCAGAAGAAGTGTGTACCATACGCTTGAAGACCATCTTCATTACGTCATATTAATCTTATCATCAATCATAATAGCTCAGAAGACCTTCTAAACGTGGACTATCTCTGCCGACGGTGAACTTACTGAAAGGATTTCATCATAATCATAAGATTGCTGTTTGATGTTACAAGGAACTATGATGATTCTGCAAAACTACCTGATTTTTTCCCTTAGGTAATCTTCTCTTACAAAACCCACGGAAAAAGAGATATTATCGACGGGTCCTACGTATACTAGTTTAAGTGCAAAAATCAAACTTTACAGAAGAGCAGTTTAAAAGTTCGAAAGCTTTTAAATTTGACATAAATCAGTAGAAGTATTTGAAATTTTGGAATGGACCATACCACACCATTTGAAAATTTCAAATATTTCTTTTGATTTACGTCAAATTTAAAAGCTTTCGAACTTTTAAACTGCTCTTCTGTAAAGTTTGATTTTTGCACTTATACTAGTATACGTAGGACCCGTCGTTATGGTCTATTCTTAATTCTGTTAGAGCTCAAGGCGCCTTCTTCGATAACTTAAGGTCATTGCTCACTTATCACTTGACACCGCTTCAGCCCAGTACACAGCTCGGCTTCGAATAAACATTCAATTGTGTGCTTTATTCATATTCTGTAGGTAGGTACACTCATCAATGCTCAGATAAATAACTAACCGCACGCGGTGTGCATGGTTAGCGTATCCTAACTACTTGTATGTATAGCGGCAGCGTGCAGTCGATGCATACTGAAACATTATGAAAACACAACTGGTTTCTAGCAAGACTACTCTCTGGTTATGTGCGCTAGGTCATGGCGCCGAACCCTTGTTCCCTTGTCGAGCGGTCACATCGCTTACGATGAGTGAACAGCGAGCTGTCCCTCGCTGGCGCAGCGCCTTGGTGGCTAGCGTTCGCCTTTAATCGAGGTGGGTGCTGTGTTGGAGCTGTGCTGAACGGGTGCGGTTTAAAGTTCATTGCGCATTTAAATCAAATCGGTCCAGCACAGCGGATCAGTCGCAATCAGTGCACTGCACACTCTTGTGCTACTTGCTTGAAAGGCGTAATCTGCGAGTTGACGATCATAAGAATAATTGGGATGCGGCAAGTAAATTTACCACGCGACGTTGGTTATTTTGTCCTGTTAGTGATAATATGTGTGTTCATCAGTAGTGCGTTACGCTTCTTGAAGCGCCGCAGTATAAGTATGCGATGACCTTAACACAACGTGCTAGAAAAATAAAAAGATCTTTTCATAATAAAGTAACCCCCACGTTTTGTTTGTAAGATAGTTTCATTATAACACCTTTTGTGAGGGCATTTTATTGAACTATTCCCAGTGGGGGATAGAATTTTATTGAATAAGGTTGCCTTTGTGTAGAATCATAGAGAGAGGGGTGTATAAGTAGTCCGAGGTACGTTTACGAGCGATTCCGTGAGTATTATAATGTGTTTCTTTTTGTGTCTGATTATGTGTGCCTACATTTATATAGTTCAGACGTCAAACAAGCTGGAAGTATTTTAATTAATGTACGTAAATAATTTATCGTCTAACTTACGAAAGCAAAGAGTCCTAGAAACAAAATAATTAATTTAGTGAAATACTTGAAACCCCGTTGTATTCGGAACAGTTGTTATTTTCAGAGGACAAACACAAAATACAGTAATTACAAAATAACATATGTTTTTGGGCACCCTAGCCCTCAGCAACAGTGCATTAATTACGACGTTCTGTTGTCCTAGACCGTTATAAGTTATTTATTTTCTAGTTCAGACGTCCAGCTGTTACTCTATTTTTTTCATATCTAAAACAGCTGAAAAAGTTTAACAAAATATAAAACACTAGCTTTTACCTGCGGCTTCGCTCGCGTTAATTGATTATAAAAAAAACTCTTAACAGACTACTAAAGTTTCTTTAATAATATAATAGAATCATGATTTGTAAGACACGTGGCGCCATATATTATCGTTATTTTTCTCTGGAACAGTACTTTTTTTGGAATGAAAGGTACCCTATGTCCTTTTCTGTACAACTGACAACGTATATGAAAAATTTATAGCCTATAGCACTCACGGATAACGTAGCGTCCTACTGGTCAAAGAATTTTTTAAATCGGATGAGTAGTTTCGGAGATTACCTCCTACATACAAACAAACAAACAAATTCTACCTCTTTATAATATTAGTATAGATAGATATAGAAGTATAGATGATTCCTTTTGGTAAAGGTAATTAATATACATTTTTAATACCTCACAAAGGGTTGAAGTTACCCTATAGATAGGTGAACCAGTGAAGGGTAGCATTACATGCCACCCTTCACTGGTGTCATTGAGAAATTTTAATAAGATTTAAATAATTAACGTCGTGTCGCATTTTCCTTTAATTGATAGCACTTAATCAAAGAATTCTGTGATCTTATGAGCGATATTGAAGTCGTAACGACTTGAGAAATAAATTAATAAGACTTTAAATGAAGAAATTAGAGTTAAACTGTGTAGATGAATTAGGGTAGGTACTATTCATTTTATTTATATACCGTGGGCACGAGATACCTGAAAGATTTTAACCACGCCTTTCTGATGCTGTTAAGAGTCAAACGTTATGTCAAGAAAAGTTGAAAAAAGTAAAAAAAAAATGTTTTTTTTTTGTTTTTCTTTTCCTTATGAATAAATTAACTTTAGTGCTTTCTTATAAACAATACATTAGGTTGAACTAGCAATATTTATAAATTATCGAGTGAGTGAATAAGAAACTTCTCACTTCACAACCCTCCCCGTCAAATCAGACATACGGCGAGAGGGGGTATGGTATAACAAAAGTCGCAACGCCGCGTTCATAGGACTTGTTACCGCTTTTCTTCTCCAATTAGGCATCGGAATCGAAGGTTAAAATCTTTCGGGTACCTCGGGCCCACGGTGTATAGAGTAGCAGTCATTAGGTCAGGGTTTAATCTGTTACTAAGGAGGTATTTCACCAACATATCAATACGTAGTCCGTTACTATTGACCAGATAAACTAAATGTGACCTACAAATATGGCATTTATGTGTTCAATAATCTTATCATTATCACTTTAAATTCACGGCTCATCTTCCGTGCAGAAGATGTCCGGTCTTTTGGAAGGCATACGGCGCATACGGGGGACGCAGGTCCGACGCGCAGAGGCCCTTTTGAGAACTTTAATCTAAAATGGGTTGGTGCACTAACCGGGGACTATCCACGGCTGCACTATTGGAGTACAGTCATGAACCGTCGTGGGTGCAAAACAATTGTAAATTATAGTAAAAAAATATCTGGTCTATGGGAAGGGGTGTTTCTATCTTATATCTGCCTTTCAAGTTTAAATTTGAAATGTATTGGCAGACGGTGACTCACCAGCTCACTAGCTAGGCCCCCTGAAATCATCACTATTGATATGGTGGTGAAATGCAATTGTTAGCTATTGAAAAGTTTAGAGACCTAGGATCGTGAAATACCCCCTTAGTCTACTTTACCTAAAATAACTAGTGCAATAGGTACTGGATCGTTATTCCATGGTTAGGTGAAAAGAAAGCCCGCTAAGATAATTTCTCAGTTGAATCACAGAATGATCATTATATCCATTCATAGACCTAAAGAAAATCGCTACTTCCATCCTTCACAAGATGTATTCTAAGGCGAATGGTGTAATTACATCAATAATCCAAAGACGTTAATAATCATAACAACGGGTATTTCATACTAAATAATAATAATAGTCAACTTGTAACATTGCGAGGGTTGTCCAAATTTCATCTCCGGAGCGATGAGAAATGGCAGTTAAGCTGAAACTTTTCACAATTGGTGTAACTATTCAGAAATCCGGTCGAGAGCGAAGCGGCGGACACTACGTACCTACTTTTTAAATGATTTAGTAAAGTTATTCTTTCGCTGTGCTCGAGCTCGGTGGTTTTAACAAACCATCAATATTAAAGCTCAGGATTTTTTAATATACCAACGTCAGTTAAACGCCGGTGAAGTAGTAAAATGGCGTCGTGCTCAAACAAGTTTAGTGCAGCACGTAGCGGATTCGTGCCGATGCACCGTGTTGATACACCAAGTTGTGTTCATCAGAAGAAATGTACTTACATAAGCTAGATTATTTACCAGTTGAATTTGAAGTTTGATCTCGTCTACAGGCTCCACCATTGTCCTAAGAGGGATTAGGGGACGGAGTCCCTATACCATGGCACATCGCACAGACGAGCGTGGTAATTACAGCATTATCCTTTAGAGTACAGTTCAGTACTTGAGAAGGGAGAGTACATTTCACTTACCAGGGTCCCCTGTTGCCAATTTCCATGATAAAATTAAGATTACCTGTAACAAAAACCAGATTACATTAGATTTCAGTGAAAATAAAAGGAAATATCTCATTAAATAGAACAAAAGAGTATGAAAATCCGCATAGTATTCGTTCTTATGTCGAAAACAGTGACGTCTAATTACTAGCCAGTTGTTTCGTAAACATTTTGTTCCCGCAAAACATCACAGCAAAACTCGGAAAATCCGTCCGATCGTAAGTTCGAAGCCTTTAAGTCGTCTCAGAAAATAGAACCATCAGTTTCTTGGCCGGCGACATAAAATCTAAAGCATCATGCCCAACGTTACCAGAAGCGAGTTGACTTGTAATATAGAATACTGCCTTGCACAGAGGAGAGTAGTGTAATACAATTTTATCAAAAATTACTGCGGGCTCGCGCACGTGGCGAGCTCGTAAAGGTGGCTGCCTCCCCACGCCTGCTTAAGGCTTGCTCAGACAGCATTAGTATTAGTTTGTAAGCTAGCTGAAATATTTGTTTGGATTTTTTAGGGGTTAAGTATATTTATGTGCGTCTGTATGTTGTCGATCGATGAGATAACGTCAGTCGTCTAAGCAATGGGAATTCATGAAATTGTGTTACTTTCTAGATTTTTTTATCTATTTTACGTGTAGATGAAAGCGTGAAAACACATAAAATTAAATGAGGCACAGGAGAATCTAAAATCTATCTTCACAATCATACGAGTTTCCATGTCCGTTAGCGATTTGGCACATTTCCACAAGATAATAAAATCGTTTATTGTTTTAGTAATTACTGAACAAGTCCTTTGATGGTGTAAATCAAAAATGTGCGAACTAAAATATAATATGATTTCCCTGTTACGAATATGTCACGTACCTTGTTCGAGAATTTATTATTCACTCTAATCATACTTGAATATGAACCCATTCCAATATAATTTGGTATTCACATGAAGGTCGTTACTTTTTTCTTTACAGTAAGTAGGTATAGTACTACCTACGTCTAAATGATACCTTATATTCACCATGTATATAAGGTTGCCAGTTTCATTAAACAGAGGGCAATGACCAGTCTCTTGAAAGATAAAATAATGATTTTATTTTCTACTTTAATTAAAATATTATTTTAAAACTTATCTATGCCTTTATGTTTACCACCGAGACCATTTTTTCCATTTATATTTTTTTTTTTGTAAATATGTTTAAATTAAAGCCTTATGAAATAGGTAATCCTTGCAATTCACTTTTATACTTAATTCAGTAGCCTCGTTGACTAATCTTATAGAATAATAATGAACAAATTTTAATAACAGACTTGTTTGCTTCGCGACCCAAATCTCATAAATCAGCTTCACGAAGTTCTATTACTATTAATTTATTACAAAGGAACGCTTTACTCACTATTAATTCGTTATGAAGTAGGTATTATGATTCATACAAGTTGATACTCGATGTATTCATTCCTTTATACGTGTCTCAAATAACTTTGATATCTACATTGAATCGTAGTCAATATTTGGTACTCAATGTTCCCTGTATATTTGCGTAATGTACCTAAGTACATCGAGTAATTACTTCACTCGATCTAATATTTGTTTTACTAAGGATCACATTAATTATTCACGTAAAAGATCTCAAACCTGCGTCAACTAAATAAGTAATTCATAAAAACCTCTTTGTTCTTGCCTTGAAGTCGTGTTTCTACGTGTAATGGCCTTAGTCTCAGTCTATTTTCTTTTACTCCGATGAGTTTTCGCCAGTTTCAAACTAATCTCCTTAATTTCGGGGAATACATCGAACCGAATAAAGCTTTAATGAAGTTTGCCTTTTGCCGCAGTAATGCCATAACACAACCGACGCGACCACCGCAAAGGTTCGATGCTCAACTGATATGATTCATTGGATTTTCCGTATAGGAGCTGAAAAAAATGAGTTACGAATCGGTAATTAACACTGGAAAATCCAGTCAACTAAGCTGGGCTATTGTCGCGTCGAAACGAAATAAAACAAGCGATCAATGGGAATTGTTCACAGGGGAAACAGAGCAAAACTGGTGCTCTGTGAAACTTGGCGGACAATACTGTAATACAAACGAGCCTGCGAAATACGTAGACTTTGCCGTAAATCATAGAAGTTAGCTTGCGATTCTTGTTTGGGAAAGAAATAAATATAAACTGTATGCCAAAGGACCCTCACGGTCTCGAGCCTTTATTTGAATTTCATAAAGGTGCTATCCTAAAACAATCGCAGTGGAAACGGATCCCTAAGAAGGAAACGAAGAACTAAACACTTTACCTTGTTTTGCAAGAATAGTTATACAATATAAGTACATTAATCTAGCATCTATCTAACCTATATTAAATTGGTCTAGTGTTTTTAATTAATATATATGTATGTTTACGTTATGGGATTTTTTATTTTGTCGTCTGAGATAAATTAATACTTATAAAAAAACCTTCATAAAACCTTTTTTTTTGCGTCTTAATCAAGCTACTACTATTTTCAAAATATCATTAACCTAAATTGCTTGAAATCTCGTACTCATTGCGAGTTTTCTAATTTAAAAAATAATTTAACATAGCTTTATTTACATATTTAAAGATTAATTTTAGTAAAAGTCGACGTTTACCTAATTCTGAACGTAGTTTGCTTTTAAATGTAGATTAAAACTAAAAGAAAAAAGTATATAGTAAGCTCTGTTGAGGGACGTAGCTCTGCGGTCTAAATTGAATTTTCGTAGAGACAACAAAAGCTTAGCCTCGCGTGGTCTGTAAATATTATTTCTTTATGCTCGCATTATTTGCGTATTCAAGGTGAAGTTTCGAACAAACTGAAATATATTTTTGTCTAATAAAAGTAGTTTAAATTCACCGTATAAAATCATAGTTGACAATGTTTATGTATAAATAAAAATTACTCTTTAGGATTATTGCGCAAGTATCCTCATTGCGCAACACACTTGTAATCGCAATGACTTTGATTTTGATAGGACAATAATTTCCATAGCAACGTATGTATTGTCAATCCGATATCTCCACAAATACGTGAACGCGCAATGAACATTGATATTACGAGCCATAGCGAATACGAGTGTTTTGCGCAATTAGGATGCAGGTTAAATGCCTTTGAAATAAGAGAGGTATGAAATAGACAGGATATTTAGTAATAAACTTGCATGCACAGCCGAACACTGAGTGTTGCAACAATCGCCCGAGTTATACATTGTTCGCTTATTGTTCCCCACGCAGGAAGTTCGATCATAAAACTTTATTTTAACGCCGTTAACTTTGCTCAGTTAACATTTGTTCCTAACTCTATGCAAAGCTACAGTTTTAATTAAAATTTCCAATTTTCAAGTGAAGTGAACGCGAAATCTTAAAGAATCTGAGCAAAAATAATATAATACAAGTAATAATCAGCTGAAAGAAATTGCGAGACGGCATTATCATTACAACAATGCCGCAAACGATTTATAAACAAATTGTGAATGGAAACGCATCCTGAGATGACGAACGAACAATCAGACTACCCAAATATCTTCAATAACGTGAATTTGGCCTCATCAAAGGCAAATGACGGGTGATTCAGTAAGCCAGCGGCTTAGCCGGCGATGTGAAAGCACTTCACGTCAAATCCGCGTCAAGTGGTTCAAATTGCCCCCTCCTCCCCTCGGCTCCCTTATGATAAATGTAAGGAAAATTGAAATCACGTTTCGTTTCCCGTAGTAATTCCGTGGGACTACCGTGGAGGTATGAATGTGTGAATGGCTGGTTTGTGAAACGAAATATCAATGCTAAAAGGTTGTATTGCGTGGATAGGGATAACATATTCAAGTATAACAGGGTTGTCGCTCACAATAAACAAAATTATTTAAGACGATTTAGCCCACTCGGGTATAATTAACATATACGTGTGCATATTAAAATAAATGTAGAAACAAGAAAGTGCTAACTGGAACTTACATAATTATGAAACTCTTATCATTAACAAACAAAAGGTTGACAGCAGGGAGTTAATTATGTATGTGTTGTATGTATGATTATTGTGTAGATGATAAGGGGTTTTAGTGGCGCGCTTAGGGCCTTTCATAAACTGTCTGTTTCACAATAGGACATGAATTACAGAGAAATAAGCAAACGTTGTGAACTGGAATGTGCAGAAGTTTAAACTTTAGCATGTAGGAAGTAATAAAGGGCGTAACGTAAGTTGACGCAGAGATATAGGAAACCGCTTCGTGCAAGCAAGACAGACACGTTATTAAAGTTATAAATACGTGTGTCACACGAAAATTATGCGTTATAAGTTTAAATTTGGCAACCTTAGAGTCTAAATTCGTTTGAACCTTCCAATTCGAGTGCCGAGTCCCTGTCGAACCTTTGTCATTTTAATCATACTTCCGATCTTTCAAAATAATGTTATTGAAATATGTTCAATTTCCTACGTTCTGTAGGACTTTGTAATTTTCTGCGTGTTGTCGTGCTTATGGGTGACAGAGGCTAAGGCCAGGATAGAGTTGTTTGTTTCGAGAATTAAAATTAGGCATGACATTTAGAATAAGAAAACGACAAAAAAAATGTGTAGGTAAGTGTAAATGATATGAAATATCATACTTCCATTCATTCATGTTAATAAACTTACATTTTTAATAATTCCATAAATAATTAAAATTTAGTAGCCCACCGGCATCGCATCGGGAACAGGGTTCAAGCTACCGGCAGTCAGGGCCTCAGAGAGAGAAACTTCCTCACAATACGCATCGTGTCGAGAAGTACCGCTTTCTGTATCAGGCCCTTGATCCAGCCGGCCAACGAGCGCCTCTTTAGATGTTGGTCGAGCCTCTTGGCTATTAAGCCATTGGCTGTTTATGAAACAAATACTTGAGACTATTTTGATCAAAAGTGTTCTTCTTTGTTCTATTAAGTATCTGCCGCAATACTTAGATGAGAATTCATTTTTAGGGTTCTGTACCCAAAGGGTAAAACTGGACTCTATTACTAAGACTCCGCTATCTGTCCGTCCGTCTGTCACCTGGCTGTATCTCATGAACCGTGATAGTTAGACAGTTGAAATTTTCACAGATGATGTATTTCTATTGCTGCTATAACAACAAATACTAAAAAGCAGAATAAAATAAATATTTAAGGGGGCTCTCATACAACAAACGTGGTTTTTTTGCCGTTTTTATAGATAATGGTACGGAACCCTTCGTGCGCGAATCCGACTCGCACTTGGCCGGTTTTTTTTGGTACTAACACTAATCAATACCAAAAAAAAGAATTCTCATAGCTATACCTACTACTAAGTGCTTTTCCATTATTCCCATATAAAGGACTTATCAGCATCAATTTGTATTATTCTCATAGAAAATGAGCATGCAATGCTTTTACTTTTACGTTAATTGATAACTCATGCTACAGTTCTTTCGACGACACTCTTCCACAGGAGGTGGAAACTAATGTCTAAAATCCACCTAGCTCCTTGCGAATTGATGCTGATTAATGTGATTAATCCTTTATGTACTACAATTTATGATGTACATTAAATTCTAGGTTGCCTATTGCCATTTTACGAGCGGACCCACATTTTATATTGAAACAGAAAGGGATTAAATTCTAAAAATTACTTTCTCCGTTCGTGGTTCTGCTTGCAATACGAAAGTAGGTTGATTAATAATTTCTGCGTACGTATTGAATGCTGGTGTTACGTCTAATCTAGGCCAAATGGAATCTATACTAGTTCCAGTCAAAGGTTTCTGTTTCTTGTGGCTAAGTCGGATTTGGAGTGGGTCTCAACATTTTGAAAGAATAATGGCAGAAAACATCCTCACACCTAATCCCATCGTTGGGCGTTATTAATTACCATTGAGCGAATACACCTCAAGACCTATCTACTGCTTCCAGGAAAAAGCTATTCACCTATTTAAGAGTATCTTGACCCAAAGTATACTTGAACCAGTTAAAATCAGTGCTATTGTTTAACCATTCACGTGAAAGTGGTCATAAAACCTCTCGGTTGCCTAGTAACGGTAAGTAAACATTGTTAACTCCGATCGAAGCACTGAAACATCCAGCCAGACTGTTTTTCGTTCGAAATAATTGGGCCATTAAGCGTTTTTTGACATCATTACGTTCTGTAAACTACTGTCATTAACAACAATAACTGACGATTTTGTAGCATGTATGTTTGGTATAAAAAACAATTATGCTGCCATTATAATAAGAATTATTAATGTATAAGAATTAGCTGATTTATATCAGGTTTTAAGGCTCTTGTGGTTTTATATGAAAAATTAAATTAAGTACTCACGTAGAAAATTACAAAATCCTTACTAATATGATTAAATGCGAAAGTAATTCTGTCTGTTACCTCATCACGACTAAACTATTGAACCGATTTTGATGAAACTTGGTACAGAGATAGTCTAGAACCCGGAGAAGGATACAAGCTACTTTTACTCCGAAAAACGCGGAATACGCGATAAACGACGTACACGCGAGCGAAACCGCTAGCGTCTCCTAGTATACCTATAAATCAGATCAGCGTCTGTAGACAAATGGCAATCGATGATCGCCAGAGAATAGATACGGCAATTAAATGTATGGAAATGACATAACAGATCGCTTGACCGGTCGAATGCTTATGTCAATCCAGTACATCTCATTGTCGTTTTTATTCTCTAGCGATCATCGATTGCCATTTTGTTTACAGACGCTAGCATTACAATAACAACGCTTCCAATGAAAATTTTGTAATAAAAAAACCTAAAGAAATTGGTTTGCCGAAACATTTCTTCACAAAAATCACAACCGTACGACACGGCCCCACATAAAAGTTTTTACAACAAATACCTACCGAATTCTTATATTTTTCATGCTGTGAGGCAATAAAAATACCTCGCGTCAAATTTGTATTACAATTATTCATTCGAAATGCCATCAAACTATTAAGGTACGAGTTCGTAGCTGACTGCAGACAGCAGCAGCAGACGACGTGTGGTTGCGACATGTCGTAGCGACACGTCGCAGCGTCATGTCGCTGCAGTCATGATTCCGAACCCAACTGCAGATGGCTGCAGCTGACGGCAGCGTCGTATTCCAGTCAGTACTGAATGTTCCGTGAGACAAGATGTCTGACCTGTTTGGGATTAGCGATCGCGATTTACTTTTGTATCTTTTGTTTTTGTTAGATGCATCGTACAGTGCAGGATTATTGGATATTGATATTGGGCCACCTGATTTATCAGTTTTTCTTCCTCGGAATTGGAAAAACTCATTTTTTGAGAAATATTCAACGTGTTGTCGCTCTAGCGTCGGTGGCACTACTGATTTGCGGTCGGGCGTCACGTCGTCTGCGGTCGTACGACGTGTCGTCGGGCGACGTGTTGCTAGCTGCGGATGGTATTTTATAGAAATACATAGAAACCAGTAGTGTCGGAGCGACACGTCTTCTGCTGCTGCTTCTGCAGTAGGCTACGAACTCGTACTTTTAGGATCCCCTTTCCTGCTAAGAATTTTCTGTAATATTAAGTTTATTTACTTTTTCTGCAAATATATTTTTTCCATGTATCGCTTAATCGGTATAAGTATTCAATTAGGGTAATACATAAGTTGGATACTTATCGACAGTTTACAGTGAAGCGTGTGTGTTTGTATGCGTGTGTGTTTCTGTTTGTGTGTGCGTGCGCAATAGAGTTTCTCTATAAAAATTAAGCAGTTAAAGTTACCTCAATTATTAAATTAGACTATTTAGCTATACAAGTTTCATTGAAATCCGTCCTGCCGTTCCGATGTGATGCGTTAACAAACCAACAGACAGACAGACAATAATTCTATTAATTTATTATGTTAGTGTTTTATTGCTTATATCTCGTACTCTTGGCCGGTTTTCGTGAAAATATTTGCAATATACAGATTTTTTGTCTACTACAGATTATTATAAAATAATATAGATAGATATGAACGCTTATTAAAAACGGATTTGTTGAGAAAAATTAGCTTGAAGATGAGATGGGCCACATTTATGCTTTTAGTGTCATTACTAAATGCGCTATCATGATAGGAACTGTATCAGAAATCACCGAAAAACTGTTTTAAAAAAAAGATAATTATAAAAAACAACTGCATGTAACTGTCCCACGGCTGGGCAAAGGCCTCTTCTCATATAGAGAAGGAACGAACATTGATCACCACGCTTGCTCAATGCGGGTTTTTTTTCTTTTCGAAACTAATAGTTTATACAGGGTATTAACAAATTCGTGTAATTCCTTCAAACCACATAATCTATTAATGGATTAACCCCGCACGGGATTTAGATTGATTAAAAATAAAAATAAACTTTGTTTTCCCAAATATTTTTTTATTTGATAGAAAATTTCGATGCCATGCATAAATGAGTGAAGGCACCGCGACACAGCTGATGGGCACGACTAGCGTGATATTGGTCCAGGCAGTCAGTTAACTTGGGACGTTAAAATTACTCAGATACAGAATACCACGGCTCATTTTTTGAAAACTTTTTTTTGTTGATTCTGAAAAAAACCTATACAGGGTCCATCAGTGTCACCAGTAGATCACGCGGTTTGAAGGAATTTCATGAATTCGTTAACACCCTGTATAAAAGTGAAGTTATAAAGTAAAAATACCTCACAATGTCATTATTGTCACTATAAATTGGTAGATGTATAATGCAGGCTACTGCTGATATATTTATGCAGGGTTTAAAACATCACTTTTAATAGCAAATAAATATTTGTTAATGTAAATATGTATTTAATACCTACATTATGTGGGTATAATTACTACAAAGAGGCATCGTTTGGTAATACTGCGTGAAAAAGCGTGTGACGATTCGTATGCGCCTATAAAATGCAATTATGTAAATATAATAAATACTTTTAACTCGCTCTCGGGTCGTTTATATTGATGTAATGAAACTGGCCATCACTGGATTTAATGTGAGCATATTTTCCAATTTAAATGTTTGCCTCGTTGGAACTCGTAGTATATATTTAAGTCATTCTTCGTTCCTACAATAATTCTAGGAACGAAGAATGACTTAAATATAATTGTACCTATAGGTACAATTATTGTACCTATAGGTAATGAGTAGGTACTAATAACATTTATTAAAGGTACCCATCATAAAGGAATTCATGAGAAGATACGCACCCTATTATTAATTAAATTTAATTTGAATTCCAATTGCAGGTTGATATCAAAGGGCCTGTCACTTTAAGGGCTACCGTAGGTACAAATACAAATCATTACTAAGTACGTTCGCCTTTGTATCTCTGTACTGATCTTGACAAATTAATGTCGAAGGAGTATTTTAATAGATATTGTTATCTGAAGTAATTACTTATACATATAAAGCACAAAATTTTAAATTAATTCGAATTTTACTGTAGATATATAAAATTTTCGATAGTGGAAATAAGCAGTTACAATAATTATGCCATAATCATAATAGGGCAATACTCATATACTTTATATTGGGGAATAAAATACACACACAGCGCAATGGAAACTCTCTTGCCTATAATTTTAAGCTTAATTTCGCATGCATGGAGTATATTATTCTAGGTTTTTGACGCTTAATGGCCTGAACCAATACTTGGAAAAATGGTAAATAATCATTTAAAAATGTATTTAATAAAATAAGTAGGTACCTAGGTACTAAAAATAATGAAGTATTTTATCGAAATAAACCACAAACGTACAATTGGGAATTAATTTAATTTGATTTATACACTACCTTGATTTATAATTACCTATAGTTTTAGATAACAGGACCCGTACTATGAAGTGTAAACTATCATAGTTCTGTCATTGATCCGTTGTGCGAGAAGAGTGGCGCTATAAAAGATTGTTTACCTTTATATAAAATTGGTTCGGGCCAGGCTTTTGTACTATTTGTCATTCTATGCCGATATAAGTATAGAAAAGTCTCGAAAAGAAAGTCTGAACGGTCAATAGTTGTCTCGCCAAGTGGACTTGTAGGACTAACAAGCATCATCAACTCTCTATCTGCAAGAAGCCTGTATCCATCAGCTGAGTATGATACGTTGAACAATCTTGTAATAAAACTCATTGGTACCTGCCTATGACAACGAATGAGATTGTGATCAATACATATATACGTAGAGTGCAAAATTCAATCTTTACTTAATTGTTCAATTCATCATCATCATTCAGCCGAAAGACGTCCACTGCTAGACATAGGCCTCCCCCTAAAGGGGGGTTTGCCGTAATCACCACGCTTGGCAGGCGGGTTGGCGATCGCAGTACTGTTGTTAAAGTACTCAGAGAACGCTGCTGCCCATCCTCTAGAGAATCCCTAAGTCGCCTTTTACGACACCCACGGGAATAGATGGGGTAGTGTTTTAAGTCCGGCACTACACGAGAGAGTTGTTAAATTAAAAGTTACAAAAGAAGAATATACTTACATGGTCATTTTGTTTTAGTCATAACTATTAGCTAACTCAAAAAATGGCGTTAGCGCTAACTAAATAGTGTAATACAAAATTATGTCCGCAACAGACGCACTGCATTGCACTAAAAATTTGTGCGTGTACGTTGCAGATACGAGGTCACAGTTTAAAATAACATTTATGTTGCACGATGCTCGAACTTGTACCTATACATATCAGATAATAGCATGTATTATGCTTTATATATTACTAGCCGTGTGCCGTTGGGATTTCCCTAGTTCCATACAAACTTTCATCCCCAATTTAACCCACTTAATGACTGTATTTTGAAAAATCCTTACTTTATTCTCACTTACGTTATTTATGTAACTCCTGTGCAAAATGTTATGTTTCTAGACCCACCGATTTATGTTGTGCGCAGTCTTCAGTCAGTGTTAGAAGTTTATTAAGCAGAAGAAGATTTAAGAAGAAGCCGGCATTTTTAATTAGACGAATTAATAATAAAACAACAATATTCTCTGTTTAGCAACCTTTTGCTGTATGTAAAACCTTTTCATAAAGATGTTTTCTGAAATCAGAGGCTATAAAATTGTCAAGGATATTGATATAATAATGCCGTGGCATAACGACACGACAGACCAATTATACAGAAAACACTTACATCGCTCTAGTTTACTCTTTTCATAACTGAGACAGTAACTTGCCTATACACTTCTCCCCTCTATGAAAATAATAGAGACTTGCAATAAAACTCTAAGCACGCGCCGGAAACATGTTCCGTATAAACGAGAAAAAAACAAAAAAGACCGAATAGACAGCGAGCATGTCATGCGAATCTTCGTTGAACGGAATCGAGTTGCGTGTAATTCAGACATTGACTCCGATTTTCGTCCTACTCCGCAAACGCCCCGTCATGTTACGTCAAAACGTCAGGGGAACACGTGATACGGACGGCAAGCGGCGGATATTTATATCTTAATATATTACGCTACGCATCCTTCGTATTAGTTCCCCACAATACGTTGGTTGAGAAATGTTGTATTTTATTTGGAATGTTCAACGGCACCTATGAAAAGCTTTATGATATGCTCGAAGCAAAGAAATCTAATAATTTAGATTTCTTTGGTTACATCTCTAAATATGTACTTAAATCAATATTAAACGTTACAACTTACGTGAGACACGTTTTACTCACGTGCATTTTTCGGGATTGTTGTTGTTGCTGCGTGTTCAACTCATGATTAAGGGCTTCGTTTGGGTCCGAAACTAGTCGGGCAATCCCGAAAAAAGCACGTGAGTAAACCGTAACTAATCATAAATATTAAACATTCTATTGTAATTTTTAATTAAACTTTAATTTTAAACAATTTTTGAGTTGAAGATAATGTTGGCAAGAAGGAATACTTCATGAAAAGTTTATATCCTACACTTCACCGTAGAAGGCACCTCCGCCTTCCCAGGTACAATATTGCTGACTTGCTATTTATTTCCAAGTTTCGCATTCATACCTTGCCGACAATGGCTAGGAGACAATACTTGTTCAATATTACTTAAAGACTCTTACAGTTTCAGACTGCCACTTTTGGATTCGAAAACTCCAGTCATTTTCTCGATAAAACTATTGGAAATCTTTTAATTTCCACCCCACTGTTAAACTTAACTGGGCGTGAGTTGTATTTTTAATTTCATTTCATTTAAAAAGTGTTAACAAACAGTTATGTTCAAAATATTGAGTTTATACATTTGTTCGAGTTGAAATTGTAGAATAAAACATGTATAGAATATAATTTCATTGAATCTCTTTTTGATAATGTAACGAGGATCACTGTTTTAGGGGATATTTCACCAAAATAACAGTAGTGTAGTCCGTAACTATTCACCAGATAAGCTAAAAGTGACCTAGAAATATGTGAGTTCCTTAAATATGATGTGTTCAATAATCTTGTCAATATCACTATTGATATGGTGGTGAAATGCAAATGTTAGCATTATTAAAGTTAAGAGACAGAATTATCTTAATGAACAGTTAATGATAGATTGAAATACCACCTTAAAGTTTTTTTTTAAATTTATTCATTTTAACTGTATAATAATGTTAATCAGCGCCATCTATGAAACAAAAGTGCGTTAATAGTGCCCATGAGTAAAATCTGAGAGACTTCGCCCACATTCATACATAAATAGGTTCGCGGTACATGCATGCCATGATATGCATGCAGACTACGCGCGACAGCGACCGCTCGACCCTCGATATTTCATGACGGGGACTTTAAACCCATGACATGCCCGCACAAATATCCCGGGCATGCATCCCCGTGGCTTGCAGTGATTAATGCAAACTAACAGGTCAGGCATTTATGAACGGGCTAGCCTGCCCGCGACGTTGTCGGCGTTCAATTATCGGTAACAATCAACTTCCGATATAAATTGATCAGTGAAGTTATTATGGCTTCAGAGGGAGCTGGTAGCTATTCAAAACATGTCAACTACTGATTCAGTTTTGATTAACACGGTTTGGTCAAAATTTAATTATTTCATACATGGAGACTTTGCAACGTCTTAATTTATTCGGCTATTATAATAAATTGTAGAACGCTTATTATCATTGTGTTATGCAAAATTTCGACTAGTGTTAGAGCACTTAAACGAGTCAAAGACTTAAACTTTAAAATACAATTTGTAGTGCCATCGTTTCTCTTCAAACCATTTATCCTAGAGCTCAAAGCCGTTCATTATAATAAAATGAATAATCCAAAAGCGTATTGTACAAAGTCATTAACGCAATAGCTTAGCAAACTGCGATCTAGCAGAGAGCTTAAATTTCCCTTACCTTAAACGTGCTACATTGCCTAACCACTTGGCAGAAATTCAGAAAGCCGCTGCACTAATAAACGGTGCAATGCACCTCTATGTACGACATGCACGTACTATAAAATACTTGGCTTTATTACATACTTTTTTGTGTCCCACAGTGTAAAAAGTAAAAAGTCTTAGCGCACGCAGAATTGTAGTATTGAGTTGGCTTTTTAGAATGGCTTCCGACAAATTGGGTTTGGGTTCTTTATTATCTTTGGTTCAGTACTTTTTCTTTTTCATTGCATATTCATAGTCTACCATAGTCCAATACCTCACTCAAAAAGGGAGGGTATCATAGCTAATCATAACCACACAGTTCAAGATTATTTATTAAAAAAAACATCATATTTTAAGTTAATACCCATTTTTGATATAATGGTTTAATATTCGGTATAGATATTCGTTCTCCTAAAATTAATACACACTACCCACATTTTAGGGAAGCAACCATCCTAAGAGAAAATCTGTTTATTGACATCCTAACATTCGCAGACAGACGACCGACAAATATTTCCTTCTACAGTATATGCAAGTTGTGATCAAAGTGGACTCAAGCTGAAAATAGTGTCATTGCATTTTATTCGGAAAAATACATTCCGACCGCAGTAAAGATGGATTCCGTATTGAGAATACTACCAACTGGAGTCCAATATCCCTCGTGTAGAGATCTAATCTAGCAAGGAACCAGTTCGAACTCTGTGCGCTTAATTTTCTGACCTAATAAATACAAGATTTCGAGATACGAGCTGACCTAGGTTGCCTACTTTTTGAGATTAAAAACTTAATGGGTTTCGTCGATGTTCTGGATAGAAATGGATTTTTGATAAGTGGGTTGTATTTGTACGTAATCCGCCTAAAAACTTTAATACCTACGTCTATCATCTACTTTTAAACGTTGATTTTAGGCAGTTTCAAAAATCTCTTTAAGAACAAAATTGCGCTTGATACCTACTATCAGTATACAAGGTTGGTCAGAAAGGTAAGCTAAGCTGCCGGCAATTTAGTTTATGACTAAAAACTGTTTTACAGCAGATATTTCAAAATCGTTATCACACAAAAATAAAAATTAGTTTTTTATTTTATGAATTCGACAGCGAAAATTGAGCTACTAATGCTTGACCCCAAATATGACCTAAAATGTACAAAGTACGACAGGGTTTGTTTTGAATATTTTTTATGAAATCTTTTACTTTTGTGGAAAGTTGTAGAACAAAAACTCATTCATTATTATTATATTAAATATCATTTCAGATTAGTAGGAACCACCTCACCGACTAACATTGTTAAAATGAACTTGAAGGAAGAAGCTTGAGATATAAAAACAAAAAGGTCCGCTATGTCGTCGAGGTCTCACATATTAAATAACTGCCACAGATATTTATCAATGTATGAAATTCCTTAGGGAGTAATATTTGTAATTCCTCAAAATCTAGGTATTTGTGACTAATCCCAATTCAAAATTTTTAGTATTCCATTTTGGAACCGTTGAGCTCCTGAGAGGAGTACAACCGGAAATTGCCTCGCGAACGCGACATTCTCTCCGTAGGATTATTGTCAATTCGGTACGTCATTTCCGCTTTACGAAAACATCCTGTAATTATTCGGATATTGTCAAAACGTAATAGAGAGAGGGTTGTTAAAACGAATCACCTGCTGAATGTTAAACAGTTATAAATTATTTATCATGTTTTTGTTTAATTTTAACGAGTTCTGTAAATTGACTTGTAAAGAATTTTCAGAGCACATTTCTTGGTTGTTAATTTTGAAAACAAAAAAATCGTTGCCGCGATGTTCAGTAAGAGGTGGATCAGATTATAATGGAATTAAGGCAATGATCAGGAAACTATTAGCGGGGATAAAGATTTATGGGAGCAAGGGAACTCAGCCTTACGTTTAACGACAGGTTTTTAGAGTCGTTCATTAGGCCCGGACTCCAATAAATCGGGGACGAGACGAGCGAAGCGGAGATGTGTTTTAAAAAACTTTCGTCTCCACTCAGCTTAAGTGTAGATGACCACTGAGCGGAGATGTACCATATTTGTATGGCGCGGTGGAAGCGGGGTTGTGAGCTGTTCCCCGCTGAGATTGAGCTGGGCCGCGGTACAAGGCGGAGACGAGATGTGTGCGGTGCCTTTCATGTCAAATCGTACTAAACAACAACGCTCCTCGCACGCAGCTCAGTTCCGCTCTAGTCAGCGTACATCTCCACCCTAGCCAGCACACATCTCCGCTACAGTCTAGCCAGTACGCATCTCCGCACAGTTTCGGTGTATACACCCTAGCTGAAAAACATCTCTTCTCGTCTCCGCTTCGGACGTTTCCGCACATCTCCTATTTGGTGGAGTCCAGGCCTTAGTCCATGTTAATAAAAACACTCATATCAGATTACAGAGAATCAATCCCATAATTAATTAGCCAACAGTTCGCAAGATCGCGTCAAACATTCAAGTGAAAATCATAGACCACAGCGCTCTTACAAATGAGTGTAAAAATTCAACAGTAAAATATCACCTATCCCGGCAATTCGGTTATTGCAATTGCGGTGCTCTGTCACCGCAGGCGAAATGGAATCGGTTCGATGTCAACGCATTGTTCTCAGCCACACTATCAATTATCCTATTGCCACTGACCGAAATAACCAATAAAGCAACGCTCTGAACTAAATAGGGAAGAATTGTGCTATCAACGCTGATTGCAAACTGTAATTTGGAGTTATGCGATTGTTTGTCATTGTATTGATGTATGTTTTAATGGTAGATAGGTGTAGGTCATATTACAAGTGTCTCTTTTAATAATTACTAGCTTTTGCCCGCGGCTTCGCCCGCGTTTATTTAGAATTTGACAATCAACTCTTAACAGACTATTAAAGTTTCCATAATAATATAGGTAATTCAATCATGATTCGAAAGACACCTGGCGCCATCTATGAACGTTATTGTTGTTTTCCTCGGGAACAGTACTTTTTTTCGGTATGAAAGGTACCCTATGTCCGTTTCTGTAACGTATGTATGTATGTATGTGTGTTTCTGACAACGTATATGCAAAATTTCAGAATGATCGGTTCAGTGGTTTAGGCGTGAAAAGATAACAAACAAACAAACTTACTTTCGCATTCATAATATTAGTTAGGATTACAAAAAAATAATAGTAATCGATACAGTACAGAAAGCATTCCTCCTCGACACGTCGCGTATTGTGAAGAGGTTTCGGTCTCTGGAGCCTGTATCCACCAGTAGTTTGGACCCTGTTTTCGATGCAGGTGGACCCCTATTTTTTTTTTTAAATGTATCACTATTTTGTTTTATAAATATGTATTTAAAAATGTAATTGAGAAGAAATAATGTTGAGTAATAATTACTCACTCATTAATTTATAAAAACCACCTATCTTCCAAATGTTATCAATTTGAACGATTCCGGTATACATTTTCGAAACTACTTAATAGAAAAAATCGACTACTCAATTTTTTTTCTTTATATCTCGCGGAGCAATATTTCATTTAAGTGAGTATCTATGAAGTGATGATACTAGAACTAGAGTTTTACCTTTTTATATGAATAAATATTGTAGTTGATACCACGAGTAAAAATAGCGATTCTGAACCTCACAAAAGGTTAACAAAGAAATCGGACAAAAATTTACAGTTTCGTCACGTACGCACGTCAGTCCATCCATCCATCTGCGTGAAACACGCTCCTGTAATTCTTTCATTTTACTATTTTCTATCGGGAAATGCAGAGAAGCGATTGTGCGAACAAATTTTTAAATGAATGTTGATAAAAGCGTAACACGTAAAAACGACACTTGTTTGTGTTTTTTTTTTTCTTGTATTCAAAAATCCTTGTAATGCAATTTACCAATTTACTCGTAATCCTAAGCAGGGTTTAATGATTTTTAGGGTTCCGTACCCACAGGGTAAAACGGGACTCTAATAGACTCCGCTGTCCGTCCGTCCGTCTGTCACCAGGCTGTATCTCATGAATCGTGATAGTTAGACAGTTGAAATTTTCACAGATGATGTATTTCTGTTGCCGCTATAACAAAAATACTAAAAAACCGAATAAAATAAATATTTAAGGCTCCCATACAACAAACGTGATTTTTTTGCCGTTTTTATAGATAATGTGACGGAACCCTTCGTGCGCGAGTCCGACTCGCACTTGGCCGGTTTTTAGTATTTGGACTACCTAATATAACAACTTTATTCAACACTAGCTTTGGCCCGCAGCTTCGCTTGCGTGAAATTCTGAACCCGTTAAGTGACGATTTTCCATGCAAACTTTCATCCCCTATTTAACTCCCTTAGGGGTTGAATTTCGAGAAATCCCTTCTTAGTGGATGTCTACATCACAAAAGGAACCTACTGTCAAAATTTCAAGTTTCTATCCCCAGCGGTTTAGGCTGTGCGTTGATAGATCAGTCAGTCAGTCAGTCAGCTTCTCTTTTTATATACAGGGCTACTGGTAATTCGACGTATTCCTTGCACCACGTTATAGGGGGGCTAATATGCAACAAATTTAACCCCACATATGTTCTACGAAATTCAATGGATTTCGAGATATTGCAATTTTTATATTATTTTCAACAATACACAGAATTCCTCCTTAAACATTATTTAACTATAAAATATCAAGTTGATCGGCTTTGATTATGATATTAGCTTGTAGCTGATACTTTTACGAAACTTTCTGCGTATTTAACTGTTCTTAATGACCATCCAATTGAAAGTAATCATTAAAAGTTAAATAAGTGTATTAGAAAATCATCGAGGTACACGATAAAGAATGATGTTTATCTCAAAAATTTATTATGACACTAAGTGTACAAAATGCAAGACAACCATCCTTATTTAATCAGCTATCCAACGAGGTATAGACGTTCAAAAAATATTTAGAAACTAATGTAAAAATGTCTTGTAATACTGACAAAGGCGATTTCTGAAAAATCTCTACAAGCACGCAGGTGGCCCGCTAAGTGCAATTCATTGCATAATCCTCGCGTAGAGATTAAACAGCAGTCTGTCGGGCACCAACTGTCCTCTAAATGTCAGGATTAGATTAGGTCAGGTCGTTAGGTTATGTTTGGTCAGGGTTAGGTAGGTTAGGTTAGGACCTAAGTGTGCGAGGGAACACCGAGGTGGTTTTAGTCAGTAAGAGCCTGACAGACCCCTCTGCCCACCCCCAGTACGGAGGACATCCATGAGGATATCAAGAAGGCAAAAAAAAAAATGGTCAGGTTAGGTCGTTAGGTTAGGTTTAGGTTAGGCCACAACTTCGATGCCCTGGGATCTGGAGGCGAGGGCCCTCGCGCTGAGATATCGCCAAAGCGAGGAGGCGCTTGAGCGGAGTGGTCTCCGCCAGATCCTAGTGGCTGTGGAGGGAACGACTTGCGCAACCCAACGCAGGGCACGCCGCATTAGTGGCGATAAGACCCGTAATGGAGGAGTGGCTGGAGAGGCGGCATGGCAACCTCAGCTTCCAGATGACGCAGGTGCAGGTATGTCAGCGCGGGGGCCCTCGCCTCCAGATCCCAGGGCATCGAAGTTGTGGCCTAACCTAAACCTAACCTAACGACCTAACCTGACCATTTTTTTTTTTGCCTTCTTGATATCCTCATGGATGTCCTCCGTACTGGGGGTGGGCAGAGGGGTCTGTCAGGCTCTTACTGACTAAAACCACCTCGGTGTTCCCTCGCACACTTAGGTCCTAACCTAACCTACCTAACCCTGACCAAACATAACCTAACGACCTGACCTAATCTAATCCTGACATTTAGAGGACAGTTGGGGCCCGACAGACTGCTGTTTAATCTCTACGCGAGGATTATGCAATGAATTGCACTTAGCGGGCCACCTGCGTGCTTGTAGAGATTTTTCAGAAATCGCCTTTGTCAGTATTACAAGACATTTTTACATTAGTTTCTAAATATTTTTTGAACGTCTATACTTCGTTGGATAGCTGATTAAATAAGGATGTTTGTCTTGCATTTTGTACACTTAGTGTCATAATAAATTTTTGAGATAAAAATCATTCTTTATCGTGTACCTCGATGATTTTCTAATACACTTATTTAACTTTTAATGATTACTTTCAATTGGATGGTCATTAAGAACAGTTAAATACGCAGAAAGTTTCGTAAAAGTATCAGCTACAAGCTAATATCATAATCAAAGCCGATCAACTTGATATTTTATAGATAAATAATGTTTAAGGAGGAATTCTGGGTTTTATTAAAAATAATATAAAAATTGCAATATCTCGAAATCCATTGAATTTCGTAGAACATATGTGGGGTTAAATTTGTTGCATATTAGCCCCCCCTATAACGTGGTGCAAGGAATACGTCGAATTACCAGTAGCCCTGTATATAGATGACAGGTTAAACCCATGTTAAAACCATGAACTTTGGTCATTCTGTTCAACATTTACTATGGGATAAACAACGAATGCATAAAAAAAAAACTGTTGTTCCACACGTTTTGTCCACAACCTTGATTACTTAGTATACAGGATTATTGATAAAACACTAACAACCTCATGGGATCATTATACTCATCATTATGAACAACTTTTACAATGGGGACAAAGCGGAAATCGCGATAAAACGAAATCAGCTGTTCCCTACATTTGAAAGCTGAAATCTGAAATCGCGAAAAACAACAGCTGTTCCCTAAATTTTGAAGAGATAAGCGAACATAAAATGTAGGGAACAGCTGATTTTTTTTATCGCGATTTCCGCTATTTCCCCATTGTAAAAGTTGTTCATAATGATGAGTATAATGACCCCTTCTTAGTGTTTTACCTACAACCCTATAAAACAGCAGATTTCTTTTCCACAAATTCTGTTTTTCTCTAGGTAATAGTTGTACAGAAAGCAAAGTTCATGGTTTTCGGATGTAAAGGGATTAACTAGTCATTCTGTAAAGCCAAAGAATATAAAACCATTTTTACAAAATAAATAAAATAATATGAAATGTTCTCTCGCGGCCTCTCCGGTGACCTCCACTTCCACGTTGACATATTTTTGACGCGTCGCGAAATGTAAAGAATATTACAAAGTTATATAATCCGTCATAAAAATAGTCCAATAAAACTTACTAGAATTCCATATGTTCTACAAACGACGTAATCCAAATGAAAATGCATACATGCATGACATTTAAAAAACCGTTTGCAGTCCTTTTTGTACAATCAAACCTACTAGGAATTACAAAGGGTGACACTCGATTATTAATTCTCAGAAGGATTTACATGTTGTGAAGTTTACTGTGTTCCGTCGTGTGTATGTGAGAGCCAGAGGCGTGTAGGGGAATTCCGCTATATCTCTGTTAGGCCTCATTTACGGAGACGCGGGGCGTCGCGCGTCGCGTTGTGCCGCGCGGCCCGCACTGAATTCAAACGATATCAATCAATCAATATGGCGTTGTATGAGAGCGTTTACGGAGAAGCGATTTTACACGCGTTTGCTTGAAATGCAGGCGGAGCCCGCGGATGGCATCGCCGCGTCGCACGCGACGTTTATCGCGGCGGCGCACGCAGCGTTGCGACCAGCTATTCCTGCAATTCTCCGTCCACTGTAAAACGTAGCGTCAACCGTAGCGGGGCCCGCGGCATCGCACGCGCCGCGTCTTTATAAACAACATCGTACTTTGCCATTATGTTTGTGTTTGCGCGTGTGATGATGCGGGCCACTGCACGCGCAGCCGCTCCGTAAACAGAAAAATCGTACGACGCGCCGCGAGACGCAACGCCTCTCCGTAAATGAGGCCTTACTTGGACTCGTGTGTCGTCTCGAGACCCTGTCTACGCTTTCCATCAGGTGCGCGACTAGGGCTAATCGCGACCAAGTATAAGAATAAACAAATATAAAACGTACAGCTATGTAGAGACAACTAAATATAACCGTATTGTTTAAATTAATATCATCAAAATAATTATTAAATCACTTATTGCATCCCTCCTCCCTTTGTTAGGCCGGTATTCCACTTATCAAATATCTTTGTCCAATATCGATGTCCAATATTTGACCACTTTTCTTTTCTTTGAAATTCTTCATTAAAATCTTCCAATTTCTTTGATCAAATGCACAATTTCTTTGATCAAACGAACATTGGACAAAGTTATTTGATAAGTGGAATACCAGCCTTATGATTGTGGACGTGGAATAGTGTCCACCGTAAAGGCATGTTACAGTGGTCGTGGTTACTACTTCATGTATTTTAAAAGAAAAGTAATACGTATTTTTGACGTTGATTTAAATTGTTACATAATATATTCAAGACTTATGTTGTTTTTAAGGTTTTCTCCCTCTTAATATTATTTAGTTTTCATTCGCAGTCGATAGCTATGTGATAAACGTCGTTTAAATTAAGGAAATAGTTCATACATCCACCTAATTTATTGCGAAATTTATTAAAAACGTATTACATTTTCGCCACTAAATTAAGTCTTTAAACAATTTGTTTTGGGGATAATCTCTGAGTAAAGTATACAAGATTAGCCGTTAAATAAATTTCTTGGACACTAAAATTTAGAAGCCTTTTAAGCGTCGAGATGTTAATACATTTCAAGAGAACAAATTATGAGTATGAGTCCTATTTTGTACTAAAATAATTAATTTTGTAAAGTTGTTTGATGTCTACCAAAAGTAGATGTATCGTTCAAGTATAAGTGTTATGATTATTTACGAGGCATATCAGATACCTGTACGCGATAACTGCTAATCGAATTATTATACAGTTCTAAACTAAGTTATAATCGAATATGATATTAATTATATTAATGTGGCAATCAGGGCAAGCGATAAAGGCTGTAACAGACTGTCAATATTAACTGCGAAGAATAATGGCAATAATGTTTGCTGTCATTAGCTGATCATTACTCACTTTGACGGTAAATTACAGATAACCTTGACCTTGTGATCGGGGAAAGTTACATTTACGAAGACTATACAGGGTGTAAACGAATTCATGTAATTCCTTCAAACCGCGTGATTTACTAGTGATACAGATTGACCAAGCACTGTTTTTTTTCAGTTTCAGCAAAAATACTTTTTCATAAAAATAACATGATTTTCTGTTTCTGAGTCATTTTAGGGACCCAAGTTAACTGACTGCTCGGAGCGATATCGTGCCTGTCAGCTGTGTCGCCGTGCTTTCATTCATTTATGCGTGGCGTCGAAATGTTCTATCACATAAAATCATTTGCATATTTTTGCTTATTTTTTATTGAAACCACCTCATAAGGTGGTTTAGATACGATGACTCTACAGCAAGAAAAAAATGTTTTATTTTTTTATTTTACGTCAAGCTAAATCCGGTGCGGGGTTAATCTATATCATTAATAGATCATGTGGTTTGAAGAAATTACACGAATTCGTATACACCCTGTATACTTACGAAAGAATGTGATGAACTTCATAAAGTGTAAAGAACGCTGAAAAGCCTGAACGAGGGGTTTTCATTAAACAAAATGCTAGTAAGAATAAGCAAAGATGCATGTTTGACTTCCTCTGTTTGGTTTAGTGGTCACAATCACGAATGCTGAGCATGAGGGGTTCGATCCCCAGGTCGGGCAAAGTGTTATTGCGTTTTTCCATGTAAAACTTTGCAGTCGCTGCCCGGAGTTTGGATTTGTGCCCGGTTTATGACAATAGGCTCGCCCCCTATTACATGGGCCTTAGGATGCCTTTCCACCAGAGATTTGCTATGCAGCTACGCTGCGAGAATGTAAAAGCTAAGCTACGAAACTATGTGACCGTTTCCACTGATGCTAAGCTATGTAGCGGAGCGAGTAGGATGTGCTATGAAACGCGCGCCTACTGTAAATACACTGCTCTGCGCATAGCTACACCACTCGCGACCATCCATATCACGCATCCACAGCACGCATCCTTCCATATAAAAAACGTAGCTTAGTTGAATCAGTTTCCACCAGTGCTATGCTATGTGGACCAATTAATGTGATTGGTGGATATCAAACCCATAGCAACGTTGCATAGCACATCTCTGCTGTAAAAGGAGGGCTCCTGGAGGGCACCCGGCACTGAACGTGTTAAGGCTGCTTTTCCACAAGAGATGAGCCATGCCGGGTGCCCTCGTGGATGGCTCATTTTAAATGCAGGTTTTTCTTGGAAAATTCACCGTCATTAAACAAGCAAACACCTATTTTACGACGTAGTAGCGTATTTTTCAAGGTTTTTAACCTAATGCCAGGAACCCTCCTCGAGGGTTCACTCTTAGTGCAAACGTAATGCCGAGGACCCTTCTGGAAAGTCCGCTAGCAATATGTATGGCGGGATTGCATATGAGTTCTATGAAAAGTGTGGCGGACTCGAATGTGTTAAACATAGCGACGAAACGAGGGTATACTATATACCTCTGCCCTACCCTTTGGGGAATACAAGCGTGATGTTATGCACGTTTAATAATAATGTATTGATAAAATGCTAAAAAAAGCAAATATCTTGATTTAGCACACGAGGTTGTAGACATGTGGGATGTTGACTCAGCAGTCATTGTGCCGATAGTCGTTACAGCCAATGGCTTAATAGCCAAGAGCCTCGACCAACATTTCATAAGGCTCTCGTTAGGTAGCTGGATCAAGGGTTTGATTCAGAAAGCGGTACTTCTGGACACGGCGCGTATTGTTAGGAAGTTCCTCTCTCTGGAGCCCTGACCGCCGGCAGCTTGGACTCTGTTCCCGATGCCGGTGGGCTACTATTTTTATATTGTTAAATGTTTTTTATAGAAATATTTAAAAATGTAGATTATAAGTTAGAAAAATGAATAAACGGAATATTAATGTATTGGTTGATAGGTACGAATATTCCGCATTTCTGAGAAATTTACTCGTTTATTTTTTCATAAGTTTGACACATAAAAAACGCGGTTCACGTTGAACTTTTAAAGTTATAAATATGCACTGTATACAGTGCATGAATGCGGTTCATGTCTAAGACTCCGTGCTGTGACGTAATCATACTTCGTGTATGTATCATTATCGCCCTTTGCCTTTGAGAGACATCTTAACGCTTACAAAGCGTTACATGTAGAATGTTCCTTTGATGACATAGTCATAGTGGCTTAGTTTTAGAAATGCTTGACTGGTACGGGTATGAAACTCACACTCGTATTAAACTCACATGTGACATTTCCATTTTTAATTCACGCCAGCAACTCATAAGAGAAAAAAGAAATTCGTTTGAAAATGCGGTCTTTTTTGCAATTCGAAAAACTAGTTTCCAGGTCAAAATGATGACTGCATCAGGAAAAAGTTCTCTCTTTTCTGCAACTCTTAAGATTTTTTTGCATTAGATTTTCGTTTGATAATTTTAAGTGGGAGGGAAGATGGCTTAATTTGATTGAGATAAGAAATTGCAAGCAAAAAGGATTGAATTTTTCTTAAATAAAAATACTCATACAGTCTACAAGATCGAAATTTGATTGCAAGCGATTAGAACTGTCGCGTGTGAAAACGCAGTTTTTATCAACGAATCGGCCAACTAATTGTCTTTGCGTGATCGTATCGCGGCCGGTGCCTGAAATATTGCTCAACTGGCACATAACTGCACCACTAATAATAAGTTATAAACTTGCCCTTTAAAATTACTGATCGAAATTGTATGGTAGCTAATGTACGCCTGATTTTTCGACGAACTACTCGTAGTAGAGCAAAGCGTAGTATAATGTCACGTTGAGTGTATAGGTACCAAATCTGCCGTTTTATCTCTAAAAGAGCGTAAAGTGACATTTTGTCTTTGAGTTTTATAAACTACATAAAAGCGCAACATTTTCTCTATCGACCAGTCTGATCCGTATTTTTCTATCATTTGTCAATTACGAGATCCAGAGATTTTTACTGAAACATTACCATATTGTACCATACAATATTGTAGATGGTCAAATTTCAGTACAATAAAAGCATGTCATAAAAACAAAAACTTTAATTTTAGAACCTGTATTAGTCCTGTAACTCATTAAAAGTTATACAATGAGCTTAAAGTATCCCAATAGTTTGGTATAATCAAAAACATCTGTATGTCTTCAGAATTTCTAGGGACAACACTTTCGACGTTTTTGCTCATAACTCTAAATTAGGTTTAGTCACTTAACGGCCTTTTAGAGGTAGGACGGCAGAAATATAGTCATACAAGCGTATGTCTTACGTTCATATAACTTAATTAATAATCTTCTCGCTGGCCTGCCAGGCCTTGAATAAACACAATTTGATTTTCTCGTATCCAGTATCAAAGGTAAACATGGTATTTATAAACAGTGCCGTAAGTGGCGCTTCCTGTCTTGAAGGCAACTTTATTGAATGTGTTAGCCTGTCCGGATATTAAGTTAAATTCTTCCGGTCTTGTAATGAACACTTTTTATTTCTTTAGTCAATACTAACTTGGCTAATGGTGGGTTATGTTTTAAAGTGGTCCGTAAGTGGCACTTCATATAATGGAACCAATTGTTAGTACCGACTAGGTTTATATCTATAACAAATCTTTGATCAAGCTAAATCACTATGACTTAATTTTAAAATTATAATATTTTTATCTAATAAAAGGTTAGTCGGAAAGAGGGTAATAATCTGAAAGGGTGTTAAAGTACCCATAAAATGAGTAACTTTTGTTCTACAACTTTCCCCAAAAGTCAACAGTTTAAGAGAAATTGCTGTTCAAAGATTTCATAAAAAATACGCTCAAATCGATCTATCCTTAGGTATGATCAGCTGTGTTTAGATTTTAGGTCATATTTGGGGTCACGAATCAGAAGCTCCATTACTACCTGAATTCGTAAGTAAAGAAGGGAAGAAGATTTTTTGAAAAAACTAAAATGAAAATTATTTTTTATCGAAATAAAAATTATCGAATTTTGAAATTTTAACACTTGTTTTTTTTTTTTTAGAACGTTGCCCCACTCTAACATTTCTCTTGTATCGTGGGTGCGTTTACAGACACAAATCTCACAAACAAACGCCCAGACCCGGAACAACCATCTGTAGGCCATACAAATTTTTGTTCCGTGTGGGAATCGAACCCACGACCCGTAGCGCAGAAGGCAATTGCTTAGCCACTGCACCAAACGTGTCGTCAAATGGGATTTAAAACAGTCATCAGTGATACTTTAAGTGGCTTTCGGATTAGTACCCCCTTTCCGACTAACCTTGTATAATACCAAGCCGTAAAAAAGGTACTTAACAAAAAAGCCCCAATTTCATTAACATCAAAATTAATCAAAACACTCTTTAAAAACAGGTTCAAACAGAAAACAGGTACTACTCTCCCCTTTCAGATGGCGAAAACAAACATAGTACGTTCGCCGTGTACGTATGGGAGGCCGTTTTAATTTTTTCCCTTGTAGCAATAACATTCTACGCGCTTTCCCCTTAATTAATGTGAGGAGAGTCGAGTAAATTTAGCATCATAACAAAGTATTGTTTCAACTTGCAGCGTATATTGGTATGTTCTCCCTCGTGTTTTCTGTTCTGTATATTTTTACTACTGGACACCAAACAGTGTGTATTGTCGATTTATTTTAAATGAAATTACGGTTTATGTTTTCTTTGCGCGTAGTAGTAAACCGATGTCAACATTCGTAAAAATATGTATTACAAGTGTATATGTATACATGTACATATTACATTAGTTACGGCAATTATAGCTCGAGAAATGGTCTATACGAGTATCATGACATTGTGTGGTATTAACACGTTCTGTTCAAAAATAAACCCAGATAAGTTCTAATATTCCTACCTACTAACCTTCAAAAGGATCGCAAACCGAGCAGAAATTGTATAACGTAAAAAACTTCTCTCTCCCTAGTTTTCGGTAAATTTCAGCTGTATAAAAAGAAAAAAAACACCAACAAATAAAAAATATAAACAACTGGGACACAAAATTTCCCCGCGCTGAATCTGCTTACTCATAATTACCAGAGTTTTTAAATACGAAAAATAAAAACATGGTCGTATAAAGTAGGACGACGGATCTAAGACCTCTGAAAAACGAGCCAGCATTATTTATTTGCGGGCCCTCTTTCGGTTTTAATTCGGATTTATGTATATACATTAAAGAAAGAGGCTTATATCCCCGGGCTTGTGACATGGACGTTCTTGTGTGCTTCTACCTTTACTTTTTCATAATAAGTGCGTTTAAAAAGCATTCTGGTGGAAATTTAATAAAACGATATTTAACACGCTCAGTACATGTTTGACAGTTCTTGTTATTTATCTTTGTCCGGTGACCTTAATGCTTGTTATACGTTCTCCTGTTTAGTTTTAGACACCTGATGTTATAAACAAGCCACCTCATAATCACAATCTGCTATTATCGATGCCAATTTTGTATGTAAAATATCACTGGTTTTAACCAAGAATGAAAATTGACTAGTCCACTATTAAGTATGTATTACAATAAAATTCCTTGGTTATCGTAGACCAGAGCAAGCAAATTCCATACATGCCACTGCCGATACTAAAAAGTTAAAGGCAAGACCAAAATAGGCAATAAGTAGCGTACAATATCTATTAATAAGGGCCTATTCACACGACGCACACGTCAAACTCCACGCGTTTTTTATTGTATGGAGTTTGACGTTCACGCGCGTTGACAGCGCGTAAAAAAGATGCCGTGTGCATAGGCTTTAAAACACACAGAACAGACGACAGCACATCAAGCAACCCGAAACTGCCAAATTTTCCCAAACAACCTTGAACTTAATGCTTTTGCGATAAAGATGAAAATCTATTAAAGAAATTTGACAGATTGTAGTAGCTTTTTGTGCTGGCGTACATAGTATACCTATATAACAATTTTCAAAGTTAGGCAAATTACGTAAAGTCTATAATGATTAGTAAACCTTTTACGGAAAAGTGAAAAATCCATTTTTTGTTCCCATAACTTCGCGATGGCAGGTAGATGGGAAAACCATGTCGAAAGCGATTTCGAAGCTCTATATCTCGTTACGAATGACGTGTCAGTGAAAAAACCCGCGAAATTTTATGACAGAAGGTAAATGTAACATAAAAGTACTATACTCTGTTCAACGAAAGATGAGTCTTGACATAGCGGTCATTTCGTAAATTGTAGCCGTAAGGAGACTGCTGTCAAAAAAACGTAAACCGTAATGTAATCCATGTTTTGTTCTTTTTTAGGGTTTCGTACCCAAAGAGTAAAACGGGACGCTATTACTAAGACTCCGCTGTCCGTCCGTCCGTCTGTCACCAGGCTGTATCTCATGCACCGTGATAGTTAGATAGTTGAAATTTTCACAGATGATGTACTTCTGTTGCCGCTATAACAACAAATACTAAAGAACAGAATAAAATAAACATTTAAGGGGGGCTCCCATACAACAAAAGTGATTTTTTGCCGCTGTTCGTCCGCCCGTCTGTCACCAGGCTGTATCTCATGAACCGTGATAGTTAGACAGTTGAAATTTTCTCAGATGATGTATTTCTGTTGCCGCTATAACAAGAAATACTAAAAAACAGAATAAAATAAATATTTAAGGGGGCTCCCATACAATAAACGTGATTTTTTTGCCGTTTTTATAGATAGTGGCACGGAACCCTTCGTGCGCGAGTCCGACTCGCACTTGGCCGGTTTTTTTATATTTGATGTTCTTTGTATGGTAACGTTTTATACAGAAACGTCAGAACTCAGTATCTAACGTTGAAAAGGGTATAGTGGTCGAAATCGAAAGTTCACTGGGCCTAAATAGTACAGTGAAGGTATGAGTTTTACAAACTCCATTCTAAAATAAAATTCCAGAGATAATGTCACTCACGAAGTTATGCACACAAATTGTTATATTTTGTTATAAGGTTAAACCTCTTTTGCTTTGATGCGACATAAATAGAAGTGTACTTATGTCATGTCAAAGGACGATCCCCAAAAGACCCGGCGAAGTATTTTGACGTCAAAGTGACGTTTGCGCACTGGATAATACAGAAAATTCCTTTGCGACCTGCGACAATCGATGTTTTTACAAATCAGTTAAGTGACATCTCTGTTATGTAGCTTTGTCAGTGCTACAAAGTAGAACTAGCAGTACTAACGTGGTAGTGTGTGTAACTGTGTATAAAATAGTTGGATCCCTGTGTCCGTCAGATTTCGAGGCTTTGACGTGCACCCGATGGCGAATACCATTGGTCGTGTCAAAGGTTTGCCTCCGCTTATCGTTTGCGGCATCGCTGCGTCGGGGCAGCCCACATATCTACATGTCAATGCAAACGTCAGCTGACCTTTTGACACATCAATACAATTGAATTAGACGCTTAAAATAATCAAGAATATTTACCTAGGTGCTCTAGTATAGTTGGCTCCTAATTTTTAGCCTACACAAAATAATCTAGATTCCCGGCAGTGTGTCAAGCCCAGTTCGGAAAAGAAAGGGCAATACAATTCGTGCGTTTCATTATACACGAATCATTTCAAGCTACTTTCGACAAGTTTTCAAAAGTCATTTTCTATTTATATAAAATTCAAAGTTCTGACTGACTGTCTGAGATATCAACGCACAGCCTAAACCGCTGGGGTTAGAAACCTGACATTTTGACACTAGATTCCTTTTAAGACGTAAGCATCCAATAAGAAGGGATTGTTGGAAATTCAACCCCCAAGGGTTTTAATAAATAATAAAAAAAAAGAAATAGGGGATTTAATTTTGTATGTAAGTCAGTCATTTTTGAAGTAAGAAGCATGAAATTAAATATTAAGGTTTCTGGTTAGAAATAAATGTAGACGTGATTGAGCTTTTTTTGGAAATTCAACCCCGGAAGGGGGTGAAATAATAATAAAGGGTTGAAAGTTTGTACGAGAAATCTGGTACTTTTGAAGTAAGAAGTAGGGGACAAATTTACTGACTGGGTGACTTATCTATCGACGAACAGCCTAAACCGCTGTGGTTAGAAACTTGAAATTTTGACAGTAGGTACCTTTAATAACGTAGACATCCATTAAAATTTTGAATTGGAGATAGAGTTTCCAAAAACCCGTCCGGTTTTTCGAAATTCTACCTCTAAACGGGTGAAATGGGATGTTAACGTATTATATGAAAATCCTTATTCCATGGGGTTATTAACTAGAAATTTTATCCAAACACTCTTTAGAGTAAATACTCAGATTATAAAACAAAAGGCAGATAGACTGTACTGAACCATAATGTGAGGCACGTTTGTAGACATGTGTGCTTGACAGCACTATAAGAACACGTTGCCTCTTTGTGCGTGTACGGTTGCCATGATAATGACAAAATTCCCATAATATTTCATTATATTAAATAAACAAATTACTGTCTCCGAAAAATGCAGATACATACAGAGTTATACGTATGTATATAAAGTGAATCTCTGCCGTTGAGTCAGATTGTATTTTAATGCAAGTACCTACTTTAGAAATTTACTAATCTCAGATTACAGAATAGAAGATGATAAATAGAAATATTTTGTGGATTTATGGCAGTCATTTAGTATAGTCGTGAATGGTTGTAATTATGTTTTTGATAGCTATATTTACTTTATGTTGGCAAATCGACTGACGTACATGATTATTATTAGAGACAGACAATACATTAAGTAGTTTTAGTTACGAAGACACATACAAACGGACACACATACCTACAAACATACCAACCAAAAAACGTGATAAATAAAACACTATAATCGAAATAAATATTTTTGTAAATCGTTATTCCTGTATTCTTTACTTATTTCCTAACTTAGGGGGTAAATGGTTTCAATATAAACAAGCAACACCGAATGATTTTTGTTAAGGTTTTGTGTTCCAAGATGTCACTAATAATAATCACGTAAAATAATATCCAAATAGATAAATAATCAATAAAACCTATGAAAAGATACTCCATCTTCTTTATTTTGTTTTTAGGAACAGTTTTTGCAATGTTTATAAACGCAAGATGGCATTACTATCATAAATATTAAAATTATCGATGACGTCCTAACAATGCGGCGCTTCGTGTCATACTGACTCGAGATTGTATTCGCTTTTGAATTTGTATTTGCTTTTTTGGCCGCACTCACGTTGTTCCTGTCACTCTATCTGCCTTCTGTTTTATAATCTGAGAGTAAATAATAAAAGATGGACTTTTTGAATTTTATAACTACACTAAAAGGGGACTTAAAATGGGTTCAAAATTTCACGAAAGCGAAAAGCTAGTGTAGTAGGTATAAAATAAGAAAATTTTGCGAACTTGGCCCCTTTTACACATTGTTTTTGGTGGGATTAAAGTTATAAAACATGCATCAGATGTAGGTTTAGCAAACTTTAGCTTTTAATAACATTAAAAGCGCAGACTGTAATTAATTAAGTCACTATATTATTCTATTGAACTGTCGCTTTCCTTTACGTTACCAAGTCAATTGAAACTGACATTTATTTTGTTTTTGCATCCATATTAGAATAATATCTGCAGCCCTCGTTAACTTTTGTCCGTATTCTCAACATTTATTCATGCTCCAAGACGCCTTGTATTTATAAATCAAGGAGTATTTATTTTAAAATATATTTACACCACATTTCTTTCTGAGTGTGGTTTTTAGGGTTCCTTACCTTGAAATGATAAAACGGAACCCTTATGGGATCACTTTGTTGCCCGTGCAGTGACCTGCTTCCTAATTGCGCAAAACACTTGCAAGCGCTATGGCTTCGATTTTGACAATACAACAATAATCATTGTGGTACGTAGTTGTGGAGAAGTAGGATTGTTGAACTTACGTTGCTATGGAAATTGTTGACCTGTCAAACTTAAAGCCACAGCGATTACGAGTATGTTGCGCAATAAGAATGCCGATCTGCTGTTGAAAGGCTCACTAAGATTTGGAAAGATCACAGCATTACGAAAACCACAAAGGCACGACTAATACGAAGTCTAGTCTTTACAATCTTTCTTTAGTGCTTATACACGCATATAACGCATATACATAAAGGAAGCGGATTGCAGCCGCCGATCCGCCAGCGCTTGTCGGTGCTGGTCCACGCAGTTAGTCGGCGCAGGTAGTCTCTATACTGTGTGGCGAACCAGTGCCGACGAGCTCCGAACTTCGCCGACAAGTTCCGACCTGCTCCGGTCGGCGCTGGTTAGCTGTCATTTGTTGCTTTATTGGCAAGGAAACAAGGCGTGTTTTTGTTTAAAAATGCCAGCCCCTGCTTCTACCCGCTTCCTTTATGTAGCGGTTACCTGCACGGACCAGTACCAACAAGCGCTGGCTGGTCGACGCCGGTTACCCGCTTCCTTTATGTATACGCCCTTACTTAGCTGAGACGTGGACATTCAACTTAAAAAACCAAAAAAATACAATGCACTTGAGATGTGTTGCTGGAGGCATCAAGCGTATTTCCCGGACTACGCACCTTACCAATGTGTCGATCTCGAAAGAAAATTCTACTTTACGGTCTACTATACACCAGTGCGCTTTCATGTTCATCTTGCGCTTTCAACGTTCAATTCCTGTTGCGTCAAGCGCATGCAATATTGATTGCCATAAGACGCATGCAGCTTATCGTCTACACCGGTGCGCCTCGGTCAGTCGTCAGTCGACATACAATAGACGGATTAGCGTGCGCTAGGGGCATGCGCTTTTGTCGAACTAGTATTATGGCATGCGCTATGGCGCTTCACGCATGCTTCAGACGAAGACGCAAGATGAACATGAAAGCGCACTGGTGTAGACATAGCTTTAGGGTGTGAGTCTACTCGCACGCTCTTTTTGCCTCGTTAAAGATCAGAAAGGACAATTATTTGTGTCTGTTTGTCCTTGACTTTGATTTTGCGGATAAGTAAAGGTCATTTATCACATCAAAAGAAACTACGACCCATATCCATGTTTAAGAGAAAGTCTTTAGAAACTTGCGTAGTTTAGACAACTTTTATAGATTACTTGGGATGTTCGTGCAAACTTTCTGTCTTTTAATATCTTTGTAAATTTTCCAATTTAGGCTAGCTTTTTTTAATACGAATTCTGTTTGCAATTATAATATTTAGTTGCAAATAGATAGCCGCTTGAACTATAAGATAATCTTTGTAAGATACCTAATATTAAGATTAGATCACTGCATATTGTAAATGGGAGCACAATGCAGCCATTAATGTAATATGTTTAATTAGATATATTGATGATAACAGTCTTGGGTTCCCATACTATTATGGCCGAGCCTCATTTTGCTGACACAAAATATCCCTATCGAAATGTAAATTATTATTAGTACTTGTTTTTTGTTTACACTAACCTGCATTGTTCTCGCATAATTTTAATTTTAAGCACCACATTGTATCAATAACTACCCGACATAGAAATAATATGTACAACATAAAGTCCTTGAACCCGATTGTACATATGCCAGTAGGTCAAGCTATCCGAAACTGTCAAATTTTCCCAATCAACCTTGAACCTAATGCTTTCGCGATGAAGATGAAAATCTATTAAAGAAATTTGACAAATAGTAGTAGCTTGATGTGCTGGCGTCTATACATAAAATTATTTTAAAAGAGTATTCATGGAGTTTCTTGCCGGCTCTTCTCCATAGGACCTACTTTTTGGAACCGTGCAACTAAATTGTCGAGACGTTTCTTAAGTGCATGTACTGTGCCTATTCGAAATAAAACTTTGAATTTGAACGTTTTATAGAAAACGTAATTTTAAACATATCCTTTCCAAAACGCAGCACCAAACTGTACCAAATATACCAAAGTATTCAGTGTGACGTACGTACTTATACATCTTAACTGAACAGATTGTATTTTAAGAGGTTTTCTTTAATGTCCCAAATAATAACGGTCAATTTGCAAGCTACGGTGCTGTTCATTGCGAATTCGCAAATGGTCTGATGGCTCGTTTGATATTTCTTCCATTAGGAGCAAATTAAAAAACTTCACCACTCGTAAAGTATAAAACTTTCTTCGCATCATCGTTCTTCTGTGAGTGGAAAATGATGTCTTCATTAGCCCAAACTTAATGTTTGTACTTTTTACGTGTAGTTTTAAGTGTGTGATAGTGATGTTCTTAACAAAAGTTTACAAGTTGAATTTGATGTGAGTAATAATAATAACAGAAATACGTAGCTTTTCTAGGATTCAAAAGTAAAGAAACCGTTGCTTGCGAAACATTCTTTTGCTTCATTTGCTTTAAAATTTCCTTAAAATTACTTTGAAGGCCATATCACCAATGTATTTCTCTGATAAAACAACGTTTACCTAAAATTCTAGCTCAGTTTTCTAGTAAGGGCCGATTTTTCAATCGTCAGATAACTTTTATCTGGGGAATAAGTTTGACGTTTTGACAGCTTCTCTATAGAAAATAAGTCAAACCGTCATATTTATTCCTTGGATAAAATTTATCTGACGATTGAAAAATCGGCCCTAAGTAGAGTAGATTGTTTAACCACCGAATCAATGGTGAACACCAGCATACGAAAACAAAAATAATTGAAGCATAAAAATGGCATGTTCAACAGATTCTTAAAACAAAATGAATGTTTCACGATCAAAGGTTTTGTTTGCCCTACATACAGAATTTAAATGGTCAAACTATAGGTAAAGCGGAGTTGAAAATACGCACGTGTTTGTTTTCATTTCCAATGGTAATAAGGGGTGAAACGGGGGAGAACCGTACCGTTCGAGAGTTCGGCTAATATAAAATGTGCTTTGAACCGCACCTGTACATTGTGGACGTTGCGATCGACGTATTCAAACTCTGTGCGAATCGCATGAATAGACCTTTCAGCGAGCAATTTTTAATGTACCAATCTTCCGTCGGGCAGGCTGCAAGTCGCTAGCAATATCCAGCGGATCGATCCAGTTCCGCTATGAAATGCGGGGCGATGCAGTGACTCCTTTGTGATACGTAGTTATTGGGCCCAATACAATGTCGGCACGATCTGTTCCCAGTTTGTATGACGTTGCTGTTCCTTAGAATCGTAATAAAATTTTGCGCATCGTTTTCTACCTCTGTCATTTCTTCATTTTGTTGCGACATATTGGATTTCCGTTATGTTCCATGTTGTTTTGCTCGTCGTTTCGAGATCATCTGTCATAATTCGATGTGCTATTATGGTGATATTGGATTCACTTTCACTTTGTTGTTATTTTGTTTTACTATTATTGTATACATCATTTCTAAGTATACATACACTTAAGTGTAGATGACTCACTTATTGTTAATTCATACTCTTGTATAAATTGACAATAGGTCATCTTCAATACTTACATTAATTCCTAATATTCATGTATGTATGTGTCGCTTCTATAAGAATATTTTATCGGAAATATTGTTATGGTTTAATGTTTCGATGGTATCATGTTTAACATGTTCAAAAGAAAAGTAGTTAGTAATAAATAGTCATTTATATTCGACTTTAAAAATAATTCAATCACAAAATAAGTTAAGCCCTAAATATTAAAATATTCGCATCGTCAACACCTATCAGTAATTCAGTATGCTATCTGAGTACTACACAGCTTTTACGTAAAATTTGTGCAAGGTAAAAATATTATTATTGAATCAATTTACCCGAACGGATATCGATGTGAAATCATGCAGATAAACGGAATCGAGGGTTCTGCATCCTGATCCCATGCCTGGTTACTTAAAATCGCATGTATAATTTAAAAGGAGTGGCTGACACACCACATTTACCATGTGGAGAGTAGGGAGATCGCACGTCCCCGATAACGCAGATAAAACGGGGGAAGCTGTGCTCTAAGGATTTATCACCGGGTCCCAGATTTATTCATTTGTAATTGTACCCACTTGTGGAATTTCTCTTATACATCTAAAACGGTTTTTAAGTTAGTCTTAGCGGTTATTTAGGCTTGCATTGTACACGATTTAGCGATTTTGGGTTTAAACCTAATGTTGAATAATAATATCTATGCCTAGATAAAGTAAAAATCATTTAGGTAATGAAATTTTATGTTCTAGTATCAGTAGATACAACAGCAAAGCAAAACTATTTTAATATCAAAACTCTGCGTACTTTCTCAACAAAGAAGTACAACAAAAATCTCGTAAGTTTGAAAATAAGATCTCTAGGTATTTTTTGTGTTCATACCAGTCTTTTTTTCTAATTATGTAAATCTATATAAAAGTGTTTTGTAGATGACATCTGAAGGGGAGTGATGTCCGCACGTATAGGGATGCTTTTAAAGATCAAAGCTAAAGTAGAATGGATCTTTGTAAGTAATGCGGTGAGATAAAATGTGCTTTCTGGCTTCAAATCGACCCTTATCTATCTCTCTCTACTTTTCTTTTTTGAGTATCCCATTTAATGTTTTAAGAGACAATACTATCGCTCAATTAAACTAAAATGTTTGATCAGATTTTATTTAAAAGGGACTTGTTTTTAAATTCAACTCTGTATAAATTTGGGTTGGGAAAACAGCTTAAATAGCATGTTTAGTTGTTTGCCAAGAAGCTGTCGTCAGAGACACTTAGTAACGAGACTGTATCCGTCGCTGTGCCAACGAGTCGTACAGATAATTATTGTGAAAGGAGTATTATCGTTTCAGTATTCGCACGTTTTTGGTATGGCCACGGTATTTCAAAAAGTATTTATACCGTAATGCAACGTGCGCCGTCCTTTGTCCGCCCCGCATGCTCCAAATCGATTCACAATGTAACTAGTCGAATGCCGAATACGCCTCGGTAATGTAATTTGAGAACCGAACATTATGGGACATCAGGTCTTACATTTATTCGACTTGGCATATTTGAACAAGTTTGTGTACTAAAAGTAATACAAGAGAAAGTCTGAGCGTAACTTACGTGAGACGACGTACCAAGACTTTTCTTTCTACGTATTTTCACATACTCTTTTGAGTTGGACAAATATGAAATATTAAAAGTGCGTTGTATTTTTGAAGCGAATTTCGTAAAACTCAGAAGAAATACAGTCTGTATTTTGAAATGATTCAAAAAATTACAGAAACGGCGTCACAACGAACGAAGCGTTAGGGTTAGCTCACACCGACGGAGTGACGGCGAAGCGACTAATTTAGTAGCAGTTGGAATTCATCTTAATTTCCTTCTAGCGAAATAAAACCACACTGGGAGGCTCAAAGCGCCGCGAAGAGCGGCCGAACGGCCACAAGCGTCCAAAAGAGCAGGTACGAGACTAAGGGCTCTTTCAATTTAGACGTTTCGTGTCGGACCGCTGCAGTGCCGAAGCGGTGCGTTTGTCGTATTGCGCACGGACGGTCGCTTGTTTTCATACAAAGCGCGCGGTACGGCAACAGTGCGGCGTCGGCACCGCGAACGCTTGACAACAGGACGGCAACATCGCAAACTCCATGTGTTCTTTTCGCTGTTGAATAGTGCGGTGAATAGACGTGAGAGCTAATTTCATCGAATTTTCATTTATTTTTTTGCTTAAAATGGATGATATAAACGTGGAAGAATTTGTAAATGAAATTTAAATACGTTCTACTTTAAGGAACTCCAAAAGCGACAAATACAGTAATCGCACGGAAATAAAATAGTTTTTTGCCGCAGAATTTTACTTTTATCTAATTCAAGTAATTCGTGGAAACATTCTATTCCTAGGTAATTAAAAAAAAATGCTTGGATCTTGTTTTAACCTAGGGTAAAGATTATGGAAATCACCAAAATTACATGTTAACGAAAACATCGGTGATGCTCTTTTACGGGGCGTCGTTTTTGTTTCTGTTTGATGTTTTTCAACAAGAGCACTAACAGTAATGTTTCTTTGTCAGAGTCCATGGCTTAACTGCTGTCAAAGATATTTAAAACACCATTAGAATACAAACGCACGGCAGTCAGATACGCTTTCAATTTAGACGTTTCGTGTCGGACTGCAACCGTACTGCAACGGCCCGGCAGCGGGTTATAACCAGCGGCACGGTAAACGTGCGGCAGCGGTCCGACACGAAACGTCTAAATTGAAAGAGCCCTAACCGCGCGCCGCTCGGTTTGCCTTGCGACCAGTATACTGCTCTTCATCGCCACTCCGTCAGTGTGCGCTAACTCTTACTACCTCAAAACTTAGTGGGAACGATAATTCTTCATCCTTACTAATATTACAAATGCGACAGTAACTTTGTTTGTTTGTTATCTTTTCACGCCTAAACCAATAAACCGATCATCCTGAAATTTTGCATAAACGTTGTCAGGTGTACAGAAACGGACATAGGGTACCTTTCATCCCGAAAAAAAGTATTGTTCCTGAGGAAAACAACAATAATGATTATAGATGGCGCCACGTGTTCGTCAAAAATCATGATTGAATTATATTATTATAGAAACTTTAGTAGTGTGTTAGGAGTTGATTGTCAAATTCTAAATTTACGCGAGCGAAGCCGCTGGCAAAAGCTAGTAATTAATAAGAATCTAATATGAATCCTTCTCGCAGTTTGTTGTTGTTAGTATTAAATTAATTTGATGTAAACATTCTTATGCATAAATAGCTGTCACAGGATGGCCTTCGTTCCTCGAGCGGATTTTTCCAAGGAAATTTTAAGTTTTTTCTGCGGAACAATATTCAGAGTACATTCTCTTGGTTTGAGATTGCCAATGAGGTTACGATAAGGCGAGCACGGCGCGTGAGTCTGCATATTTTTCTCGCTACGTTTTCAATTTAATCCGTATAATCTGAATGTGGGGTTGTTATCAAACAATTTCTCCCTTATTTGATGGAGAGTTTTTTAATCATAATAATTTCGTTTTCGCAAAAATGCAAAGTAGGCTGGCGATAATGTTTGGGAGTTATGTTTTGAATTTGGGCCATAAGTTTTTAAACAAACATTAAAAATATCATTTGATATTTCTAGTAGTTATGAACCGAGTCTAAATCACGATAAATTTAAGCATTTTCAGATATATACAACGTCTATTAAAATAAAACTAAATCCATCGTGTAGATAGGCTAGTGATTAGATACTTACTGGAGTATTTAGATAAGATATCGGGATGAAAAGATCAGAAAAACGAAAAAAAAAAAACACCTGTAAATAAACACAAGTAACGTTAATCCTCAACGTAATACATTTAGGTGCAAAAACGAAACGCACAAGAGCATGGATTGGGAAGTTGCTTAATCCCTCAAATCCTTTAATGGACGTTCGGAAATGTCGTCTAAAAGGTGTAACCACTCGCTGTAAAGCTTCAGTGAATCATACAACGTGTTAATTATTCACTTATCGGTATATCGGTGTATTGTGTTCTGTTGTAGCGTGAATATTTGTTCAAATCAAAAGTTTTATTCCACATTCACAGTACAGGTGCTTATGAAAATTCGAATTTAGGTGCACGGTTCCAATTAGTCGTTTCCTATGGAGAAGAGCCGAAAAGAAACTCCATGGTTACTCTTTTAAATTCAATATCTTTAACAATTTCAGTAAATACAATACTATGGTTTAGTATAGATATGAGAGAACAATGTAGTCTTGAACACAGACCAGTAAGTAAGTAATGAAGTACCAAGTCTTGAGAACGAGAATTAACAAAAAAAACATTGTATAAATAATAGTAATTTACAAATTAAAGTGGCTAGCAAGACTACGAAGTTCTCATATTTACAAAAGGTAAAAAGAAAACTATTTAAACTAAAAGTAAACTATATAAATCAGTTGACATAATTATTGTTACTATGATAAGTGCATTTAACATTGGTACCTACACTTCTAAGAGTAATATTAGTTCAATTAGCGAGCATTCATGTCTTCTAATCGATTACTCGGAGCCTTAACAAATGGGCCAACACATCACTGTCTCGTTCTTTCCGCAAACTAAAAATATTACGAGCATCACTCTTCTCGTACTTCTCTCTAAAATGCATTTCGGCGTTCCTACTTGTAGCAATTTATATTAATAAAGAAATACAAGCTCAGCTGCAACGACTCGGTACAGCGATCATTAATGCAAATCAATCCAATGGTTTAATTTGCCACAATGAATATTTATACTGATCAATTAATTGATTTACTACCTTCAATCTCTCATAGTTCTCGATACGAGGTCGAGCAGAAAATGGCAGTTCGCAATCATCAACTTGATACAAATACTTCCCGCTTTTGAAAAAAAATCGTAAGCGGAAACAAAGAAGTCCATTTTGCAATTTTAATGTAGCATTATTGCCGAGGAGCGCGCGATCAAAAGGAACTTTTACCTTAAAAAGTTGACTCCGCAATCCCTCACGTTTGACGATGCAGTATTTTTATCTTAGCTTCAGCCAAAAAATGCATCGCCATTACTGTAGCACTCCCAACGGAGTGAGATTCTTGCTCCCTGGATTTTTTCCAGACGAATACGAAATTTAATTTAGCCCTCATTTTGGGGCGCACCTGACTTTAGGCGCCTCCGATTCATACTTTAAGTTGACTCCTCAATAAACTATCTGCTAGATGGATTGGATTTTGGAGGATTTAAAATGTTACTTACAAATTCCGTTCTCGTTTCGTGAAGATTTATTTTTAGAGTTCAATATCTTGAAAATGACATATGATTTTTGAGTAAATAAGCTAAATAATGAATAAAGCTAGCGGAGCGAAGCTGACTGTTTAAGACGGATCTTGTATATTTTACGAGTCGTTCTACTCAATGTAAAGGGTAATGTATCCTAATGTTATAACACATGAATTTCAAAATAATATTTGTCAGGTTCGAAAGAGAGTTATTAACTTATTAGTAATTTGGACACCATTCATTCCGGCTCAACTGGCTTTAGCAGTGAGTCGATACTAAATGAAAAATAGTGCATTGAATTGAATCGTTTCGAATGCAATGTGTATGAATTTTAAACTGTCTGCATACAGATGAAGCAGGCATGCCCCGATTGAAAAACTGATTTAGATCAAGCGTCAATCCGAAGTGTTTTGTGTCAGATTATTTTGCATATGCTTAGGTATTACCATAATATCAATTTACACATTCATATCACATGTCATATTATCTATTGACCTTACATTGCAATTGATATTAAATGTCATGTATATCTGTAGTTTTTCTTTCTTACAGCAGTAGGTATAATATAGATCGGAATATATTGTTCCCTTCAAGAATTTTCTAAGTTCCTTAATGTTCCGTTAAATCGCAGCTATGCCCGAATGATTTAAATGTATTCTGAGGCTATGCACTGCGCTGGCAACAAGAAGAGGGTCCAGTTTAAAAAAAAACCTTAACTAAAATATAACTAAAAACTACAACGACATAACCTAACATTTAAAATGCTAAAAGAAAAACGTTAAAAAAACAATAGTTGTAGTGCGAAATAATCGACTATATCAGCTAAAAGTATGTGTATCGCTAACATATTCGAGCTCACGTAGCGGTGTTATCAGCGTCCCGCAGCCGGCCGCGACGTCCTGCCCGGGCCCCCACTCCTTCTCAATTGTTTATTTCTAAGGATAATCTTTACAAACGCCCCGCTAAATGTAAATAAATAAAAGTAATGCCAACCCTCCCAAACAAATAGACGCAGCGATTTTGACACACGATTTTTGAATTTCAAATTCGCTTAATGATTCGGTTGAATGGAATAAAAAAAATGTAACTACCGAGCGTAGTGGCCAGTAATTTTGTGCGTAAAGTGTAAAGTCTATAGGGGAAGGGGTTATAGTGGCTGATTGTGGTGCTCGACGATGGGAAAGCAATCTTTCGCCACTCATGTACGAGGGTACTTGGGATTTTGAATCCAGCACATTGTTGCATATGGCTTCCGCTTCGCTTCCATTCTAACAAAAGTTTTCCTGTTATTGGGCGTTATTGATAGTAGGTGTGAATGCTTTTGTTGTTTATCCTCTAAGACCAATAATATATTTTCGTAACAATATTAAGGAGATATTGACGGTGAAGTTTAGTGATTATTAGGGCCTTGTTCTATTGGACAAAAGAAAGGAAAGTCATACATAAATTTATCACACCTTAAATATGGCACATGTGGAGCCATGTATGATAACCCGAAAGTGTTTTATATCCGTATCATTATGTAAAGTAGGGACTAAAACAACTCTTCGTGAGAATTTTATGTTTACTATCAGTTGAAACCGTAATTTAAAGGAGTTTATTTAGAAAATACGATGTTAGATATTTTTAACAATATCAGTACTGATTTTTTTACCAAATTTTTGGGTGTTTCTTTCGACTTTTGTCAACGAGAGATTATTGAAAATATTTTATTTTTAGAAAATATAAATTATATATTTTTTCCTAAACTCACATTCTATAGCTTGGTTTAATGACGGCAATAACAAACTTACGTTATATACATTTAGGTCAACAAGAGTATTTTCAATGTAAACCGGAATCAATCTCGGATGTTTGAAACAAAGAGAAAAAGCCATGGAACCGTTCCCAACTAAGATTGATTAAACTGCAGAACCAATCGCTAAGTTAAAATAAAACTCCTAAGAATATGAAATTACATAGGAAACCCTTGTCAATTCTGTTCCTGCCAACAAGTTTACTCCAGTTGTAATATTCAGTCGTAGAAGCATGCAAGCAAATTGGATTCAACCACAAACTAAGAGAATTCAGAAAGTCCATTCCTAACAATGCGTTATGAAGAACCTACTTAAAAATAGTCACGCGTAGTCTCAAATTATCATAAATTGTCAGACATGATAACGATATCTTTATTTCGTCCGTATAGTTTAAGGCTGAGTTGCACCAACTAACTGGAACCGAAATCATACCAAAATTTCTATCAGATCAGTACTAAAAATGCCAAGTTAACGGTTACAGTAAGTTGGCTCTCGTGTCAGCACGAGCTATACGAAAATAGTTCATGCTGTGGTGAAAAGATTAGCTAATCAGCAAGGTTGGTAGGGGGCTGACTGCCCAGAGTGCGCCGGACGTACTGAAGTATCGTCACTCGTGGAGGCTCTTTTTATGCACCCCAATAGGTTAGGTTCAGTTAGTGCAACTGAACCTAAGTTTTAGGCGCCTTGCCGCGCTTTTAATCATATCTATGGCGGTGTCTGTTACAAAAGTCGAAGGCCGCGTCAGACGTGACGCTGTACGCGGCCGACAAATACTTATTAGGGAAATGCACTATAGTCGTTTCAACAAACGCCTGACACGGTGTCAGACGTCATGCGTTTGATAGAGACCACTTGGAGGAATTCCATAAAAAGCATTCGTCGGCTGCGTACAGCGTCACGACGGAAGCGGTGCTTGGTGGTAGGATCTTTTCGGTCTGCCTGGCTAGCTACCACCCTCACGTTAAAGTCCAGCGCCAAGCAGTTTACTGTGTTCCGTCATGTGTATGTGAGAGCCAAAGGGGTATAGGGGAATTCCTCTATATCTCTGTTACTTGGATTCGTGTGCTCCATCTTAGACCATGCCTGCGCTTACCATCAGGGTCACGAGGGTCAAACGCGACCAAGTAAAGAAAAAAAGCGGCCTACGGCGTTTGTAAACAGACCGCAGTCTATCATACAACTACTTGAAAAGTTGGGTTCACGATACGTCTAACCAGCACACTATCTACCTAACGGGCCGTCCGTTAATTACGTGATGTTTTTTTAGCATTTTTTAACCACCCCTCCCCCTTGGTGATACGTGGTGATGTTAAAGACTACCCCCCTCCCCCATCCAAAATCACGTCTATTTTTAATACCTACAAAGAATCTTAAAATTTTCAGAATATTATCTTTAAACACAGGCACCAAGTATAATCTAATTTTATTCTGAAATTAAGGACCATGATAAAAATGTCTACAGAAAGGTTGCAGGTTGTTTTTGACTAGCATAAAACTTTTCGCTTTTCAGTTTAGAAATCTCGCGTTTGACAAAAAAATAAATACACGTGATATCTTATTACACCCCCCTCCACCCTTGTGATATTTCGTGATTTTTGCCAAACCCCTTCCCCCTCTTTCGAACCTCGCGTGATTAATGGACGGCCCCTAATCTATATTTAGATACTTTTACTTTTGTTTTCAATTCATCCAGAATTGTTCTAGGTAAATATTTTGTTTATTATCATCAACCTGCATAATTTAATCAATGTAATTAATATTTTACTTTTTTTGTGTATCTCATTTAATTATTCACTTGACAGACTGAAATGTGTTGCTGGGGAGTTTGTTGCGCCGTTTCTTCTTCACAGCATAAACACTAGCAAGCGGTGAAGGGTGGGCGCTTTGGGGGCAGTCTTATGTATATGTGACGTTCAAAAAGAACTAAGTAATACTAGTCTATTTTGAATAAACGAGTTTGAGTTTACTATCTGACTTACCTCACTGAAGGTAAATCAGATAGTAAGCTTGTTATTACTTAATCCATAGTGAATTTTCTGTGTCTATCTATGATGTGGCACAACTATGTAAAATAGAGAAGTACTTGTACTGTTTTAGTGCGAATGAATTAATAATTTACGGTAGCTCTACAGACGTAAATGCTAAATAAGGGTTACGTAGTCGGGTATTAGTAGGAAGATTGCTTGACAGCCGATTACGTTATGGAATTAATATTTGCCAATCTTGTTATTTTAATATCGTAATTTTCAAACCTTAGTTTAATCTACATCCACACTAATATTATAAACTAGCTTTTGCCCGCTGCTTCACTTGCGAGAAATTTTGAACCCGTTAAATGACGATTTTCCATAAAAACTTTCATCCCCTACCCGGTTGAATTTCAAAAAATCCTTCCTTATTCCTTGTCTACAGTATAAAGGGAACCTCTGTGCAAATTTTCAGCTTTCTAGGTCCAAGGGTTTGGGCTGGGCGTTGATGAGTCCGTCAGTCAGTCGGTCAGGACTTTTCTTTTTTTATATAGATGTGATATCAAATGAGTTTGTCTGTCTATTTGTTGGTGCTTTACGAAGATAAAGATATATTTATTTTGTAAAAACATGAGTAAATAATACAAGTGTGCATGGTGTTGAATTTGAGGCAGGAGCTACATGTTTTGCCATTTAGGCGTACAAAAATTATACTTATCGAACAAAAAAACTATTGAACCAATTTTGACGAAACTTGGCACAGAAATAGCCTGAAACTTGTTGAAGGAGATAAGAAGTATTTATATTGATTCGGCCGCATTTGTCATGATTTATAAATTATTTTCAAATTCAAAAAGATATAAATCTCTTTTTTGCTTGCTTCAAAATAGGCATGAATGTGGAAGATGTAAAATGAATAGATAAGGACATGTAACGTTACTAGTCTCAGAGATAGAGGGTGTCAAAAAGGGCTTAAAATGGTTTGGGTAAATATTGCACAGCACGCGAGCGCGTTTTTCGAGAACTTGGCCTCGCGTACTCTGTGCGCTTAGATAAGAATCGTAACATGTGGCGTGCTGTTGCTTCTGCCTACGTTCATGGGAAAGCGTGACGTCATTTACATGCATGTAAAGTCAAATTAACTAAATAGAGAGTGGTCTGCATTGGATTTGGGTTGAGATTTTAATTAACTGTTATCACCTACTACTAATAGCAACTCATATTTATTTATATCTAATCATCTAAGTGATTGAAATAAAGATAAATTCTGTTGTTGAATAGGTCTTTATTTAATAAAGAAGACTTTTTTATTGATTTAAAGAATGGGCTGTTTTAATCACTAAAATTATTTTAAATTCCCTCAACATCTTGATTCTATGTGATAGAGCATAACCTTGGCTATGAGTTTCCTCCGCTGCCACAGATACCTGGCGTAAAAGAAAAGGAAATTCATTGAAATAAGATGCTCGGTCAAACACTGTCCCTGATTATCTTTTTGAATTAGAGGGGATGTCGATGGTGTTACCATCGACATCCCCTCTAATTATTTATCACTACCTAATTAAAAAGGGTTCCGCATCACGGTTTACAACAAAAGCTTAATAAATTACTGTTTACAGAAATAGTAATTATCTTGTTTCCTTGAATCCTTAATCAAGATGGCCGAAACTTTAAGTGTTCGCCACACCAAACGCCGCGTGACCGTGTGTTGTCGTCGGTAAGCCCGCGTGCGATTTATTCATGAGATTACTATGAAGTATAAACTCGTGAGATTAATATGCAAGCGAGGAGCGCGAGCGAGTCGTGTCAACGGCTGGCCCGCGGTTTCTTTTGATGTGACAACCTTTACTTTTTTTTCTGTTGGCTCCCGTAGATTTTCCTTGGGGATCCCTTCTGCGTAACCGGGCAGTTATTGGCGAGACCCAGCCAATGGGGGGGAAGTAAAATACTTAGCCTAAGCTAACTACTTGTACTACACTAACATCATGACTGCCTGCAATAACAGCACTAAGGGCGACACCTAGTGGTACTCGGACCTCGGCTTAGGGCTTTGCAGGCGGGGGCTTGGTGGAGAAGGCAGCTTGATGAGGGCTGAATTATCGGTGTGACTGCGGAGTCTTAAGAGACGACCGGCTCTACAACGGGAGAGCTCGGTGGATCGTGACCGGATGACAACCCTCATAGGACTTCATCCCTTTTATAACGGGTGATTCATTTAGAGGTACTTTTTTCAAAACTAAAAGAATAATGAAAAAACAAATTTAATAGATATCTTTATTATCATACAAAAGAACTGTTCTTGACATTTATTTTTTAAAGATTATTTCTTTCAAATGTTGTCCGTAACTGTGGCTAACATGGTCCCTTCTGCAGTTCCAATTTTCGATGACGTATTTTCGTTTGATTGTCGGCCATGATAACGGACTATTTGTTTCCTGAATTTGAAGCCTGTGATTTCCAGGACATTTAGTACTAACAACACGGTGCCACAGCACGTGAAACCATGGCTTTATTGCGAAAATTTTTTGGTGAATAGTTAATTTCGCGCTTCGGATCAGTCAGTTGCCCGCTTAGATCCTGTGATATCACACCCCTAGACTTTTTCCTTTGGGACTATATAAAGTCCAAAGTCTATATTGATAAGTCGCGTACGATTGAGCAACTGGAAGCCAACATTACTCGCGTTATTCATCAAATACCACTCGAAATGCTCGGACGCGTCATCGAAAATTAGAACTGCAGAATGGACCATGTTAACCGCAATTACGGACAACATTTGAATGAATTAATCTTTAAAAAATAAATGTCAAGAATTGTTCTTTTGTATGATAATAAAGATAACCCGATAAATTTGTTTTTTTCAGATTTTTTAAAGTTTTGAAAAAAGTACCTCTAAATGAAACCCATTACAAAAAACGCAGGTGCGTCAACGACACGCCCCGCGTTTAGTGTGGCGAACGTTTAAACGGCGTTCTTCACGAGAACCTCGGAATTATTAAGTGATTATTTTGGATCCTTTGTTGAACATTCTTAAAATGAGTAATATTTGTTTTCAAACAACTGAAAACAATATGTACAAATTGTTTTGTGCCAAACGTCTCAAATATCAACTGAATTATGTTTCTTTATGGGCTCTCTGCGAACTCTCCTCGAAGACGCTACGAGTTGCTTTGTTTTTTTTTAATCTTAAAAGATTCCAACTTTAAATAAATTCGCAATAAAGCTCTTAAAAACTTGAGCGTTCCTAGGTCTTAGTTGCACTAATTCAGAACAAAAGGTAGACTTAGTTATAGCATTCTGCCCCAGTTAACTTTTCGGCTTACCGGTACAAGTGTTGGCTGTTGCCCGGACTACTTAACTCCTGACTGAATGTACTTAGTATTTTTAGATTAAGCTGTAAGACTATCGCAAGTACAGTGGATATCGAATTAGCTAAAGTAAAACGTGTATACGTGTGTAGAGTTACACTGCTTTCACATAAAAAAGTAGGAACAATAATTTATTTTCAACAGTTACAATCTCTACGATCAAGTTAAAATAAATCCAATTAATAATAGAACTTTCAATAGACTCGTGACATACGACTTGGCACTATAGTCGATCCACTTTTCCGATTCACAAATACCGATAACATCACTTTAAATGACAGCCTTTATGTAACCGAGCCCCATGATTTCAACTCGGACGATTTATCTGCTCCACTCTCGCATTATTCCGGTAACCGCAGCGCGTTTGCCTCGATCCCAATATCGAAATTCGAAAAAGAGACACGCTTAAAAAAATAAAAAGAGCGACACGTACATAAATTAGTAGCGAAAAAATGGCTTCTCCGCATAACGTGAGATATGGCCAATATAACGGGCATGATGTACGCTGGATGGGAGTCGCGCGGTCAATATTGATACGCCTTTATGACCCATTTACCTTTTCGGTTGGCGCGTAGCGTGGGCCAAGCACCGGCGGAATTCCGCCAGAGCGCCATTTCAAAATTCACGCGGTTTTTGAAAAGCGCTAACTTGTTTACATTGCCTGTGAACGGGTACAGTACAGTTTGTAACACTCTTTAACATGTCCTACGATGTTTGCTACGATGTGTTATGGTGTCTACGCGCGCGTAGCATGCCGTAGAGCCTACGCAATGCGTAGTACACGTACGTTCTGCGTTGATGTTCAAAGTAAGGATAGAAATATTTGATACTCCAAATCCATACGAAGAATAATTTGATACTTTTTCATAAAAGTAAAGAAAAAAGCAATTTAATTCTCCAACTGACACAGTTTAAATACTTTACAGCGTTGTACCGAACACAAAGTGAACATTAAGTGGGTGGTTTACTTCATCACTCTTCTTGACGTCCGCGAACTATTCTAAAATCGTTCAACACTTCCAATCTCAGGCTAAGTGGGGCTACAGAATATTCTGCATCGAAATTCATTCTTTGATCCAGTAGTTCAGTCCGGTTTTAATACTGCGTCATGTGAAACTTGTATGAAATTCTTTAAAGGTTGTTCCTTAAGTGTAACTTTTAACCTTCTAAGTTTTGAAAAATGGTGTTTTTTATAATTCTGTGTTGATATCTTGTTTAATAACAATAAAATATTTGCTCAGGCGGTGGGCAAAACGCCAGTTTTCTTTTGACACTGTAATATCTAACTTACCCTACAAATAGCTCTTGAGAGATTGAGAGACAAATAAATTATAGTGCTACCTACATTCTCACCTCCGTATTATTGTGCTACCTACATCCTCACCTCCGTATTATAGTGCTACTTACATCCTCACGCCTGTATTGTAGTGCTCTCTACATCCTCGCGCCTGTATTATAGTACTCCCTACATCCTCACGCCTGCGCTATAGTGCTCCCTATATCCTCACGTCTATATTATAGTTACATACTCACGCCTGTATTATAGTGCTCCATAAATCCTCACGCCTGTATTTTAGTGCTTCCTAAATCCTCACGCCTATATTATAGTGCTTGCTACATCCTCACGCCTGTATTATAGTGCTCCCTACATCCTCACGCCTATATTTTAGTGCTTCCTAAATCCTCATGCCTATATTTTAGTGCTTCCTAAATCCTCATGCCTATATTATAGTGCTTCCTACATCCACACGCCTGTATTATAGACTTTCCTACATCGGCTCGCTTATATTATAGCACTCCCTATATCCGCAGGCCTGTATTATATTGCTACTTACATCCTCACTCGTTTACTATAGTGCTACAGGTGTATAGTGTATATTTACAGTTAAGTTCGCAGCTGACAATACTTTACCCACATATTAATCGAAAGTGCTAATACACTAGGTAGGTACCTTATAAGCTGATTTTGGGAATAATTAATTCTAATCGCATTATGCCTTTTTTACAAATATTAAACAGGCAACAAAACCTAATTAACCCTTTCACCGTCAAAGCCATAAAAGCCTTCAAATAAATAAATTTTACACTCCGTCATGCTCGCTGATTTTGTAGCCGTAACTTCAAACTGAAGAAGAACGATAGAACTTTGAAGCTGTATTGAATAGTCGAGAGAATTTAAACACTACCAACTACACTTCTACCGAGAACAACCGTCTTGGAAAACTATCGATTATAATACACTTTCAACATACCTTATTATTTAATGGTAAAGAAAGTAGGAAATATTTTGTATTCTTATGTTTATGAAAATATAAATGCTTGAGGGATTTGAATTTTTAAGGAGGTTATACTTTCTGACACTCAACTTGCCTATGTGGAGAAAGAAACACAATAATCATCCTGCTTATTACTTCATAGTATTAACAAAGTCGCTTCCGGCTGTCTGTCTGTCCCTATGTATGCTTAGATCTTTAAAACTTGGTAACGGATTTTGATGCGGTTTTTTTAATAGATAGAGTGATTCAAGAGGAAGGTTTATGTGTATAATACATGCATATTATATTAGAGAAAAACGCGGAATACGCGATAAATGACCGAAAACCGCTGGCGACCTCTAGTAATTTCTAAAGCGTCAAGCAAAAGTATTGTTTTTCACAAATAGTCGAATACGGTTATAGATGTCACGAGAAAGTGGGCGACCCAATTAAGCTAAAAAAAGTATTGTTAAGTTTATTTTTCTTTATCAAGCTAAGATCTAGGTTAGGGCTAGATTTGAAAATCGTCTAAGGTTCACTATCATTAATTATTTAGATAAACAACCGTTTACCAAAAATTCTATTACATTATACGAGTAAACGGTTGGTTGACCAGAGAATTAATCTTGGTTAGCACCAGTTTAAGAGAAGAACGAAAAGATGCATAAACAAAGTAAATACTGAGTTATCAAAAAGATGGAACGAGACCTAAAGAGACAACAGGACACAGGTATAAAAGAATATATTTGTATAATACATTCGAAGCTTTGCTTTATACTTTTATTTTATAAGTCAGAGTTTTGTAGTGTTTGGCGTCAGTGCAGCTGACTTTCGAAGGCGCCTGTTTGATCGGCTTTGAAATGACTTGACTGCTGACGGTAACACGGTATGAAATTGATGGCTTGACGTTCTTTTTAAAACGTAAAAGGCTATGGATAACGTAACAGCATATTCAAATTTAACATATAGGTATCTACCTAGCTGTAAACTGTGGTAGGAACAGTTGATTGGTTAAAACTTGTTTATTTATTTATTAATACACTAACACATACAAATATGGCTTTGCCCCACAAAACCGTGTTGTCGGTTTACCTATAATAAACAGTCTTGTATTTGACGTTTACGTTAGAACCCTAATGTCGCCATGTCTTCTATGTGAATGATCAAAATCTTATTACACGTAAAAGATATAACGCTTTCTCCGCATTAGACATTTTTTGAGCTGAATATTGTAAAACTCACAGTCTGAAAGCGTTTTGTGTTGATTGCGCATTGATTGTGCAACTGTCGAACCATTCGATGCACTTTCCAAGAACTTTTTGTGGACGTGTGGTGTGCCAGAAAGCGTTGCTTTTTACCACCCGTTGTCAGTTCCCGTTCCGTTTAAACTGATATTTGATTGTCCTACAAAAACTTACATCGAATTCGTGTTTGCTGGCTAAATATTTCAGTTTCACTCGCAACCCTTATCCGATTCCGCACAAACTTACATAATGGTGGAATCACTAAACGAATTTCGTAAAAGGATCATTATTATAAGTGAATGGTGCAGTTGCAATCTGATTTTAGAAGTAGGACAAATGCCAAGAATAAATACTATCTGCTCCCATTAAGTTGTGAAAAGATGGACTAAAGACGGAAGCCCGTTACTAGAGAAATAATCGCGAGTTGAACTTGTCAAAGAGATAAAGAAAAGCTAGTGGTTTCTTGTTCTTTGATACCGAAAGCGCAGTAAATTGTTTTCATTGGATAAATGTCAGAGTGACCGAATTGGGGCATTTTAGAAAGAACAGAACAGCCACTTGTGAAGGTGTCGACTCATAAAATAAATTGAAATGCTTCGTCGATCAAGATTCGCGGCAGGACGCAGCGGCCGCTCACAGCTCCGACGATAAATCAACTCGACGCTTTTATGTATAAAAAAGGAAAAAAGAGCGGGAAAGTCGTTTATTTGTTTCCAAACTATATTCGAACGGTTCCCAAGCTTCGATACTTTAATAAAAATCTTGCTGTGGAATTGAAATTTCACATTTCGTCGCACTGGGCTCGGTGGGGAAATGAGGGGGTATAGAATACGGATACTGGGGAAAAATGGATAACTGCTAAACTTTTCGCGTTTCCAGCTTTAATTAGGTAGAAAATGCTCTCTTGGCCGAAATGTAAAAGTGAGGAGTTATGTACCTACATGAGATTCATGTTATGAGATTCAGATTTTAAACTCTTTTCTGCATAATCTTTAGTGTTTAATTTATCGTATTCTTTGTAGCTTATATATTTTCTTAAAATCAATCATCGTTTAATGTCTACTCTATGTAAAATTATGCGATCCCTTACGCATTCACACAAAAGTAATTCTCGAATAAACTCAATGATTGTCGCTTAATCCAAATAAGTGGTTTACGGATAACAAAGAGGAACCTTAATAAAGGTCGTGATTGACCACCAAACTGAGCCCGGATCATCGGCCCTTATTGCCTGACTTTCCATAGTGGGAAATTCGAGATTATGCTTTCTTTTCATCCGCCTTTATTATACGATATATTTCTATGCCTTCTTTTTAGAATTATTTACTAAACACACTCAAGTTTCGTTTTAGTAATAGGTAATTATTGCCATAAAGAGCATAGAAAAAGAAAAAAATATCAATGTAATTCACCAGCCTTTCGTAAAATAAGCTTATTTCCCTAATGCCATATTTCATGCCTATATACAAGCTACAGAGAAATCTGTTTCCCTCGATTCGATTAGCCGTGCCAATAACAAGGTAATATTCGTTGTAAAATGCTCGAACTAATATTCTCGCTAGTCGGGGGTCTGGTGAGAAAAATGAAAAACTTTTTGTTCCCCCTATTGTATTTGGGACGCTTGACATTAGATTAATTCCTTTACCTTTCTCAGTCTGTCCGGGGTGAAAGCCTCTTGTTCTCTCGTCCACTTGAAAATAATTTATCGAGATTAAAATTTATGAAAATGAAATTTTACTTTGCGGCCTGAATGTTCCGCTTTTGTTGTAAGTGAAGTTTGAGAATTGGAATAAAAAGAATTTATATATTTTAATGATAAATGAGTTGTAATTTGATTAAAAAACTGCTGCGAAATTTCTTTTTTTAATTTAAAAATTCTATTTAATACACAATGAACAAACATTATTTATCCTTGTTAATGGAATGTTTGTGTTACAAGTTAACGATACCGTTTACTGCCTAATACGAAACTTATTGCTGAGTAACTTAATAGCGTTAGTTATAACTGGCTTAGTTGAGCGTATTGAGTGGCTACACAGATGCAGAAGGCATGATATAGGTACGAAACTTAGTAAGACTGTTCGTATTCGCCGAGGCCATAGGTTTGAAGCCGAAACTTTAGAAGGCAAAGTTGGGATGGCTGAGACAGTGTCATCCACATAGTACAAGCGATTTTGGTGATACATTGCCTATTAATATGAATACCAATAGAGCACTAATACCCATAAAATATTTTGTTTGTAGTTTTAGTGCATATTAAAATGTAGTTATTTAAGTAGGTATAGTCTGTAAACATATTTTGTGGCAGATTTCTTCAGAGCCGTTACTGGGTAAATTTTGAAGTAATGTACTTCGTTTTTTTTTTTTTTCTTTTATAAAACATTGCCCCACACTAAGATTTCTCTTGTATCGTGGGTGCGTTTACAGACAAAAATCTCACAAACAAACACCCAGACCCGAAACAACCATCTGTAGGCCATAAAAATTTTGTTCCGTGTGGGAATCGAACCCACGACCCGTGGCGCAGAAGCCAATCACTTAGCCACTGCACCAAACGTGTCGTCAAAATCTCGTCGTTTCTTATGTTTGACTATTTACCCATGTCAGATGTATGGAAGCTCTGGGTAGAAATTAGAAACCTACTGATTTTCAACACTTAAAATATAATGAACGTTATGTAAAACTTTCATTATGTTTAACAAAATTATATCTTAGAATCGGTATATCCAAAGGGTTTTTATGACATGATATTGGATCTTATGTTACGGTATGGCAAAATGATATTAAAGAAAATTGTTGTTAGAACAAACGAATGATTTATTTAATGAAATTATGTTAATTAATATCTATTGTTTATTATCAGTGATCGGAAAAAGGTGAGCTAATTTACCTAAACTTCAAAGAACAGAGACAAAAACTGGAGACTTCCTTACGACAACATTTTGTTTCGTGAAAATTATTCCGGGTTTCGGGAAATCACTAAAGTACATTTAATATTAATGTTAATAGTACAGAAAACAATTAAATTCGTTTCCTATTTTTGTTTCCCAAAATTGTCACAAAACCAGATGACAAGTTTTTCATTGTTTTTAAAAAGAGATTGTTTATTGTTTTCAAAAAAGGAGATTGTCTTTTATTTTTTGCAAACAAATGAATGATAGATAGGTAGGTAGTAGGTAGGTGGTAGGTAGGTGGTAGGTAGGTGGTAGGTAGGTGGTAGGTAGGTGGTAGGTAGGTGGTAGGTAGGTGGTAGGTAGGTGGTAGGTAGGTGGTAGGTAGGTGGTAGGTAGGTGGTAGGTAGGTGGTAGGTAGGTGGTAGGTAGGTGGTAGGTAGGTAGTAGGTAGGTAGTAAGTAGGAAAAAGTGCATTGCAACGCATGCCGGGTACGGCTAGTAATACATTAGTTATTGTATTACTAGCAGCTAAGAAATACTTCATTCATCAATAAGACAGTCCTCTTCTGTTTAAAAGAAGGTCTTCATTCTTTTAAGCTCGAGCATAAAGTCCGTAAATATAATATTATATCGCAATCCGTCTTATAGGTATCGTTTGAAAATGAATTTTAAACGTTTTTAGTAAGTATGAGTAGGTACACTCATTTCTAAAACCCAAACATTTTTTTTGAACAGGTACCCGGTAATCGTGGCTTTTAATGTTTTTCATATTCAATACACGTTATAAAAGGAACGTTGCTGTAGAAAAAGTTATAATCGAGCAATAAATACCCAGCACACGTACGCTACATACGCTAATCGTACCTATGGCTTTGAAACAGGTGCTCTGTCTCTGGCTAGCAAGTTTTTAGAACTTAGAACCATCTTTCATAAAAATATTTCAAACATGACTTAGATTTTTTAAATTTATCATCATCTGCCTAGCCTTTTCCCAACTATGTTGGGGTCGGCTTCCAGTCGAACCGGATGCAGCTGAATATCAGTATTTTACATGGAGGGACTGCCTATCAGACCTCCACAACCCAGTAACTGGGTAATACGATACTCTTGGTAAGACTGGTTGTCAGACTTTCTGGCTTCTGGCCAACAGTAACGACTGTCAAAGATCTACAAATGACAGCCGGGACCAACGGCTTTACGTGCTTTCCGAGGCACGGAGGAAATTCGCTATGGTAAATGGTCACCCATCCACAGACCGACTTTTTTTTTTTTTTTTGCTTGGGGAAATCCTCATGGACTATCCCCCGTCTGGGGAAGACGGGGGGGTGTGCCGGACTCTTACCGGCTAAAACCACCACGATGTTCCATCACTTGACCGTGGGCCGGGGTCGCGGGATTCGCAGCTGCATGCACCGCGACCCCGGCTGGCCTCGGTCCGCCAGCCCCTGGCGGACCTCTCCTTTGTGGGGCCTAGCCCCACGTCCTGCTGAGAGGCGCGCGTGGAACACGTCGCGCCGCCTACTCGGGCCTGTTACTGATCGGGCGGTGGGTCCCCTAACCCAGCGCCCGCAGGCCACACACTAGGGTGGCTGGAGGTCGTCGCGCGGCCTCCGCCGCCCGGTGCGTCTGGCGCGGGAGGGGAGAGTGGCAGATGCCTCTCTCTCTCTCTCCGCTCCCTCCTTGGTCGCCATCACCTCCTCGCAGAAGGAGGCGACGGCTTCCCACGCAGTCTCGCTCCCGACCATGGACAGAACCACGGCCGGAAGCGAATCCACAGACCAACCTCGGCAAGCGTGGCTTAACCCGGAAGATCGGTCTATGCGGCTGTAATTATTTAGCCACGAGCTCCTCCGATTTTTTAAATTTATATTTATTATTTTTTATTACGATAGACTTACTCTTTTGCTTTAGGGTGTTCGATCGATGCCATCGGTCGACGTCTAGTTGATCGAATGGTGTAGTAGAAACTATCGATTGACTTCAAATAATCCATTTTACCGTCGATCAATGGCATTGATCGACGATCGATCGATTGGTTAAGTAACACCCTTAGATGTCATCTTTGAGTAAAGGGTGAGAACTACACCTAATTAAAAGATATCAATTTGCAGTTTCTTTATTCTTGTGACTGTCGACTTATTAATTAATCCTTTTAAGGGTATTTCACCAACCTGTCATTAACTGTTCATTAAGTTAATTCGGTCTCTAAACTGTTCAACAGCTAATATTTTCATTTCACCACTTACCAATAGTGATAATGACAAGATTATTGAACACATAATGTCATATTTCTATGTCACATTTAGCATAGCTGATGAATAGCTACGAACTACCTACATACATACATAAACTCACGCCTTTTTCCCATGGGGGTAGGCAGAAACTAGAACGCCACATGCTACGATCCTTACCTACTCCTTTCGCTTCGCCACGGTCATACATCTTGTCATACACGCACGCCGGTTGAAAGTACTACGCACCTGTCCTTTTTGAAGAACATCACCAATAACATCAATGTATGTCCTTCTAAGGCGTCCTCTACTGGCGTTTCCTCTGACATTCGCCTTATAACCTATGACTACCTACTTATTGATATATTAGTGAAATACTCCCTAAGTGTCGTAAGATTCTTTTGGAGGTGCGAGTTCCACCGCGCACTCCGCCGCGTACCGCATACATAAAACTATAATACAAATAATACGCGCGGAAAAACGCGCCGCCATAAGTTCTAATACATCGTCATATGTTTAATCTATTCGCATCGCGCTAAGCTCCGCGTTACAGTTAGTTGTATTGCAGGCGATTAAAACGTAACAAACAAATTGATTTGATTCGATTGATTTTATTTCGAAGAGTTTTATTTCCTTTTCATGAAAAATACAAGTGCAATGATATTAAAAAATTCGCATGTGTGCGGAATATGTAGAATAAATACGATAGTGAAAATGTGCTAATGATAGGCTTCCTTTAGTTTTAAGATGGTAGGTGGTACTTTTAAAAATCACAGCATAATGAGCGTAGCGAAAATAATGAGTTACCGTGTTGGCAAAAATTACTCGTGCAAATAAGAGAGCAAAGATAAAAATACAGAAAAGTATACAACACCTCATTTTAGATCATAGTTTCTCTTTTTTTCTGTTGCAATTTTCAGCTGTCATCTCAGAATTTACATTCCTTTTGTAAATAATGACAATTCTTTTTACACTAGGTATGAGTAAAGATGCAACATTTAAAAATCTTTATATGTTCGGTGACTAAAATGGTAGAGGAATTATTACTTTGTGATTGGAAAATGAGATGATCAAAAAAAATATCTTCACAATTTATTATAAAGTCCTGTTTTCTTGTCGTAAAAGTTCATATAAGTAAGTGAAGGCTCTCGAAATTTACTTACAGTAAAAGCTACCTATTTAAAACGTATAATTTAAAAACAAAGGATATATTTATTTTACCCGATCATCATCTGCCTAGCCTTTTCCCAACTATGTTGGGGTCGGCTTCCAGTCAAACCGGATGCATCTGAATATCAGTATTTTACATGGAGCGACTGCCTATCAGACCTCCACAACCCAGTACCTGGGTAATACGATACTCTTGGTAAGACTGGTTGTCAGACTTTCTGGCTTCTGACCAACAGTAACGACTGTCAAAGATCTACAAATGACAGCCGGGACCAACGGCTTTACGTGCTTTCCGAGGCACGGAGGAAACTCGCTATGGTAAATGGTTACCCATCCACAGACCAACCTCGGCAAGCGTGGCTTAACCCGGAAGATCGGTCTATGCGGCTGTAATTATTTAGCCACGAGCTCCTCTTTTTTTATTTTACCCGATATACTAACGAATTTAAATATTGCCCTTCCATACATTAGTACTGTTTGATTATTTAATTTACATATTAAAATTGTATCAACATCTCATTTTCCTAATTTGCATTGCTGATTCGGAAGTTTGCGATCAACCTAATTGAATTTTGATACGAGAGTGAATTTATTGTGCGGGAACTGAAAAATAAGGCGGTAAAAAATTATTGCGACACCTTTTAAAAATCCGGTTATATTATTCTTTAGCCTAAAGTAATATTTATTCTATAAGTTCCCCCGTATTTTTTTTGCAGTTTTCCGACAAGGTTAAAAAATGATGTTGTTCTTTAATTTTTAAATATGAAAAAGCTGGTTCTTAGTATATTTTTGTTTTCATAAAACAATAATTGAGCATAGATAGAGATTGAAAATAATTGTAACGGCGCAGCGCGGCGCTGCACGTTATCTTTATTCCTGAAAGTGATATTACGAACACAAAATGCATGTTTGGTCCAATATTATTTTATTCAGATATCCGATAACTAACAATTATTGTTGTTTCCGATAAACATCGCGATGCAGCCGAAAATGCTTGTATGAATTTACCGTTTATTCATTTAATAAATTATAAATGAAACAATTTCCAATGGGAAGTGGTTAAACATTCAGAAAACCAAAAGAAATAAACCATTTTCCAATTGTTCAAAATATTAAAATTAATTTTGCGTTTCATTTTTAAGTTTCATTAAATAAATCTGCAAAACTGTTAAAAATAACATGATGTGATTTAAAAAAAAATCCAGGGTTCAATAATTATGTTACACGTAATAAAAACGGATATTTTTATTTTTTATGTCTTAAAATATTGAAACAACACCTTAATTTTGAACTTACCTTTAAAGCAGCCGCTCATTCATCACCAATAGGCACCAAAGTCATAATTGTCACTTAAGGCTTCATCGCGGAAAAAATCAGTCACTTCAGAAAAAACTTTCAATGTTCAAGATAAATTTTATGCAAGTGAGCACATTACTACGACCGAGGACCGCGGGAGCCCGAAGGGATTTCCGTCCCAACTCACTGGCTCCAGACTTGAATCTGAGGCCCGAACATGCCTGCCGGCCCATTTATCCTGACTAGGGTGGAAACGCGCAGGCGTCCAGCACCCTGTTGCTTCTTAGTCATGGGAAACCTGCGCGTATCGATATCGATAAAAATATATTTAAATTGTGCATTTAAAAATGTGGATGGGCTGTTATGTTTGGCCACTTGCAAGACTTTCCCCATCCCTCAATAATAATATGATAATTATATACCCACAAATGAAAAGATTTTTTTAAGATTTTTTGTTATTTTTAAGACTTGTCTAAATTATTGGTTCGCTTGTTAGGTATATTATCCTAAATGTGACCAATTACATAACAGTTCGCTGTTCATATTTTGCTAGTTACTATTTACAGTCCACACATGTCTATCGATTACACAAACGAACGAAATAGCTAGCATTAATAACAACATGTTCTTTTTAAGGAGAGCTTTCCATCGGTAAGTATCCTTCTTTTACATTGCGAATAATCAAATTAAATAAATATAATAGGAATTTATTTGCTGAGAATTATAATTTTGATGTAATACGAGTATTAAAATTAAAAAAATAATAGTTTTTTGTCATCCAAGTATTTATTTTTATATGTCGGCACTATTACGCACGGCAAGCTGTTACTTTTCAAATTCCTAAAACGTATTCTAAATAATAATATTTATTATTAAATAAATACTGTCAGTAACATCGACAACCCCACGACCGACATCACTAGGGGCCTCCCCCCACACCCGGGCAACCTGTAACACCCCTCCTCCTCCTCCCTATCGTTTAAACACTGACTTATCAAAAAACTTATGTTTAAGTTAGATGCCATTACAAGTTTCGCCACACTGATGGAGGCGGGGGCAAGAATTCGTCCGTGGTTGCCCCAACTGATACCCGTTCCATGAAAGATCCTCTTAATTAAGATATTTGGCGGATGGTTTTCTAGATCCTTAAAGTTATGCCATAATCTGATTACGAGACAATGTAAGTTTTAACGAAAACAGGAGCGACGGAATATTAATTTTCTGAAGATTTTGTCTCGAACGTTTTGATATTAAACTTAATGGAAAACGGTTACGCAAATTATCGAGATAGTGTCCCTTGAAAATGCGCCCACTTACCGCCCGGCGCTTTTGTTTGAATTATTTGTGTTATAAGATGTGTCTCTGAACTCACTGCTGGTGTTTAAACCTCGGGGCTAAAACTCGAAGACAAAGAGTTTTCATTTATTCACATGTAGACACGGAACACTCCACTATTGATCTGACAGTGTTGGAAAATATTCAGTGTTTATAGATTTTACATTTTATGCCTTCCCCGACTTGAATAAATTAGAGAATAGGTGAACATCTTACTGAGGAACCACAGTCGACTTACCCATGCTTGAAGTTTTAATTCTTTACTTTGATTCGACGAAGGATTTAGAAATGTTGACAGAACTTTAAAAAAACGCTGTTTTGAAATCATTATAGTGAAAATTTTTAGATAGATTCGAAAAATTTCAACTTGTCATTGAAGTCAAAATATCGTAGTTCCAACATCCAATCCTGTTGTGTTTCTATTATTAAGTAATTTTGAGCAACATCTTTAAAATCATGTTCCTTTAATAAACTGAAAGAAACTTGCCTTTCTCATAAACGGGGCGACAAAAAAAAATTGTGTAAATATAAATAGGAGTTAGAACTAGGACACGAAAAATAGTGCCTCGACATTTTTTACATGTCAGTGTTCGAAAATATTCATAGATTTCACATTTTATAACTTTCCCGGCTCAAATAAATTAGAGAATATGCGGTTCACAATTGAACTTTTTCGCAACAGTGTAGTTCAAATAGTGTTTTATATTACCTTGAAACTAGGTAAAATTGTTTTACCTTCGATGTGAAATTAATGTTTGGTTGGTTACGGCAATTATGTTTTGCTCCATCGATATATTTTATAGAGCAACGTGTTCTCCTCCTGTTGTGTATAAACTCGTCTAAATTTCATAACATTATGGTAGAGCGCTTACAAACTTCTGTTTTCCTGGTTAACGGTTTTATGGTGCTGCACATATGTTCGTATCCTTTTAAGAATTCGTGTTCGGCGGTAACGAAATGTGATATAAGATAATAAAAGAATGACATTGCTTGGCAAAAAACTTTAGGGTTAAAATTATTATCGATGGATATTATAAAACTGAAAAGTCGTTATCCTTATTCATTTATTAGTATTTCATATTATGTTTACCAGATATGCTAAATGTGACCTATAAATATTAATTTATGTGTTCAGTAGCTGTGCAGTAACAAAAGTGAGAGACTGGTGCCTGATATTTATGCCTGACAATAATCTTGTTATTATCACTATTTAGGTATATGTTGGTGAAATGAAAATGTTAGCTAATGAAAAATTTAGAAATCGAATTATCCTAATGAACAGTTAATGACAGGTTGGTAAATTAATCCCTTAATATTTTATTCATGATTTCCTTTATTCATTGGACTTACTTATACAATATATTTTTCAATATTTCTATAAAAATAAAAATATAAAAAAATAGTTGCCCACCGGCATCGGGAACAGGGTCCAAGCTGCCAGCGGTTAGGGCTCCAGAAAGAGGAACTTCCTAACAATAAGCGCCGTGTCCAGAAGTACTGCTTTCTGAATCAAACCCTTGATCCAGCTGCCTAACGAGAGCCTCATCAAATGTTGGTCGAGGCTCTTGGCTATTAAGCCATTGGCTGTAACGACTATCGGCACAATGACTGCTGAGTCAACATCCCACATGGCGACAACCTCGTGTGCCGAATCAAGATATTTGATTTTGTTATCATTTTCGGCTTTCACGAGATTCTCGTCATGCGGGACATTGATATCAACTTATTATTGATTATTATTATTTTTTAGGTGATAGGGATATTGTTATTATGGATACGGTAAGGCAATACAGCGCGATTGAGTGTTAAAATCTATTTCGAAACTGCAGCAGAGGGCAAATTTTCGCTTCCAGCTCGTGTTTTGTACATAGTCGGAAGCGAGAGTGCGTGAGAAGCCATCCTCCTCCTTTTGCGAGGGAGTGATGGTCATCAAGGGAGGAGAGGGAGAGGGAGGCGACCGCCGCACTGAGCGCCGGAGGGCGTAAACGATCTCCGGCGTAGAAAGTGGCCTGCAGGCAGCGGGCTTGTGCGCCCATCACCCGACCAGTAACAGGCCTGAGATGGTATCGCGCCATGTTCCGCTTGCGCCTCTAAGACGGATGAGGAGCAAGGCTCCACAAAAGGAGGGGGGAGCTGTCATGGTGACAGTGAATACAATATCGAATCCCACGATCCTTGCCAGAGGTTCTCAGAAGAATCCGCGGTGGCTTTAGTTACTAACCCCCTTATTACAAAAGATGGTCTAAGAAAAACCGACACTAATTAGTCTCTTGGAAATGCTTTAACGTTGTTTCTTTAGTTTGGATTATTGTAGTGTCGGTGTTAGAGTGGTCTGCAAATAGTCCAGATTTGAATCAAATCTAAGTTTGTGGCATATTGTAACGAAAACATTGTCCAATAAACATATCCCTAATATCATACTACTACTAGTATCATACTACAACAACTTTATGACGCATTTGTAGAAGCTTGGAGAAAAATTCCCTGGAAATGTATGAAACATTGATAGAATCAATGCCACGTCGTTGTAGAGCTGTAATCGACAGCAGAGGCTTCCCAACCAAACATTAATTGTTTATTATAAAACGTTTGTACCATTAACTTCATTATTTATTGTTTCGTTACCTTTGTTCATATTTATGCTAATGTTTTTTTTCCTGTTTCTAATTAGTTGTCCACCTTAGTACGTTGTGCTGCTTCATTTTATTTTATAAAGTAGGTATACCAATTTTTACATAAACGGTTGTATGATATTTCCAAAACTGACTTAATAATACTTCATGATGTGGATACATTATAGATAAATAGGTATAAGCCCTCTATGATACGTAAAACATTAACTATCAAGTTAAAATGTACTAAAAATAAAAGTCACACTTGGTGTTTCTAATTATATGTCCACCACTGTATGACATAAGAAAGTGATGGGTATATTTTAAACCTGGGTTTACCTTATTCTTGGATTAAACCATCTTTTGTAATAAGGGGGTGAGAGTCCAACATAACCCTCTATAGCCCTCTGCCTTCCGCAGGGGGGATCCATAAGGATTTTCCAACGCAAACAAAAGATGCTGGTAATTTTTTGATCATTGGATGTTAAAATTCCTAATAACTGTAACATTAAAACCTTCACGTTGCATGACAATATTTATTGAGTAGGAAAAGGAATTAAAGCGTGTATTTGACGTTTCCAACCTGAATGACCATGGTTACAGGCACACTTTATACGATTAAAGGTAAATTCAAGTGTTCATTCCCGTTTCGTAATAAATATAATATTATCAGTAACTAGAAGTTTTATAGCTTAAAATCTTCCTCTTAAATCACTCTATCTATTTAAAAAACCGCATCAAAATCCGTTGCGTAGTTTTAAAGATCTAAACATATATAGGGACAGACAGACAGCGGGAAGCGACTTTGTTCTATACTATGTAGTGATATTTTATCTTTAACTCTCGATGTTTTTGATTGGACAATATCTCAACTCTACCTAACTTTGTTGTTAATTATTTTTTGTAATACTTTTCATAAAATCGAATTACTCTGTTGGTGAGAATGTAAAAGTTTAATATAATTGTACATCCAACTTCGTTTAGTGGTACAACGTGATTGTGAAACGAAGCAGCTAATTTTCCCTTTTGTAACTGTGAATCTGTGTGAATTACTCATTCGGAATAGGTAACGACCACGAAAAGCAGCTTAATTTGAAATATTTTGCCACAGTATATTCTCGTGCTTGACAGATGAATGTAAAAATTACTCATCTGTAAATTCCAATAATATCTAAGTCTCCTTTCGATTGAACTTCGTAACTACATACTATAAAGTAAAAATAATAATATTCCCTTTTAAAAAACTTTATATATATTTATATATTTATTTTTGCACTCATGTTGTTTACAAGATGGTCATACATTATCAGATAGGTATCAAACATGACCCTGTTAGGGCACAGCAACAACAATTTTACATTAAATTAAAATTAAATTAAATTAAAATCATTTGGTACGGTTATCTTAAACATTAGAATAATTTGATACTAAATAATTAAACTTGGTCAATAAAATGCTCATAATAATATGTAGTATATTTTATAATTATTGTAGTGTATTATACAGGGCTACTGGTAATTCGACGTATTCCTTGCACCACGTTATAGGGGGGCTAATATGCAACAAATTTAACCCCACATATGTTCTACGAAATTCAATGGATTTCGAGATATTGCAATTTTTATATTATTTTTAATAATACCCAAAATTCCTTCTTAAACACTATTTATCTCTAAAATATCAAATTGATCGGCTTTGATTATGATATTAGCTTGTAGCTGATACTTTTACGAAGCTTTCTGCGTATTTAACTGTTCTTAATGACCATCCAATTGAAAGCAATCATTAAAAGTTAAATAAGTGTATTAGAAAATCATCGAGGTACACGATAAAGAATGATGTTTATCTCAAAAAATTACTATGACACTAAGTGTACAAAATGCAAGACAAACATCCTTATTTAATCAGCTATCCAACGAGGTATAGACGTTCAAAAAATTTTTTAGAAACTAATGTGAAAATGTCTTATAATACTGACAAAGGCGATTTCAGAAAAATCTCTACAAGCACGCAGGTGGCCCGTTAAGTGCAATTCATTGCATAATCCTCGCGTAGAGATTAAACAGCAGTCTGTCGGGCACCAACTGTCCTCTAAATGTCAGGATTAGATTAGGTCAGGTCGTTAGGTTATGTTTGGTCAGGGTTAGGTAGGTTAGGTTAGGACCTAAGTGTGCGAGGGAACACCGGGGTGGTTTTAGTCAGTAAGAGTCTGACAGATCCCTCTGCCCACCCCCAGGACGGAGGACATCCATGAGGATATCCAGTAGGCAAAAAAAATATGGTCAGGTTAGGTCGTTCGGTTAGGTCACGGTTAGGTTTAGGTTAGGTCACAACTTCGATGCCCTGGGATCTAGAGGCAAGGGCCCCCGCGCTGAGATATCGCCAAAGCGAGGAGGCGCTTGAGCGGAGTGGTTTCCGCCAGATCCTAGTGGCTTCAAGTCCAGAAAGTATAAAAACAGCTGCAAATGAAATTGTTAATAACCTTTTGCCGCAAAAGTCGCAGGATGACCTTGTTTTCATTAACTTGAGTTTTTATTTTGAGTTGGTATATTTTATCACGGTAGGTAGATCGGTAGTTGAAAGAAAAGTAGATTACGCACCTTGCTTAAGTGAGTAATTAATGCACTCGTGTTAATTTAGTGCCCTCGCTTGCGCTCGGGCACCAACATAACACTCGTGCAATTAATAACTCACTTTGCGCTCGATGCAACAATCTACTATTTTCGATTCTTTTACACTGGATTTTCAGATTCAAATGGTTTGTTTTACGAAATATTTTTTTACTTCTTACTTAATTACGATAGTGGAGGTAACTGCATTAAACTGTAATCATATTGTCAGGATTCACCGAGAGTACGCAGTATGATGGCTGCAGTGATAGCCTAGCGGTTAAACCCCGTGCTTCAATGCAGGAGGTTCTGAATTCAAATCCCTAATAGGGGATTTACACGGGTCGATTTTCACCGCACGGCTAGGCCGCACGGTGAAAATCGACCGTCTAAATGACAATTCGACTAGGGCGCAAGTGACTAAAATCGCAAGCCCCAAAGTTGGGTGCCATCCGAATTTTGCCGTGCGGCAACAAGCCGCATGCGGCGGGTGACTAAAATCGACCGTGTAAATGGTCAGTTGCAGGCGATCGCCCGCCGCATGAGGTGTGTTTTGCGCTCTGTTGTTCCGCTAGAAATGAACAAGTCGCATGCGATTTTTGTCGACCGGTGTACTGGGGTGGCGATTCGATTTTTACAAGCGATGCGACTGGTGACTTGCCTCACGGCTAAAACCGACCCGTGTAAATCCCCCATTACTTGTCGAATTCATGAGCGGATCACAATTTGATGGTCGCTTGTGTTAACGATGAAGAAAAAACATCGTGAGGAAACTTGCACACCTGAGAGGGATTCAAAAAGTTCTTGGTGGTGTATTTAGTCTGCCTACCATGAATCATGGTATAAAAGGTACTATGCTAAATTTAAATATTGAACGTTTATGGTATCCTTGGTAAATCATAGAATTTACTGATGCTAAAACTAATTAAACAGACCTACCAAGATGAAGATAGAAAGGACCATGCGTCAAATTGGGCTCAGTGTCCAACAGAGTTATCGCATACTCCATTGTAAAGGATTCTGTTCATACTTAAAGTGTTACTATCGGCACCACCTTCAATTCCATTGCAGAAAAAAGATATGCACCTAAATAGGTTTTGTATAAAAAGACAATTGGTAGTCATAAAACTGTTATTGTAACAATAAATTCATACTTTAAAATAATGGTAAACAATAGATGCGCCTGCGCCCGTGTGATTTGCAACACTCTCCATTTCTCTCACACCTCACGTACGCCTGCCCGGGCGCCCGTCCGCTCGTTCAGTCAGTTGACTCGTGCGTCCAAAGAGTATAGTAATATAATTATGGGAATAGATAGCCCTCCCGCGAGATTTTTTGTCACCCATAAAGAACAGTGTCGCCACCTGACAGCATATCCGTTGAACTAGACCAATATTATGCTATGGATACCTAAATATACGTAGGTGTATCTATACACTCTCGTATGCATTGATGCGTATATATTTTGCTATAGAGTAGGTTTTCTAATGGGAATTGGGAATGCATGCATGAATGAAGTTCCCGGATGGAAAACTGAACAGGAAGACGGGAGGAGGAATACGCTCAACTCTACCGCACTTTCTGAAGCTAAAACTAGCGTAAGATGTCAAACAACAAAAACTACAATGTCATAATAGCATTACTTTGCAGGATTATAGTTTATTTATGGTAGGAGAAAAATATTTATACCAAAATAACCCCATGGATTCTTCACAAAAAATGAGTTTATATCTTTATATTTATTGAAGTACAAGTATATTCAAAGTGATTTCATTTCTGTGGGTGGGCCCAAGCTTCATACATTTCTACCCATGGTCCTTTGCTATTGATAGAAATTTTGCAATATACAGTATTTTTACCTCACGAAGACGCGTGAATCATTGCAATATGAAACTTATCTTGTCTTTGTAATAAAAGTCACACTACGTGTCTTTGTGAAATAGAAATACTTAACAGATTATGTATGTTGCTTTGCTACATGTAGTTTTGCTGTAGTGTGGATACGAGCTTACGATTTGTAGTGTTGAGTATTTTTAGTCCGTGTACGTACAGCAGACACAAAGTTTATGTGTGCACAATTATTTTACTCAGTATCCCTAGCACATTTTGTGTTAGGGGCAGTAAATAACACTTAAATAATAACATTTGCATAGTGTAATGACAGAGATGTTGATACTATTATAAGCTAGAATCTTGAGAGTGTTGTTTACGCACTGTCAATTATGCGCGCATCTTTGAAGAGTCTTTGGTCCAACTAAGCTTTTCTAGACGGATTATGCGTAGTTTTGGAAAACGTTTTTTTTTATACGTATATTTTTTATGCACTATTTTATTATGGCTGTGCAGTCATTTATCCATAGATTTGCTATTGTTGATTAGTAAACACCAAAAATAAAATAAAATATTAAACCATACACCACAAGATACAGTCATGAGCTAAGTATGTGTCCCTCGATACTCTTACACCGAGGGTAAACGACACGAATGTTTTTGTGCGTACACTAGCGTGCACTTTCACCGCTCCGCCTTCAAGCCGCGCTATCATGTTGTATTTTAACAAAATGAACTTTAATAATATGTGCTTAACATTATTTGAACGAACGACGAGACAATGCGTCCGCCGAAGCCAACGCACCGCGTCCACCTTGCCTCTATATAGCTATTGCTTTGCGTCCTCCACCGTGTTGCCTACGCGCCACCAACACATTACCGCATCCTTATCGCACGAGCGGCTCGGTTGTACCAGCCAGTGCAGAACTGGTTATTAGTTTAATCTTGGTCAAATTCCTTGTACCTAATGAACACGGTGTGAACATAATAATTATAGAACCAACGAAGCTGGGAAATACAGAGGTAGTTGGTAACCACATTGTAAAGGCGCGCAATGACGCCGCGCTGATAACACGGCGCGGCGTCCTGACGGTGCGATACAGGGCGCGGACTGCGCGTTAGAGTCTAGTTTTGCCGGTCACGATCCACCGAGCTCTCCCGTCGTAGAGCCGGTCGTCTCTTCAGACTCCGCAGTCACACCGATAATTCAGCCCTCATCAAGCTGTCTCCCCCCCCTATGTCCACGCCAGCAACGCCCTAAGCCGAGGTCCGAGTCCTACCAGGGGTCGCCCTTAGTGCTGTTGTTGCAGGTAGTCATGATGTTAGTGTAGTACAAGTAGTTAGCTTAGGTTAAGTATTTTACTTCCCCCCCATTGGCTGGAGACCCTTCAGGTCTCGCCAATAACTGCCCGGTTACGTAGAAACCGTCCCCTAGGACGACCTACAGCAGTCAAATAGAAAAAAAAAAAGCGTCTAGTTGAAAGTGTCACTTCAGAAAAAAACATTATTTCTGTCAACACACAACATATTAAAAATTTCGTGTGTACAACATTTTTGTCAAGCGTTGTAGAAATTTTCGTACACCAAATATCAACTAGAGCTTCTGGATTCGAAGTTTTACCGATAAGTACCAAAAAGGGCCGTTTTTAGCATTAATTACTAAAACTTCTATTCTAACCTAGGATGTTAAATGTTGTTTTTTGGTGTTCTTAAATTTCTACGACACTTGACTAAAACGTTGTAATACGAAATTTCAATATGTTGTGTGTTGACAGAAATATATGTTTTATTTTTCTGAAGCGGCACTTTCGCGGCTCTAATTGCTTTAAAATCTTACTCAAACCAGCTCAAGGCCATGATTGTACCTATAGGGAGTTAACATGTAGGTAAAAAGCGGAAAAACACCCAGATGCTTACGTCAATACTCTGTGCCATCGCAATAAACCGTTTATGAAGCTAATTTACTTCTAATAAAGACGTTTCAAAAACAGATTCATTCACATCCCGATCCCGTGAAATACATTATTGTCCGTGGTTCAATGAGCAACTTGTAGTGTGAAGAGAAAGCAAAACCCTGAAACATGTGTGTGTTTTATGCTTCTTACTTTAAGAGTACCAGACTTCTTATACACACTTTCATGCGCTATTATAAGGGGGTAACCCCTTGGGGGTTTAATTTACAAAAACGCTCATCTTTGTACATTTCTTTCTAACCATCAACTCTATTATTTGATTTCATGGTTTTATCTTACATAAAACTTTCACCTTCTATTTCACCCCCTAGGGGTAGAATTTACAAAAACGTTCAAAAACGTGTATTTATACCTAGCCAGAAAGCCTATTATTTGATTCCATGCTTTTAACTTCGTAGAAAATTTTATCCTCTATTTCACCCCTTTAGGGGTAGAATTTCCAAAAACCCTGAAACACGTGTATGTTTATTTGTGATCAGTGACCTAAATATTGAATTCCATGCTTCTTACTTCAAAAGTACGAGATTTCTCATAGAAACTTCAAACACTTATTTAACCCCTTAGGGGTTGAATTTCCAATAACGCTTAAACCCGTGTACATTTACTCCTAACCAGAAACCTTAATACTTAATTTCATGCTTCTTACTTCAATAATGACGGACTTGCATACAAACGTTAATCACCCTTTTCACCCCCTTAGGTGTTGAGTTTCGAGAAATCCCTTCTCAGTGGATGTTTTCATCACGTAAGGAACCTATTGTCTAAATTTCATATTTCCAGCTTAAGTGGTTTAGGCTGTACGTTGATGACTAAGTCAGTCAGTCAGGACTTTGAATTGTGAATATAAACTTAAGATTAGCCGGTAAATGTTAAGTTTAGATTTAATGGTTGGCTAATGTTGTTTTATTTCATCTTTAACCGGCTTTACTCTGTTAAACTTAAGTCTAGCCGCAGCTACCGGCTAAAAATGTAAAAGCAAATTATAATAGGGGAAAAAACTATTTTTGTAATAAAACTTTGTTTATTAAAACAATCAGTCTTGTTACCTACTAATACGATTAGCGTATTTATTAACAACAAACAGATAGCTGAAAGGCAGGTTAGATTAGATCAGAACTGTAACTCCCTGGAGTTGTGGTGATGTCCCAGTGCACCCGGACATCGCTGAAAGAGGAGGGAACGCGGAGATGGGCAAAGAAGGGGGAGCCCAGAAGTGGGCCACGCTGGATGGGTCGCGAATGTCACGCGTAGCAATTCTCACGGCCTACCCGTCAAAGTGAAAGTAGAAGCACAGGCGGAGTTTTTAGTGGGTGCAAGCCCCACATAACCACGTCGTTTTCCCGGACGGCGTGGTATGTGTTAGGCATTTTGTTCAATCAATAAAAAAAAAAAAGTTTGAACTTTGACCACACAACGCACGAGCCGAGCGAGCGAAGCAAGCGGTGCTGTAGCAGCGGCCGGCGAGTGCCAGAAACGGTTCGTTTCGCCGATTACTTTCAACCATTCGTTTAATGGGTGCGTCCAGAAACAATGGTTTTTGATTGACAACAGTGCAAATCATTAATTTTGTACTGAAAAGCATTATTCCCCTCCGCACATCGCATGAATTCTTTGATTTATCTAATACATATATTTTTAACCATTCGTTTTGGCAAATCTTAAGTTTAACCGGTTAAAGATGAAATCATTTATCGCAAAAGAACATTGTGTTGAACATTAGCCAACCATCAAATTTAAACTTAGCATTAACCGGTTAATCTTAAGTTTATATTCACACCTATCATTAACCGTAACATATATAGATAAAAATAAACCGTTATCATTTATTAAATAAACCACGGCGTTGACAGGCTTTTTATAATACTGCCAACAATTACTAAAATAAAAAATAAAAAAAAACATTGCAAAAAAATTAAATACAAAAAGCTAATTTGAAAATTGAGTTTCGAACGCCGTACATGTAGGGCCACCGATCTCTCAGTACATTATTCTGCTACGCTGATTTCTAACAAATTCTCTGAAATTAGATGATATTCTTAGGAAACATCTGCTCAGTCCTAATTGTAAGTAGCGTGATAATAGATATATCACGTATTAAGCTTATCGTGGATAATACCTATCCAACGTACTAAGCTTATACGTCGCAGCATGTGAAATATGTGAAAACAATGTTCCGCTGCTCAGCTCTTATGAGCAATAGCGTGATGGCATATATAACAGCAAAAGCTCTTTATGCAACACATCAGTGAAAGTCGCATCAAAATCCATTAACGGAATTTCACGTGATTATACATCGCAGTATGTGGAAATAATGTTCCACTGCTCGGTTCCTACGAAAAACGTGAATGTATGAATGAAACGTGATGGTATGTGTACTAGCAAAATTGTCGCTCCTTACGCAACACATGAGCGAAAGTCCCATCAAAATCCATTCACGGGACTTTAAGAGATGCCCGGACAGAAAGACAGACAGAAAGATGGACAATAATTAAAAAAAAACGTTTTCGTTTCTGTATCGATACTATAGTACCACCAGTTTCCAATCGAAATTTTAAAAAAATATATTTAATGTACAGACAAAGTGCACTTTGAGTTTTATTAAAAGTACAGAATAGATTTTTGCATTTTATGTTTTCAGTTCTCAGTACTCGACTAAACTCTTATTGTTCTACATTTACGTAGTACCCAGTCATTTCCTACGCAAATTGAACTCGATACGTCCCTGTGACATAATCTTTATTACACATTAAGTTGCATTTCCATGAAACGTACACGTGACTAAAGTAAAAACCATGTACAAGTGGAATAATGGAGAAACAAAAATGTACCTGCACTACCTACACTTTTAACTCATGCAAATAAGCCTTTTCAATCTATTTTAATCTTTTGCAGTATTTTTATGACTGTAATGCAGTGTATCTTTAGTTTTTCTCCCCGCTCTTTACTATTTGTCTATTTTCAGCTTTTGTACTTGGAGCTTTCCAAATATGTCGCAAAACTGTTTGAGATGTCGAAATTCTGAATTTAATACAATACCTATTATACTTCTTTCTAAAAAGTTAAAAAGAAAGTTGAATATTATGTTCTAGTTATTCACATAGTAACAGCTGAATAGACTTAGACAAAATTCTGTAAAGATGTAAACCAATCTTGTGTTAGCGCATAGCCCAGTCGCGGTAGTTTTACCTTGCAAAAGGTCCGTCAGTCCTGAATTTTGGAAATGTGGTATGTTTAGGTTCTTATGAAAAATTCAAGTTTTCGACCTTGAGCGACCTTGGAACGCTCCGCCACCTTGGATTAAAGACCCCAAAAATGAGTTTTTATAAAATAACTCCTTACATATGGGTTTTACGCCAAAAATAGATGACACAAATTTTGTAGACAATTAAATTACCTACAACTTCTGCTTAAGTATTTTTTTCTATAGCTAATAGTTTACGATATTTTGTGCTTTAAACTAGGCATAAAACGCAATTTTCAAGCATTTTTATTTTTCATTTCCGACTCAAAAAGAGATGTTATACGTTTGAAGCCTATTTTTCACCCACGACGCAAAAAGAAGGATGTGTTATAAGTTTGAATGTCTGTTTGTATAAGTCTGTCCGTCTATCTGTATGGCTGTCTGTTTGTCTGTCTGTCTGTTTGTCTGTATGTCTGTCTGTTTGTGGCAACATAACTCCGAAACGGATGACTCGATTTCGTTAAGATTTTTTTGCGCTTATGCTCGTTTAATCAGCATAATTAGAAGCTACGGTTGACGGAAATCGGTTCAGCAGTTGAAAAATTATCAGGGGTTTTCTCAGTTAGTTTAGGTAGGTATGCATTGCATGGCGTTGCAGCCGTTGCAAGATCATGGAAGTGAAAAATAGGCTTCAAATGTATAACACCTCTCTTTTTGAGTCGGGAATGAAGAATAAAAATGCTTGAAAACGGTGTTTTTTGCCTACTTTAATGCGCAAAAGCTTGCACCTCCTACTTTTCGAGTTCATGTGAGGATCAAACTTTGATTATCACTCAAAGAAACATGCAAAATTGAGGAGGACTAAAAAAACAGTTCTCGATAGTGCGTATAGTCCGCCAACCCGCTGTAGGCCAGCGTGATAGACTAAGACCTTAACCCTTCTCATTTTAAGAAGAGGCCCAGCAGTGGGACAGTAATTGATTATGCTTATTTATAGGCTTTTCGCAAAATCTGATACCCCTTCACAACCATTCTGTGTACTGAGTGAAACATAATTTAATTAATCAAACCGTAGCAACATACTGACACGTACAAACGCCTGCAGTTCAGTGGCATTTTACCATGAATTGTATTTGTACTTTAATCAAACGCATGGCGACATCCAATAGCACGTGTTTAATAGACTTGTGATTACATTGTCATCCGCATAGAGATTAATCTTCGTAAAGGAACTGAGGTAACAGAGATATCCTGGCCTTTGCATTCTATTAAAACATCTTTGTGTGGTTATATCTGAAAAGAAAGTGAGATTGCATTGCTGCATGTGGTTTGAGAAAGTTACATTAAAAGAAATGCTGTTAATTTTTACTGTGTACCCTAATAGATACATGAAAATATCATTGTACTGACTTTCGTTTTTTATTTAAAGTTTGCACAGCCCATTGAATAACTGCATTATGTTCACATTAGATATTATTACTAGCATTGTACCAATTTAGCTGTTTGGAATCGTTATGTTCAAAATTATGTACCAATTAAATGTCTTTTGTGCTTAGTGTGTGGAATTAATATTACTTTTTTGCCTCCAAAGATACAGGTTTTTCGTCAAGTTTGGGAGACAGTAGATCATGATTACCCTATGCCTTGCCCTAAAGTGTCTACTAAAACTAATCAGTGATCGATAATTTTATCTGATTTCGTTACTTTATTTTGTTCACTGCATGTTTTGAATTGATGCAATAAACGTTTTTATTATTGTTTTTATAATGGATTGTATCTTTTGCGTTGGGCTGACATAATGAATGTCATTATATTTTAATAGTTTTTTGCGTGCTCACAGACGTAGTCTATTTAGGCTGGTGTTCATCTACATTAATGCTCTGGTTGCTTTCTAGAATTGTTAGAATTTTAGGTAAACGGTTGTTTAATCAGATAATTAATGTTGGTGTTTACTAGCCTTAAAGATCTAACCTAGATAAACCTCACTTAAAAAATAATGCTCGCAGTGTATTTTCTTCTAATTGTACGTTTTCAATCATACGTGTGCGTTCCTCATTATATTGTCATTATAGTCCGTTCACAACCTGCTTGCACCGCTTAACAATTCACTTTTCAGATTGAAATCTGAAAGTAGATACGATGTCATAATAATTGTATGGGAACCGGAGGCAAACTAGCCGATGCGACTTATAGTCCCGACCATAGAGGACAGTAATATAATAGGGTATAGAGAGCCCACTCGCAGACTTTCTTGAAGACCGCTAACGTCAATTGATCGGATAAATAGCGCCATCTATTATCGCCATCCACCAATTTAGTATTTTTAGGGTTCCGTAGCCAAAGGGTAAAACGGGACCCTATTACTAAGGCTCCGCTGTCCGTCCGTCTGTCCGTCTGTCATCAGACTGTATCTCATGAACCGTGATAGTTAGACAGTTGAAATTTTCACAGATGATTTATTTCTGTTGCCGCTATAACAACAAATACTAAAAAACAGAATAAAATAAATATTTAAGGGGGCTCCCATACAACAAACGTGATTTTTTTTGCTCGTTTTTGCTCGATATTGATAACGGCAACACATAGACGCTTGAAATATTCACAGAATATTTAGTTATGAAACTTTGAAAATAAATAATTAAAATAAAATAAATATTTAAGGTAGGCTACATCAGGATAGGTAGGATACAACAGACATGATTTTTTTGCCGTTTTTATAGATAATGGTACGGAACCCTTCGTGCGCGAGTCCAACTCGCACTTGGCCGGTTTTTTTTCTATTGTACTGCTGTAGATGGTGCTAGGGGACCGTTTCTACGTAACCGGGTAGTTATTGGCGACACCTGAAGGGTCTCCAGCCAATGGGGGGGAAGTAAAATACTTAACCTAAGCTAACTACTTGTACTACACTAACATCATGACTACATGCAACAACAGTACTAATAGCGACCCTTAGTGGGACTCGGACCTCGGCTTAGGGCATTGCTGGCGGGGGCTTGGGGGGAGAGACAGCTTGATGAGGGCTGAATTATCGGTGTGACTGCGGAGTCTGAAGAGATGACCGGCTCTACGACGGGAGAGCTCGGTGGATCGTGACCGGCGGCGGTGGGACGTCGCGACGGGCCTTTTCGGCGAGGACGGTATGCCGGACGGCGGCGGACGCTGTGTATTGTGCTGGTCGATTTACTCGCCTCCTGAAGGAGCGTAATTTCGTCATCGGGCTTTAAAAGTGTGTGCCTGGTACGGCGAACTTTACTTATGAGAAAGGGACTGTGTGTGGTCGCTGCGGCTACTAGGGGGTTCGGATGGTGGGGGACAGTGTCGAAGTAACGCTTCGAAATGCGTTTGAGGTATTGCCTGACGGTTGGCATTTCTAGATCGAGATGAAGTTGGACGTTACGCATGAACCACGGGGCAGCCGCGGCTCTGCGCAACACTCGATTCTGGAGGTATTGGAAGGATTTGAAGCGGGCTTAACGAGTGCGAACACGGCACTAGCGTAAGTGAAGATGGGGCGGACGCACGTCTCGTAGATTCTCAGCTTATTTCTAAGTGAGAATTTACTGCGCGCTCTAAGGATGGGGTGGAGGCGACCGACAGCGAAAACGGCGAGAGCGCGCACAGCTTTGATGTGGTCTCGGAAACTCAGATGGTGGTCAAACATAGTAATTATGTATAGCTATAAGTTTATATTACTTTCCTCTATGAGCTGTAACTAGCTATAGGTACTACCCATAGTACCCATATTACTTTCCTCTACGGTACGACCAATTCAATACTGCCTACACTTTAGCTTCCTTACTATTTTACTTGTTTTCAAGATAATAAAGTTTTACTTCATTTTATCTCATTATTATCGAAATCATAGTAAAACTTTATCAAAAAATGCCTTTATTCCAAATTTACAAAAGCGTTTTCTAAAAAATCCGATTTTCGGACTTAACACGTTCTTGTCGCAAATCAAGAGCGTATTACAAATATCATAAATAAAACCGGTCTTTTAAAAAAAATCGTTGTAATCGCATTAAATTAGCTGCAGCGAATTTAAGTAAATAGGTTAAAGACATTGACTTAGACTAAGTCAATGGTTAAAAACGGTAAATATCATGACGGATGACAGGACGGAATGGAAGAAGAAAACGTGTTGCACCGACCCCAAGTAACATGGAATAAGGGCAGGAAGATGAAGAGTTAAAAACGGTGCATGCAATATTTTTTTTACTGCAGCATTTATTGATTTAAACTAAAACGACAACATTTTCGCTTGATAAACAAGGAACAACTTTTTTTCCTTATAAAAAGGGAGAAAAATGGTTTCAAATTTAGGCTTTTTGCGTCGGTCTTGTCTTTAAGGTGTCTCGCGCACTCCGGAACATCCTTTACATGGTGCAAGCCGGAGGAACTAAGGGCGTATATATAAAGAAAGCAGGTAACCAGCGCCGACTTACCAGCGCTTACTGGTACTGGTCCGTGTAGGTAACCGCTAAATAAAGGAAGCGGATAGAAGCAGGGGCTAGCATTTTTTAGCAAAAATACGCCTTATTCCCTTGCAAATACAGCAACAAATGACGGCCTACCAGCGCTGATCGGAGCAGGTCGGAACTTGTCGGCGCAGTTCGGAGCTTGTCAGCGCTGGTTCGCCACACAGTATAGACTACCTGCGCCGACTAACTGCGCGGAATAGCACCGACAAGCGCTGACAGATCGGCGCCGGCAACCCGCTTTCTACGTGTATACGTACTTAGGTACGCTTGTAACCTCTCCGCCAATCTGTCTGCCGCATGGCGTGGCGAGACTTCACACCAGTTTCTCCGTTGATAAAAAAGTGTCAAGTGATTCAGGCGTTTAACTTTTGCCTTTTAATCACACTTCCTTAATTCTGAAAGGCTAATTTCCATCGTAATTTTTTAAGAAGAATTTAAGTTTGCAATAAAGTAAAAATGTTACTACTTGTCCAGGCTAAGTACCTATACGGTTGAAAGAATGTTGTTATAATTGTATCGAGAAACAGAGTAAATATTAAAATTCATTTGAATTCAGGCTTTTTTCTTTCTGTAAAACCATAAAGCAATATTCTTGCTCGCGTTCGTTTCATACGTTATTTTTCCTGGTATAAAACTCATTAGAACAAAACCTCCACGGTTTTACAAAACTACGTAGTTTATTTACATTTCATTGCAGTAGAATCCCTGGAACTCGATGTACGAGTATTTATTTATCATACATGTTAGCGATTTTCATGTAGGTATAAAAGTATCGTATACAGTAACATTTTGTAACTGTTATATTATACCGGGTGTCAGTGAAGGAATACCGAAAACTGAAAGAGCAATTTTTTTATATAGACCTACGAGGCCTTATTACAAAAGATGGTTTAAACCAAGACTAAGGTAAACCCAGGTTTAAAATATACCCATCACTTTCTTATGTCATATAACAAAAAGCGACGGGTCTATTCTAAAACCTCGGTTTTTCTTAGACCATCTGTTGTAATAAGGGGGTAAGGGTCTCCAGCCAATTGTGGGGAAGTCAAATACATACCTAAGCTAACTACTTGTACTACACTAACATCATGACTCTGACCTCGGCTTAGGGTGTTGCTGACGGGGATTTATGGGGGGGGGGGGGGGGGGGGAGACAGCTTGATTAGGGCTGAATTATCGGTATGACTGCGGAGTCTGAAGAGACGACCGGCTCTACGACGGGAGAGCTCGGTGGATTGTGACCGGCGGCGGAGGGACGTCGCGACGGGCCTCGTCGAGGACGATATACCGGACGGCGGCGGACGTTGTAGTGTGCTGGTCGATTTACTCGCTTCCTGGAGGAGGGTAACTGAAACAATGCAGCCTATTGTTCAAATATGAGAATAACTGGAAAGTTAGCCCCGTTTTCTTCATCATCATCATCAGCCTATTACTGTCCCACTGCTGGGCACGAGCCTCTTCTCAGAATAAGAAGGATTCAGGCCTTAGTCCTCTTCGCTGGCCTAGTGCGGGTTGGCAGACTGTACACACCATCGAGAACAGTTTTGCGCCTTCTTAGGTGTACAGGTTTCCTCACGACGTTTTCCTTCACCGTTAACGCATGTGATACTCAAATTATGATCTGCACATGAACTTGAAAACTCAGAAGTGCGGGCCGGGATCGAACTCAGACGGTTGAACGCTTACAAGGCAATAAGCGTTCAACCGATAAGCAATCAATGCGTTTTATATTTAAAAATAATCATCTAAATGCTTTGTGTACTAAATAAGTATTCTGTAGTAAGAAGTAAGTATCCTGTGTGGTCTCGTGTAGTGCCGGACTTAAAGAATAGCACCACCCCATCTCTTCCCGTGCGTGTCGTAAAAGGCGACTAAGGGATTCTCTAGAGGATGGGCAGCAGCGTTCTCTGAGTACTTTAACAACCATACTGCGATCGCCAACCCACCTGGCAAGCGTGGCGATTATGGCAAACCCCCCCTTTTGGGGGAGGCCTATCCAGCAGTGAACGTCTGTCGGCTGAATGATGATGATCCTGTGATGATGAATTTATAGTGCTAAAACATATTAAGAAATCTTCTTGTCTCGTGTCGATGAGCTATGCGAGAATAGCACATGCCGTGGTGAAAAGATTAGGCAGTCAGCAAGGATGGTAGCGGGGCTGACTGCCGACTGACGTCTGTACTAGGGTTTTCGCGTTCCCGGCCTATTTGAGTTCCCGGGAATCGGGAATTTTTTCTCTTAATTCCCGGGAATTCCCGGGTACCCGGGAATTTTCATGTTTTTTGTATAAATATAGTTTTTCTCGTATATTTCAATATTAAACTTGTGTAAGTATTTTAAACATGATAAATTGATAAATTGTCTAACATACCAATCGACTTTTCTTATTAAAATAAAAAATCTTATACTTATTTAAAAAATTGAACTAGGAACAGTTACAGTCATTTATTGTGCGACGTGGCGAGTTTCTTTAATGAAAAAAAGTCTTCTCTTCATATAATATGGCAAAATATTACGGCATAAGAATAGGGTGAATGACTATAAGAATGTTACCAAATTCGTGTACTTAATACCTTAAAACCACATGATCTACTACTGGTGTAGAATGACCGAGCACGGTATTTAGCTTGATTAAAAATAAAGTTTTTTTTTAGAAACAACCAGCTAATAAGGTACAAAGTACAAATAAAAAAATAAAAATTGCTTCGTTAAAATTTTATTTGTAAGAACATTTCGACGCCACTCATCAATGAATAAAAGCACGGTGACACAGCTGGCTAGCACGACTAGCACGAAATCGTTCTTAGCAGTCGGTTAACTTGGGGCGCAAAAAGGGCTCGAAAACAGAACATTTTTTTAAAAATAAACTTTTGTATTTAAAATAAAAACCATTTAGGGTTAATCTGTGACCAGTAGATCACGCTGTTTGAAGGAATTACACGAATCGTTTACACCCTGTATACTTTCATTATAAATCTCGAAATTACACAAAAGATAAGCATTGTGAATAGTTTCTACAAATGAAACATTTACAAAAAAAATCAAGCGTTTAGAATTTGTTTACTAGACAGAGACACCAGTACTGTGTGCTGACATCACGATACATTTACCCCATTCTAAGTTCACACCATGCAGTACAATGTCTGTTTCACGCAAGAGAGACAGAAAATGCTCTAAAATCTTCGGAAGCGTGCAGACCCTTCATTTTTCATCATCTTTTCTTCATTTCAAATAATTCCCGGGTACCCGGGATTCCCGACAAATAATTCCCGGGTCCTAAAATCCCCAAATTCCCGGGAATTCCCGGTTCCGGGTACCCGGGGCGAAAACCCTAGTCTGTACTGTGACTGTACAGTCATGGGGGCTCTGTTGATGCATGTTTTATGAATCTAGATAATGATATTACGAATGATTATTTCGTTTATGGTGTACTAGCTTCTGCCCGCAGCTTCGCTTGCGTGAAATTTTGAACCTTGATTAAGCCCCTTTTTAGTGAAATCCAAAAAGTCCATCTTTTATTACTTACTTTGAACAGTGTTTGTGCCAAATTTTAAGTTAATAACCCCATGGAATAAGGGTTTTCATACAAACGTTAACAACCCATTTCATCACTTAAGGGGTGAAATTTCCAAAAACCTTTCCTTAGTAGATGCCAATGTTATTTGAGGTACCTATTTTGAACATTTTAAGTTTCTAACTCCAGCGGTTTAGGCTTTGCGTTGATAGATACGACAGCCATTCAGTCAGTTTCTCCCCTTGTTACTTCAAAAGTACCAGATTTTTCATAAAAACTTGCAATTTCACCTTCTTAAAGGTTAAAAATGCTCAAACATAATATGTTTATGTGTACATTTATTTCTAATCAGAGACCCAATTATTTGATATCATGCTTTCAACTATGAAAAAACTTTCATCCCTTATTTTATCCCCTATGGGAAGAATGTCCATAAACCCTCAAACGTGTATGTTTACTTCTAACCAGAAGCCTAAATATTAAATTCCATGCATCTTACTTCAAAAGTAGCACATTTCTCAAACAAACCTTCAACCTTTATTATTTCACCCTCTTAGAGGTAGTATTTCCAAAAAACACCAAATACGTGTATATTTATTTCCCAGCAGAAACTCTATTATTTGATTGCATGCCTTTTACTTCAGAAAACCTTACATCCCTATTTCACCCCTTATTTCACCTCTTTCCAAAAACCTCTAAACATGTGTATTGCTTCGTACTATAAAGTACCAGATTTCTAATACAAACTTATAATCCTTATTATTTCACCCCTTATGTGTTCCATTTACAAAAACGGTCAAACATGTGTCCATTTATTTCTAACCAGAAACCCTGTTATTTGATTTCATGCTCTTTTTAACTTCAGAAAATCTTTCATCCCGTATTTCACCCCTCAGTGGTAGAATTTCCAAAAATCCTCAAACACGTGTATATTTATTTCTCTTCAAAAGTCTAAATGTTTAATTCCATGCTTCTTACTTCAAAAGTACCAGATTCCTCATACAAACTTTTAACCCTTATTTTACCCCCTTGGGAGTTGAATTTACAAAAACGGTCAAACACGTGTACATTTATTTGTAACCAAAAACCTTAATAATTAATTTCATGTTTCTTACTTCAATAATGACGGACTTGCATACAAACGTTAATCACCCTTTTCGCCCCCTTAGTGGTTGAATTTCGAGAAATCCCTTCTTAGTGGATGCTTACGTTACAAAAGGAACCGACTTTCCAAATATCATGTTTCAGTCTGTACCTTTTTCTTTATATTGGAAGAAGACAAACAATTATCCAATACGATTCGCGCCACCTATTGTACGTTAAAGGTACTATGTCAGAAACTTTCTCGTGAGTAACAACAACTATACAAAGTTTCAACTCAATCGGATAAATGATGCGTATTTTTATTTACAATTATCCGATACGACTCGCGCACAACTTCTTGTACGTTAATAGTACTATATCACAAACTCTGGCGCTAGTGCCAACATCAACTATACGAAGTTTCAACTCAGTCAGATGAACGATGTGAATTTTTATTTAAAACCATCCGATATGACTCGCGCACCACCTCCCATATTACGGTGATGGTACATACTACTTATGCCAGAAACTCTCGTGCAAGTGTCAACAATAAAAAAAAACTTTCATCCTCTATTTCACCCTCTATGGTTAGATTTTTCAAGAACCCTGAAACATTTTTGTGTTTTATGCTTCTTACTTTAAGAGTACCAGACTTCTTATACAAACTTTTACCCGCTATTATAAGGGGGTAACCACTTGGGGGTTTAATTTACAAAATCGCTCATACTTGTACATTTCTTTCTAACCATCAACTCTATTATTTGATTTCATGGTTTTATCTTACATAAAATTGTCACTTTCTATTTCACCCCCTAGGGGTAGAATTAACAAAAACGTTAAAAACGTGTATTTATACCCAGCCAGAAAGCCTATTATTTGATTTCATGCTTTTAACGTCGTAGAAACTTTTATCCTCTATTTCACCCCCTTAGGGGTTGAATTTCCAAAAACCCTGAAACATGTGTACGTTTATTTCTGACCAGTAACCTTAAATTGAATTCCATGCTTCTTACTTGAAAAGTACCAGATTTTTATACAAACTTACAACACTTATTTCACCCCCTTAAGGGTTGAATTTCCAAAAACGCTTAAACCCGTGTACATTTACTCCTAACCAGAAACCTTAAAACTTAATTTCATGCTTCTTACTTCAATAATGACGGACTTGCATACAAACGTTAATCACCATTTTCACCCCCATAAGGGTTGAATTTCGAAAAATCCCTTCGTAGTGGATGTTTTCGTCACGTAAGGAACCTAATGTCCAAATTTCATATTTCCAGCTTTAGTGGTTTAGGCTGTGCGATGATGACTAAGTCAGTCAGTCAGGACTTTTAATTTTACATGATTATATTAAATATTAATATTATAGATTATACGCGGTGTTAAGTATTTTTATTTAGGTAACTGTTACACCTTTTGGCATTGGGTATACCTAGTAGGTATTGTTTCCATTTATTCAGCATGCAAATCATGCTGAATAAATGGAGTTTCTTTCTATATTACTTTGTTTAAAACATTAAAGAGTAGAACTTTAAAGACTATTTTAGAATAACGATAAACATTAAAGGTAATGGATTTCATAGTTCCGAGATATTTGTCGACTTTTGCTGATCAATGTATCTTAATTATAGTAAATGGTTCTAATAACTACTTTTACAATTTCTCACATCGCTCGGTAAAATAAAATAATCCTAATAAAAATAAGAGATTTAAATAGTTACAATCAGCGAGAACATTTATCTTTGATAAAACCTGCCTTAATAAAAATGTAATAAAAGTTTCAAATAAACTGTGTCCCATGCTCGTAATTTACTACAAAAGCATTTTCCTGTTTGTTTTTCTTCGCTGATACGCACTGGTGCACACTGGAGCAGACCAATTCGGAATATTGGTAGTGCGTAACCAACGCGTCGCACACTGGTTACATTGGGGACTACGGGGGTTAATTAAAAACGGATTAAAACTGAGCATTTAGCTACAACGTGCTGCTTATCCTCCTAGATAGTATAATGGACGCACCGAACCTCCATCCTGAAGTAACGCGGGTCCAATAGACAACGCTTGTTACCGTAGTGCCAGGTATTAGCCTGGCCATCTAGCCACCCAACAAGGTGCCAAGGAAATTGCAACTTTGGTCCCATCGTCTCTAAGCAGGATCGCTCTTCTCCAAATCCCGGTCAGCAGCATCTTTATGGACTACGATAGTTTTGTAGAACTTCCTTTTACCTGGCCTCCATCACTGCCTTTCATGCCGATCCCTCTGCTAGCATAGTCGACGTTGCAGCTATTAGATATCGATCTTGCTTAATCCGATCGAACAATACCCACCACGGAGATTAATGCACCCTTTATAACTCAATAGTAGGTACATAAAATGGAGGAGTGGCTGGAGAGGCGGCATGGTGCCTTCAGCTTCCGGCTGACGCAGTTGCTTTCGGGACATGGATGTTTCGGAAAGTACCTGTATCGCATTGGCCGGGAGCAGACGCCCGGACGTCACCACTGCGTCGACTGTCCGCAAGACACGGCGCTGCACACGTTGCAGGAGTGCTGTGCGTGGGCGACGCAGCGCCGTCAACTGGTCGCGGCGGTCGGTGGTGACCTCTCGCTTCCGGCCGTGATTCTGTCCATTGTCGAGAGCGAGCGTGCGTGGGAAGCCGTCGCCTCCTTTTGCGAGGTGGTTTTGGCGACCAAGGAGGGAGCGGAGAGGGAGAGATAGGCGACGGCCACTCTCTATTCCCGCGTCAGACGCACGAATGTTACATAACCAAATCCGCACAAGGCAAGACTTGAACTTAGCAAATGTCTGCAACCCAAGTACCTACTCAGTGATTACTGTATTTTTTTCCTAAACTTTTGCGAAACTTGACTGCATTAGTACCATTTTAGTACATGAAACGAGAAAGATATTCCCGTAATTGGTACGCCTTGGAGTATCTAATCTTTCTCGATGTATATGGTATTTTGTTTTTTTTTATTATATAACATGAATATCCTTTTATTTCTGAAATTAAGGGAGTTTTTTTTTTATAAATTGATAGAAAAATGGCAAAAGTGGAACTAGCAAAAAAATCCAAGAAAAACAGAAAAAAATTGCAAGGTACATTAATTTTTAATTAGTCCCAGACCAGTTTGTCGACGCTGCATAAATACCCGAAAAGATAAACAGAGTTGTGCAATACGAGTAGTGCACTGACCTATAAAGTTACGGTGAGCACATCACTATTTTTAGGAAAGAGTTTAATTACGGACATGCCGTGATTGAGAGTAACAAAATAACCAGATTTGCATATGCGTTGACGCGGCTAACATGCAAGAGAATTTGTTGGTGCCAATAAAGGCACAGCTGTTGTAGCATTAATTCGTTTATAGTTTATAGTATCACAAGTTCGGGTGGTTCCCATATGTTCTATGGAACAAAAGAGTCTATTTTTTACTAATTTGTTCCTTAGAGCTGCATACTAGATAGACATGACAGCTACACAATAACATTAATAATTCCACACTTCTGCATTTATTTACATAGAATTTATTGTGTCTTTCAGCTATGAGAGAGGACACTGATTTCTGTAAAAAGGTCTTTGAACCTAGCTCAGAAATCAGGGAATTCATAACAATTGTGACTGTTTTATGTGCGTAAAAATATTATTATAGGTACTAGCATTTCATCCGACTTCACTTTTCAGTGACGTCATTGTACAAAACGGGAATCTTTTTCCCAAATTGTTCTGTGATGTTTGACACAAACATCTGACAATTTGTGAGTGAAAACTAATACGTTGCTGAAATAAATTTTAGATATAATAAAAAATGGTTCCATAGAACAAATGAGAATTAAAATATTATATGTTCTATAGAATAAAACGAGAAAAAAATGTCTCATTTTTTGCGATGACGTCATGTTCCATAAAACAAATGGGAACCGCCCACAAGTTCGAGTTACTTCGTAAAACATGGTAAGCTTCGTCTACACCAGTGCGCTTTCACGTTCATCTTGCGTCTTCGTCTGAAGCATGCGTGAAGCGCCATAGCGCATGCCTTAATATTAGTTCGAGTCTTATGGTAATCAATATGCATGCGCTTGACGCCAGAGGAATTGAAAGTTGAAAACGCAAGATGAACATGAAAGCGCACGGGTGTAGACATACCAGTAGACTAGGTACATTAGTAACATGTAGATATTTATTAAGGGCTAGTGCCCTTATATAGTTATATATATATAGTTATATAGTATTGCCCTTATATTGTGCAGATAGTTCTGGAATTTTGGTTATCTTTGGTCGGTAAGATATTGTACGCTTTTTCTTTTTATCTCATAAGGTAGGCATAAGCAGCTTAAAACTTTATTCAATTTCACCAGTCTATGTTATGTTAGGAGATGTGGTTTCCGCACTTAGTCCTTTAAGTGGACCATTGTACGTGGGTTTCACCAGTCTAATGAAGTCTGTTTCACTTTTAATCCTAAGTGTATAAACATACTATGCCGAAGATACGCGACCGAAGTTCGGCATGATTACGCCTGCAATGCTATTTGAATTACTGACGACATATTATGCCGTTGCGTTCTAGCGTACAGCCGAACTTCGGTCGGGCGTCAAAGTTCAGCGGTTATTCGGCGGCAACGTACTCTGTAGAGCACACATTATACGCGACCGAAGTTCGGTTCGATTGCCGACGAAGATCCGGGGCGGGGAGCAGCGAGAGGCAGGCATGCCCGCGACCCGCGTGTGCGCCCACAAGTTTGCGCAGCGGAATTTCTGCCGCGTAAGTTTACTTATGGTGTGTCATATCAGCCGAATACGTCGGAACGTAAAATCAGCCGCCGAACTTCGGTCGCGTAAATTCTTTTTTTTATTTTCCTTTATTTTTAAGGGACTTTTGTACACATTATGTGACGATGTTAATCCCATCGTACTTTTACAAAATATCACCAACTTAAAAACTTAAACCTATCATTTAACACAAAAATGTATGAACTTAATATGATTTTATATCTAATAAAAAGGTATATAAAATTTGCGCAGCTTCAGACGTAGGCTTTGCTAAAAGGCTATGAAATATTCCAACATCCATTGACGACAATTTCTTGGAATCGAGAAGTTCCTTTCGTTTATTTGTATATCGGACACATTCCACCAACACATGCGTCCTCTACTCTACCACACACCTCACAGTTAGGTGAGTCCGATTTTCGCATGAGGTAAGCAAAGTTGTTAAGTGGAATATGTTCTAACCGTAAACGATGCGCAGCAACAATTTGTCTTCGATTCAGTTTCGACCCGGAAAACCAAGGTATATGAGGAGACTCACTTTGTATACATTTGTACCAAATTCCTTTAGTCTTCGACCTTTCATTGAAATGCTCCTTCCAAGATAAATTGTTTATTTTTATAAATTTACTTAAAATTTCTGAATAGCTTGGTAATATATGCCGTATTTGTGTGCCTAACAGAATCGCATCTTTAGCTAATCTGTCAGCCTCTTCATTACCTGCAAGTCCAACATCGGTCGCGTAAATTCGGCATAGTGTATTTGGCCACTTAAGCTTTCATATTTTAGTAAGAGGCCCACGTAATCTTTCTAAAAGAAACTTGTTGCTAGAAGAAGCCCTTAAAACACTACTACACCACATAATCACCGCAATGGCTCACGTACATCGTAGGCAATCATGTAATGGAACACTTAAACCGGACGTGCAAACCACGCAGAATAATTACATAAAGAATAACTCAATATTGTTTAGATTTAGCACTGACATACCATTGTTTTTAAACGACATTTTAGTTTCAATCAATTAACCTCGTTCGATATCTTTTTCTTCTTTAAACGTCCACTATCTCATGTGTGCTAAGTTTACGTGACAAAGTTGCTGTTGTGAGAAATCATGAAATGTTGTTTCACCAACTATTAATAACCGTAATCATACCAACATTTCTGTCAAATCAGTACAAATTTGACATAAATATGTCAAGTTAACGGGTATAGTTAATTGGTGCAACTGAGGAGCTCAGGATCACAAGGTGTTATTTAGTGTTTTGGCTCGACACGTCTTTTGTTTCATTGGATTCAAAGCATTGGATTTTATCGATTTCTGAATATATTTCGTTCAAAAAGTACAATTTTCAAAGACAAAATAGCATCTCCAAGTCGCATTCTGATCAAAAAGTGATATTTATAAGGGAAACAGGCCTACTCATAAAAAGATTTTCTCGATTTCTGACCAAAACAGAAAAGTGAAAATGACACTTTTTGTTCCTACCCTCTCAACTGAGCTTTAGAGAAGATTATTATAAAGGTGGCTGTTTTTGTATATGAAGCACAAACTAATGGTACGATTCCTATAAATAGGGTTCGTTTGAGAAGCCTGGATCCTAAAGTTACCTTACCTACATTCTTTCTTAATTTTGCAAAACTTTTTCCATTACAAAATTGTTTTCAAAATAGTAATCTCGTCAAAAAACAAGGCACGAAGAAGCATCTAGAACCTGTTTTCAAGAACCTACGGGTTTGGAAGATCTTTCTACGTTTATGAGAACCCTATTTATGCACAACTACGCTCTGGCATTCGCAATTCACCTAGCTTAATAACTTGTCCGAAACACTAAAGCTAAAGTTTGAGTATTTTCTCACTGAGGTAGGTAGTGCGTCTGGTCATAGATAAAATACATGCCACATATTATCTGTTTTATAATCATCGTTAACTAGTGCATAGCATATCTGCCGTGTGTCGACATTAATCATCAAATTGCTGAACAATTTTCCCGCAATACAAGGTTAGTTTTAGTATATTATATATTAAACCTGAAACTAGTTTGTTCAGAATCACTAGGAGAATCGATTGACATATTTTTTACACCACATTTTTTTTTGTTTTTTTTTTCATAAATTTCAATTTTGTTTCAGTGGGTTTCTACCCATAACAGTTGACGGGAATAGACACCTTGAGGCTTGAGACGGTCCTCTCGGTCAGTTTCCGTGTATTAGACAACCCCTGCATAGCACATCTCAGGCATTTCACACTTTTTTAGGGAACTTAACGCGACATAAACTAATGTGTAACTTGGAGATTTACTAAAAAAAAACACATATTCAGGCAGTTCTGATGAAAATCTTGTTGGGGTGTCTCGGTTTTCGTATAAAGTAAAAATAACGTTGTATAATGCGAATTTAAACGCTTTGCGTTTATGAGACGACGTTTTTGCGTTAACTGCTGCTTGTATTTACCTATGCACAATAGAACTAAGGAATAAATTGTTATTTCGAAAAGGTTGAATGAAGCTTATAACTGTCTTGCTTTTGCTCTCGCGGAAAGACTTTCACGATTTCGACTGTTTCTGACGAAAACGCTGTCATTTCGCAAAACCATCCAAACATGAACTATGTTTTATATAGGAATACATACTATAGAGAGTTCATACGGTACTATCTGATAATTATAGATTGTTAAAATCTGCACGAAGTCATTTTTTTGTGTATTTAACTAATTTTCGTGTAATTCTTTAAAACCACATGATCTATTACTGATATAGATTAACTCCGCATGGGATTTAGATTGGTTAAAAAATAAAATTTTAAAAAACCTTTTTTTATTGCGGTAGGGATTATACCACTGTATTTACAAACCACCAAATAAGGAATCAATAAAAAAATCAAAAATATAATTTTGTGAAATATTATTTTGATGGACATGGCGACATAGCTGCCGTGCTAGACTAGCGCGATATGGTACACACACAGTCAGTTAAGTCGGGACGCTAAAATGACTAGAAAACACAAAATTATGAATACTTCATGAAACAATTTTTTTGTTGAATCTGACAAAAACCCAAGCAGGGTCAATCTATGTCACCAGTAGATCACGCGGCTTGAAGGAATTAGGACTACACGAATTCGTTTACACCCTGTATGTGTGTGAATAATAACCAATCAAACTTCCATCAAAATTCTCATAAAAAGGTACTCAGAGATTTTCTTTTTTGTTTTTCTTTTTATTTAGGATTTTTTATGAATCAACATAATTATATCAAACCCATTGTATCTTATTACTATTAACTAAACTACATTACATATTTAACAAACTACATTATTAATCTTAAAGGTGGCTACGGGGGTCAGTGTTGGGTCTGCGGCGTTATCAGGTAAAACGCTTGTGCTATCTGTGATGCAGGCCCACTCAAAGCACTTTGTATAATGCCTACATTCATATTTGCAATACTATACTTTCTAAGCACTAGAGATTTTGATGGATTGGCTGACAATTATGTTGGTCTGGACCCTCATATCAACGCCATGTTTGAAATTAATACTCGGCGGATACCTGTCTGTATCGGCGACTATTTAATTAACGGCAGCGGGAGAAGTAATCATGTTACCCGAAAACGGGGAAGCCAAATAGAAAAAAAACAGTTCCCCTACCCGTGCAACTATGCATTCATCAATAACTGTAGCGATATGCAGGTATGCAACTTGCAGGGATATTCCTTCAGTTTAATTTTGATAAATGAGGTGTCTTTTACACGCGTATATTTCCATGATCGGATATAGTTTAGGAATAAATGATTTATGTAACTAGTATGACGGGAACGTAAGACATAGTAGAGTAAAGTATAGAAGAAAAAAAAATCAAACATGTTATTCTATCTTATGTTATAAATAAAGCGTGTTAATTTAATTATAAGCACTATAGTAAACGTAATTTTTTCGTTACCACGCAACCATTTTATATCTCAAAAGGACGGTAAATAGGGTTACGTAGTCTGCCAGCTCTCAAGCATAGCCTAAGTAAGTTAGTTACCTTTTAGAAATATCGGATGCATCTTGACATTACAATGAGCAACTTCATATGTTTTTCATTTAACCAGATTTTCATAAAAGGGCATTTATAGGGCATTTACAAATATTTGATTAAATAATAGTAGTTCATGAAACTGTTAAATGATAGGGGTTATTAAAACATGAGGGCGAGGTTTTTAATGGTATCACACGAGTGTTTTAATACCTAGTTATGTGCAGTTTCATACACTACTTTATCTAAACTCATGCAATTTAAATAAAAAAACATAGTTACAACAAAAAACAATATTATGGCGCCCGAACCCAGCAGCCAACCGCGTATGCGTGTGCTAACGCGCGCATGCGCTGACTGAAAAAGAGCAGCCACTAAAAAAAAAAAATTGATAACTCCTTGGTCGGTCCGAAGTGTACTTTAAGCGTAGCCTACTAGCCTATATAAAGATTACTCCTTTGTCTGTGAAAGGTATAACTTTTCTATATTTTTGTATTTAACAGAATATGCTGTGCACCCGCGGCTCTGCCTGCGTAAGAAGTTTTTTTCTGTGAAAAGAATGGACTAGGTCCGCATGCGGGACAAACAAAGCAACATTTAAAATGGATATTCTAATTTGCCGTAGCCTATTATGACGAAAATTAAAAAAAATGCGGTGCTTTTCGGTATACATATCAATATCTAAACATCTCCAGTACGAATATTGTAACTTAAATGTAACATTAAAGTGAGTGAATTTTGAATACAAAATACAACTATCCAATAGCATTTTGGTTTAAATTTATGCGACAAGCACAATTTGTATCATACATAGAAATGAATAAAGTTATCAATTTAATTAAATATTATGTGCGAAACGAGTATTTCCAATTCACAATTCACATTACGTTAATGTGAATTAACGTTACGTTTACGTAACAACATTCGTGCTAGGCCTACAGGAGACCAATTCTATTAAATAACAAAATGGTTTAATATCGCTATCGAACCGCAGCTCAACCACGGCCGTTAGACTATTATCTTTAGAAAAACAAAAAGTTAAAAACAGTGATTTAGTTTTCAAATTACGAAAACTGCAATAGTTTTCGGATGCTCGCTTTGCTCGGCTGGGCAAACTTTTTCATCAGTTTGCCCAGCCGAGCAAAGCGAAAAACGCAAGAATTTTTGAAGGAGGCCAGAACTTCACAGTAAAATACATTTTGTTTTAAATAAATTTACTGTAAATGCAATTATTACAGCTATTTTATTTTTATCTATTATTTTTTATTTATTTATTATTTATTTTATACCTACTTGATTCGAAGTTGAAAGGGAACCGTATGTCTTGGTATGGACATGTGAAGAGGAGAGATGAAACGCATGTGACGAAAAGAGTTGTGAATCTAAATGTGGATGGATGGCGAGGAAGAGGGAGGCCAAAGAATAGATGGATGAATGATGTGAAGAATGATATGAAAGAGAAGGGTGTCAGTGATATCATGACGGTTGATAGGACGGAATGCAAGAAGAAAACGTGTGGCGCCGACCCCAAGTAACATGGGATAAGGGCAGGAAGATGATGATGAGACTGCAATAGTTTATTTCCGAGGGCCATCATACACTCTTGCTCTAAAAGCGAGGGTTGACGGGCCGGATTTAAATCCTTCAGGGGCCAGATCTGGTCTACGGACTGTAGTTTGCAGGTTTGCCCATCCTTGGAATAAATTTTTGTCTCATTCTTGCGAGTGCGCAAGAGAAATAGAGTTTAGCGAACTCACGAAAACTATTGCCATATGTAATTTGCAAACTCGTTCTAGGGTACTCTTAACTACTTTCGATATGAGAATGTTTTGAATGAAGTGGACTATGTCATATTACGTTGCAGTTTGCTCGTCAAAGAAAAGCTTGGCTTCCAGTGATAGAAGTAAGCCGCTTACCTAACAAGCACGATACATAAGTCTGAAAATTAACAATACTTTGGAACCTACAATTGTACTCAGTACCTACCAACAGAGCAATGAGGCTTTAAGAAAATTTAAATTGATTTTAAAAGTTTTGTATTTCATTAGTCATCATCATTCAGCCGAAAGACGTCCACTGCTGGACATAGGCCTCTTCCAAGCATCGCCACATTACATGTTGAGGGGGGTTGCCATAATCACCACGCTTGGAAGGTGGGTTGGCGATCGCAGTGTGGTTGTTAAAATACTCAGATAACGCTGCTGCCCGTCCTCTGGTGAATCCCTTAGTCGTCTTTTACGACACCCATGGGAAGTGATGGGGTAGTGCTATTCTTTACGTCCGGCACCACACGGTACTTTCGGTATTTCATTAGTATATTTGGATATATAAAATACATCAGTAACATTTAAATACAAACACTGATCATCAAACCAAACAACAAAAATGTAAATAACCAATTTGGTGAATCCCATCTGTCTTCATAGCATTTGTCTGTTTAATGACTCTAATGCCCTACCCTATAAATTACTGTTGCTAATGAACTACCAACATTATCCTAACGATTGTTCTTAGCCAACTTTTAAAGCCACAACTGTTTATTTTCCCGCATTAAAAGCTCTCCTAATCCTATTAAAATAAAAATAAAACAAGGTATAGAGCAACAAATTTTAAAGTCGGTGCCCGCGCTCCGTACTGCCTCCGTCCCGCACGGTAAACTTTTCTAATATATTAAAAATTTCCCGTACAAACATGCTGCATTAAAGTCGGAAAGCATCTAGAAAGTTGCTTAAATACCTACACACGGGGGAATTTATTGACTTCCTTATCACAAGCGGTTACGTCGATTTGTATGGAATGACGGCCAGACGACAATTGCTTCATGTTTGTTTATGACGGCTCACAGCTACGGTAGCGGTTACAGGACTGGCTGGAAAATATATTTTTCTCCTGAAAATATTTGTTTTCTTCTGAAAATATTTTTAATTTTTTTCTCCATTTTTTTATATCCTGTGCAGTTTTCGCTTCCAGGAATTATACAGGGTGTAATTCCTTCAAACCGCGTGATCTACTGGTGACAGATTAACAGTAAATGGAAATTTTCGAAAAACAAGCAAATGTTTCTGAGTATTTTTAGAGCCTTGAGTTATCTGACTGCAAAGAGCGATATCGCGTTAGTCGTTCCTGCCAGCCGTGTCTCCGTACTTTCATTGATTTATGCGTGGCATCGAAATGTTTACAAAAATAAAAATATTTTATTGCAAAAAAAAAACTTCTTTTTTTCCTGAATCCTTATTATGTGGTTTAGATACGATCGGTAACAAAGCCGCATGAAAAAAAAAGTTTTTTTTTTTAATTGCGCCCATGTCCCATGCCTACACCAGTAGTAGATCATGTGGTCTTAAGGAATTACACGAATTCGTTAACACCCTGTAAAGTGGAAGTTTTCAATTGGTCTGTTAATAGGGTTATTTCCAACTAACTGGCAACACTTCACTGGGTTACTATACTTGAGCCATTACAAACGTGCGAAATGAGTCATAAATCATTACGTTAAAGGAATGTGACAATGCTGCGCAAGTTGTTATCGATACTAAAAAAACACATCTTAAAAAATGTTTTGCATTATTTCCTTAACCTCTCCCTCATTACCTTTTATCGACTATCGACGAAGCCTTTTTTACTGTTACACACAACACCAGGGAAGTTCCATAAGGCCTATAAGGGCGAGCGAGATGATTTATGACTCACTTCGCACTTTTGTAATGGCTCAAGTATAGATATCGTTAATAGAATTTGTTTAAAGTCAAAGTCAAGTCAAATAGTTTTTATTTCAAGTAGACCAGATCCCTGGTGCTTTCAAAAGGTCAACACTAGGGGCTCGGTTCCAAGTAGTAGGTCCTTTGGAGAAGAACCGGCAAGAAACTCCATAGACACTCTTTTAAAAAAGTAAATGTTTTGACAATTTTCATTGTAGTAATGTAAGAACAACGCAGATTAATGTACATGTGGTTAACAAAATGAAAAGTAATGAGAAAGTTAGCCTTTTAAAACGATTGCCATTGCAGTTACGAGCTGCTGACCAGTCCCAACAGACAGCACCCGTTCACGAGCATGACGCATACATCGGCGTCGCTCAGCTCAACCATGTTGCAGGGAACTCAACGACCCGATGCACAACGCCACCATCAGCAAGACATTTCAGTGAGCATGACAGACTCATACCGATAGACAATAAGCAGTCAAATATTAAGAATGAAAGTGTAACACTAGATGCTGCATGGTCCTCACATTTTACAGTCTTGCGTAGGTATTACTTAACAGAATAATATTAATAAACTACAAATACAAATAAATACAAAATAACTAAACTTTAGGTAATTAGATAACAAGATTCCTAACTAATAGAGCAGCGAAGAGCGCACACATAGAAGGCACCGTATATCCTACGCTATCCACATAAAACTAAAAAAATACGGATATATCCGACTGTGGCATTCAAAGGGTTCCTGGTATCTAGTAACCCTGTGAAGTTTCTTTAGTTAATTTGAAGTAGCCCTGTATGTGTTTTTATAAGTGACATATTTCGAATAAATTGAAATTTAATTGAAGTGTGAATTTATTTGAATATATTAATGTCGGCTAGAGTATATTTAAATCATGTTAAAATTAATTATAAGTAGGTAATTATCGGCATAACTAGCCCAACACTCTCCCACTACTGGACCAGTGGCGTAGCTACCGTATGGCTAGGCGGGGCAGTGTACCAGGCCCCCAAGCTCGAGGGGCCCCTCGGTCTCCATGAACGACGTTCGAAAAAGTTATACCTATAATATCCTAGATTCCTAGTTGAATAAAGAATTTTTGACTGTAACTTTTTGGCCCCTAACCAACTAGTTTTACGTGAAAGCGTGACAAACAAACAAACTTTCACATTTATAATAATATTAGGAATTACGATTAAATAATTATCTGCTGCGTTATACTCGTAGATAATACTTACTAGTACATAAATAGGTTTGCTTTATTATGCTCTGCAGTGTGCGTTATGGAGCTGATAATGAAGTAGTTTTGCACCTTCAAAGTATTTAGTTTAGTTTAAATAGGGCCCCAATTTCATATTTGCCCTGGGGCCCTTGGTTACATAGCTACGCCACTGTGCTGGACACGAGCCACTTCTCATAATAAAAAGGGTTTACCCAACAAGCTGGCCTGGTGCATGTAGGCGGACTTTTTAGCGAATTCGAGTAACAGTAAGTATTTTAATTCAAAATAAATTTTCTGTAATGCAGCAACATCCGTAAATCGGATTTGCAAAATGTATTTATAATGATCGGGTTGTGTGATTTTTTTAGAAATGCGAATTTATCTACCACAAAACACTACTATAATTAATAATGTTTTTAATGCATCAAATAATTCACGTTTGTGCTTTGTCACTTGCTTATAAACCAATTCAAAGGTAGGTGCAGAATATAATTAATTGAAGTATGCATTCATTTGTTGAAATGTGTACACAATATTCTCCTGAACATTTCCGCTACATTCGAGATAAAACATTCCTTTGTTTGTCCTGAGGACACCTCATAATTACAGGAATATTGATGTTGTAGCCAGCCATGCGTGGGAAACATGGAACTGTTCCACGAAGCCAATAGCTATGAAAAGAAAAAAGAAAAATAGTATCCACGCAAAGGAGCATATTCAGTGTTTGAAAAGGGGTTTATAGAGATGGATTCGATGGAGTTCTAATGGAAATAACTTGACATAGTTAGGTTAATATTAGGTTTCGAGATACAGAATTTACGCTAACAGGGGATTTTTGGAAATAAAAAATGGAACTCACATTTAACTGCAAATAAGAGTGAAAACTTTTGGATAATGTTACTAACTTTTGATTTTATACATGAAACAAACGTTAAAATTGGATCGAATATATCTAAATTAAAAGTGTATGACATTGATTAGATAGAGCATACAAAACGTATCAACTTTTGGTCATAATTATCACTTTCTGCTAGCATCGTGTCTTAGCCCGATGGAACACTTAGTTTACTTGCTTCTGTGTTTTACTTATTCTTTTGGCTTAGCGAATCAAAATGTAGAGTAATTCATCAACTCGTCCTACATGCCTACGGCCCATTTAGGACGACTTGCAGAAAATCAAAATAAATAATATCAGGACCAACGAAATGAAAGAAAAAAAAACTTTCGTTTTTCTTACCTTTTTTCATCTCATTTCAGAAGTCTCATAGGTATTTAAAATTAAGAATTTAGAAATTTAACTTTGTTTTTTTAAATATTTTAACTTCAACAGATTAAAATAGGTTGTTCGGAAAGTCATTTCGTTTTTTACCAACAGATGACTCAATTGTATTTTTTCACAGCCAACTTCACACTCAAGCCGCATAATCATTATTATTTTGATAGCTGATATAAGTAGTAATGCTTGCTTGGGAAAAAGTTCGATTAATTCTACGGAGTAGTTTTTGGTTGTTACCCTTTCAAACATGGAGAGTGAAAAGCAGCATTTTCGGCATATTTTACTTTTTAACATCGAAAAAGTAAAAATGCTATGTAAGCGCTGGTGTCCACTAGGCTCGCCGAGTCGAGTCAAATCGAATCGAAGAAGTTCGATGCTTATATATTTAGTAAGAAACTGCGTCCATTAGCGACGAGCCGAGACGCGCCGAGTTGCATAACTCACCCGCATCGCTTGTCACGCGAATTTCTGTTTTAATAACTTGCGATTACTGACAGTTTCGCCTCACACGGAATAAATGCGACTCGACTCGATTCGACGCGTTTCGGCTGTAGCCGTAGTCAGGCTTAAGCAAGAAAAAAAATATCCGATGTGTATTGGAGAAGATCTATTGACAGAACACCAGTGTCAAAACTGATTTGCAAAATTTCGATCCGGCAATTTTGATGTTGAAGATGCTCCACGTTCTTTAGGCCAGTTAAAGCTGATGAAGACACAATAAAGGCATTAATTGATGCAAACCGGCGAATAAGAACTGGTGAGATCGCGAAAGACCTCAACACACCAAAGCCGCCGGCGCCGGCTTTACCCAGCGGGTTACGCCGCTGGGCTTGTTTTGCGTCATGTTCGCTCGCTTAGTTCGCGTTAGTTGGCCGCAATAACCCGCCGGCAATAACCCGCCGGGTGAAACCACCGGGCTTTGGTGTGTAGAGGCCTTAAGAGATTAAATTTATCGAATTTGACCGTTCATAATCATTTGAAAGCCTAAGTTTAGGCAAGGTTCGACTTAAAACAAAACTACTTTCCGAAAAACCTAATATATTTAATACTTTTTTTCGGTAGTACCTAGTCATTATCGAATAACAATAATAAAAATAAAAGAAAACCCACGAAGTACTTGAATGATTTAAAAATATTGCAAATAAATCATTTTCATTCTTTGTTCATTATACTTACATTATTTTTCCGAGCCTAACACAGAAACGCGAAATAACAAAATATTTATTTTGAATTTGGCCGATTTTAAACGTACCCGTGTAATATCCGTATGGCAAAATTCTATTTCCTGGCGAGACAAGATAACATTATTATAATAATGAAATGATCGAAAGATGTATTTACATTCAAAGATAAGGGAAGGTGTTGTGACGAAGATTAATACACTTTTTAAGCAAAAATATTTAAATATGAAAAGTATTTTTTATTCCCTTTAAGTACTTATAGGCGGTAAAAGTTATTTAAGATAAGTTTCAGTCCGTGCACTCACTCGTATTGATGTGATATTCACAATACCAAGGATATTTTTTTCAAAAATAGTTCATTCTACCTCTCTTTGTAGTTAACAATAACGCCGACACCTCTGTTCGAATTTTAGTTCGATTTTTATTGAACATTTTTATTCATTCATTCATTCATTTTTATTAAAAAAGTACCAAGCTGAAGTTCCATGGGAACCATAGCAGCGGCTCGGTGCATACTATTTTACTTTGATTCTATAAAAACATAAATATTTTTCCCGTTCTGAATTCAAAGCAAAGTTAATATTTATTTTAATTGAATTGTATCAAAAAAAGAAATCTAGATGATACCGTAGTAGGTATCATCTAGATTATTTTACGATTTTACGCACTGCATCCGATCCGAATCCGAGAAAATACGTTCCGAAGTAGTCATAGAACTATTTGTATGGTAGTTTACGCACTAGATCCGACTTCTGTCATCCGATTTCTCTCCGTGATCCGTGAGTTTCCAATTCGGAAGAAATATTGATGGACCGAAGTAGCCGTAGTACTGTTTGTATGAACGCATTACCTCGGATTCAAATCGGACGCTAAATGGATATGCCAAAGATGGCCCCTGAATTGTTTGAATTTGGATTAGAGATCGGATAAGTGCGTAAGCGATATCCGAATTCGGTCCGAGTTTTTATACTCTAGATTCGTATTTTCACGTATTCGGATCGGATGCAGTGCGCAAAGCAATATCCGAATTCGGTCCGAGTTTTTTATATTCTTATTTTCACGGATCCGGATCGGATGCAGTGCGTAATCGCTGAAAAGCTTGTTTTGGTTTTTTCTCAATCGCCTGATGTCTGTCGTCACTCCTGAAGTAAAAACCTACCTGTCCTGTGAAGGTTGGTGTGCCAATCAACCTTAATTGCTTCATGGAAGTGACATTTTTTGGTGTATCATCAGTGTTGCGTACCCGATTCAAACGTTGTGCTGTCCACAACATATGGTTCAATCCGCTAGAGTGCTGAGTTATTGCCGATCGCCGTATTAGCTGGCCGATGGATGAACTCGCTTAGCACCCCTAACCAATCGGAATACAATACGCTGATCTCACTTACCCTCGTTTGGTCGGATAGGAGCCGACGATGTTGCTGGTCACCGCCGCCGTTACACTAATTATGTTTTCTCCGATTATGTGTTTGTTTTCGATTTGGAAGAGAAGACGATGTAGAGACGATGACACTTTTAAACGTAACGTGTGTGACAGAACGCAACCGACTAGTGGCGCCAGCGAGCGAGACGATCGCCGGCGTCCGTATACGAAGCCGAAGGTGGGAGCGAGACAACGCATCGTATTTCCAAGAGGAAATACGTTCTGATTGGCTTAGGACGCCGTGACGTGGACACACATCAACCAGCCACAGGCGTCCAGCAATGAACCCAGCATTCGGCGCGCGATTTAAATTAATAATTTAAATCGAGTACGAAACATAGCCGGCCACCAAACACAATATTTTGTGTTTCCGACTAAAATTTTGAATGTGTAAAACGATTGAATTAATAAACGAAAAAGTTTCGAAACGATAAAGTCGATACATGAAGAACGAATGGAATGATGAACGAAATGTTTCGGTGACATATATAATATCACTAATCTGTGGAAATGATATAGTCATCTTTGATTTGCTAGAGTTGGGCAAAGAATAACGATTGCTAATTAGTCGGTAAAGAAATAACTGTTATTAGTACGATATAGTTATATTAAATTTGCATAACGAAACGAAATGTAAGAACGTAAAGTGGAAGTTTATGCAAAATTACGCAAGTTAAAAAATAAAACTAAGATTCACACCTAACATAACGAAGCGAAGACGATATATTTAACGATGATTGAGCGTTATATTAGGTAGTGAGACGTAAAATGATGATGTTAGTCGCATTGCAGAGGCAATGGACAAAGTTTCGTCAGAGGTCGGGTAAGTGTACCGTGGGCAGTCCGCACAGTAGCAACACGGACTATTCCATCAGGACCTGGATGCAATTTGAGCACACGACCCATAGGCCAGTGCAAAGGCATTGTGTTATCATTTTTAATTATAACTATAGAACCTTCAAGTAACGGTTTAGAGTGTCTAGTCCACTTTGCACGCTGAGTTAACGTATGAAGATATTCCGACTTCCAGCGTTTCCAAAAATCTTGTTGAAAACGTTGGATCAGTTGCCATCGGCCTAACCGAGTAATATTGATATTAGACAAATCTTGATCTGGTGTAGCCGTCATTGGTTCCAGAGTTAAAAAATGGCCAGGCGAAAGTACGGAAAGGTCGTTAGGGTCTGAACTCATCGGACAAAGCGGGCGCGAGTTTAGTATAGCCTCTATTTGGACAAACAAGGTTGTTAATTCCTCGAAAGTAAGACATTGATTGCCAACGATACGATATAAGTGAGTTTTAACAACCTTGATTTGTATCTCCCATACACCACCAAAATGCGGACTCGATGGTGGATTAAAGCGGAACTCAATTTGTTCAGTATGGGAGGCGTCGGCCATATACGAATCGAAAAGCGACTTAGCTCCAACAAAGTTAGTTCCTCGATCGGAATAAATGATGTTAACTCGACCACGACGTCCAACAAAACGACGGACAGCTGCAACGAATGCATCTGTTGATAGCTCAGAAGCGACTTCGAGGTGTAAAGCTTTCGTGGTAAAACAAACGAACAAGCAGAGATAAGCCTTAGTGGTTTTAGCACCTCGATGACGTCCTGACTTGATCGAAAATGGTCCACCGTAGTCAACACCAACGATTGAAAATGGTTTAACCTGGTTGACGCGAACAGCTGGCAGATCGCTCATGAAAGGTTCTAAAGGAGTTGGATTCAAATGATAGCATTGAACACATTTCGATAAGCAATGCCGAATAGCACGCTTTGCTGACAGGATCCAGAACTGCTGATTTAAAAGATAGTGCATAGTGTTAACACCAGCATGACAATTTTCCCGATGCAATGCCTCGATAATCATGTTCGTAAATTTTGACTGGCGTGGGAGGAACGCAGGATGTTTGTGTTCAAACTCGAGACCGGAACGCGATAAGCGGCCGCCCACCCTTATAATACCCTGATTATCAAGGAATGGATTTAGCTTGCGGAACGGCTTTGAAAGAGGCAAGCCCTTATCCAACCGATTAATGTCTTCTTGAAAATGTTGTGATTGAACATGCTTGACGATATTCATCAACGCAGAAAACATTTCTAATCTATTTAGGAATGTACCTTTTTTACGAGATTGTGAATCACGAGTACGAGAGTTACGAATAAATCGAAGGCAATAGCCGAGGATTCTTTGAATTTTACGAATAGATGAGAATTTTTCGAGAAGTTCATTGATAAAGTGATTGTCCTCTTGTGTAACAAGTACTGTCTTAGCACGCTCCTCGCATTGAATCTCAATTGAATTTTCGGGAATGGTAACTGAAAGCCAACACTCTGATGGCTGCACGAGCCAAGAGGGTCCCGCCCACCATAGCTTGCTATTGACAAGATCCTCAGGGTCCATGCCACGCGAAGCGATGTCTGCCGGATTGTCTGCAGAAGCAACGTGATTCCAACGCGCTTCGGGAATGGTGGTTTGAATGTGGCCAACTCGATTAGAAACAAAGGTTTTCCAACGAGAAGCATGCGAGCGAAGCCACGAAAGAACAACCATAGAATCTGACCATGTAAACATGTCAGAAACTGGAAGTGAAGATACGAATATCCGTTTGACGAATTGCATGAGATCTGATAATAAAACTGCTGCACACAGTTCGAGGCGTGGCAGTGAAACTCTTTTGACAGGAGCCACGCGTGATTTAGCGCACAGGAAGAAAACCTGCACATTGCCAATGTCATCTTCGACACGCAAATAGACGACCGCTCCATATCCTGCTTCAGAGGCATCTGAAAATCCATGAAGTTGGAACTGATTTGCATGTGCAACAGAAACGCAACGAGATATCTCAAGCAATTTTATGTGAGGCAGTTGCCTAACGTAACTCTCCCAACGAGAAACAATTTCCTCAGGGGGAGTAGCATCCCAGTCAATCCCAAGAATCCAAAGTTTCTGAATGAGAACTTTAGCAACAAATGTCAAGGGAGCGAGAAACCCTAATGGATCGAAAATTCGAGCCAGCTCTCTTAACATGTTACGTTTGTTACATTTAACATCACGTGGAGTAACCTCAAACGTAAAAACGTCTCGAACTGGATTCCACTTTAATCCCAAAACTTTAATTGCCATGGTACTCCCAATGTCCATGGAAAGAAAGTCTGTGAGACAGTGATCTGGTGGCAAGTCTGACAACAGTTCCGGTTTGTTACTTGACCATTTTCGAAGTTCAAGCTGACCGCGATTGAGAAGTTCAATCACTTCTTGTTTCGTTTTATGCACTTCATCGAGACTACTACCGCCTGTCACGATGTCATCGATATAAATATCTGACATAAGAGCTTGACGCGCACGTGGCAAGTCGCTACCTTCATCAGCGATTAACCTTTTGATGGTCCGACAAGCAAGGAATGGAGCAGACGAAACCCCGTACGTAACTGTATTCAGACGGTACTCCTGGACAGGATCCGATTCGTTTGAACGCCAAAATATACGCTGGTGGTCGCGATCTTGTTCTCGTATCAGCAATTGCCTGTACATTTGGCGCATATCTGCTGTAAAAACCACGAAATGCAGGCGGAACTTTAGAAGTAATTCTGAAATATTAGTTTGAAGCTTAGGTCCAATTAATAACTTCTCGTTCAATGAAACATTGTTGTCATCTTTGGCCGAAGCGTCGAAAACGACTCGAAGCTTAGTTGTTACGCTTTCTGGTCGGAGAACGCAGTGATGAGGAATGTAATAACTCCCATTGCTAAGTTCCTTGAAAGGTACACGACTCATGTGGCCACTTCTCAAGTAGTCGTCCATGAATTCTATGTACTGTTCACGAATAACAGGATTCTTGCGAAGCTTTCTTTCTAAAGAGTAGAATCTACGCAAGGCTTTCTCTTTTGAACCGGGAAACGAATAATTATTCTCTCCTTCTTTGAAAGGCAGAGCCACAACGTAACGTCCAGTAGCATCACGAGAAACGGTTTGAACAAAGATTTGCTCACAATATTCTTCTTCAGGAGTTAGCCGAGAAAATTTTGGAATGTTTTCTAACTCCCAGAAGTTTTGAACTTCTCGATGAAGAACGTCATCTTCCATCGGAAAGAACGAGCTCGTGAAGCATTCGCTACCACAGTTAACGTTGCCGAGGAGCAGCCAACCGAAAACTGAATTCATAGCAGAAGGTTCATGTGAATCACCATTGAAATTGCCAGGAAGAAGGAGAGAAGAAAAGACTTCAGCACCCAACAGAACGTCTATTGGGCCTGGCTTATGACAGTCAGGATCTGCGAGTGTTAAATGTTGTAGATGACGCCACGAGTTTGGGTTAAGACGAACAGAAGGCATGTCACCACAGATGTTGGGTAAGGATAGAGCGTCAACCTTGAAAAGAGTTTTCCCATTGACACCAACCTCTATCTTTACCGATCCTGAAACGGATGTCGCGGATTGTCCGAGACCATGAATTAGACGAGTAGCTCGCGTCCGATTATAACCTAAGCGCTCCACAGCGCGGTCAGTTATGAAATGAGCTTGGCTCCCGGAATCGATCAAGGCACGAAACGGTTGGAATTGACCAGATGAGTCCCGGATGTGTATTTTCGCGGTTGAAAGAAGAACCATGGAGCATTCTCGAAGAGTGGTTAGAGCACGATCAGGAATAGTAGATGTTCCATGGAGTGAAGTGTTTTGAGTATGACTCGGCATCGGCACGTCATCAGTCGGTAACGAACGATGAAGTAAAGTATGATGACGTAGATTACATTCTCGACACCTGAAAATGGACTTACAGTCTTTGAGACTGTGCGATGGTCGCAACCAATTAAAACACCAATGCTGAGATCGAGCATGCTGTAGTCTATCATCGACAGGTTTTTCAATAAAAGCCTTACATTGAGCTATCGAATGACTCTGTTCGCAAAAGGAACACTTCGGAGTTGCGTGGACAGGATTCGCGGGTAATGAAGGGTCTTGAACATCCAAAGGCTTCTTTACATCCTCGCGCTTCACAATGCCACTTTTCGTGGTCACGAAAGAGGAAGCCTTCTTTGGAGTATTTGAAAGCGAAGAAGAAAGAGATTTATCCACCGCAGTTCGATTATTAGCTTTGTGAGCGAAGTGAGAGTCTCTCAATAATGCTTCGCACTTGGAGTACAAGAAATTCTTTAAGTCAGAGTAACGAGGCAATTCAATGGAGGGATGGGCTTGTTCATACTCATATCGCGTCTTAGAATCTAACTTTGACAGAAGAAGATAAGTCAAAATGAAGTCCCACTGATCGGTGGGAAGCCCTACTCCTTTAAGGATGGTTAAGTTTTCATGGAACATGTCTAAAACCCTACGAAAATCGATAGGAGAATTTGTATTTATAACAACGTTGAGCATCTCCTTCCAACATGTAAAAGCGAGATCACGTTTATCGCGATAGCGTGAAACTAATGTTTTAAAGGCCTCTTGATAGAAAGAGCCTTGCAAGGGAAACGTTTTAACAAGACCCAGTGCATCACCCTTAAGACTCGACACAAGATAATGCATTCGTTCGGTGTCAGATAGACTACCATTTTCATGGATGAGCGAATTGAAAATATCGAAGAACTCAGGCCAAGCCTTGACATTACCAGAAAAAGTCGGGATATTTATTTTCGGAAGCTTCACTTGAAGCGATGAGCCTTTGGTTGATTGGAACGATTCGTAGCGCGAGCTTGACAGCTGTGACGTTAAATCTTGATGAATTGCCTTGACTTCAAAATACATCTCGTCAAAACTAACACGCATTTTGTCTTCATTTTCTTCAGACGAGAAGTCTACAACTGTCAAAATATCTTCATGAGCTTCCTCAAAATTATCACGTAATTTATCAATTTCTGAGAAATGAGCAAGAAAAGAATTCATCATCGCACTGTTTTCCCTGGCATCCTGAGCCACCTCATACATCCGCTTCAAGCGATTGAAGGCAAGGGTCCGTTTACGCCTTAAAGCAGGCAAATCTAGAGTAGTAGGTGCCTCCATTTCACTAGAACCGACTTTCGACTTTTTCGATGAGCTGTATCTTCGCCTTGTACCGTATGGCATAACTTTAGTACGTCGCGAATGAAATAATAATTTACTTTAAAACAGCTATTTGAAAACAGTTATTTCAATTATAATTCGTTATGCAAAACGTTATCGATGATAGTTATTCATGATACAGTGCCCAACACTAGGTTTTTGAGCGGAAACGGATATGAGTGAATTAAATATTGTTAAAATATTTATCGATTTTGAAATATGACGTAAGACGTATGGCGACGAAACTAATGGCGGAACGATTATGATGATGAATAAATAATTGTAGATAGCTGATGAGAACCAAATAAATGGGAACGATGGAATCAACTACTACAATTATTCCGATAACGAAGGCTAGGAGATGAATAGGTTTAGGGAACGAAATGAATCGACTTTATGGTGACGAGATACGAATAAGATATCTCGTCGGGGCCTCCAAAAATATGTTGCGTACCCGATTCAAACGTTGTGCTGTCCACAACATATGGTTCAATCCGCTAGAGTGCTGAGTTATTGCCGATCGCCGTATTAGCTGGCCGATGGATGAACTCGCTTAGCACCCCTAACCAATCGGAATACAATACGCTGATCTCACTTACCCTCGTTTGGTCGGATAGGAGCCGACGATGTTGCTGGTCACCGCCGCCGTTACACTAATTATGTTTTCTCCGATTATGTGTTTGTTTTCGATTTGGAAGAGAAGACGATGTAGAGACGATGACACTTTTAAACGTAACGTGTGTGACAGAACGCAACCGACTAGTGGCGCCAGCGAGCGAGACGATCGCCGGCGTCCGTATACGAAGCCGAAGGTGGGAGCGAGACAACGCATCGTATTTCCAAGAGGAAATACGTTCTGATTGGCTTAGGACGCCGTGACGTGGACACACATCAACCAGCCACAGGCGTCCAGCAATGAACCCAGCATTCGGCGCGCGATTTAAATTAATAATTTAAATCGAGTACGAAACAATCAGCACAACCGAAATACTCATAAAAACGTGCATTAAATCAAGTGGCTATTTCATTAACTCGTCAGTATTCACTTCATACTCAATTTAAAATGATTAAACACTCAGACAGGCGATACCGGATTTCGATATTACTCTATTTTCGTTCCACAGTTTTTAATAATACGTACAACCTAATTATTGTTAATTTGCCGGCTGCCAATACAGCGAGCGTTTCTCTTGAAATCAGTGAATCAATAATTTAATTTGCTGCTATGGCCGTGCAAATCGATTCATCTTTCGATTTCCGACGGAGTATTCAATTGAGCCGGAGTGAAGATTTGCGCAGCTCGCTGGGATGTTTTTTTTTCTTACTCTTTCGTACCGTATTTTGCATTAGGTGTAGCCCCCGGGGACACTCACGTGAATTTGTTTTTGTTTAAATAAAACTATGAGTGCAGACTGTCGCTCTGGAAAAGTATAATGGATGTAATAGATACCTACAGATTAAAGAGAAGTAGAGCTTTTACGTTTTATCTGAATACGTAACAACTAAAAAATATACAGAGAGGCTTGCATGGTAATTAATTAACGCCCGGTGACAATGCTTGAAAATGAATTGTGTTTTTTTCTTTCTGTTCTGTTCTGTTTGTAGATGGTCCGTTTCTACGTAACAGGCGGCGACACCTGAAGGGTCTCCAGCCAATGGGGGGGGGGGGGGGGAAAAATACTTAACCTAAGCTAACTGCTACACTAACATCATGACTACTAGTAACAGCAGCACTAAGGGCGACCCCTAGTGGGACTCGGACCTCGGCTTAGAGCGTTGATGGCGGGGGCTTTGGGGGGGGGGGGGGGGGAGACAGCTTGATGATGACTGAATTATCGGTGAAGAGACGACCGGCTCTAGGACGGGAGAGCTCGGTGGATCGTGACCAGCGGCGGAGGGACGTCACGACGTGCCTCGTCGGCGAGGACGGTATGCCGGACGGCAGCGGACGTTGTAGTATGCTGGTCGGGGAGTCAGCTTGATGAGGTCTGAATTACCGGTGTGAAGTTTTACCAGCAATCGCTACGAATACTAGTTATCTTCTCTTTGGCTACAAACACATTGGAGTTTCTACTTCGACTGTCGCCCGGAAGCGAAAACCTCGGGAATGCAGTTTAGTCATTTTTATTTTATCACGACGACGTATAAGTGCTATATCTTATAAGAAGTGAAATTAGTTTGTAGGCACTGAAACTAGCCTTTATTAGGTATATAAAATTCGTAATAAATATAATTGACTAGCTTTTGCCCGCGACTTTTTCCGCTTGAAAGCCCCCAAGATCCGTGCAATGACCAGATGCATTGCCGAGGTTTTCACTCCCGGGCGAATATAAATGGAGATTAACAATGCACGAATTTAATTTTCAACTGATTACTGATAACATATCTCACCTCGCCTAGAATAGAATATAATAGAATATACTGTATTGTACGCACGGCTACAGATCAAGCTATGCATTTCCAGTATAAGCTGATCTCGCATTGTATAGGATTTCCTTATAATGAGAGGTCAGTGTAAACTGGAAATGTATAGCTTGATGTGTAGCCGTGTGTACACCAAAATTGTAACATAGCTCTTTATACAATATCATTTAGTGAAGGGTACAATGGCGGTATTATCGCTGATAGCTATATCTACCAGACAGCCTTTGGATGAACAGGAAAACAATGAATAAGATAGGGGGGATAGTCCTATATAGGGGGATAGTCATAAAGGAAATTACTATACCTAACATTAGGTAACATTCAGGTTCCAATTGAATGAAGTAAAGCCATGGGAAGTTGCCATAATTAGTTACCCTTTAACCCTATAACGCCCGGTTTAGTACTAAACTATTTGTAATTAAATGTCAATGTCAAATAAATGTGCGTGCTTATTTTGAGGCTTCGCTCTTTGTGTTAGGCTAATGAGCGCTACTTTACAGGACCAGTTTTAATTTGCTTAGTTGTATTTTGCTTTGTCTACTTCCTTGAACCTTCCTTGTCTCGTGTAGTGCCGGACTTAAAGAATAGCACTACCCCATCTCTCCCCGTGAGTGCCGTCAAAGGCGACTAAGGGATTCTCTAGAGGATGGGCAGCAGCGTTCTCTGAGTACTTTAACAACCATACTGCGATCGCCAACCCGCCTGCCAAGCGTGGTGATCTCGGCAGACCCCTTTTGGGGGAGGCCTGTGTCCCGCAGTGGACGTCTTTCGGCTGAATGATGATGATGATGACTTCCTTGAAAGGGTCTTCTTGTATCAAAATAGTGGTAAAGCAATTTTGGAACCGCGCAACAACGTAAGAATAACTATACCCTTTCCAACGCTGATGTTTCTCTACAAAACGTTACCATACAAAGAATTTCAAATATTGTTAAAAAAAAACATGTGTACAGATTGTATAGCTATTTTACGGATTTTATGATGTTATTTTTTTTTCGATGGCTTTCTCCTTACGGCTACAATTTACGAAATGACCGGTATGTCAGGATTCATTATTTGTTGAACAGAGTATTTAAATCGTATACTTATTCTTCCTGCCTCGTTGGTCTAGCGGTCGCAAGTGCAACTGTTGAGCGTGACGTCCTGGGTTCGATCCCCAGGTCGGGCAAAGTGTTATTGGGTTTTTCCGTGTGGAATTTCTCAGTAGCAGCCCGGAATCTGGAATTATGCCCGGTCGATGGCAATAGGCACGCCCCCTATTACATGGGACGTAAAACGTAACGGCGAAATGTGGGTGTATACACCTCTGCCAACCTTTCGAAAATACAGGCGTGAGTTTATGTTATGTTTATTATTCATTTTTATGGCAATACTTAGCTTTCACAGATATCAAACTAACATATACACAGTACATCATAGTAGATTTTCTATTTATATAATTATACTTGTAAGCCCCAGCTTCTGAGAATTTGTCCTCAGAAAAACTTAATTACACTTAGCTTTACCTAGAGCCGAACCAAGGGTTTCACGTTCAACGGGTTTGCTTGCGTCTACTAGCCAAATTAAACAGTTTGGAAATATACAGGGTGTAAATGAATTCGTGTTATTCCTTCAAACCGCATGATCTACTGGTGACACAGAAAGACTAAACAAAAACAAAATATCTGAATTATGACATTTTAGCGCCTTGAGTTTACTGACTGCACGGAGCGAAATCGCGCTAGTCGTGTCCGCCAGCTGTGTCGCCGTGATTTAATACGTTGCCCCACACTAGGATTTCTCGTGTATCGTGGGTGCGTATACAGACACAAATCTCACATACACAAACGCCCAGACCCGAAACAATTATCTGTAGGCCATACAAATTTTTGTTCCGAGCGGGAATCTAACCCACGACCCGTAGCGCAGAAGCCAATCGCTCAGCCACTGCACCTAACGTGTCGTCATTTAAGCTGGGCATGGAAAAGATCAATCACAAAACAAATAATTACTTATATTTTTTTCTTATTTACTAATTGAAACCTTATATGGTGGTTTAGACACGATCACCTACTCCTGCAGCAAGAAAAAAAAGATTTTTACTTTTTATGTTTAATCAAGTCAAATGACGTGCGGGGTAACGAACTCATTTACACCTTGTATAAGGGGGCTACTACACTATCATATATGATCATAGATCTTTGAGTCATAGACATAGGGTATGATAATGTAATTTATACATAAAATATGAATCATATCTCCATACAAAGATATGACTCTAGAGGTCAAATAAGACATATGATCCTATATATATGATAGTGTAATAGCCCCCTAAGGACTTATTAATACTCATTTATAAACCTGTTAAAGTTTCCTATCTATTTTACATTTTCTTTGAATATATAGGTACCAAAGCTCCGTGATTGATCTAGGTTGCAAGAACTCGGATACGCGTAATACGCTGGTTATTGGAACACGTATTGCAATCGAGTTCAATTTTTATTTTTCAATATGCATGCTTACAATAATAATATTGCAATTTATTCGCATTTTGATCCTTTCCACTCAAAGCTTTATTGTTGCGCTTCAGAGGATAAATGATAGTATACATTGCAATATTACTTACTTCTGAAAGATACAATACACAGAACAATAAGTCTCCTCAAACATGAATACGATTTATGACGATTTGTAAATATTGTTTCAGGTAACCAGTTGTGTGAATATTTAAGAATGTAAAATAATATCTATTAAATAAATAAATATTAGCCTTTGTTTTGTTTTGTTTTTATTGATCGCCACGCTTGCTCATTGCGGGTTGGCGATTTCAGACCATGAAAGTCCAGGTTTCCTCACGATGTTTTCCTTCACCGTATGTCAGTGGCGTCTTAGATTAACTAAGAAAGTACATATATGAAATTGAAAAAGTCACATTGGTACATGCCTGAGTTTGAACCCGCAACCCGGTGCTTAACAAGCGGGTCTGTAACCTCCGGGCCACCACGACATTTTTTTATTAAATGATATCTATAAAAAAACCATGTATACATTTTACTTCTTATTCTACTTTAATTAAAACGATCTAAGACCAATTACAATAATTAAAGATAGGAAGAAGAGGAATAGAAGAAGAATGTATCTAAGGGTTCCGTACCATTATCTATAAAAACGGCAAATAAATCACGATTTTTGTATGAGAGCCCCCTTAAAGGGTCCAATATAATAACGGATTCAGGATGTTGATGGGGCTGCCCCGTTTCTGCAGTGCATCAGGTATGTTTGCACAGGCACACGTCGATGGCTTCCACGCCATCGTCAGACAGAAATCTGCTTCTCTTCTCTGCAGAGTGCGGGACAGCTCCAACTCCATCCTGAAGACCATAGCGGGGAGGTACGATTCCCCTTTGTTAGGTGATGTGGTTCAAAGGTGCCTTTTGAACAACAGCCTGGTCTCCAAATAGTTTATACATAAGTTTACTAACATAGATATAAGTTATCCTTTTTGTTTACTAACCCATATGGATGATGCTTATCCGAAATAAAGATTATTTTATTTTATTTTTTATTTAAATATTTATTTTATTCTCTTTTTTTAGTACTTATTTGTTGTTATAGCGGCAACAGAAATACGTCATCTGTGAAAATTTCAACTATCTAACTCTCACGGTTCATGAGATAAAGCCTGGTGACAGACGGACGGACAGCGGAGTCTTAGTAATAGGGTCCCATTTTACCCTTTGGGCACGGAACCCTAAAAATAACAATTAGAGACACCTCTTTCATAAATCTCTCACATTTAAAGGGCCGGTTAATTCTGACGAGTGGTAAATTTGATGTCAAACAGAATAGTTGTAATTTGGTAAAGGACTTAGAGCATAAGGTAAAGCTCTAAGCTCTAAGGTAAAGGATGACAAGAATGCTACAGAAATAAGAAGAGTTTTATCATACAAATCACATTCCCCGATATTCAACCAGTCGTTGCTAAATAAAATTCTAAGCGATGAAGTTTCTACGGCATGTTGTGAACGGTTGCACTTCTAGAATTCCATGCAATTCTGTTATAAGCTGACATCATATTTCTGAGAAGCTATTTTTCTGTTACGTTTCTTAGAATTTGTTACTTGGGACTCAATTCTACTAGGTAACAAAATTGTTCCAAACTGCAAACGAACCACAACTATCAGTCACTTTTCGGTTACGAAAACTGTCATAACATTTGGTTTTGTTTTTGTTGTCAAACAATTTGGCGGTTTTTGTGAACGTAAGCTGTCTGAATGTACGGTTCTGTTGCGACTGACCATCGTTTCTGTTAGTAGTATTGAGTCCCAGGATAGGTACTTGAAATTAAGGCCAAGTATTTGTTCGTGCACAGGACCGGTAGATGTGGCGATGCTTGGGGGAGGCCGATATGCCTTGCTAGATATAGCAAACGACGTCTTTAGGATGACTGATGATGATTTTTTCGAGTGGCTTTGCCACTTTGCTTTGCTTTGCTTTAATACATGGTGTAAACGAATTCGTGTAATTCCTTCAAACCGTGTGATCTACTGGTGACATTGATTAACTCTGCCTAGTTTTTTTTAAGAATCAACAAAAAAAAAGTTTTCAAATAATGAACCATGGTATTCTGTATCTGAGTAATTTTAGCGTCACAAATTAGATAGAATTAGATATCACGCTCGTCGTGTCTTCATTCATTTATGAATGGCATCGAAATTTTCTATCACATGAAAAAGAGAATGCTCAAAAAAAAAACCCAGAACGAACAGACACAGAATGTAGCTCAGAATTTTAGTGATATTTAGTGATATCATTCTGTAAATATTTCGCTACAAGATTCAATGGCTAAATGTGTGATATTGTGCTATTTGTTTTTCGTCAGGAATGTTTTTTTTTCTTTAATATATCTTCGAATTGGGTATACCCGACGATATAATTACATACATACATACCTACAATAGATATGTTAATACTATTGCGGGTTAACGGGAATGCCCTTCGCTTCGCGTCCACAAATGCAAAAAAAAACAACGTAAAAATATTCGAAAAAAAAACCCGCTGTACATTACATTTACATTACATTTTGACGAGTTATGCGAACATACTCGTAATATTAATATGTATATTATATGTAGGGAACAGCAGGTTTTTTTCGCGTACTTTTCAGTTTTTTTATCTTGTTTGTACGCTATACTGTAATCAGTTGCGGATTAACGGGAACGCCCTTCGTTAATTAACATACTGTATGTATTTATGTATGTAATTATATCGTCGGGTATACCCAATCCGAAGATATCTTAAAGAAAAAAAAACATTCCTGATGAAAAACAAATATCACAATATCACACATCTTATAGTGAAATATTAATTTACAGAATGATATCACTAAATATCACTAAAATTCTGAGCTACACCCTGTGTCTGTTCGCTCTGGGTTTTTTTTCATACTTGATGATCATTCTCCTTTAATTTGGGAAAAAACAATACCAATCTAAATCCCGTAATAGATCATGTGGATTGAAGGAATTACACGAATTCGTTTACACTCTGTATACTCAACCTTAACCAGGACAAGTGACATTTATGAGAACACAGACAACATTATATTTAAAACACAGGAAATGTCGATTCGAATATGATTCGAATAGATAGATTATTATCATTTATTCATCAAATAGACATACATAATTACATTTTTAAATAACTCTATATAAAAAAAAACATTTCAAAATATAAAAAGATAGTAGCCCACCGGCATCGGGAACAGGGTCCAAGCTACCGGCGGTCAGGGCTCCAGAGAGAGGAACTTCCTAACAATACGCGCCGTGTCCAGAAGTACCGCTTTCTGAATCAAAACCTTGATCCAGCCGCCTAACGAGAGCCTCTTTAGATATTATTATTATTTATCTTTAGATAGATTATTATTATTATAATTATATTTGACTTGTCTTTTCTGAGTATTATCATTTTGTATTAAAACTTTGACTTTATTGACCTACAAGCACAAAAATCCTATAAAGAACGTGAGATGTTTCCCAATTTGTCCTAAAATCAGAAATAAAAATCTGGGGCCTATTTTATAAACCGTTTTCATTAACGATTACAAGGGTTTGATAGAAATTGTAACGCACACGAAGCGGATTCCTGTCCGGATTCCTTCCGTGATAAGTTTAGCTTGTTTCTGCACGATTTGCCACTGATTATAGTCCTGCAAAATGAATTCCGAAGGCGCAAAAAACTTTTAAGGGCTCCACTCCGCTGTCACTTCGCGTTTTTATCACGCGAATTAGCTTTTAACCTAAGTGTCGGTCGTGCGGAAATATTAATGAACCTGGTTCCGCGTGTACGTTTTACACAACGTCGACTACATTTTGTATGGTGTTTAGGTATTTGCGATTTGAGCTAAACAACAATTAAAAGATTTTCTGGATCCAATCGGTACTACAGGCTTATAATAAAAAACCAGCACGATGAAGGGAAGGAGTCTGTTTCCAAAAATGACGATAATTTTTCCTATACAGCACTTCACAAGAATATACAGCAGGGGTATCGGCTTTTCTCCCCTTGTGTAGAATAGTGACCATTTGGCCCTGTGAATCATTAATGTCTTCGTGTAGTTTTCGCTTTCGTACACCCTTTCTTGCAGAAGTAAAACGATAGATTATATTTGTGTGAGTGTGAACTTGTATACGTGTGCTATCCGTGTTTAGTTTGCTTCCCATTAAAAGTGGCAGAAATAAATGTTCAGACACAGACTACATATTCTCTTAACAGATATTCGAGCGATACAAACAGAAATGAATTAAGTAGTTATGTTTGGAGCTACTGAAACAAAAATACAAAAACGTAAAATAGAAAGTCTAGGCCGTAATAATATAAAGTTGCAGATATAAGTTATCCAGTCCACCTAACACCCCTTCCCATAGACCAGATATTTTTCACCATATTTTAAAATAGTCTTGCACCCACCTGGGACGGTCCATGACTGTACTCCAATAGTGCAGCCGTGGATAGTCCCCGGTTGGTGCCCCACCCCATTTTAGATTAAAGTTCTCAAAGGGGCCTCTGCGCGTTGGACCTGTGTCCTCGTGTATGCCTTCCAAAGGACCGGACATCTTCCGCACGGAAGATGAGCCGTGACTGAAGCGAGATAAAGTTGCAGAAATAATGTCGATTCTTAAATGTTATTGCAACCGATTTTTTAACATCGTAATTTCCGAAACAAAATAGGCGCTTCACCTGTGGGTGTTTTCAAAGGCAGCGAAGAGAATATTAATATGATAAACTTAGATACGGACCTAAAGATCTGAAAATATTATAATTACATATTCACTTAGAAACTAAATTACTTTAGTTTAAAAAGAAATACAATAATTGAAACCAAGCAAATTGACACAGTGCATACTATAATGGCAACAGGTGTAATGGTATGTCTACACCCTTGCATGTTCATCTTGCGGTTTCAACTTTCAATTCCTCTTGCGTCAAGCGCATGCAATATTGATTGCCATAAGACTCGAACTAGTATGAAAACATGCGCTATTGCATGCGTATGGCACTCCAGGTATGCGTCAGATGAAAGCGCAAGGTGAACATGAAAGCGCACTGGTGTAGACATATCTTAACAGTTTCTTAAACAAAAATACTTAACAAGCACCATGTTTATTACACCTTAAACTATTACTAGACTAAAAATACATAAATGCGTCGCATTCACACGTGAATGGTCTATGTATTACGGTATAGTTTAAGAATACGGATGGCATAATGAACTTTGAATGGTGGTAAAGATTGTGTAGAGATCTCCCAATGAGAATTTATGGTGATGACTGCCCGGCGAATGAGTTCGTTGTAAAATTTCGCTAATATTCCTGACTGGCGCGGCGATCAAAATCATTTGCATGTTTGCAACGAAATCAATCAAAATCTTCATTTGCTGAACACGGGCGTGGCGCAGTTTGTCTTATAAATGTGTTAAAATCACAGACTAGTTAAAATGTAGTGCCATACGTCAACAATGAAATGATAATCTCCACAATTTCAAGATTTTAAAAATAGGATAGTACGAGAGATACCGACGTTTTCATCTCCTGATTTTTTAGGGTTTGTTACTCCTGTTCATGTTACGTGGGGACGTTTTTTTTTTTCTCGTCTTCCCCATCGTGTGGGATGTTGTTGGACAGGTCTTTTAAAAATATAATGGGTTTGAGAATACACTTTTTCGATTAAGGGATCCGTTTCTGAAATATTAAGCTTTAAAGTGCTGATTTTTGTTAAAGTCAAGTGTCCCTCCCCCTTCCAGTTAAACGGTTAGTTTTGGATATGTGCAAAAATTTACGGTAGTAGTATATACAACGAAGCTAAAAGGAAAACTATCACAGCTAAGTAGGCTTTACAAGTTTACGAGTAATAGTCGATCAACGGGAAAAGTAAAAATTTCGTACAAATTCCACTGAAAATTACTAAGCCCTCTTCTTAGTCCGCATTATTGTGCAACTACGGAACCCTATTACTGCGCGTGGCCTGACACGCACTTGGCCGGTTTTGAATCTAAGAAACGCCTTAACAAAATCGCAATCATACTTGAAAGAAACATTCAGAAGTGTGCGTCACAAAGGTTAGAACTTAAACATGGTATAAGAAGTTTCCTATAGGTACTTGCTTAAGATGTATAATATTAGTTTTATATATTATTATAGTAATATTGCACCAATACCTCAAGTTTATGGAAAATTTTCTTGAGCGCGCTCACATATTATAGGTATTAAAGAATGTGTGGGTTTCCTGGAACTTTTCTTGCCTTATACAGGGTTACAGGAAAAGTCGCACTGAATATTAAAGGACGTTATTGTTCAGGTAATTTCTGATAGATTTGATTCGTAATATGGCGTCCGAAACTTAACCGTTCTGGAGATATTGAATTTAAAAGATACTTTTAAAAAATCCTTTATTTTTTGGCTTTTTTTGGGAAGAGCTCCTAGGGTCAGTTTTTTTGTATCTTGTTAGAGATGTCAATTAATACAAATGATTAACAAAAACTGAACCTACTACTAACAGCTTAAAAAGACAGCTCGACAACGGTTAGAATTAAAGAATTTTCAGTAAGTGTTTTTAACATACAAAAATGTATTAAACTTATTCTGCTATTCAATAAGGTATAACATCTATAAATAAGTAGATTTAAATAGACAGTTGTACACTGGAATTTGCCCTCAGCCACACTATCAATCTCTCTCTATCACTCAAAGGTTTGCTGGTAGAAAACTCATTTTTGAGTTAAGCTCGCCTTTGTACATGACTTCACTAAATTGTAATTTTGTTACTGTAATTTTCTTGTGTACAATAAAGAATAAGAATAAGAACATCTACTAGGTATGTTCATTAAATCTTAAAAAAATGTTATTTGAATAGGCCAAAGTGTTATTCTACACAACATAAAAAATATCTTTGAAATTAAATGTCTCCATATCGGTTAAGTTTCGGATACCATACTACGGAATCAAATCCATCAGAAATTACCTGAAAAATAACGTCCTTTAATATTCAGTACGACTTTCCCTGTAACCCTGTATATACTCGTAAGTATTCCTTTCAATATTTATAAATAGTCATACTTAGAGCTTCTGGAATTAACACGGCTGTGGCATACTGGTTTTATGAAGGGGATTATTTAGGTCACTTGTATGTCATTTTGCATCAACGGGGTATGTGTTTGGTTCTATTCCTCAATAAGGAATCGTCCATTTATCACGTGGTGCTCGACAGGGGGGGGGGGGAGGGTGTCGAAATAAACACGGAATATCACAAGGGGGGAGGGGGAGTGTAGTGAGATATCACGTGTTTTTATTTTTTCGAAATTTTTATGCCATTCAGAAATAAAAATGTATATCTAGACATTTTTATCACGGTGCTTAATTTTCCAGAATTAAATTAAATTTTAACTGTATTCAAAGAAAATATTCAGTTTTTAATATAAGTTTTTAAACTGACATGGTCACTAATACAACCATTAGAACTTAAAACGCGATATTTATTTATATCAGAAACTCACATCAAATAATAAACATGGTAAATATCCCGTTTTGAGTTCTAATGATTGTATTCAGTTTTTATTTTTTAAATACTTGTGATTTTGGGTTAGTGCCGGGTTAGTCTGAAATCTCACCACGTATCATCGGGGGGAAGGGAGGGGGTTGAATAATTGCTAAAAACATCGTGATTAATGGACGACCCGTAAGGCAAAACATGATAACGTTTTTGTAAGTGGTCACCTAACGTGTCTCGAAGCAGTTACCCCATTTGTTCCCTCCAGGTGTCCTGAGAGGTGGTATGACGTAAACAGGCAGGTACAATGCACCACCCCCGTCCATTCTCGTTTCAATTTCCAGATCAGACATAGTGTTATCAGATTTTGTTTTAAAAGTAGCCAGAGTTTGAAATTGAGTTCGGTAGGTATCTATTTAAATATGTTAGTTTCAGGACAACATACATAAGTACTCACCTTTCGTTGAACAGAGTGTAGTAGTTGCGAGAATATACTGATAAGTTTGTTTAAATTACAAGTCCGAGACGGGCTGCAAACTGCAGACTGCAACCGCAGACCGCAAGTCGCCATCGGAATAGCGCCTTTAAGGTGTGCACTTTAAAGGTGCTATTCCGACAGCGACTGCAAAATTGCAACCGCAGACCGCAGCCGCAGATCGCACCGCAAGCGATACTACTTTTGCAGTTTGCGGTCTGCAGCCCGTCTTGGAATTGTACCTTTATATTAATCTTATCAATGGAGGCTCTTGTTTAACAATAAACTTTGATAATCTCTTGAGAACTCAAAAGAGATTTATTCATTTACAACAATATAAGCTTACAGTCTAGACACCAAAACGCTTACATGCTAAAGAGAGTAGTAAAAGTACCAAAATCTCCATAATTAAAATTATACATAGATATATACAAGGTTAGTCGGAAAGGGGGTACTAATCCGAAGCCCACTTATAGTATCACTGATGACTGTTTGAAAGCAAGTGTTAAAATGTCAAAATTCGATATTTTTTTTTTCCAAATAAAATGATTTTTATTTTAGTTTTTTCAAAAAAAATTCATCCCTGCTTTAGTTACAAATTCAGAAAATGGTGCTTCTAATTCATGACCCCAAATATGACCTAAAATGTAAACACAGCACACACATAACTGGAGACAGATAGATTTTAGAGATTTTTTTTGAGATTTTTAACAACTGTTTCTCTTAAACTATTGACTTTTGGGAAAAGTTGTAGAACAAAAGTTAATCATTATTATGTGTACTTTAACACCCTTTCGGATTAGTACCCCCTTTCTGACTAACCTTGTATATAGATATAAAAATATAAAAACTTTTTTCCATATCCTAGTTTCCCGGAAACCCTTGAAATACTAGATAAAACTGTACTATCTGAATTTGATGCTTGTTACTAAATCGCATGAAAAATTTTCAGCTGATTTGTTTCGCTCGAACGTATTTCCTTTGTACTCTTCATGCAATCTTTGAAAAATAAGTCATAGGAATGCATTTTACATTATAGCGACATTCGATAAACAATACTAGGTATATTTCTGTAAATGGGATTGTATAACCATGTTTACATATATTTTTTAACCGACTTCAAAAAGGAGGAGGTTCCCAATTCGGATGTTTGTTTTTTATGTTTTTTCGGGCTTAACTCCGTATTGATAGATGGATTTGCAAAATTCTTTTTTTGTTTGAAAAAATAATGTCCCGAAATGGTCCCATTTCAATTTGGTGAAGATCTGATGAAGACCCTTGGAGATTGACACTGGAACTCTTCAATGGATAGCAGCAAATTATTTTACTCTTTTTAGTTTTTTTATAAATCAGTTTTTACTTATTTTTTTAAGTTATTTTATTTATTTATACCTACTAGTAATCTGACTACCTCTGATTCTATATAAAACTCAACGCTTGGGTAGAATTTAACCCCATAAGAACTAAACTATAAGGGTTAGTGACATTTGTGGGCTGTTCAAAAGAAAGGCAAATAAAAATTTGAAAAAAAAAGTCGTTTTTAGTTTAGAAAACTCTTTCAATATTAAGTGAGTCTGCAAAGATGTCTTTGTGCAAGTGAGAGACGTCGAATGCACAGCTTAGCTTTTTTCGAATTCTGTGAAATATTTATTTTTTAAAGGTGACGGTTAATACTTGTTCCAGCATACTCCATTTGGCCAAAGTTGAAAATGGTTTCGACATTGGCGTCAATAAAAATGATGTCGTAACAATGAGATGCAACTTGATACGAAAATTGTGTAACTGCGTAATTAGTTTTCTTTAGAGGTAGAATACTATTATAGTAACAATTAGCCCAGTAGTAATTATGAAAACTGAGTTATAAAACGATGAAAAATTATAAAACGTCAGCTTTTGTTTTTAGTTTTAATAAAATTATACAAGGCTTATTAACTCGTAATGACTTTCAAAATATTTCAAAACTGGACATGCTTGGATGCATGAAAGGAGATGGACAAATATTGTATAGGCCTGTACCCCAGACGGTACAGAGATGAAATTTATGTAATTTAAAGGTACACTTCGTGTATATGAAGAATATGAAACGTATATGTAGCTCCACAGATTTGAACAAAAGTTATGAAGGTATAAAAATGTTGATTTTGTCACTCAGTTTTTACTATGATTTTCCTACTACTATTGTTTTGTAGTATATTACAGACTGCAAATAAAACAAAGTGCACTATTTTATGCATTTTACAATTAATATGATTCTTTAGTATTTTATAATTTAATTTAGTATATTATAATTTTATTATGATCAATACTTTCTTGGTATGTCTCGCCCATCTCAAGTACCACAGACTTGTCATTATGTGTGCACAAGATTACAACAGTCCGGTTTCCAGCTACACAGTTACACCAATAAGATTGCATCTCCAGGTGTAGAATAGTCATATCAGGAGGTAATGATGATATCAACTCCCGCTTGTTGTTCTATAATAATGATACCACAGTTAATGCAAGCTATAACTATCTTTTTTTTAATTATCTGCGATACTTTTATTTCTGTACAGCTTGGGGCACAATTTGGCCATATCCTTTACATCTTTACCGTTCTACATTAATTTAAGTTTAATCATTTAGTTTTAGGGTTTAAGTTATAGTTGGGGTGCATTAAAAGCGCTTCCAGGAGTGATGATACTTATGTACGTCCGGCGCACCCTATGGTCAGCTCCTACCAACCTTGTTGACCAGCTAATATTTTCACCACTGACACGAGAAAAGAAAAAGGGTTAAAGTATATAATAATAAAATAACTTTACGCCTGCGTTCACATTTGCGCGATTTCTTTCGGCGCGAAAGCGCGCGCGCGTCACCTACGAGTCGCTCCCTCCTCAGAAACTTTGGAATTTAATAGTTAGTCCCTTGTCTTAACGTAAATTTTTTATCGATGTAAAGTACACGCGCACGCTCAGCGCCCGAACAGAAATCGCGTAGTACACGCGTCGCAATCGCGCAGCGTCCGCGCCGCATCCACCCTTCCGACTAGGATGGCAAATGCAATGTGAGATCTATTGACGTGTTATAAGACTCTAATTATAAACAACAAAGGCCAATGCAAACTATTGGCATGTTTTACTTTTTTCCTTTCGCCAGAAATGAAACCTAGGTTATATGTTAGAGGACAATACGAGAAATCAATAGCAAAAAGAACCAGGTCTATCAACCGTAACCGAACGAAGATAACCAGAGAAGTATTGCTAGTATCTTTTTGTCAGGCGTTACCCGCGTTACCTATTTTTCTTATATTATAATTAAATGAAAATACAATCATACGTGATATTATGAGGTTTCCTCTGATAAAATAGATTAAGTTGATTGTTGCTGTTACATTTTTTTCGCACTGGCAGTTTTTTTATCACTAAAACTAGCAAAAAAACTGATAAACGTATCGAATCGATACGCGTTAGTGGGTATACGTAACAGTGAAGCCACACTGCTCCGTTGCGTTGCGTTGCGACGTCGCAGCGCTAGATTTGGACCAATGAGACGTCGCAGGGCAACATTTGGAATCTCTAGGTTGGTCCAAATCTAGCGCTACAACGTCGCAACGCAACGCAACGGAGCAGTGTGGCTTCACGGTTAGGGCGAGGCCCCACTAGCGCGTTGCGCTGCGTTGCGACGTCGCAGCGCTAGATTTGGACCAATCTATTTGGACCAATCTATAGATTCCAAATGTAGCGCTGCGACGTCTCATTGGTCCAAATCTAGCGCTGCAACGTCGCAACGCAACGCAACGCACTAGTGGGGCCTCGCCCTTAGTGTTACGATAGCAATTTTTAACGTTGCACGCAATAAGTAAGTATCGCTAACCCAATCACGGGCGTACAGTGGTTGACAGGAGTCGATGATCGCTATTGCAACACTATTTAACGCGTATCCACTATAGGATAGGTCTTCTGGGTTACTTTTCTAAATTGTACTATGGAATATTCTTACAAAAAAGAAATTATAAGTACAACCATAAAAACCGAAACCAAAACTATTTATTAAATAATTAGTAGGTACTTCTGGTTTTACAAAAATCTTTGCCTTACCTTATCATAGAACAATTACATGCTACTAAATTCTTATAAATAAAGTTAATTAATCGTAATCAGTACTCGTCTCTCTTTCCACATCATGTCTTATTATGAAATCCAGAAATTGAGCTGGAGGACCTAAGTTTTGTTGATGTCTACCCCACGACATATACCACAATACAGACATGACGTGGCTACAACAACCATGTGTTCTCTTCCCAGAAATACAGGAACAGTAATGTCCTTTTATTGCTGCTACGCCATCATTAAGCCCTTCTATCAAGAAGATCTAGAAAGAATATTTAAGATAATAATGTGGAAGCGGAGGACGCGGAATGACTCATAAGAGTTGCCGAGTAGGTAGTATTTAACAATGGGAAACTTAAAACATCACACGGAGTATTTTTATTTAAGAAAAATAACGCCTGATAAAAAACAATAGCAATCTACTAAACACTCTCTAACTTGGTTTTGTTACGGTTAGTAGACCTAATTCTTTTTGCTATTGATTTGTCATACAGTCCTCTAACATATGACTTAGGTTTCAATTCTGGCGAAAAGAAAAAAAAAAACATGCCAGCTATGTATGGCAAAAGTTGCATAGCCCTTTCAAAGCGAGTTAGACGCGGGTGCGTCAGCGCGGGGCGTGCGCTTAGCGGGCGCGTGTCGTCTGAACGCGCCCTACAGCCCACTACAACCCGCGAGGCCTAAGCTGAGCTTTGCATTTGTGTGAGTGCACATAGAATCGATTGCCAAAAAGCAGTATAAACCGGTTTAAACCAAGCAAAGGACGCGGCTGCATTCACAATTTTTTCACAATTCACAATTCACACAAATCCAAAGCTCAGCTTAGGCCTCGCGGACTGTACATTGTTATTGATTACCTATTGACAATTCCGCACTAAATTCTTTGAAGCTTGATACAATTATTTCCCCTAGTCATAAGTTTACGCCATTCAATTCGTGTGCCGAGCTATACCGGGCAAGCAATTTGGGGTAAACGCGACGAAAGTTGTCACATTACGGGCCCCAAATTACCCGGGATGGTCAAATGCCTCGGAGATATATTTCCAGGGGAAAAATCTATCTGTAATTTTCCGTATAGCTACCCCACCGGTTCTATGATGACCATCATCATTTACCATCGTTTTAGTAACGTTGATGGTTTTAAAATTGATTTGAAGTGGAAAGTTTAAAACTTTGTATAGGCAGATAACATAGCTTCAGCTTTCGATTGTGAATTTAAATACGTAATATACTGTTACAAGAATATGTATACCTAAAAGATTTTGTGAACAAAACAAAGATGGGATTAGGCATTCCGTTATTAAAAAAAAGCTACAAAGTAGTAAAATGCAGTTTATCTATTACCTACTCGGTGCAAAATCGTAACGAGCAAAAAGTAGTACATTTGAAATATTTTAGCGAAAACTGGCTAGAGGGACTAGAAATAAGCAACAGAACACGGATAACCATTTTTTGAATTTCTGTCTGTCTGTCTGTTACCTCACCACGTAAGAGTGAAGCCACACTGCTCCGTTGCGTTGCGTTGCGACGTCGCAGCGCTCGATTTGGACCAATTGCGTAGCGATTTGGATTTGACACCGGTGTAGACATACCATAACTGACCTTTTGGTTTTGAGCACAACGTGCTCATCATGAGAGTCTTAGAGCCCTTACGCACTGTCGACTGCTCACCGGAGACTTGGTCTCTCGGCGACCAAAACATAAGCATAGTCGAACGGGCGACCGGCGATCAAGTGCGTAAACACCTATTTAAATTGTAAAAAGTCACAGTCGCCATCGACCACGTCTCCGGCGACCAGTCGACAGTGCGTAATGGCTCTTACAGCTATACGTTTTGGATAGATCTCACCAAAACAAATCACACGAGCCCAACCTTGATTTGTTTACTAGTAACCGTGAGAGGTTCCAGTACCCACCTTCTGGCTACCAGCGATGGTGACAGATTATTGTATGGTCATTAGAATTAATATTCGCAAAGTTTCACAGCGATGCTACAATCGATTTTCAAGATGTTTTTACTAACTTAGTTAAAGGCAGTTGAAGCTAATATCCGCGCGTTAAAAAGGACGCGGCGGCATATGTTCATTGAAGCTGACATTGGTAGGTTCAGAAGTGGACGTTTAATTTGATAACGATGATGAACGGTAAGTGTGCGTCCTGACCTGAATGACGGCGCACGGGCGTGTTGCGGATTGCGGAGCGGCTTTACCGCGGCTTTACCGTCGATACCTGGGGCCTAATTCTCCTTAAATAAATCTTGATAAATCACAACCGAACCAAGGCCGAACCGTTCATTCAGACAGTTCTCAATTTCAAAAGCTATCAAATTGTTTGACACAAAAAACAAAATCAATCATTTTGAAAGTTTTCGAAAACAAAAACTGAGTGACGGTTGTGGTTCGATTGCGTTTGGCAACAATTTATTTTAGGAGAATTGGGCCCCAGAACAGGGGTTCTTAGTGCGCGCGGGAAAGATGACGCGTATGCGCGTGTTTAGTGTTTCGTTTATTTTACTTTGGCTTTAATAATGTCGTCGATATCAATATTCAAACGTTTCGAACATTTATTTAATGCGCCGTTCATTCCACCTGCGCGGTGCGCCGTCACTCAGAACGCAAACTAAGCGTGTATGCATGGCTACATATCAAGCAGTACATTCCAGAATGAGCTGATCTCGCATTGCTTATGTTTTCCATACAATGAGAGGTCAGCTTACAGTGTGTACGACTAGAATCATGAATGTAACAAGCAAAATGACATAGTAACATGCCGTTTTTTGTAGTTTCTTCCTACCCTCTACGGTGAAAGAAAAAGCACGTAGGTGGCCCTATGTAAAAACCTTTTACGCAGGCGCAGCCGCAAGCACAGCTAGTATAATATATGATAAACTAGACTTAGGCCCGGACTCCACCAAAGCGGAGACGAGACGAGCGGAGCGGAGATGTGTTTAAAAAACCAATAGAATTTCGTTATTCACACATCTCGTCTCCATACTCAGCTTAAGTGGATACCACTGAGCGGAGATGTATCATATTTGTATGGCGCGATGGAAGTGAAGATGTGAGCTGTTCCTAGCTGAAATTGAGCTGGGCCGCGTTACAAGGCGGAGATGTGAGCTTTGCCTCGCAAGCTGACGACGGCGCGCGGCGCGGACGAGTTGTGTGCGGCGTGCAGTGAGTGGTTTCGTGTCAGATCGCACTGAACTGTGCGTTCACATCGAACGCTCACCGCACGCAGCTCAGTTCCGCTCTAGTCAGCGTACATCTCCACCCTAGCCAGCACACATCTCCGCTACGTACAGTCTAGCCAGTACGCATCTCCGCACAGTTTGGGTGGATACACTCAAGCTGAAAAACATCTCTTTTCGTCTCCGCTTCGGACATCTCCACACATCTCTTTGGTGGAGTCTGGGCCTTATACTGCTGGAACTTAGTTATCAAGGACTGAGTGCTCCTTGAAATCTTGTACTGCGTAGAATTGCAATTTCATTAGAAAACTCCTCCCTACTTTATTTATAGCTTGTCATCCGCACTATTGTATCCTTGTCCTTAATTAAAACTTTTATACTAAGAACAAATAGGTACACCGCCTGTATATAAATGAATTGAAGCGACAATAGACGACGACGGCGACTACGTGACGGCGCGGCGGATTTTGAGAAAAAGGATGAAAAAAAAACGAATCATTCCAAATCTATACTGATACAGGATTGTTAATAGTACACGAAATTTTAATAAATCTTATTCTAAACGTATTTTAACATTGTAGTACGATGTTTTGTTTGGACTATGACGCCGTATAAAACATTTGAACATACATTGTCAAGTATTACGAGTATAATGAAAACTAAGTTGAAAAAAACAATGTCAAAAATTATACCTGCTGTCCAATAGTGCAAAGATGAGACACTGGCACTAGTTATATACTTATAAGATTAAAACTTCAACATCATTAATCAACTATGTACCATAAAAGTGAATTTCGCGTGTCGAGTTCAGCTGAATTTATACATTCTTAATCTACCTATGTACTCGTACGTACATTCAATTCGAATTTTAAAAGTAGGTCAGCCATCTTTATTAATCACGTGAAATAAAATGACATCATTTAACTCATGCCCCCTTATTACAAAAGATGGTTTAAACCAAGACTAAGGTAAACCCAGGTTTGAAATATACCCATCACTTTCATAAATATGTCATATAACAAAAAGAGACGGGGCTATTTTAAAACCTAGGTTTTTCTTAGACCATCTTTTGTACTAAGGGGGCTCGAGTTTATGGGACTCCTTTTGATAAACGATTGATTTTATATTAAATTAAAGGGAAAAAAGCAAATAGCTTATTCCACTTAGGCCGATTTTTCGTCAAATTATCTACGGAATAAATTTGACATTTTGACATTGTCCATACAAAAGCTTTCAAAAGATCTAACTTATTGCTCAAATTAAAGTTATCTGAAGATTGAAAAATCAGCACTGAAAACAGTTTAAAAAATTAATTAATTTAATTACAGTCTTATGATTCATATTTCGTTAAAATAACATGACAGTCTTCTTGGCAATAAAAAAATACAAAGACAACAAAATACAGTAACAAAAATAAGCGCGAACTTCTGGCTGCTGAATTAAATACAATAATAAACTATGTATTACCACAGTTTACCTATATCTTACTCCTTACAGTCGGTCAACGTAGAACATTGTCGCAGAGCAATCGTGCGGGGGGTTGCGGGGTGAAGGAGCGGAGGTTATATCCCGAGTAGCCATACTGCATACCTACCTGGGACATAACCTCCGCCCCTACATAATTTTGACATTTCATAGGACCTGTCAAATGTATGGGCGTTGACCCACAGTATGTAGTAAGTAGGTACACTGTGGTATTAATGTCATCATAAAATGTAACATAGGAAAAAAACATTTTTTTTAAATAAACAACAAGAGGCAATTTATTTTACAAAAGAAAAACCTGTAGGTTTTTTTTTGTTTTCAGGGGGCTAGAACATAATTGACAGTATTTTCTTTGATCTTGGGATAAATTTTTAGAAAACCATTAATCAGGTACTTTTCCTTTTCGTAAACTACGTCGTTGCGCTCGCTCGTCGTGGTTGGATTCCTCATTAACATAGCCAGTCTATAACTTTAAAATCAAAATTGCCGGATCGACTATTGAAGCAATTTTCTCAACTAGATCACAAAAGAAACATATATAATAACATGAAACAATAATTAATCAATATTTGCAACACAAATACCCCCATTGAGTCCCACAAACTTCGCGACTACAGTTACCTACTCACTTAGATAAGCGGCGCGGGCGCAGGAACACGATCTGCCTATCTGCCTCCCCGCGAGACACTAAAATGCGCGAATACAATAGATTATTAAGTTTTTACGCGAATACAAAACTGCGCGCGGAATTCCTGGAATCTAACAGGTAAATTAAGGATGCGAAGCAGTAAGGGTTATGCACACGACGTCTTTTGTACGCTCCGTCGACGCGCGTTCCCGTCAAACTCCATACATTAAAAAACACTATCATGTTTTTACAGTATGGAGTTCGACGGAAACACGCGTCACCGGCGCATAGAAAAGACGTCGTGTGCATAGGACCTAAGTGATGACTTCAGGATGGAAGCGGGATCGATGACATGCTTTGATCATAGATGTAGGTAAGAAAGAAGGCTTTGATATATTTTAAATTGTAAGCAATTTATAAAATATCAAAGGTCTGGTTTTATCAACGGAGACAATAACAGTTTAAGGGTACCTTTCCACCAGAGATGTGCTATGTAACGTTGCTATAGATGCGTTTAATATCCAACAATCATATTAACTAGTCCACATAGCATAGCACTGGTGGAAACTGATTCAACTAAGCTACGTTTTTTATATGGAAGGATGCGTGCTGTGGATGCGCGCTATGGATGCGAGCTATAGATGCGTGCTATGGATGGTCGCGAGTGATGTAGCTATGTGCAGAGCAGTGTACCAATAGTAGGCATATACAAGGTTAGTCGGAAAGGGGGTACTAATCCGAAGCCCACTTATAGTATCACTGATGACTATTTGAAAGCAAGTGTTAAAATTTTAAAATTCGATATTTTTTTTTTCCAAATAAAACGATTTTTATTTTAGTTTTTTCAAAAATTCTTCATCCCTTCTTTAGTTACAAGTTCAGAAAATGGTGCTTCTAATTCATGACCCCAAATATGACCTAAAATGTGAACACAGCTGATCATAACTGGGGATAGATAGATTTTAGAGATTTTTTTTTGAGATTTTTGAACAACTGTTTCTCTTAAACTATTGACTTTTGGGAAAAGTTGTAGAACAAAAGTTACTCATTATTATGTGTACTTTAACACCCTTTCGGATTAGTACCCCCTTTCTGACTAACCTTGTATAGCACATCTTACTCGCTTCGCTACATAGCTTAGCATCAGTGGAAACGGTCACATAGTTTCGTTGCTTAGCTTTTATAATCTCGCAGTATAGCTGCATAGCACACCTCTGGTGGAAAGGCACCCTAATGGTGGTGTTTAGGATAAGTATTTAAGTAGATAAAACTTATTATAATTAAAAATGAATTATTATAATTATTTAGGATTACTTCGAATTAAACTAGCGACGAGCACGCACGTAGTATCTTGTTATCTAATTAACTGAAGTTTGGGTATTTTATTTTGAATGTTTTCTACTCATGGTAACTCTGTGAAATTACGCCAGAAACGTGTACGATATTATTAAAAACCTTTAAATTTTACCTTTAATTGTTTACGCGTGAACATATAGCCAACAACAATGATTGGTCCATTTCGAAAATGAGTGGCTCGACTAGATTTGATTAATTTAACTTTCCGTCGATTGTTTTTTTGTACCTTTCTTCATCCTAGTTTCAGAGTCCTATGGTCCTACTCCACAGCAATAATTTTCGCAATATTAAAGAAAATGCTTAAAACCGAGGAAAATTGAGCTTGGGGAAAGTGATGTTTGTTAATACAATGTAATACCTAATGATAGTTTGGCTATCCGAGTGTTTATGAATGTATGGTTAAACTCTTTAGGTCTTCATAGGTTAAAGCACAGTCTATGTGTTATTACTCTCTGGTTATATTCAAATAAATAGAACTGTATTCGTTTTGTTTTACATTACACTGCAATAAATGACTCTGTTGGTTTTATCAAAAAACCTCTTGTTTTACTTCAGGTTATGGGCCCAGGCACATAATCATGCAGTATAAGTAAAGCTAAAAGGGTAGGATACTGCATTCGTCGAGTTAAATACTGTCGGCGTAGTCGCGGCACGCGGCCTTGCTGCGTGTTTTTGAGATTGAGCTGACGGGACGAAGAATACTTGTACTTACAAGGACGGGACGAGCAGGAAGGAAAAATGAATACAATGGAAGAGAATAAAACACCTGGTTCTCACATCAAATTAGAGGGAGCATCAAATTGGAATGTTTGGAAGTTCCAAACCATGATTCTGCTACGGAGTCAAGACCTACTAGATGTAGTTCAAGGGACAACTGTGAAGCCGGAGGCGGCGACTGAAAAGGCAAAATGGGAGAAGCTAGATGCAAAAGCTCAAACATGGCTTGTAACTAGAATGTCAGAAAGTGCAATGACATATTTATGAATATAATGATATTTTAACCTGTACTACGTCTGCGGAAATGTGGAAGAAACTTGCAAGTGTTTACGAGCAAACCTCAGAAACTAGCATACATATCGTTCAACAACGATTCTTTCAATATAAGTACGAGGAGGGAAAAAATATATCCACATTTCTATCTAAAATCGAAGAATTGAAAAATCAATTAAAGCAGATGGGAGAAAACGTTTCAGAGAAATTCGTTATAACAAAGGTGTTGATGTCGCTTCCAGTAAATTACAAACATTTTGTATCCGCGTGGGAATCTGCACCGGACGAAAAACAAACTTATGATAACCTCGTTGCTAGGTTACTAATAGAAGAGGAGCGTATGAAAGACAAAGAAGACGTGTCTCAGCAGTCAGCGGCTTTCGTTGCAAAGAAAATAGAAAAGAAAAACATAAAGTGTTTTAGTTGTAATAAACTAGGACATTATCAAAGCGAATGCCGTAATAAGTATAACAGTTCAAACAGTGGTGACAGGCCTTTGAAAAAGTGCCTGTATTGCAAAAAATTAGGACATCTGAAAAGTGAGTGTTGGTTTAAGAAAAATAAAGAAAAAGACAATAACGCAAGCACGGACTAGAAAAAAAAGAAGGACTCCGCGCCACGCATATCAAAAGTGAAGCACCGTACCGATCTATGTGTGCGTGATTTGAGGGATACCAGATAAATGAAAATTTCCCATTTTTTTTTAAATATTTTGAAAGTTTCATTTCTTTAAATGAAGCCGTATAAGAAGTCCGCTTACATTATTTAATTGAAATTACAAACATATACTTAGTTAAAACTTAAAATTAAGTATTTATTTTGTATGAGTGACAAGAAAAACGTTTTCGACGGAATTCAATGTTCTTCATCTCTGCAGGCTCTTATTATTTTAATTCAATCATTATTCCATGGTTGATTTGCTGTAGGAAATCTATAAAAATAATCATATTCAATACTTGCAAAAAACTCACAAAGAACACAAAAAAATGGATTACCCAATCTCTCGGGAAAATTACCCATTTATTTTCCGACAGCACTTCTATGTTTTTGAGGTTTTGTGTTCCAATAGTAATGATTTTAAAATGTCAAAAATACAATAAATCAACAGGTTCAATAAGTATCATAATTGTGAATGTTATTCCTTGACACTTTTTCTGGGATGTAGAATTATTTTTAAATCATTTCACAACACAAGAAGGCATTATTTTATTTTATTACTTGACGTAAACAGTACCTACAATGACGGCGCGGTGCCGCGTAATGGCGGCCAGTCGGCACCGTATGATGTAAATGTGTGCGTGAGGCATGTTTGTACAAACGGTCCGGCATACTTATAGTGCTTCACTTTCGATACACGTGGCGCGGAGTCCTTCTTTTTTTTCTAGTCCGTGAACGCAAGTAACGCATTCGTAATTCTGAAGTCGAGTAGGCGTTTTCAAAACTCGCAGTGGCTAGTGGACACTGGCGCAAGCCAACATATGTGTTGAGACCGCAATCTCTTTACAACATATTACCCGCTGGCGAATAATTCTGTGATCGTCGGTAACGGTAATGCGATTAGTGCACTTGGACGTGGAAGGGTGGCGCTGCAAGTCCATGACGGTCGGCAGTGGATAGACACCACCATAGACAATGTTCTATACGTGTCGGAACTGAAAACAAATTTGTTTGCTGTCAATTGCGCGACAGATAAAGGTTACGTTATGATTTTAAATAATAACGTATGTAAATTGTATAAACATAACAAAGTATGTGCGGTGGCGAATCGTAACGGTGATATGTACTTTATGGACGTACGTTACGAGTACGAAGAAGCAAATGTGACTCAAGTACAATCAAATCTTAAAGAATGGCACGAAAGACTGGCTCACCAAAACTTACAACATGTGAAAACTGTTCTTAAAAACAACAACATTTCAGTGAGAGATGATATTTCGGAATTAAAGTGTGAGAGCTGCTTGCAGGGCAAAATACATCGCTTGCTTTTCAGGGCTAGTGAGACAAAAACAAATAGACCATGTGAACTTATACATGCTGACACATGCGGGCCTATGGAAGTGTCGTCTGTGGGAGGTTCCAGATATTTCGTTATCTTGAAAGACGATTATTCCAACTTCAAATCCGTGTATTTTGTTAAAGGGAAGGATGAAGTGAAGGTGTGCATTGAGAACTTCATAAATAAAGCTGAAAATACTACCAACAATAAAATACACTACTTTCGAAGTGATAATGGATCAGAGTTTATAAATAAAGAAGTGAAAGACCTATTTGCTAAACGTGGTAATATACACCAAACCACGGTGCCGTATACGCCAGAGCAAAATGGCAAAGCTGAGCGAGAAAACCGAACTCTAGTCGAAGCTGCAAGAACAATGTTGTGCGCAAAAGGCTTGCCGAAGAAGTTATCGGCGGAAGCTGTTCAAACAGCAGCGTATGTATTAAACAGGACCAGTAAAAGCAATGAGCCTGAAAAAACCCCATTCGAGACATGGACCAACAAACACTTTGATATAAATGAATTAAAAACCTTTGGTACCCCTGTTTTTGTCCATATCCCAAAAGGAAAAAGACGAAAGTGGGACTGTAAAGGAGAGAAAGGAGTCATGGTGGGTTATGGAGAAGATGTTAAGGGATACAGGATATTTTTCCCAAAGAAAAACAGAGTGGATATAAAAAGGGATATTGTTTTTCTAGAACAGGGCGAAGAGAAGATGGAACAGTTAGTCCAGCTAGAATATGATACAAATATACTCGGAAAGGCTGATCAGGATCAAACGTCTAGGGAAGAGAAGGTTAAAGAAGGAGACAAACAGTCAAACGAAGATGTAGAGCAGGTGGAATCCACTGAAGGTGAACAGCAGTCCAGACAGTTTGAGGAAACTTTAAGTGTATCTTCAGACAGTGACGTAAGTATGTATGTACCATGAAGAAGGTGGAAACTCATTACCACGTCAGCGAAGTACCCGTATCAAGAAACAGACCTCATTCTATAACTATCGTCATGTTTCCACTGAGGAAAAAGAACCTAAAACATACCGAGAAGCTATGCAAAGGCAAGATGCTGGAAAATGGCAAGAAGCCATAGAGAGAGAACTGGAGACCCTGAATGAAAACAATACGTGACTTCTGTAGAAAAACCGGTGAGTGTAAAGACTGTTAGTAGCAAATGGGTGTTCAATATTAAAAAAAGGTAACGGTGGTGTTTAATATAAAGCTAGACTAGTTGCTAGGGGCTTTGAACAAAATGACATGTTCGAGTTAGTTATGAAATTTATGCTCCAGTGGCAAATTTGTCTACCTTTAGGTTATTTGTGTCAGTAGCTACAAAGTTAAATTTACCTATTTACCAGATGGATGTGACAGGGGCCTTTTTATATGGAAATATTGATGAAGTAGTTTATTTAGAGTTACCAGAAGGTGCCTATGGTGGGAATGTGTACCGCAATGGACCTTAACTTTAATGTTAAAATATTAGAAGAAAATAATGACTGTGTAATTGATAAACATATTGAAAATAAATGTAGAAAAATTATAGGTTGCTTGTCTTATGCAGCATTAGGAACGAGGCCAGATATCTGTGTAGCTGTATCAATTTTAAGCAGATGTCAGAACACAGCTAACAACTTGTTATTAATAGCCCTAAAAAGAGTTCTGAGATATATTAAATACACTATTAATTACAGTCTGATATATAAATATAATAATGATATGCTAATGGGATACTGTGATGCTAACTGGGGAGGAGATTTGAAAGATAGAAAATCAACAACTGGCTATTGTTTTATGTTTGCTAATTGCCTAATTTCATGGTGCTCAAAAAAACAAGCTAGTGTAAGTCTGTCTTGTATAGAGTCTGAGTATGTGGCAATCAGTATGGCCGCGGCTGATGCCTGCTGGTTTATAAATCTGTTAAACGATTTTAATATTGAGAATGCTTGTCCTGTAGTAATGTTCAGTGACAATCAGAGTGCTATAATGGTTGCTAATACTGATAGTGTTAAACGTTTGAAACATATAAATATAAGATGCCATAACATTAAAGAGTTAATTAAAAAGGGTATACTTGTTTTTAAATATATAAAAACAGAAGATCAGATTGCAAACTGTTTACGAAAGCATTAAACAAACATTTTTTTTTTTTTGTTTTTATCTGACTGCTGTAGGTCGTCTTAGGGGACGGTTTCTACGTAACCGGGCAGTTATTGGCGTGACCTAAAGGGTCTCCAGCCAATGGGGGGGAAGTAAAATACTTAACCTAAGCTAACTAAGTAGTTATTGTATAATTTATATGATGTTAGTGTAGTACAAGTGTACTACACTAACATCATGACTACCTGCAAAAACAGCACTAAGGGCGACCCCTAGTGGGACTCGGACCTCGGCTTAGGGCGTTGCTGGCGTGGACATAGGGGGGGGAGACAGCTTGATGAGGGCTGAATTATCGGTGTGAAAACAAACATTTGTTATCTAAGTTTATAAATAAGTGTGGTGTGTATGAAAACTGAGTTTGCTTCTGTTATATTATGTATAGGTATTACTTTGAAGGGGGGTGTTAATACAATGTAATACCTAATGATAGTTTGGTTATCCGAGTGTTTATGAATGTATGGTTAAACTCTTTAGGTCTTCATAGGTTAAAGCATAGTCTATGTGTTATTACTCTCTGGTTATATTCAAATAAATAGAACTGTATTCGTTTTGTTTTACATTACACTGCAATAAATGACTCTGTTGGTTTTATCAAAAAACCTCTTGTTTTACTTCAATGTTATAATTAATATCTACGTAATTCATGTTTTTAGATAGGTTATACAACAATGATGTTTTATAGGACTAGATCAGCAGTGTACAGCACCAGCGCGTTACTACTTCGTATATGTCCGCAGGCATATCTGACTTCAGTTGTCAGCTTGACGTCAAGTGGGTGATTGCTTAGCGATAAAATATCAAAATGGTGAAATGTGCAGTTAAAATTTGCACGTCACGATCTGAAAAGATTAATAAAGCACTTGGTGCAAATTTTTCATAAGATTATCCAAAAAAAACATTACGAGACCACATAAATTTATCAAACATTGTTTTTGCCGTCAGTGTTACCAGTAAAAACGATTTTGATTTTGCCAGACTGTTGGGAGTTTAGTGAATGACCAATGTATGTTCCTATATGTCTAAATTATTGAAATATAATGAATAAAAAATAAATATTGTATTTACGCTGACGCATTTTTTTTTCTTCCTTAATGTACATAATTCGACCTTTCATAGTAATTGATTTAATTAACACCTTCATTCATTCTGGAGAAATTATGTAGATCATTGGCAACTCTGGCTATTTTTCCGATAACAATGTCTTGTCTCATTCCAACGTATTTAGTTTGACGGAAGAAGAAATGAGACCAATATAGTATTTTGACAAATTGACATAATTTATGTATCCGTTTCAAAGCTACCACTTTAAACTCGTAAGTGGTTACGTTTTTCTGAATTTGGTATAAGGACGCTGCTCCTCTAGTATTATATAAGCTCATTGTTATACAAGGTCAGTCAGAAAGGGGGTACTAATCAGAAAGGGTGTCAAAGTACCCATAATAATGAGTAACTTTTGTTCTACCACTTTCCCCAAAAGTGAATAAGTTTAAGAGAAATAGCTGTTCAAACATTGCAAAAAAAAAATATGCTATCGATCCTCAGCTATGATCAGCCGTGTTATATTTTAGATTAAATTTGGGATCACGAATTCGAAGCTCTATTTTCTGAATTCGTAACTAAAGTAGGGACGAACAGTTTTTGAAAAAACTAAAATAAAAGTTATTTCCACGGAAATAAAAATTTGGAATTTTGAAATTTGAACAATTGCTTTAAAACCGTCATCAGTGATACTTTATGTGGCTTGCGGATTAGTACCCCCTTTCCGACTAACCTTGTATTATCCACGACGTAACAATTTACGTTCTATGGATATGTTACTGCTAGGTATACGCATATATCTTCGTATTCTGTATATGTACGAGTAAATATATTTTTATTACCGATGTTAAATGCATAATTTTTATGTTATGTAAAAGTGATAATTAGTCGATGAAGCGATAATGTGGTGCACGTTGAGTTAACATTTGGTTAACATTAATAAATATAATAATCGATAATCTGTGCGCCCAACTGTGAAGCATACTTGAATATTGCCTGCAAAATATGAGTTACATTTTCATAAAACAAATAAGTATAATTAAAATATTTTAATGAACGCTCAATTATAAGTTAATGGACGGTTGCACTTTTCACGGACGAAATCCTTTGTGCCGTAACATACGAATAAACATTTTCAATTCAGAATTCTTTTTAAAAAAAAAACGCATTTTACTGCGCAGAGTAACAATAGCACACGCTTACCCCCGACCTACCCCTATCTTGTTAAATGCACTACTTTCTATGCGAGAGGGTGCTTCTTAATTTCCGTCGCGGAAAACATATCGCTTGGAAGAACGAAAAAAAATTATCGCAACATTAAATCGAATGCACTTTTATTTATCTTACTGTTGAAAAATATTTGAATATTATCAAAATGTGTTTATTTTATCGTGATTTATTACGAAACTTTTTGTGAGAAAACTCGGTGAGGATTGCATGCATCAAACTGTAAAGCTATGTCTAAACCAGTGCGCTTTCATGTTCATCGTGTGTCTTCGTCTGAAGCATGCGTGAAGCGCCATAGCGTATGAAATAGCGCATGCCTTAATACTAGTTCGACAAAAACGCATGCCCCTAGCGCACGCTAATCCGTCTATTGTATATCGACTGACCACTGACCGAGGCGCACCGGTGTAGACGATAAGCTGCATGCGTCTTATGGCAATCAATATTGCATGCGCTTGACGAAAGAGCAATTGAAATTTGAAAATGCAAGATGAACATGAAAGCGCACTGGTGTAGACATTCCTAAAACAGCAAAATAGCTGATTGCAACGAAGGTGCAGTGCCCAAAAAGTCAGTTTTCTCCAAGAAGTGTCATTATAAAAAACTTTCTTAATTCCAGCGAAATCTAAATACTAATAGAGTAGAGAGTATGAAGTCAATACATTTCTAAAGAAAAAGATAGTGTAGCGAGACATTCAGGGGTTAATACTCATATAGTGACAGACTTGGGGGCATTTTTTCAAAATGCGACGTCTGGGGCCCAATTTTCCTAAAACAAATCTTGATGAATCGCAACCGAACCAAGGCCGAACCGTTCATTCAGACAGTTTTCGTTTTCAAAAGCTGTCAAATTGTTTGACACAAAAAACAAAACCAATCATTTTGACAGTTTTCGTCAACAAAAACTGACTGGCGGTTGTGGTTCGTTCGCGTTTGGCAACAATTTTGTTATTCATAAAAAACTTTAAATAAAAGTAAAAAAAGAGTTAAATTATTAGCATGATATAAAATTAACAGTTTCAGAAGTCGGTGGCTTTTATTTGTTTCAGTGTAGAATTGCACCGACTTTTTTTTTTTTTTTGACTGCTGTAGGTCGTCCTAGGGGACGGTTTCTACGTAACCGGGCAGTTATTGGCGTGACCTGAAGGGTCTCCAGCCAATGGGGGGAAGTAAAATACTTAACCTAAGCTAACTACTTGTACTACACTAACATCATGACTACCTGCAACAACAGCACTAAGGGCGACCCCTAGTGGGACTCGGACCTCGGCTTAGGGCCTTGCTGGCGTGGACGTAGGGGGGGAGAGACAGCTTGATGAGGGCTGAATTATCGGTGTGAGATTGCACCGACTTCTGAAACTGTTAAGTTCATGCTAATTATTTCACTCTCTTTTTAGTTTTTTTGCAGTCGGTTTTTACTTTTATTTAAAGTTTTTTATTAAAAACGTTTTAGTGCCATACATTACACGGTTTAAGTCCACAAATTTAAATGACACGGTTGCGTAATCTTTCCGGCAACTAGGTAGGTAACTTTCTTTAAAAATAGGTATTAATGTATACTTATCATGACGGCTCCTTACAAATACATACAATCTTCTTTGTTCTTGGCTAATGTTTCTGTGATGACAGTTAAAACAGAGATTGAAAGTCCTCATCTAAACTTTTGCTGAAGGGAATAAACCAAAACGTCATCTAAGTTTATGTTTTTTGTTTTTGTTGATTTTGTCAAAAAGCGCTATTTCAATTTTGATAAAATTTGTATGGGACCACGGATTAATTTCATTACCTAATCATTTTATTTAACAAGTATTATAATTATTTACAAAAAATTGTGTAGATTACAAAAGCCGCGTAATAAATACGATTGCTAGCAACTCAGCGAATTATTGATTTGATATCGATAGTCAAACTATCAAGTCACAAATATTGTTGTTAACGCTTGTTTGTAGTTTTCGTTCCACGTTTGTGCTTTTCTTCGTGGAATTAATCTGCCGATCCGCATTGAGTTGAGTCCTCTCCTCCATTACGTAGTGTGAGAATTTTCCGAAGTTATTGTGTGAGTAGAGCTTTTAGTTTCTCCGCCTTTCCAGTGCATTCGTTTTTTGCGATCCGGACGCTTCGTTTGTGCTGTTTCTTTGCGATGTAGATGCGTGTTATTTGTAAATAAATAATTAAGTAATTTTGTTGAATTCAGTTTTGTTTCTCATTCAAAAATAATAAAAACATATAAAACAATATCAGTAAAGAAAACTGAGGACTAAGAGCGGGGGCACACGATGCGTTGCGGCGACGGTACGGCGCCGGAGCGGTGTCGCAGCGTCGTCTTACATAGAAATATCTGTGGCATGTCACACGATGCGCTCCGGCGCCGCACCGGGCTTGCAACCACCGAGAGGTGGCGGGGAGGGGTGAATGCGTTGCGACGTCGGAGCGGCACCGCTCAGTAAGTTGTTTATGCGTCACAAGGAACGACACACGCTCGCTCGTTTCGATTTTTTTGCTACGGCGTTGTGCGACATAAAACAACGTTGCGGCGCCGCACAGCTCGTGTGCCCGCTGATACGGTGAAATCTTTGCGGTGCGGCGCCGCAACGCATCGTGTGCTCCCGCTCTTATGGGGATTGTCAGTTAAATCTGTCGAGTCAATAATAGTTAACATCGCCTATTTTGGTGGCCATCTTTAATACTTGCATCATGGCTGGCATTTTTCCCGCTTTAATGAAATGCAGTAAAATTGTGCCCGTTTTTAAAACAGGTTGCCGAATAACGCATCTATACTTGGGAGCAAATAAATCGAGCCACTTCTATTTTTCACGTAGGTATAATTGTTATTATTTTTGGTATTATGGAACAGATCAATTCTAAACGTATGTCGCTTATAAGGTTATTTGATAACCTTTACAATGAAGGTAGTTTTTTGTATTTTGAATTATATAATTAATTAAACCAAAACTAATAACCACTCCACTTCTAATAGCCTCTCCTTTTTTCACGTGTCCTGGCTCGATTTTTTTGCTCCCAAGTATATTATAGGCCAATATCTGTGCTACCAGCGTTAGGCAAAATATTCGAAAAATTAATTGTAAACCAAATGTTAGTATACTTCAACAAAAATGGTATTCTTCACGATCAACAGTTTGGATTTATGAAGAGACGATCTACGGAGGATGCTGGATCCACCCTAATCATAACAGTATTGGGGGCATGGGAGGAAGCACGGGATGCGGTAGGAGTGTTTTGTGATCTTTCTAAAGCCTTTGACTGCGTTGATCACCGCACGCTCATTCTGATATTAGAATACTACGAAATCCGAGGTAGATCTATTGATCTTGTGAAGTCATACTTATCGGGCCGGGAAAAAAGGGTTGTTATTGGTAATGACACTTCGTAGGCTCTTTAATTAAATTGGGAGTGCCTCAAGGATCAATTTTAGGCCCCTTTTTGTTCCTTGTATATAAGGTCCATCTATTCACACACGAAATATTTTAAGGGATACATCTGTAGGTGGTCAAGAAGCCATAGAAAAGAGCAAATATTTTTTTTAGTACTTATTGTTTTACGTACCTAATTGTTATAATTGTAATAATGATTGAGAAATTTTGCAGAAATTTGAAAAAAAATTGCCCGCCATAATGACAATAAATACTACGTAGAAACTAACGTAATGGATGTTGAAAATAGTAATGAGCCAGTATTTGTTATTTGTATTTGTTATTTGTATCATGTAAATTAAAATTATTTAATTAAAATAAATATGTACTTATTTTTCATTTTTTTATTTATATGGCTTCTTTACCATCTATCTATCTATAGATGTATCCCTTAAAATATTTCGTGTATGAATAGATAGACCTTATATATGAATGACCTTCCAATGTAATAAAGGACACAATGTCTAACATAGTCGTATTTGCTGATGATATAATTGATATACAAAGTAGATAGGAATGACAGGGATCTTGTAGAACCCAATAATACACATAATGTAATCTCCAATTGGTTTTCTGCTAATAATCTTCTTCTTAATGCAGGATAAACCAAATGTATTAAATTCTCTACCCCAAATGTACCCCATGTTAGTTCAAATGTAGAAATGGACGGGAAAGTGTTGGATCTGGTTACCTCAACTGTCTTCCTGGGCATTACAGTGAACTCTAAACTACAGTGGGGACCTCATATAGAGGCACTTGCAGGTAAACTGAGTTCTGTTACGTTCGCCGTTAGAAAGATTTGGCTGATGACCGACGTAGCTACAGCTAAGTTGGTGTAATTTGCATAATTTCACAGTATTATGTCTTATGGGATTTTACTGTGGGGTTCAGCTGCTGATGTAGGGACTATTTTTATATTACAAAAAGGAACAGTCCGAGCTATTTACAATCTAGGCTGCCGTGAGTCGCTCCGTGAATTATTTAAGGAAATAAATATACTTACCGTACCAACCTTATATATAGGTATATATTAAGTAACATTATGTACATCAGAAAGAATATTGCTCATTATAACAAGAAAAGTGAAGTCCAAAACATAAATACTCGCAATAAACACAAGCTAACGCTACCTGGTTTTAGACTCAAAAGAACTAGCAAGTCGTTTATGGGAAACAGTTTTAGGTTCTACACTAAAATACCATCTAGTATTACTAATTTACCAGCTATAATGTTCAAATCGCTTATTAAGCGCATTTTGATGTCTAAAGCATATTACAGCATAAATCAGTACATCGAAGATAGAGAGAGCTGGCATACAACTCCCTCCTGCACATTGCGACCCTCTGGCCATGTGTAACTGGCTGTATATGACCTAACATTATTGTAATGTTTATATTTAGTATTTTTTTATTTAATATAACTTGTACATTATTTTATCAGTTTTTTAATTTTATTCTCAAATTTTAATTCAAATTGCCTTTTAATGAATTTATTGACGTTTAGAATAGATAAATTTCTCGAATCGACTCGATATAAAGATTCGTGCTCGCACCGCAGAACCGCCAATACATATAACCATCGACAGGCTGAAGCCTGCATTTCGTTTGAATACTGATGTGGAAACAGCTACTCGCGGACTCCTACGCGTATGTCACCCGATCAGGGAGGACATCCAAACCCACCGTACGCTTTACTAGCGGGGGAATTATGTAGCGAGACATTCCAATATTAAAATTCGACGAGTAAAAACATTCTCTATTTAAAAACAAAATATATGACACTTCTGTATCGCCTTTGGATTTTCATTCTACCGACTCCGAATTAATATAATCATACTAGCTGTACCCGGCATGCGTTGCAATGCACTTTTTACTACTTACTACCTAACCTACCTTCTACTTACCTACTACCTACCTTCAGAAACAAAATCAAAATCGGGTAATTCATCAAGTCGTCCTACATGCCTACGGCCCATTTAGGACGACTTGCAGAAAATCAAAATAAATAATATTTTCATTCTGCAACTCGGCCCACGTTACTATCAAAATGAATAAAGGCACAATCAGTAGCACAAGTGTTAGACTTACACCAGAGCGTGTATGGTAGTTCGAGATACGTAAATACCCAGCTTTATAAATTGCTGACAGTCACGAAGATAGTCAGCTAAAATTCGAAGTAAGTTTGGACAGAAAAGATTGGCGATTGCCAATACATTATAATATTGTCATCAACTTATTGCGTGTGTGTGGGCGACAAAAAGTATCTCCTGATAAGTCTGCTCGCCTAGTACCATGTTTCACAAAATGTTAATTTGATATGTGTGATTCTTTTCTCATCACAGGCACTTGTAACGTTGATGAGTATACTTAGGTTGAACGGCTGTAACGCTACTAATCCGCGAAAAAATGCACCTTCAAGAATACAATAGGGCCATAAACAGACGTTACGCGTAGCTAGCGGCCGTAGTGCGACTTCGTCAAATAATCTATGAACTAAACGAAAGTAAAAAGTAAAAAAATCTTAAAAAATATTATTATATTGTCTTAATAACTGTACCAAACGTTGATAAAGTTTAAAGTTCCACACAAAAAGAAACGTGGTACGAGTTGCAGAATGAAAATAATATTTATTTTGATTTTCTGCAAGTCGTCCTAAACGGGCCGTAGGCACGTAGGACGAGTTGATGAATTACTCTCAAAATCGTAAAAAAGTTAAAACTATTTTCATGCATGCGGTAAACAAATGAAGAATATGGACTTATTGAGTTATAGGTAATGTAATTTAGTTTTTTTAAATATCAAAATTTTCTTTCATAATTGAACCTTCACCAGACAATTACGAACAGAACAAAGAAAATACCAAAATCGGTCCAGCCGCTCACGCGTGATGCCGTGACCAAGGGAAATAGCGATTCATTTTTATCTAGGTATACAAGTGTAGTCGGAAAGGGGGTACTAATCCGAAAGGGTGTTAAAGTAGCCTTAATAATGAATAACTTTTGTTCTAGCACTTTCCCCAAAAGTCAATAGTTTAAGAGAAAAAACTGTTCAAAGATTTCAAAAAAAAATACGCTTGATCTATCGATCCTTAGCTATGATCAGCTGACATTTTAGGTCATATTTGGGGTCAAAAATCAGAAGCTCCATTTTCTGAATTCGTAACTAAAGTGGAGACGAAATATTTTAAAAAAAAAACTAAGATCAAAATCATTTGACATGGAAATAAAAAATATCGAACATTGAAATTTTAACACTGGCTTTAAAACCGTCATCATTGATACTTTAACCTCCGGTTTCTGATTTGAGAATTCGGGATAAACAAATACTTAAGTAACATTTGAGTACAAAGTTGTCAAAAAAATGCTTTAAAATCCGTCATTTTTTTGATAACTCCATACTCAAACGTTTCTTAAGTATTTGCTTATCCCGAATTCTCAAATCAGAAACCGGAGGTAAGTGGCCTGCGGATTAGTACCCCCTTTTCGACTAACCTTGTAAAGATTACGAAGCCTCTAAAATAGAATAGAAATAACAATATTCTAGAAAGTTACCACCTACATAGGTACCGTGTTTCTACACATAAGGTTCACGGATCCCTTTGCGACTATCAGCGGTATTTCTAACAGTAAAATCGTGATGGCCGAAGAGACAAAAAGACTTGTTGCTTCAACGTCGTCATTTCTTTTTTGTGAACATCTTTATTCCCTGCCCTCTGGGACATTTGATTTTTTTGGGCAACGACGAAAAAAGGTTATTTGTATCAACTGTATCGCTGACAAATCGTTGCTATGTACCTATTAGAAGAAAATTTTAGTGTGGATAGGAAATCTACGTGCGTGCTCTGTTTTTCAGTAATTATTTAAATACCTTTGCGGAATTGGTTTTGGTGTAGGTTCTGTAATAAATATCGAGACAATTTAGATTGCAATTTAAAATCAGGTCAAATTATTTCGGGTGTAGTATTGTGTCTTGCCTAAACCCTTCTCGTTCTAAGAAGAACCCCGTGCCCAGTAGGGAGACAGCAATGGGATGATTATGTTAGGTTATTGCGTGTTGATTAAATCGTGATGATAAATTAAATTAATCAAACGTTTTATCCAATGTCAACATTAAATAAAACCGGCCAAGTGCGAGTCGGACTCGCGCACGAAGGGTTCCGTACCATTATCTATAAAAACTGCAAAAAAATCACGTTTGTGGTATGGGAGCCCCCTTAAATATTTATTTTATTCTGTTTTTTTAGTATTTGTTGTTATAGCGGCAACAGAAATATATCATCTGTGAAAATTTTAATTGTCTAACTATCACCGTTTATGAGATACAGCCTGGTGAATGACGGACGGACGGACAGCGGCAAAAAAATCACGTTTGTTGCATGGGAGCCGCCTTAAATATTTGTTTTATTCTGTTTTTTAGTATTTGTTGTTATAGCGGCAACAGAAATACATCATCTGTGAAAATTTCAACTGTCTAACTATCACGGTTCATGAGATACAGCCTGGTGACAGACGGGCAGATGGATGGACAGCGGAGTCTTAGTAATAGGGTCCCGTTTTACCCTTTGGGTACGGAACCCTAAAAACTATGTTTTAATAATAAACTACATTATAACTTTTACAGAATAAACAGCAACGGATTCCTTTTATTAACTTCATTGCAATCACAGTTTGTGAACAATTTATTAGAAAGTCCATGTACAATTCCAAAAAATGGAAGAAAGGAAAGAAGACATCATATTTATGGCTGCTTGTCAACTCTTTTAAATAATAATGAATTCTTCAAACAATAGTCCACGTTGACTAGGTAGGTATATTATTGCCGTACGGCATTTCATATAATTTTTCAAGTCTTTGTTTTTCGTAATGACTGAACCGATTTTGATGAAACTTCACAAACTTAAGCAAGATACTTAGGTCTAAAAAGTTAGTAGAAAACATTTTCGAAATGTCTTACTTAATAAAAGATAATTGGAAATTACTGTTTGTATGGAAAATTTAAAATCGGTCTAATTTAACTGTAACACTATTTTTCGCAAATGTTTTCTATCAACTTTTTAGTCCTAAGTATCCTGCTGATGGGAATGAAGTTTCAGTAAAATCGGTTCAGTTATTTCGAAAAATAAGGACGTGAAAGTTTGTATGAAATGCCGAACGGCGTAAACACTCTTAACGTACATGAAGAGAATTTGTTGCAGAGACCTGTAAAAGAAGTCAGAAGTTTGTCAATGGATATTATAGGGCAGCGCACATCGTCTTTTGTGGTCATAAAAGTCACTCGGGTGTCTTAAAAATGTTTAAGAATTGATTCAAGTTCGGTTCTGCTCATTAATATTATGATCAGTGTTCTAGGAAACAATAAATAGGTATCTACTTAGGCGTCTATTTGAATCACGCATGGCACACCCACTAGTACACGTGTACGTGGGTACTTACACGTGTACCCTCAAGCCTAAAATTAATGTCGATATTTATGTTATAACCTGCGCCCAGTAATAAAAAATCCAATCTTTAGACTCGACCTAAAAATCGAACGCAATACCCCAAGGTACGAAGCCGGGTTAGCATGACCTGTAGTAGAAATGAAAAAAATAATAACGCAAACATAAAACAAATACCATCTATTTGTTGTTTCAGTCAACCTGCACTGCACTTGCACCAAGTTCGAATCATCCCCTTCCAAACGTGGGGTAACAACACAATAGCGTCACAGCGAATAATAAATGCTATTGATTCGCATGTCTGACCGATGCTTTAATCCCCGCATGATCCCCTCGCGGAAACATATTGCTTACAGCTGAGACTAATAAAAAAATATCAAGGGGACAAATAAGTTACCCAATCTACAAGTGTAATAAATAAAAATGACATTTATATTCCTACTATGGTATTAATAAAGGTTTAATAAAAGCCCGACATAACCACAGACGATATATCAGGATCATGTTATAATCAATATGGTTTAAATATTATTTTATTTAATAAAAACGGAAGAATCTAGACTGCAATATTGTTTTGTTTGTGTTAGTTAATCTTTGAGAAGCGAGATCAATCTTTTATCGAGTTAAAGGATTACAGCGAGGTGGAATGATTATTTTATTCAGAACTTTGTGCTTCGTGAATATTGTGCAGAGCTTGTTATAATAAAGTTAGCAGAAACGTCTCAATAGGTCCAGCATGAAATCACTACATCGGAAGGAAAATAGCATTTGATCAACAGTAAAGCGCAGTTTGTCTATGCTATAATATACTTGGGAGTAATTAAATCGAGCCACTTCTATTTTTCACGTAGGTATAATTGTTATTATTTTTGGTATTATGGAACAGATCAATTCTAAACATATATTATATCGCCTAGAAGGTTATTTGATAACCTTTACAATTAGGATAGATTTTTATATTTTGAATTATATAATTCATGAAACCAAAACTAATAACCAGGACACGTGAAAAATGGAGTGGCTCGATTTCTTTGCTCCCAAGTGTATACAGGGCTACTGGTAATTCGACGTATTCCTTGCACCACGTTATAGGGGGGATAATATGCAACAAATTTAACCCCACATATGTTCTACGAAATTCAATGGATTTCGAGATACTTATTGCAATTTTTATATTATTTTGAATAATACCCAGAATTCCTCCTTAAACATTATTTATCTCTAAAATATCAAATTGATCGGCTTTGATTATGATATTAGCTTGTAGCTGATAATTTTACAAAGCTTTCTGCGTATTTAACTGTTCTTAATGACCATCCAATTGAAAGTAATCATTAAAAGTTAAATAAGTGTATTAGAAAATCGTCGAGGTACACGATAAAGAATGATGTTTATCTCAAAAATTTACTATGACACTAAGTGTACAAAATGCAAGACAAACATCCTTATTTAATCAGCTATCCAACGAGGTATAGACGTTCAAAAAATATTTAGAAACTAATGTAAAAATGTCTTATAATACTGACAAAGGCGATTTCTGAAAAATCTCTACAAGCACGCAGGTGGCCCGTTAAGTGCAATTCATTGCATAATCTTCGCGTAGAGATTAAACAGCAGTCTGTCGGGCACTAACTGTCCTCTAAATGTCAGGATTAGATTAGATCAGGTCGTTAGGTTATGTTTGGTCAGGGTTAGGTAGGTTAGGTTAGGACCTAAGTGTGCGAGGGAACACTGGGGTGGTTTTAGTCAGTAAGAGTCTGACAGACCCCTCTGCCCACCCCCAGGATGGAGGACATCCATGAGGATGTCCAGAAGGCAAAAAAAAATGGTCAGGTTAGGTTAGGTCACGGTTTGGTTTAGGTTAGGTCACAACTTCGATGCTCTGGGATCTGGAGGCAAGGGCCCCCGCGCTAAATTAAATACAAGAAAAAATAAATAAATAAATACGCAATAAAGGAACAATTGAAGACTGTGAAATATAATATTTTTAAATATGGCAACGTTTTGTTGCATCGACATCGTCGCTCACGCAGGCTTAAGTCGTACTTTAATGTATTATTTATGGCCATTACGTTCTCTGTGCGCGCAACTGTCAAATATAGACCGCCTATTTTACGTAATATCTACACATTATATTTATTTATATGAAAGAGTTTTGAATGACATGCATATTCCCTGTTTGTCTTCCTTTCCTTTAGTTGTATTTATTAATTACAATAAAATTATTCCACAACATCGCTTATTTGTGTGATTTTATTATCTTGTTTCATTTTCATTTTGTTGATAACTCACCGCCGCGCCGCGCCGTCTTAATAGAGGGCACATCGGCTGTATTTATTCAATCATTGAAATGTGCCTCCCACGGCGGCGGCGGTGGGGCAGCAATACTTATTTAATGTTTTATTTTGCAATAAAAGCGGCGAATGCAGCTGCAGCACATTAGTTATGCTGGTGTTAGATATGTTTGTTTTTTTAGGGTCCCGTATCTAAAACGTCAATACTGAATCCTTATGGTGAGACTTCGGTATCAGATCTGTCCGTTAGTCTGTATACACGCTGACATTTAATTGGTTAATGGTGTGTAATCTTTATTAACTTTGTTTTTTTGTGTTTTTTTTAAAGACCAAGGTCGTATTTTTTTTGGGTGTCCGTGTTTCTGCCGAAGTATTTTATATCGAATTTCAATACGCCAACAACGATTCGCCGACGTAATCTTTGCCGAAGCCATTTTTATCCTAATTTGATTTTGCCGAATGATTATTAGCCATCATAATTATTTGGCCAAAAAATAATTCAGAGATATTGTTTTAGTCGAATACTTATTTGGCAAATTAAACAATAGCCAATTTAATTTGCCAAATAAGTATTCGCACAACATTATTTTCACACAACGGAATGTAATGTTAATCCGACTCAGCGCACCCCGACTACACGTGGTCAGACTCTGTTCTACCCCTAGAGTGTTATTTAAAAGCGTGGAGCCAGAAGCTCGCAAAGGAGGTCCTGCGTGGAACGAGTGCACGAAGCCGAAGCGCAGCGAGTGGGGGGAGGTGCCAGCGAAGCGAGTCGGCGACCTTCCGAGCGTAGCGCTGGTCGAGTGTGCGAGCTAGACTTGGGTAGGTAATGCGTGTAATGACTCTTAGGAAGCGCTTCTCGGACAGAACATGAAACATATCACATTACGCGAGAGTTTCAACCATGTCTCATGTCATGCAGCATTTCGTTCGGGGGCATGGTTCGGATATGTTCGGCTAACATCGCGAGCGCCATATGTCGGCCGTTTCAAGCATGTCTCATGTCATGCAGCATTTCGTTCGGGGGCATGGTTCGGACGGATGTGAGACATGGTTTAGTGAAATGTATTTTCTTTGAGTGTCATGAGATACAGCACGCGAAATATAATATTTCGCTCGAGGCATGTTATGGGATATGAGACATGGTTTAGTGAAATGTATTTTCTTTGAGTGTCATGAGATACAGCACGCGAAATACAATATTTCGCTCGGGACATGTTATGGGATATGAGACATGGTTTAGTGAAATGTATCTTCTTCGAGTGATATGAGATATGATTCATTTCACTTCAGTGACATGTTTTGCGCAACTCTAGTGCGAGCGAAGCGAAGGGGTGACAAAGCGAGTCTTCTGGTGGAACAAACCCAAAAACACTTGCATGCTTTCTTGCTTGCATGATGGGAAAATGAGTCATCTAACAAGTATAAAGTGGCCAATAACAAACCATACAAAAATTTGTATGGTCTACAGATGGTTGTTTCGGGTCTGGGCGTTTGTTTGTGAGATTTGTGTCTGTAAACGCACCCACGATACATTTTTTTTTATCAATTTTATTCGGCAAAAGGTTGTCGGCCAGATAAGAATCGGCTAATAATATTTCGTTATTCCAACAGAGAACCATTTTTTTTACTTTATGTGTAGAATAGTAGTAGACCATGGTCAGAACAACGTTTGTGCTAGTAAAACAACCAATTAAATGTCAGCGTGTAAATGGCTCAACTATTTTTCACAGTAACTAGGTACTATTGCTATCGACTTGAAATGTAGCAAAGTCAGAAGTCATTTATTTATGGTGAAGAAATTCAATTTGTTTTTAAACCTTAAGCATTTCAACAACTCTTTTTTACCTTTTGTACCCTTTCCCTTATCTCCGAAATTTGCAAATCAACCGACTTGAAATAATTGGTGACCGAAAAAGGTCTGATAGTATCTAGGGCAAAATAAAACGAAATTTCAGACACTTACAGTTTCCGAAGAAATTAAAAACATATTTTTTAAACATTTTGTTTTACGGAACCCTCGGTGCTCGAGTCTGACTTGACCGGTTTTTTTCTCTTTACTACGTTCTCGCTAGGAGAAAGTTTCGCTCTACAGTTGCTACTGCTAATTAAATTATTGTGTTCATGTGAAGTTGCGTACCTTTGGTAAATTAACAGGTATAAATTTTACATGAGTTAATTCAGATGACTTGAGAGAGATGGAGGGCAGCTGAGAGAATCTATTATTTATTTGTTGCCTTTGTGAAGTAATTAGTGCGATGAACCTATAGTAAGCCTTAACCTATTTTGTAATTTATAGAGTAGAATGTTATTATTAAAGAAAGAAAGACAGGCAAAGTCGGCTACCTTTGCCTGTTGGCAGTAAAATAAATATACTTTTATAACCTTAAGATATCGGCATTGCCCAGTACCTAACTGGGTTGCAGAGGTCAAATGGCATTTGCTCCGTGTAAAATACTTGTCTTGCGCCGCATGCCTTATCACCTGCAAGCGTGAGGACCTAATGACTGCGTCAGCGGATGGTGTTGTCGTGACTGAACACTGGGCCAAACAAAAAAATTAACAAAATTGTATTATTTAGTATTTGTATTTGCCATCGAGGAGCTCGTGGCTAAATAATTACAGCCGCATAGACCGATCTTCCGGGTTAAGCCACGCTTGCCTAGGTTGGTCTGTGGATGGGTGACCATTTACCATAGCGAGTTTCCTCCGTGCCTCGGAAAGCACGTAAAGCCGTTGGTCCCGGCTGTCATTTGTAGATCTTTGACAGTCGTTACTGTTGGTCAGAAGCCAGAAAGTCTGACAACCAGTCTTACCAAGAGTATCGTATTACTCAGTTACTGGGTTGTGGAGGTCTGATAGGCAGTCGCTCCATGTAGGTAAAATACTGATATTCAGCTGCATCCGGTTTGACTGGAAGCCGACCCCAACATAGTTGGGAAAAGGCTAGGCAGATGATGATGATTTGCCATCGATACGCTAAGAAGTAGAAGCCGCATCTGGTTAGACTGAATGTTCACCCCAACATAATCGGGAAAAGGCTAGGCAAATATAAACATTAATTACGACAACACGTCCGTGGGTAGTAATGTCATAATCAAATCAGTCTATAAATATCCTTTGCCGGCACAATGCCCTACGCCATTTTTTTTTTATTTACTTTTAAGAAGGCTTACAGACTAATGTAATAATAGTTACCAAAAATTAAATAATCTATTTGCTGATTACAAGCCTCCACAGCTGGATATTAATTACCTAACTGTCGAGAAGAACAAAAAAATATTAACCTATGTGTACAACTAGTATTCCAGAAATACAACATCATGCAATACGTATATGAAGCATAACACGGTGTCAATAACAGTACAATATTTTCACCAGTTAGGTGCAGTTCTTACCACTAATTACATTGTTTTTTTTTACATATTTTTAATTTATTCGAGAAAAAAGTATGTTGTGCTAAGAGCCGTCTTATTGTCCGTGCATTGGTGCAAAACAAATCAATGCCCAGTTCATGGGGAATTTTATTTGATATTATGCTTTGTATCCCAAAATAAGTAAACATAATAAAATTGAGGGCTATTCTGACGTGAAAATTAACATTTCTGTTGAAGCCGATAAGAGAACTTCGATACGGATTGTCAATATTTATCTGTTGATCCCAAACGAATGGAAGTAAAACAAAGACCGTATCAGCTGCTTATGATCTCCCTCAAATTGTAAAAGTCAACAGGGGAGGGTTTCTGCGGAACTTGTGGACAATTGAATATAAACTTGCATTGGCTAATGCGTTATTGCTATCTAGAAACGATAATAATATTTCTTTGAAATCACGGCTCCTCTTCCGTGCGAAAGATATCCGGTCCTTTGGAAGGCATACGGGGGACACAGGTCCAAAGCGCAGAGGCCCCTTTGAGAACTTTAATGTAAAATGGGGTGGGGCACCAACCGAGGACTATCCACGGCTGCACTATTGGAGTACTATTGTATACGGCTGCACTATTGTAAAATATGGTGAAAAATATCTGGTCTATGAGAAGGGGTATTAGGTGGACTGGATAGGTACTAGGTACTACTTAATAATATTTTATTATTAAGTAGGTTATATATTAGGTAGTAGTATAAGTAGGTAGATAATATATTGTTTTTTAACAGTTTTAACGAATTTAGAAATTCTTTGCATAAATTGTAATTAACTTATTAACTTCTCCATATAAAATAATGTATAATTACTAAACTTGAACTGTCTTTATAAATTTAACCTTCAGGCCTCTGCCTCGAATTTTGCGGGCAGCGGGGCGGCGGCGGCGGCGGCGCGGCAGCGGGGCGGGCAACGCATACCTGTTCTCCAAACCAGCGGGCAGATCGCGCGGCACTATAGCGGTGTAGTGTTGTATTCGTGGTTGTGTTGTCGAGATATTTAGTTTTTATTCGCGAACGAAATGTCTGAAAAACGGCGACAACATCTTTTTGATTCAAATTTATTCCTAACGCTCGATTTACTGTGGGCAAAAGAAGAAGTGGATCCCTACTATAGGGCAAGGAAAATAAATGGCGAGTTTTATCGAAATTATGAAGAACAGAGACAAAATCCCGACAAATTTTACGACTGCACCAGAATGAGTGTAGAAACTTTTGACTATATTCTTGAAACTATCAAGAGTCTTATCAAGCACAATATATACGTGAAAAATTCAAAGAATATTTTGTAAATAATCGCATTAGTTACTAATTAATTTGTAAAACATAATAAATATTGTATTTGACACAATAAATCTTTTTTATATTTACCTTCAATATTCAGTTCGTTTTTTATTTCTTCCCATAATTGGTTAATTTTTATTTTATTTTTATGGTTCGCATCTTTGCTGTTCCATATGGGTGTCCTCTCAAAGATTGCCGAAATCAATTGCTCTTGCACGTCCAAGGACATTTTGATACGTCACAAAAAAATGTACAACACTATACTACAATGCAGACGCGCAACGCGGGCGGTCACCGCTTGACTGGAGTGCACCGCTCGTTGCCCGCCCCCGCGCCGCTGTCACGCCGCTGTTTTCGAGAACCGGTCCATTTGATTTTACGCATAAGATCCTGCCGCTCCCGCGCCGCCGCCGCCGCCGCCCCGCTGCCCGCAAAATTCGAGGCAGAGGCCTTACTGTCACTAATGAAGCATATTAGACATTGAACGCTATGTACAGTAATAAATTGGACTTCAGATTTATGTATTGTATATTGTCGTAGCTGTGCTGAATTGTATTAGTCTGTAGTCTGTCTCTGTACTTATTGAAATAAAATAAAATAAATATAAGAATAAGGAAGATAAGGAGGGGCTCGGCTAATTAACTACCGCGCGGATTATACCGGATGATTAAGAGCGTTTGTCCACCGCCGCCGTCACCGAGAAACGAGATTATTTCGGACCGAGTTCGGAACGACGTGACGGCGATCGTGTGTCCACCGCGACCGATCTCGGTGGTTCCCAACATAAGACAAAAATCCGTGCACCGGCGTCGTCAATCTCGGACGTAGTGGACAAGAGCAGACGCGTTTTGTATTGCCGTCATTTCGGTCCGTCACGATCTCGGCGGAGTTTTAGCGGTAGAACAGATTTACTGACAATCTCGGTGGCCGAGATGACGGCGCTCGGATGACGGACGTGCGGTGGACACATGGTCATAGTAATGTATGTATCGCTACTTCGGCAACGTCATCTCGTTCACGGTGACGGCGGCAGTGGACAAACGGTCTGACCGTTCTTTACATATCGAGACCCTTACATGCCTCGGAGAGCACGTTAAACCGTCGGTCACGGATGTCATACGAATACTTATGACAGTTGTAACTGGTAGTCAGAAGCCCGAAAGTCTGACAACCGTTCTAACCTTTCCCCATGGGTGTCGTAAAAGGCGACTAAGCGATTCACTAGAGGATGGGCAGCAGCGTTCTCTGAGTGCTTTAACAACCATACTGCGATCGCCAACCCGCCTGTCAAAATGTAAAATACTGGTGGTTAGACTGGAAGCTGATCTCAATAAATAATTGGCAAAAGGCTAGGCAGAAAACTACTTTTAAAGGGCCATCCATTAATTACGTCACACGAACTTCATGATTTTTATACCCCCCCCCATCCTCCCTAGTGTGACGTCACGGATTTTGCAAGATTACATCTAGAAATAATTAAATTAAAACAGCACATCCGAAATTAGTTTTATTTCCATTTGATTCTTAGATTTTGAAATGTGACGTCACGAAATTTAGGACCCCTCCCACCCCTTGTCACACAATGTCTGACTTCGTCGACCCCTCCTCTCCCCTTAACGTGTGACGTAAATTATGGATGGATATTTCATTTATGAATATGTAATTGAGACCAAAAACGTCTACAAAGTCCATTAACACTCCAAAAAGTCAAATAAAAACGTGTTTCTACACATGAATACTTATATCACTCCAGAAAAAAAGCTGTTTCGTTCTCCCTAAAATATGACGTCACAAAATCACCGCATATATCAGCCACTGAATAAAAAACATGATCTAAGTACGTCATGCATCATGTTTATCAATAAGTTCTTCACTTTATCGATCCGGCCCCGGAACGACGCCACAGGCCGCTCTTTTTCACTAAGTGTTATTATTTGATGCGGTAATGTAAACCATTGTTGAAACCCTTGGTGGGAAGGGGACATAGGGACGGAGGAACCTTTGTGAACCAAGTGGAGGGCGAAACAGCGTTTTTTTGTGGGTAATACAGAAGTTACAATGCTTGGATACAAAAAATTGAGCAATAATGGCCGCCTCATATAATTCACCTAGCATTATTGGTTAAAACTAAAACTCTCGTATCTTTACCAATAATGAAGCAATGACTTTATGGTATGTCTACACCCGTGCGCTTTCATGTTCATCTTGCGCTTTCAACTTTCAATTCCTCTTGCGTCAAACGTATGCAATATTGATTGCCATAAGACGCATGCAGCTTATCGTCTACATCGGTGCGCCTCGGTCAGTCGTCAGTCGACATACAATAGACGGATTAGCGTGCGCTAGGGGCATGCGCTTTTGTCAAACTAGTATTAAGGCATGCGCTATTGCATGCGCTATGGCGCTTCACACATGCTTCAGACGAAGACGCAAGATGAACTTGAAAGCGCACTGGTGTAGACATAGCTTTAGCTTTGCATAGTAGACTCTCGTAAACGTTATTACAGCTATCACAGTTAAAATTAGTTTACAAGTCCATTATATGCGTAGTTTGGTTACAAAAATCTACCATTGGTAAACAAAACGGATCGTTTAGGCCATTGGAGCCGGGCATGTAAGTAATTTTGTCTACATTTATTTTAATGCTATAATAAACTAACAAAATCACCATATTTCAAAAATCTTCAGTTTTATAAAAACGTAGAGTTCATTTAATGTTTTTTTTTATTTAAGTATAATCGCTTTAAATAAATGCCGCAAATACGGGGTGGATATGATAATACGACAATAAATGATACCACGTGTTCTATGATGTGTTCTAGTACCGTAAAAAATCAGTTACCTACTTCCAAGCACATTTTTTTTCGCGTGATTTTTCAATTTCACTCATTCATATAGATGAAGGGACGTTGAAGTGGAAACTTATGTTAACTATATCTATCCTACACAGGTAAATAAAGATAATATTGGTTTAAACGAGCCATAGATTTACATAACTTCGCGTAGAGATCTTGATATTCATAAAATTATTAAATCAGACGATTTCTGTGACTAAACTATTGAATGTACATGATTGATTATTTGTGTCCGGTCTTAAAACTCATCATAGAATACGTGGTATCATTTATTGTCTTAATATCATATCCAACCCGTATATTTAGACAAATAGGATTTTGTAAAACGATGATAATTGCGTGAGCGCTCAGTTGCAAGATCCAGTGCAAGATAAAATAACCCGGCGACTCATTATAGTCGCGAAAAAAGATAACATCCAATCTATTTTCCGGGCAAACGTCTACCGGTTTTTCTATGCTAAAAAATAAGTCATTGTACATTTTACTTCTACAAAAAAACATATTAAATAAACGATACCCGGGTACAAAAACACCTGATCTATCCGTGCGAGTAACTTATAGCAGTCTTTAGGGGGCAACTATTTCTTTATATTGAAAGGGGAAGAAAAATAACGCCTCTTTCGATGGGTCGTAGGGTTTGACGACATTGATTGTGAAGTAGGTATACGTAGGTACATGTCATTTTTATTAGGGTTGCTTAGTCAAACTAGAAACCCGGACCTCAAATACACGTCCGATACTTGCCTCCGATAGTCGGTTCTGATAGTCTGATCAGAGTATCTGAAGGCCTCCGCGTCATACATTTGTTTGAACATGAATTACACGTACGATCAGACTATCGGATCGGATGTCAGAATCGTAAGCATCGTTCGGGCGTCGTCATCGTCCAGAAAAAATCGGACACGAGAATTGTACGTGTATTTTATGAATCCGATCAGATAGTCGGATCCGGCTCCCGGAAGCAACTATCGGACGTGTATTTTGATCCTAGTTTCGTCATGTCCGTCTGTCTGTCCATCTGTATGTCACAGCAGTTTTAATCGTAGCTTAATACTGTTATAAAGCTGAATTTAACGTGGTTATACTAATTTATTTCGCCTGTAAAGTTATGGAATAAAGCGTAAATACGTGTAAAATGGGGGTGGCCTTTTTTATTCTCTTGTCTCATCGTGTATGATTTAGTTGAATACCTTCTGTTTTATAATCTGAGGTTGAATAGAACTTAATTCATATTGGGGGATGTCGATTGATGTTACACTTTTAAGATACAGAGATCTGTATACGAAATATTAAGCTTTAAGTGGTAATTTTTGTTTGAGTTACATTTCCCCTGCTCCTACCGGCTCAACCGCTATTTTTGTTTATACAGGGTGTTAACGAATTCGTGTAATTCCTTCAAACTGCGAGATCTACAGGTGACATAGATTAACCCTAAATAGGTATCTCTGAAATAAAAGTGAAAAAAAAAATCAAAAAAAAACTTGGTTTTCTATTCCTGATTCATTTTAGAGCCTTGAGTTATCTGACTGCAAAGAGCGATATCGCGTTAGTCGTACCCGCCAGCCGTGTCGCCGTGCTTTCATTAATTTATGCGTGGCATCGAAATGTTCGCTCAAATAATAAAATACGGTTTTTGCAAAAAAAAAAACTTTTATTTACTAAATCCTTATTAGGTGGTTTAGATATGACCAATTACCGCTAACGCATGAAAAAAAAAGATTTTTATTTTTAATCAATCTAAATCGCGTGCTATTCCCATTCTACACTAGTAATAGATCACGTGGTTTTAAGGAATTACACGAATTTGTTAACACCCTGTATATATGCTAAAATCAGGTGCTAGTCTATTTAAAAAATATCTCTGCGTTTCTTTACATGCCTACATGTAGTTATATTGATATTTAATTAATATATTTCGAGTAAACTCTTGTTGGGTTCAAATTTTAGTGGTTTAATATAGCTATTTAGTTTTTGTTAAATAATTATGTTAACTATACATTTTCCAAGTCAAGTTTAACAGCCATTATCTTACTTATTGGTAATCACATTAATTTAACATTTAATGATCTAGTCTAAAAATATTACCTATTCATTACAAGCATTAGTAATCTTATCTCAACTTGTTCCTTAAATTTAATTTTAATATTCTATAGGTAGTTGAAGTACCCCATTGAAATAACATTTCTCGAGATAAAAATGATTAAAATAGCGTCATTTACTTATTTGATGTAAGTAATTCAAAAATATTCATACAATACAGGCAATTTTTAAGGATTAAAATAAAAATAACAATGTTTGCAGAACTGTGATATAATTATACCAGAAAAAATAATTAAATATAAGTATAAAAACATGTTATGAACAAATACAATAAAAAAATAAAACAATGCCAAATTAACATTAATTAATTAATTTCACCAGATTATTACGACGCCGGATACTAAATGTTACAAAGACAAAAAGTCAATGGGCAACATAGTCCTAGTGTCAAAATGTACAAATTGCCTAGTGCCAAAATGTCATTTTGCCCAAATGCCGCTATGATAGAATACATTAAAGTTGTAATGTTCAATTGTACAAATTGCCCAGTGCCAAAATGTCATTTTGCCCAAATGCCGCTATGATAGAACAAATGAAATGACATTTCAATCATCTTTTTCAAGGATACCGGACTTTCAAGAAGTATTTATACTCAAAGAGATTAGATAGAGAAGAGATTTTAATTAGATATCCAGTGCAGAGAATTATGTTGATATCAAGTAGCAGATAGGTGTATGTAGGCTCAGTCGTTAGTGATCGTACCTTCGAAGCCCAGGTTTGCTGTTTCGAATCCTGACTGTGTGACAATTGGACCACGATGCATTTTGGCACAATTGTGTTTTATCTTTTGTACATTTTGACAATCTAACAATTAGACCCTTACGCATTATATCACAATTATTTTTTGTCATTTGCACATTCATATACATTAAGACATTTGTACATTTTGACACTAGGACTATGTTGCCCATTGAATTTTTGTCTTTGTAACATTTAGTATCCGGCGTCATTATTACTCTGTCTGTATTCACTTAATATACCTACATATTATATACAAAAATATTAACTAATTATCTAAATATTTCTATAAAAAACAAAAAATAAAACAATAGCCCACCGGCATCGGGAATTGGGTCCAGAGAAAGGAACGGAAGTGTCAAGAAGTACTGTTTATTGTATCAAGGCTTTGATCCAGCCACCCAACGAGACCCTTATGAGGTGTTGACCGGGGCTCTTGGCTATTAGGCCGATCGCCGCTACGACTATCGAGACAATGACTTCTGAATCCACATTCAAATTATTAGTATCGAGTGTAAAATATATTTATATATTCTGACATATTTTGTGACAGACATAACATTAGGCCACGATTCCAAAGATAGCGGACAATGAAGCGGACGCGATGGTTTTGATAGTGCTGAGAGAATTAGGGTCAAAACAGACGTCCGATACTTGCTTCCAGGAGCCGGATCTAACTATCTGATCGGATTCCTGAAATACACGTACGATTCTCGTGTCCGATTTTTTCTGGTTTCATTTGTTTTCTGTCTGTCACGCGAAACACTTCAATCAGTCACACGGCAGTGGGTCGAGTCAAGTTCGGATAAGAAAAGTTATGCACCGGCCGTGTGTTAGGTATATTAAGTAATAAATCAGAAAATCATTTTAAGCAAATTTTTAACACCCTAATAAAGGCACGGAACCCTCAGGGCGCGAGTGCAACTCGCACTTTTCCGTTGTTTTACTTTTTTTTAATGATGGTAAGTATTGAAGTTTTTTTCATTAGACGATAAGTATGTTTTTATGCAACTGAATTTGTTAATTTTATAATATCACTTGTTACTCTTGTTTTTGATCGTACTTCAATCAATGGTATTACGCCTGTGATTAACAAACTCGCAACTCGCAATCTGATAAATAACCAAAACTAAAAACAGTACCTACCGAGGTCTGATAAATAAGCAAAACAGTACCATCCTTCAAACTCGCAGTCGGATAAATAACCGTAGTCGTACCTAGAACTACGTCCGTCCCTACTTGTCAATGCTCACTTTTCTAATGACGAATCGGAAAGAAAAATCGTACGTGTATTTGACCTCTATACAAATGTACGCGCCGCGCGCCTTCAGACAATCGTATCGGAAGTGACGCCCGGACGATGCTTACGATTCTGACATCCGATCCGATAGTCTGATCGTACGTGTAATTCATGTTCCAACAAATGTATGGCGCGGAGGCCTTCAGATAGTCTGATCAGACTATCGGAACCGACTATCGAAAGCAAGTATCGGGTGTGTATTTGGAGCCTTAGGCGTGAAAAGGTAACAAACAAACAAACTTACTTTCGCATTTATAATATTAGTTAGGATTAGGATAGTTAGGATCTCGCCACAAGATAATGCATCGACAAAATTATCTCTTGCTCCGCATTTTATCCCGGCAGGTCACAAATGTAGTCAAAAGGTATGACAAAACCACCTTCAGTGCCTTGTCACCTGATTCTTACCACACTTTTCAGGCCGAAAAAGGTCTTGTTTGCGTTTATGGCAGAGTGGCCCTTTTGCCTTCAGCCTATTTGCTGTTAGCCTCTTCTGTGTGTAATCTCTTTTGTATGTTTTCGACCTTTTATTATTTGTATTAATAAGTGTTTTGTATTGTATAATTCAGAGGTTCCCAATTTTATTTGGCTATGAAACCCTGATTATTCATATTGTTTTTGGTGGAACTCTAGCTATTTTGATAACTAAAGTGTTTACCTTGTAATTTGAATGTATTCATGTTAGACTCGAAGAAAGAACAAATATTGTTACGCGTCATCCTACGTGACGCGTCATCCTACGTGAGCGATCTACAAGCAACGCGAAGCGGCGCGGCGCGACGCGAAAACAACAAACAGTCGATACCTATTGAAGTGTCCTACGTGACCAAACGCACGTGGAGTGTGGTGCGGCGCGGCGCGGCGCGAAGCGAACGCTGTCAGTTGGCTTGATATTTTCACGCGAACTGGATTCGGTGCCGTACAGTGCTACTGAATGACGGCGGCGCGCGGCGAGCGGTCCGCGAGCTCGTAGGACAAAGCCGCCGCTTCGCACCGCATCGCGTGTCACCACATCGCATTGCTTCGCAATTCGCGTCGCTTTAAACCGCCTACGTAAGACGTCGCGTAACAAAGAAATTGGTAATTATTTAATGTGAACAATGTTTTTTTTTATTATAGCACTAAAATTGGGCTTTATGTCTGACAATTGAACGCGAAGATCTGGAGCTGCATCCAGTCTGTTTTTGTACTTCTTGTTGGTGTAAGCGGAAGCGGAAAAACCAGTCTCGCATCGGTAAGTCGTCACAAGTGGAAGCAAAACCACCGGTGCGAGCACGGATCTTTTTATCGAGTCGATTTGAGAAATGTATCTATGCTAAACGTCAAATTTAACGTTAGATATACAGGGTGTTAACGAATTCGTGTAATTCCTTAAAACCACAATGATCTACTACTGGTGTAGACAGGCCCCGCACGGGATTTAGCTTGAATAAAAAAAAAATAAAAAACTTTTTTTTCATGCGGCTTTGTTACCGATCGTATCCAAACCATCTAATAAGGATTCAGAAAAATTAATTTTGTTTGTGTGAACATTTCGATGCCACGCATAAATTATGAAAGTACGGCAACACGGCTGGCAGGAACGACTAACGCGATATCGCTCTTTGCAGTCAGATAACTCAAGTATCTAAAAAGACTCAGAAATAGAAAAAAAAAAAAATTTTTTTTATTGATTTTCTAAATTTCCCATTTAGTGTTTGTTAATCTGTGTCACCAGTAGATTACGCGGTTTGAAGGAATTACACGATTTCGTTAACACCCTGTAGATAGGGGCAGCTTCCAGTGTAACCAGATGCGGCTGAATACCAGTATTTTACATGGAGCTGCCATCAGACCCCCGCAACCCAGTTTTTGAGCAATACCGATATCCTAAGCTTAGACTGGTTGTCAGACTTTCGAGCATCTGACTACCCGTAACGGCTGTCATAGGTATTTGTGTAACACCCGGTACTGAGGGTTAACGTGCTCTTCGAGACACGGAGGGGTCTCGACATGTAACGAACGGACTCCCATTCACGGACTAACCGCGGCAAGGAGCAGCTTAACCTCGCAGATCGTACGATCTAACGTTGCTAATTAGCTACGGGCTCCTCACGAGTGGTTTTTTTATGGATGGGATATCATCATTTGTCTCCTTCCGCTCTGGGCGGAGCGGAAAAGAGTGTCAGACTCTTAATAAATAAAACCCATCCGTGTTCCTCCTAATGCCCTTTGCGTTCCAGGGCCGCGGTTACTCTTTCGAAGAAATTCCGCAACCCTGGAATTCCGCAACCCTGGGATTCCGCAACCCTGGCCCTCACGAGTCCTAATTAATGATTCATGGAACAAAATATTGACGTATTCCACATTGGGCACCCGCTTTTACGGCACCCAAGTTAATGGCACCTGAGGTATTCCATATTCGGCACCTATCGGTATTTTTCGCAGGTGCCATTAGTGGAACAGTTTATTATTTTAAATTTTATTCCACTTTCGGCACCTACGAACCAGTAGGTACTAGTGATGGGACGTTTACTTTTTATAGGACGTTAAAATTAAAAATTCGATTAAAATCAGTAGAGTTTAATAACATGATAAAAATATAACTTCTTTATGTATTTTAATATCACAATCGGTTTCCTTAATCACATATATTGCAAAATCAGCCTTGAGTTACAATAGTTTTTTTTTTATGTTTTGAGGCTTTTTATCGTACACAATAGAATTTAAAAACAAATACTTTTTAGGTTTACATACAATTATTTCTCTTCTTGATTAACTTTGTAATTAAAATTCAACTGTTTTCATTTATTAAAACTACCAGGAAAGCAGAAATGAACTGGAACTAGGTGCTTAAGCGACTTAACATACATAGCTCAATAATGGTAAAAATACAGGTTTTGAAATTGAATCATTTGTTGTTTTGAAAAGTACCAGGGTGACAGCCTAAACGTTTATTTCAAATCAAAACGGTTTGAGTCTTGGAGCTCTATTTCTCGTCAGTGTTCACTCCGGCCGGCCAATGAAGGCAAGCCAGAGATGAGGAACAAGACATCTCCCGGGAGATCAGGTCCGTGTGGGGTCGCTATTGCCCAACAGCTCGCCATAAGGTAGCCTGCGAGTTTAGGTTTATTATTGTTAAACCCACATGTATGAATGTTACCTCGTATGTTAATTGGTGTCACATTTGTGATGATTTAATCTTTTCTGTTTATATATGACAATGTTGTGATGATTAAATATTTTATAACATTTTTTTTTATTATTTACACAGTAACACTTTTGCTACTGATTGTTCCTTTTCTCATTTTGATAGTAATGTGGGACGAGTTGCAGAATGAAAATATTATTTATTTTGATGTTCTGCAAGTCGTCCTAAACGGGCCGTAGGCATGTAGGACGAGTTGATGAATTACCCGAAAGTTTGTGTCCTAATACTATCTTATCTAAGTTTGTGTCCTAAAATCTCGTTTACCTAAGATATCGTTTATCTAAGATAGTGCATATGAAATTTTTGGACACAAACTTTCAAAACGCTATTACTCGAAATCATGATTTGGGCAGTTAAGTAGTTGGTTTTTGAATTAACCCGGCAATATTGTCTTTCACAAGATTTTGAAACGTGCCCAAATTCAGTATAATAAAGTTCCCCCTGTATGGCCGCTAACAATCATGAAATAACTGGCTATTGTGCATATTTCTTTTTCAAGTGCTAGCAAGTATATTTTTCAAAAATTATTTAAATTTTTACCGTTAACATAGAGTTAATTGAATTTGTCTCCTACGGTGTTGGTTAAATAAAACCTTGTCATAGTACCGTGTCATGTCCGACGGCAAACCACAGGGGAGGTTATTCAGGTAACATTCAATATTGTGGTCAACCCTCAAATTTGCCAAGCAATATTAAACCACATGATTATAACAATAGAGTATGTTTTTGTGTTAGATAAATTTCTAAATTGATACTCATTTGCCGCAATAATAAATAATAAAAGATAACTGAAAACGGGTGCAAGTTCCTGCACCGGGTTTAATGTGGGGACATGTCGATAGGTTTTAAAACGTGTTGTTATCAATACGACGGATGTTGAAGGAAATTTAAATCAAAATATTTTCTCTGCATCACAGTTTTCCGTGATTGCGTTACTTGATGATATCATGTTATAAATTATAAATCAACAATTTTCTTGACATCGTTTTCCGCAAATAAAAATAATTGCTTTACTTCAATGTTATTTTTAGTGGGAAATACTCCTCTTGCATGTGGAACGGGCTCGTGGTTAATTAACAATCGCACGAACCGTACGATCTGAGAGATTCATCGCGGTCAGTTTGTAGACATGACCGTTGCCGCGTTGGTTATTCAACCACAACAGCCCAATTCTACTAACAGAAACGTTTAACAATTGCAACTTAATCATTTATTCAGACAGTCGTTTACAAAAACGATAAAATTGTTTGACAACAAAAACAAAACCAAATATTTTGACAGTTTTGGTAAACGAAAACTGCCTGAATGAACGATTCAGTAGCAATTGGTGAAAGCTTCTGTTCCTGACCCTTCCGTGCCATGGAGAGCACGTTAAATTGACGGTCCCGGGTGCGTATTAAGAAACCATTGTGGTTTCTTAATAGGACAACAACAACAACACATCTCTACTAAAAAAAACAACACGTTGGTACTGAATTGTGCGCTACGTAATCAGAAAGTGGTACATTATTTATTTATTTATTTATTATTAGCCTGTACTGTCCCACTGCTGGGCAAAGGCCTCCCTCCTTTCCTTCCACTTGTCGCGATTCTTTGCAGCTTCATGCCAAACCTCGAGAAAGGCATCCAACTCGTCCCGCCATCTTCTCCGCGGTCTGCCGCGACCCCGTCTCGCTGTCTCAGGGCTCCATTCTTGTGCTATACGGGCCCACAGCTCATTTGGCATACGGCAGACATGCCCTGCCCAGTCCCACTTCAGCTGGGCGGCCTTTTCAGCCACGTCGACAATTTGAGTTTTGGAGCGCAGTATTGTGTTTCGAACTCGATCAGTTAATTTAACACCAAGTATACTGCGCTCCATAGCCCTTTGGCAAACCTTGAGTTTGGTACATAAGTACTTATAATTTTATTGCGTCGATCTGTACTCCACAATGGTTTTTGGCTAGATTGTCGTTGATTTCAGCCTAAAAACGTTGTGCAATACAGAACTGTCGAGCTCTGTACCACACAATGGTTTCGGGTACAGATCGCTCCGGTTCTGGATACCACAATAATTTCTTAATACGCCGGGTGTCATACGAATACTTATGAAGTACTTACGGGTAGTTACAAACCCGAAAGTCTTACCACCGGGTTGACCTCAGGATAAAGGCATTACCCAATCCTGGGTTGTCGAGGTCTGATGGCAATTGCTCCGTCCAAAATACTTGTATTCCGCAGCATCTGGCTAGACTAGAAACCAGCCCCATTGTTGGGTAAAAGGCTATGCAGAACAGCAGCGGATTCTCTCCTATATTTTTAGGGTTCCGTACCCAAAGGGTAAAACGGGACCCTATTACTAAGACTCCGCTGTCCGTCCGTGCGTCCGTCTGTCACCAGGCTGTATCTCATGAACCGTGATAGTTAGACTGTTGACATTTTCACAGATAATGTTTTTGTATTTTTAATTTCTGTTGCCGCTATAACAACAAATACTAAAAAACAGAATAAAATAAATATGAGGGCTTCCATACAACAAACGTGATTTTTTTGCCGTTTTTTAAATGACGACTCGCACTTGGCCGGTTTTTTTACAGGATCTATTTTGTTTCAGTCTATTTTTTGTCAAGCCTCGTACTAATAAACTCATACTCGTACCTTTAGTAGGCATATGAATGAATGTACTATCATCTTTGTTAACTCTGTTTTATTTATTTTTAGACATTTTTTTAGACATTTTTAGAGATTTTTAGATAGACTGCCTACCGTTTAATCTGAAATGATTAGGATCAGATTTTGGAGTTGGTAAGAAAGAAAATACATTTATTTTGGACTCGCAGAGGGACACAAAAGAAAAAATACAAAAAAAAAACGACCTACACCAAGCCAAAAATGCCCCTCAAATCAAAATCAAAAATTTTTCTTTCACATAATTCAATACAGGCGCTTATAAAAAGTCGAATTAGTCGTTTCCTATGGAGAAGAGCCGGCAAGAAACCCCATGGTTACTCTTTTAAAAAGGATATCTTTTACAAATTACGCGAATACAGTACTATGATTTGGGATAGTTATGCGTGAACAATGTAGTCTTGACCACAGACAGACCTGTGAGTAATGAAGTACCAATTAGTCTTGAGTACAAAAGTAATAAAAAAATAAACAATATGAATAATAGTAAATTACATAATTATATAGGGATGTCCACGAAGTTCTAACATTTACAAAAGATAAAATGAAGCTAAACTATGTAAAACAATTGACATAATTAAATGTCAACCCTATCTCGGTATAATGCTGAGACATTTAAAAAAAAGCAACAAAATGACGCAGCACTGGTTTTCTTCTACTACAGGATGTGGTGACTCAACCAGGTACATTCTATTAGTACATTTTTCATTTCTCACAAACCATTCATAAAAAGGACAATGCCAGCCATTGTTTAGATCTCGCAATCTCATAATCGACTGGGTTAGAATCTGGCATTGTCATCCTAATAAATCACCAATGTACGAGTATTTTCTCAGATACCTGTCATTCTTACAATAATTATGTGGAAAGATCAATCTACATTAATATAAGGTATTTGACTATTTTTTTTATTATAAATACTGAAACTATAAAAAAAAATAAGCAACAGTGAAAAAACCATTCGAATATTTAATAAAATGTCCAAGCTATGAACGAACTAAAATTGTTCACAAGACAGAGACAACACTACTACCATATGACGTCATACCCTAATAGCTAATAGCGACTTGACATCACTCAGTACAATATCCGTTTTGCATGAAAAGGACAGAAAATGCCTCCTCAACAAACATGGAAAGCGTGTATCCCCTCTAATTTTTCATCAATTTTATTTATTTTTCACATACCATGCTCTTTCTATACTTTCGATAAAATAATACTAAATATACTTGGGAGCAAATAAATCGAACCACTTCTATTTTTCACGTATAATGGTTATTATTTTTGTAATCATGTAATATATCAAATTGAAACGTATATCGCTTAAAAGTTTATTTGATAACCTTTACAATGAGGGTATTTTTTCGTCAACTTTTCATTAAATATCAAAGGGTAGAATAAAATTATCGCATTTAATTTGCTTATGACGTTTTGATTGTACTCTAATAAGAAAAGGTTAAATTGGGGGTTTTTGTTAATTTTATCCATATTGTAGTGTGATTGTTACAAAATTTCGGAGGTATCTAAACGTAGCAGGCGTCGCCCTAGTTTACTTGTATTACCAAGACCTCGTACAAATTACTCCAAAAGAAACATCACCTATGAAGGAGCAAATATTTATAATAATTTACCATCTAATATTAAAAATGTAAGCTCGTTCAACATTTTTAAATCTCAACTGTCTAAATACATAACAGAAAACTTTTCTTATCCAAAGTTACATTAATCCAAAAAAAAAATTTTGAGCGGGTACTTAATTAACATTACGCATTTTGTCGCTTTTATTGTTTTAAACTACCTACCGGCTAATGATATTACTTATTAAGTCTCTAATGATGTTACGATTGGGTTACGTAAACAGTTTTTTTACTTACTTATCTCGGTAGCGGTTAATTTGATAATTAAACTAAATGTTATTTTGTGTTCTCATGTAAGTGGCCTTATTGTCTTTTTGAGAATAAATGATTTAAACCGATTTTTGTTTTTAACTGTTTTTTCTTGACTGTTTTAACCTTTCCCAATTTTCTATCAGAATTACTGTTTTTCTTTATGAACCAATAAATTATCATTCAAAACGCTTATCATTCAATAATTTACCCAGATTTTAAAGATCATTTAATAAACTTTCGAGTGACATAAGTATTCTATAGAATTATTAATTCATGAAACAAAATTAATTACCAGGACACGTGAAAAAAAGGAGTGGCTCGATTTATTTGCTCCTAAGTGTAGTTGCTACTTTTTCATAGTAGTCCATTATCCTATTATAAAGAGGTAAAGTTTGTAAAGGATGTAGAAGGTAACCTCCGAAACTACTCGAACGAGTTCAAAAATTCATTCACCAATATTTAGAATGGATCTTCAGGACATAGGCTATATCTTATCTAGAACGCAGGCGAAGCCGCGGGCACTACTAGTATACTATTAGATATTGACCAAGCTTATCTCTTCCTCCGTAGCCGGTGTGCACATCGATCTCGGTTCATAGCCGTATGCATAGTTTTGCTAAACAACTACACATAGTGAGCTGACGTTTAGGTTATACAAAAACTATGGAAAAAACGTAAACGCACTAGTAGACTTAACCACATATAAAACGGGGCTTTATTAAAAGCCTTTTCCATGTGTTTTTTACTTCACTCGTTTTTTTTCACACCTCGTTGCACCGTGTTATAAAATATTATTTTCTCGAGCTCTCCATACTATTTTCTTACAAAATGGCTGATAACTATATCATTTTGAGCTTTCTACTACAATGTTATCAGACCGGGGTTTTCAAGTAAGTATTACAAATATATTTTTATTTGTAAACTAGGAGAATATTTTATGATTCGCGCGCGTAAAATTATACATAGTAATAAATAAATTACGGTGAAAACATTATTCGTTCTAGAGTGCGGTTGGGTACTTTTTTCTATGGGACAATAATATTGTGTGGCCCTTACTTATTTATGTACATGAAGACCTTAACATTTTATTAACGGTGCAAATAAGAAATATTATTTTTAACAAAAAATATAATATTTCTCATTTTGGCAAATCTCTTTCAAAGATATTTTACTAGACAGGAGAATCACAATTCGGAGAAAGGGTATTAACGTGTAGGTGTTTACATAAAACTACAATCACAAAAGTTTCATCTATTTATAATTATCATCATTATATTGTTTTCTCTTTACATCGTATAATTTGTTTTTTTTACATTATTATTACTATTTAAAAATTAACAATCTTATAATATCCATAACATAAGTAGAAAATATTTTTTTCCTTCTTCCTATCATTGTTAATTCGATTTCAGGAAACGTCTAAAAACGTATTAGTTTACATTGATGGCTAGAAAAAGCATTTCGAGAAGCATCTAAGTATACGAAATAAGCAATGTTATGCACGCGTAACTCTCTATGGGAATCGGCTAGGCGGGCGCGAGTCGATGATTTCCCGAGTGGCCGATTCACGCCACAGATCGTTAACGCGGCGTCATGCGACTGTCGCTCATACTACGGGAGCCACACTTGAAAATGTTTGCTTAATTACAGTTTTTGAAATATCTATCCATATTTTTACTGCTTCAGCCACGCTATGGTAGATGCGAACATGGTTTCATAGCCTTCAATTTTTGTGCTTGGAAAGAGTATTGAGGCTGGGGTTGTTGTAGCACAAAATTCCCCGGCAAAAAGTCGTAGGTACCAAATAGGACATTGATATTGTAAAATATCAAAACAATAGGTTACGTGTAGGATAAAATTACATAAACATCGTTATGATACTAAGTCGCCATGGCTTACACTGCGCCCGGATATGAAGTATGAAAGGCAATAATTTTCTATGAATATTCGGCCTTTATACGGAATATTAAATAGTAAACTTTTATCTGGGGGGCAATTCGACTAAGGGGGCTATTACACTATCTATATAATTATATATATGTCGTGGCCAGATCATAGAATTGATCACTTCATGATGTGGCTGACCATTTCATGACATGGTTGTATTTCATGAAATGGCCAATACCCGCTGCCCACATCATGATACGGCCTGGCCAGATCAATGAATAATCAGCGTTTGACAATATGATCAGCTAAACGCACGGCTACTTCATGATATGGTCAAACATTAGTGATCATATCATAAAATTAGTTACATTATCTACTGTTAGAGGTGCTGATATCGTTTTTTTTTGTGATGCATCATGGCGGCAGACAATTATTCTGACAAAAAAGATAATAATAATAAGTAAAGTAGGGTGACCGCGCAACGAAAATTAATGGACTATTAATGGATTTCAAAATATGACTTCATGGTAATTGCGGGTGAACTTTTCATAGAATTTTATTTGTTCGATTATTTATCTGGTTAACCTGTCAAACTACAGAACACAGCACAAAATATCGATGCACGTTACTGCGAAAGTTTACTATTTAGTATATTGAATAATTTGGGTTAGGTTAGGTTAGAACAGTGACCAAGACCAGAACCCCTTAATTGTTGGTGAATCAAGCTATTAAACTTTCGCGGTAACGTGCATCGATATTTTGTGCGTCGAAATTCCGTAGTCTACTCCTTTGCTTGCATCGTACATGCTTCCTTTATTTTGATTTTTTATTAAACCTTTGATATGATGGAAACCCTACATTAATGATATGGCCAAACTTGGATGGACATATCATTAAACGTTGACGTTTAAACGATATGGCCAGTTTTAGTTGGCCATATCATGAAATACAACCATTTCATGAAATGGCCGGCCACATCATGAAGTGATCAATTCTAAGATATGGCCACGACATATGTATGATCAAAGATCTATGAGTCATAGATATATGATAATGTAATATAAACATAAGAATCATATCTCCATACAAAGACTTATGATATGACTCTAGAGGTCAAATAAGACATGTGATCATATATAATGATCCAATATATTTCATATTGTAATACCCCCTTACAAAATTATTGTCAAACGCAAACGGACCATAACCGTCAGTCGGTTTATGTTTAAGAAAAATGGCAAAATGACTATTTTTGTTTTTTGTGTCAAACATTTTGACAGCTTTTGAAATTGAAAACTGTCTGAATAAATGGTTCGGCCTTAGGTTGGATTGCGATTTATCAAGATTTCTATTAAGAGAATTGGACCCCTGATATAGAAACTTGACTTGGCTGATTATTGGGTATAATTTAAAAAAAAAGCAATTTCTTCAAATCTACTGTCTTTCGACTAGGGTACATGGGGGGTTAATTAGTTCCATGTAGGACACACTATCACGCCTCAAAACGCATCCGTCGAATACGAGTTCACCCATGTAAATAAGTACAAAGAACATACGGTAGTAAATACCTACCATAAAATATAGCAATCAGTTATGCTTAAATTCTGTTAGTTAGCGCAAAATTTTCACGTTTTCCCGACACGTTAGCTGGTGTCAGCGTAGTAATTGCATCAATCGCAATAACGACATCACTAGTCGATAAACACATTCCAGCGTAACGCTAAAATTTCGTTAAAATACATCAAGGACTGCACGCACTATCGTTCGAACGTTTCGCCACACCATGCCGAAATTACTCGACCGAACTTTGGCGTCTATGTTTTTTATTTGGGTAAAACGCGAAGTAATTTCAGCCTGGTGTGTCGCGGGTAATTTAAAAAGCATTGCAAGCGTAATCATGTCAAACTTCGGTCGCGTATCTTCGGCATAGTGCGTTTAGACACTAAGAGCGGTTACGCACTGCATCCGATCCCAATCCGAGAAAATACGTTCTGAAGTAGACATAGAACTATTTCTATGGTAGTTTACGCACTAGATCCGACTTCCGTCATCCGATTTCTCTCCGTGATCCGTGAGTTTCCAATTCGGAAAAAATATTGACGGACCGAAGTAGCCGTAGTACTGTTTGTATGAACGCTTTCGCATTATCTCGGATTCAAATCGGACGCCAAATGGATATTCGGATCGGATGCAGTGTGCAAAGCAATATCCGAATTCGGTCCGAGTTTTTATATTCTTATTTTCACGGATCCGGATCGGATGCAGTGCGTAATCGCTGTTACAGTGTTCCGTAGCTTCTCCATTTTGACAGCAAATATTAATTTATTTGTCAATTAAAATCAAATCAAATAAAAACGTTTATTAGCTAGAAATACATTATTATTACACAGGTAAGATCTTAAGCCCAAATGTCACTGTATTCTGCCTGCAAGCAAACGTGCAAATCTTTTATGTTTAGTTTATAATTATATTATTATACTATTATCATACATTTTATTTAATGTTAATATTCTTATACACTAATTATATACATATGTCCCTTAAATTCCTTAATACTATAGAAACAACATTTTTGAAGCCACTCTGTTAATTTAGTTTCAAACATGTTACCCTGTTTTAATTTTAAATCGTTTGGCATATTATTATAGATCAATATAGGTACATTTTTAAACACATTTTTGTTATAAATACAAGGTGGTTGATATTAGGTTGCAAAACTTTTGTTGACTTGTTAAGACCTCACTACGTTGTTTAAAGTAGGTAACGCATGTTTTTTTTTGTGATAATGTAGATAATTATCTTTTAGAAACATACATGGTAGGGGAAGAATTTTAAATTTTTGAAAGAAAGTTTTAGCTGTTTAAGAACCATGCCTTGTTAATAACCCAGATGCATGGTTCTTGAATTTTGAAAACTCTGTCGGTATCGATCGGGTTGCCCCACATTATTAATCCATAGAAGACGCATCCAGAATTCTCCGTACAGAAGACACATAGCTGTGGTAAACCGAGCAGCTTCTACAGAAACATTCTGGTTTTTTTTTAACGTGAACACAATTCTATCAAGTTTCTGATATACTGACTCAATGAGGATTTTCCAATTTAGATGTTTATCGGCATTAAGTCCTAGAAATTTTAATTCATTTACTTGTTGTACTTTCTCGTCGTTATATATGATATCTAAAGCTAAGTGTTTGGTTATTATAGCAGTAAAACTGAATTAATTTTGTTTTGCTAATGTTTAAATTATTATTTTCCATCCAACTGACTACATCTGATAGGGTCTTTTCGGTGACTGATTAATAAGCGTTTTTATCCTGACATTTTATACTAACTGTAGTATCATCTGCAAAAATGATACATTTTTGCAAAGTGGCTTCCGGAAGATCGTTTATATATAGCAAAAAAAGTAAAGGGCCGAGAATGCTACCCTGAGGTACACCATTTTTATTTAATATTACCATTAAAATTAATTTCACTTTCGAACATCTCTGTACATTGTTTCCTGTTTCGTAGATAGCTAGAAATCCATTCCTTATGCTTTTCGCCTTATGCCATAGAAGCCTAATTTGTGTAACAGTTTAGTATGACAAAATCAAAAGCCATGCAGCTCATGTCTAGAAATAGAAAGACCATTGAACTGCCATTAGTTATGCTTTCTGATACAAGTTTTATCGAATTAAAGATTGCAAGAGCATTTGAACTTCTCTTGCGGAATTCAAATTGCTTTTTGCAAATCTCACGAGTAGAGGGAAAATTATTTAACCTAATATGCAAAGCCTTTTCCAAAAAAAAAAACGATTTAATAAGAACTATAGTGATGGTCCGATAGTTGTTATGGTCTGACTTATTTCCCTTTTTAAAAATCGGTTCCCCGATAGACATTTTCGGCGTTTATGGAAAAACATTTGTTTATTAGCTTTTATAGTTACGGTTTGTGCTGTTTCATGATCTGATTAAACTAAATCTCAATGATGCAAGGGGTGTTTCAGAATGAACACAGTACACGACAACTGCCATTCTGACAAGAATTTTATCCCATTGAGGTAAATATTAATTTCTTTTGTTTGTTTAGGTAATTACGAACATTTTTCATTATTTTCGTCCTGATATTATATTTAATGCTGACTGTACCTTCAATATTGATGATTGCAATTTTTACTCAAAGGATACATTCCTTTATAATTAAAAATAAAAATATCAGCATTTAAATATTTTTAAAAAACTTGTTCGCTTCCGGAGTAATCGATCCAATTTATTCGAAAAAAAAAATATAACCTTGTATTTTTATGCCACCAATCAATAGGATCAATACTATCGATCAAATATCTCCAATAAACATTATGTCTTAAATTAAAGAAAGACCGATTATTCTATTAATAAGAATTTAGTTACACAGCAAGTTTTACTTAAAAATGACTAAAATGGCTCGTTCGGTATTATTTCATAGACTTACTTTAATTTAAGACATTATGTTATGTCAGTAGTTATATTAGTTCTATTCCCGGCTCAGTCAAGAAATCCTTCAACAACCGCCTTTTATTTCCACATTGTATATGTCTAAATCAATAACTATTTTATCAAAACACTGTATGTCTTAAATAACTAGTCATCGAAAAATGCGTCTGGTTTAGGCAATATTTGATCCAAAACCGTTAAAACGAAGTCATAAACCAGTTCTGGAGCATCCGGTGACCAAACAAAGTCCAAGTGACCAAAATCCTCTGCTTTTACCACATGATGAACGTAAACGTTTTGCAGCAGGGGCATCAGTGTCTGAATATCCGAATCAGTCGATAACCAATCCGAAGGAGAACTAAACAGTGCTATTGGTAAAGTCACTTGATTCAAATTATACAATGGAGGAGTACTGTTCTGATATTTTATAATATTACTAGCGTCCCCGTAATCGAACATTTGAAAGTATCCGCTCTTCACTAACTGCACGTAATGTAATATCGTCTTCACCGATCCACCTGCTGGTACATGATTCAGTATATCTTCAATTAGATTATCGTTATACACACCATTATAATTACCACCATTTGCTAATAACAGCAAAGCGTTCGAACAAGTCCTCTGATCTCCTTTGCAATACTTTTCAATAATTTGTTCTGGAAACACCCCATCCGGTATAAATTCAGTCTGTCCTAGGAAATACAGAGAATTATGTCCATTCAGTCTATAGAATTCCGCTAACAACTTGATTGGACCTTTGACGTGATACATAAATGCTAAGGGTGCCAGCAGAATACCTGACCTTAACATATAATTATATTCCGGTACAGTTGATAGAAGAACAAGCAATGCTGTGGCCCCCATAGAGTGGCCTATAAAGTTTATTTCCGCTTTCCTTGTAACTTCGGATACGTATTTAATTACGGCTGGTAAATCGTACACACCTATTTCATGCCAAGAAAAATCCCAAAAGTCTTGCCTAGTCGTGGATTTGCTTGTGTGTATTCTTGAGTATCTATTACCTCGAGCGTTCAGTAGCCACACATCAAAACCATTTTCAGCTAACATATAAGGAAGGGATCTTGTTTGGCCCAAGAACAGCCAATCTTCAGCACTTTCCAGTAAGCCGTGATGAATTAATACTGTTCTTCTTTTAAATTTGTCCAAATCTGGCAGTACTCGTTGCATTGTTACCATATATCCATCTTCAGTAAGAACAGTGTGTGATTCTGATTGATATCCCTGGTTCATAATCAACTGTTCGACGCTCAGTTCAGGCCGCAAACCGAACGCTTTTTTCGGGACATATTTATTTTTTAACTGGGGTTCTATGCGTGATCGATTAACTTGCCTCGGATTCAGTGGTAGTACATCCAGCTCATTTTTTCTAATCATTTCCTTATAAAATAATTCAAACGCAGTCTTTACACGCTTTTTCTTCTCTTGAATAATTTTAGTTTTTACGCCAAAAAAGGTTTTAATATTTTTAAATAAATTGTGAAATGGTTCAAAATAGGAACTATCCCTTTCCATTCTTTTCATCTCTAGCTGCTGTTCGTTGTCCTCAACCGCACTTGCGACATTTGATTTTGATATAATATAAATTAATAAAATAACTAATAAATATAGTTTGCTTGTCATTTGGACAACTGTCTACACGCTGAGAACCGAGCTAAACGGCCGCACGTTCATTTATGGCATACATATTTTAATGCAAAGGACAATAGACGTAATATCCAATAATAAAATAGTTTATTTATCCAAACGATCCTATTCTAGTCTAGTAAATATAAAACAATACATATTTGGCTTTTGTCTAATGAGAGCGTAGATAATGCATGTCTTTAAACATAGCTATTCAATACCTTTTCTTGCATAAATTTTCTATTATAAAGGTGTCTATGAAATCGTGCGCAGATTTATTCGGCTAGCTGAGATGACGCAACCCAGATAATGTTACGTTGCTTAACTAGTATTACCTGGCTTTGTTTATCATTGGAAAGGTCTAACGCAAATAGATTTAATATAATTACTACTATTGAATGTCTTTGATCACTCAGATGTCACTTAGGGCATTTTCAGACTGCATTTCGGCTTTACTTTGCTAAGTAAGCGTTTCCTAAGAATTTGAACATTAATCCTAATAAACTTAATTTTCATATTCGTATGAAACGCTTATTTATATTCACTTTTACGAATATAAACAATATTCTTCTAAACATAAAGTTCGTATTCGTATGAAACGCTTCCTTAGCAAAGTAAAACCGAAATGCAGTCTGTGAATCTCGCCCTTATACTGAGATCTATAAAGCATACTTAGACTTTGGTCTGACTTTACCTTCGAGTTAAGTCAAAGTCGATATTAATATGGTAATCTTCGAATCCCTTTGAGTGCGTGCTTAGCAAATGCTCAAGTCTCCGATATCAACGACTCACCAAAAGTTTAGACTGTAATAAGCCAAACAAAAATAATTGTGCATCAACAATGATCCATTTTACGTAAGCAAAGTTTGAGCAAAGTCTAAGTACGCTTTATACATCTTAGTCTTAAGCGCAGTTCAGTCTACGCTATACTATTTCGCTATATAGTAAAGCATATTGCGTCAAAAGCTATAACTATATAGCATGACGTTCACGTTATACGCTATATATATCGCAAGCCGGTCTACTATGTAGAACAAGTTATTTGACGGCAATCCGTTGGGCGACAGACGGGGTAGAAGTGAGGCGAGCCGGAGAATTGTACGATATAGCTCTGAAAATCGCTCAAGTTTATCGCGTACAGCAAGCCAATACTTCATAGTATAGCGTTAAGTGAACGGGTCCATATAAAATGTATGCTGAACGATATCGGTGTGCTATACAATATTTGCTATAATCTACATATTATGGCGCAGTCTGAACAGCGCTTTAGAGCAAAGCGCTTGATGACTCACTCAGGAGTGGTCATAGTGTTTTCTTTCAAAAAGTCGCTCTGTTTTTGTTGGGAGTATCTCACACATATGCATTCTACACTACCTACGATAACACATTAAAAATAAAACAAAACTTCATTGACATCCAAGCCCTAGGAACACTCATCTGTCGACAGTAATATCAAGATAATGTGACGAGTAGAGAGATAGATAATTGTATTAGGATTATGAATGGATATACACCGTGTCCCAGAAAGTAGTGTCAAGCGAAAGTCCAGAGGTAGATCACCCTTAGAGGTACCCGAATCACCCCCATGTATGTTCCGCGATTTTTTGTAGTTTTCGAGTTATGATTGCTTTTCATGTCTTAACCGAACTTTGATTTTAATGTCATTTTTGATCATAGTGAAGTGAATAGTTATTTTTTCTAAATTAGATGAATCTAACACGCATTTGTCTCAACTATTCATAACAATATGATCAAAAATGACATAAAAGTCAGAGTTTGGTTATGACATGAAAAGCAATCATAACTCGTAAACTACAAAAAATAGGGTATTACGCCCATTTTTGAAAAGTGTCTCAACTAGATTCTATAGTGCTAATGAACCACTAAAAATTCACAAATTTTTTAGTCAATCGATAAGTGCCATAAAAATGCATTAAAATTTTTCATTTTCAAATTTCGCGCCTAAAATGACGAAAACGCTGGACGCAGTGGACACCATATTGCTCTATGGTGATGATATCAGTTGGCTGTTTAAACAAATGCAGTGATATTTTGTATGTTAGGCTATTTGTTTAGTTGACAGTTGACACTTCTAAGTTTACATAGCCGTATGACGTAAAAACATGGCGACTACTATTTAATGGTGTTATGAAACAGATTAAAAAAGCTGAAACCTTTAATTGAATTTTAAAATTTAGTTTGCTATTTTATAAACTAAAACTAACGTTTTCCGACTGCTTTTTGCCTAAACTATCTCAATAATATATTTTTAGATTTTTTCTCTTATAGAGTAAAATACCCTATTGCGGAACGTACATGGGCACCTCCACGTATTCGGGTACCTCTAAGGGTGCTCTACCTCTGAACTTCCGCTTGACACTACTTTCTGGTACACGGTGTATAGCGAGAGGATGCCTAAAGAAAAGATGAATGGACTGTGTAACCGATGAAAGTCGTTGCAGTGACTAAATGAATGACGCAAGATACAGAGGTTTGGAAAAAGATTACCTGATCATGGAAGAAGGTGAGGAAGAGAAGTTTTTTTCTGCCCAGATTTTTCCCAACTATGTTCGAGTCATCAGTCTAATCAGATGCGGCTGAATACCAGTATTTTACACAGATCGACTGCCATCAGACCTCCGAAACCCAGTTACTGGACAATGCCGATATCCTAAGGTTAGACCGGTTGTCAGACTTTCGAGTGTCTGACTACCCATAACGACTGTCATATTCGTAACACCTGGGCCAACGGCTTATCGTGCTCTCCAAGTCATGATGGGGTTTCGATGTGTAACAAACGGTTACTCATCCAAGTATATGTATAATATATACAGGGTGGTAATTTGAGATGGGGCATGAAGGGCAACTACCTTAACCATTGTAGCTACAGGAAAACGTCCTTAGAAGACCACCCTTAACTTTTGGGATAATTTAAATCGGCATTCACAGATTTTGAAAAAAAAGTACAGTCAGCGAGAAAAAGGGCTGTTTTCACAAAACTTTTTTATGATGACAATCGATTCCATTTCCCATAAGGATCAAAAGACTCTTCCGGACCAACTGAGGTTGGAGTACTAGAAAAGTCAGAAATCGCAAAAAACTTATTTGAGATGGGGTGGTAATAGGGGCAGCTACCTTAATCGTTGTAGCTAGAGGAAAATGTTATTAAGAGACTATCCATGTTTTTTGAAAATATTTCGAACTGCATTCACAGATTTTGAAAATAAAATAATTTATTTTTTCAGCCTTAACGTCACTTTTAACAAAATGTTGTTTTTCGTGATTTTTGACGTTTCTAGTACTTTTACCTCAGTAGGTCCGGAAGCGTATTTTGTTCCTTATGGAAAATAGGATCGATTGGCATCACAAAAGAATTTTGTAAGAACTAACCATTTTTTTGCTGACTGTACCAAATTTTTTTTTCAATATCTTTTTATGCAGTTCGAAATAATGTCAAAAACTATGGCCAGTCTCCTATCAAAATTTTTCTGTAGCGACAACGATTAAGGTAGCTGCCCTTATAACTAACCCATCTCAAATAGTTTTTTGTTATTTCTGACGTTTCTAGTACTCAAACCTCAGTTGGTCCGGAAAAGTTTTTTGATCCTTAAGGGAAATGGGATCGATTGGCATCATAAAAAAGTTTTGTTAAAACAGCCATTTTTCTCGCTGACTGTACTTTTTTTTCAAAATCTCTGAATGCCGATTGAAATTATCCCAAAAGTTAGGGGTGGTCTTCTAAGAACGTTTTCCTGTAGCTACAATGGTTAAGGTAGTTGCCCTTCATGCCCCATTTCAAATTACCACCCTGTATATGTATAATTTTGATAATATCATTTTCTAAACTGTAAAGTTTGAGCATCATGCAGCAATTAATGATACACCTTTAATCATATCATATTACTGCCCATTGTCTGGTAGTATGAGTCTGTCATGCTCACTTAAATGTCCTGCTGATGGTGGCGTTGTATATCCGGTCGTTGGGTTCCCTATAATATGGTTGAGCTAAGCGATGCGGATGTGCACGTCATGCTCGTGAACGGGTGCTGTCTGTCGGGACTGGTCAGCCCATAACTACTATGGCAATTCTAGAAGGCATATTTTCTTTTTCTATTTTCTACTCTTATGTGAATTTATTTGTTACATTAACCTGCATTATTCTCATTCTATGTCGCACGCTACTGTAATGGAATTGTCATGAATAGTCATGATCTACTATTTTAAAAAGAGTTTCATGGAGTTTCTTGCCGGCTCTTCTCCATAGAACCTACCTTTTGGAACCGTGCACCTAGTTTTGACGTTTTAAAAGTGCCTGTAATCTGGTCTATTTGAAATAAAAAACTTTGACTTTGACTTTGAAGGACTGACCGCGTCAAGCGCAGCTTTACCTTGCAAATCGTTTGATCCTCGCGGTTGTTAATTAGCCACGAGCCCCTCAAGAGAAAGAGAAGGAAGAATAAAAAAAGAAAGAGGAGGAAGAGAAGATAATTAATAATAATACACGGTAATTTGATTATGAATGTCTGTACTGTAATTTGTGATTAACATAATATAAGGTTAGTAAAGCCCTTAAATACTATAAGGACAGTTAAGTACTAGCAGCTTGACATAATACGAACATAATACGAACTGCATTCAAAGAATTAAATAATCACCTGTCTGAACCGGGAATCGAACTCGCTAAATGTGAAAACAAATCCTGTAATTTTATTGTACTGATCGAAAGGCTCAATCATATGGGTACAATTTATTTCGTCTAAATAGCGTAGCATCAAAAATAAAAGGAAGACCATGAAATTTATTGACTGACTTATTTTATCATACACATATAATAGAGAAAATATAATTTCTCAAGTGTGTACTCGTTAGTAATACTTTGAAATGATAATAAAGAGAAAGTAATACATAATATCAGTTTTTTCTTCAGTTTTTCAGTTCGTATTGTTTTTAAAATAAAAATGAAGTCTTCATTCATTTATTTTTTCCATCTACAGTATTTAAGGTACTTTCCCTCCATGTGGTAATGTCGTGGGACGCCCTGTAAAGCCCATATTGTGTTGAATTATCTATACTATTTAGATAATTATAATTAATTTTGTTTTCAATTCATCCAAAATTGTCCTATACTTATAATTTGTTTATCATCAGCATTTTTCATAATTTCAGTATTGTAATTAACCTTTTGCTGCGTATAGACTCAATTAATTTGTTCACTTGACAGACAGATATGTGTTGCTGTGGAGTTTGTTGCGCCGTTTCTTCTTCACAGCAAAAACACTAGGAAGCGGTGATGGGTGGGGCGGTTTTGTGGGCTGTCTTATATGCAATCTTGACGTTCAAAAAGAACTAAGTAATTCTAGTCTATTTTGAATAAATGAGTTTTGAAGTTGAAAATACTTAAACATTCCAAAAAAAAACTTATATAACATTGTTTTTTTCGCAGATTATGTAAATAATGTTTTTCTCAGTATTGAGGTTTATTTAAAGTATCTACATTAAATCCATTCCAGTACTACGATAATTAATAACCATCATGCAAAGTTTCGACAAGGTTTCTTTTGAATAATGATTTATGGTACAAGTCCGAGACGGGCTGCAGACGCAAACTGCTAAAGTAGTATCGCTTGCGGTGCGATCTGCGGCTGCGGTCTGCGGTTGCAATTTTGCAGTCGCTGTCGGAATAGCACCTTTAAAACGCACATGTTATAGGCGCTATTCTGATGGCGACTTGCCTGCAGTCTGCAGCTTGCAGCCCGTCTCGGACTTGTACCTTTATCGGTAATTATATTGACATTAGACACATTTCTTTGCGACTTTTTTGTCTTATGCCCATTCTGACACTTTGGGCATAAGTGGGTTGACAGCGGAGAAATGTTCCGTATGGCTACTGCCTGGGTCATCAGTGGCAGCTTTGCTCTATGGTCTGACAAAACCTAACTGTCACCTATATTATTCCCGAATGCTGTGACACATTGATAAGGTGAACGCGCACCTAGACGCACCGTAAGAGCCGCACGCGCTGCAGTCATCGCATTTTCTCATGGACTCTCGCAATCCGCGCCGAACGCGCCGAACACGCCACACGCACAGTTCTGTCGGAATCGTATCACTTCTGTACATCGTATTATTTATTAAGTACCTACATCTTATTATAACAATATTTTCTGTACAAAATGAACGTACGTAGTGTACTATGGAACTTGATGTTGTTATTGTCGGTTGCCTATTGTCAGAAGAAGAAAATTAAACAAAAAAAATATATTTCATAATACGCCTGCACCTCCTGCGGCGCGTCTTGGTGCGCGTTCACATATAGATAGCGATAAACTGTTATTAAGGACGCATTTATACAAATCGTAGGTAAAAAGCCAAATTATGATATGCGGACGGCACACGCACACACAGCGTACTTTATCTTCAAGTTAGGTCAATCCAAATCTTTGTGCACGCCTCATCTATTTGACCGCTTATTCCTGCTGTCAACCAACACGCGTTTTTTTTTAAACCATTATATTCTACGTCAATACGTACCGAAATTCACACCATTTTGGTTATTTTCGTGGTAATAGGCTACGGAAAATTAATATTAAGTATTGAATTATAAATTGTCTTTAAAAATGTTTTCTCCGTCTTTTTTAGACAGGATAATAGCCTTTTTTTAATTCACGGCATTGCCCCTCTCTTTGGTTTCTTTTGTATCGTGGTGCGTTTACAGACACAAATGTCACATACACAAACGCCCAAATCCGAAACAACCATCTGTAGGCCATACAAATTTTTGTTCCATGCGGGAATCGAACCCAGGACCGCAGACGTAGCGCAGAAGCCAATCGCTTAGCCACTGCACCAAACGTGTCGTCAAGACTATCTTATCATTGTATTATATAGAAGAATAGCTTATTTATATGTTGCAGACTAGCAGATTTGTAAATACGTCCTTAAAGAATATTGATTGATGATCGTAATTTATGTTGTTATAATAAAAAATAATACAGGACGTCTGGTTGAATCAGTGACATATGCAACGTACATGCACCGAAGCTATATTAAAAAAAACACTCAAATCACAAAGGAAACCTTTATGAAAATATTGGATTGAGATTGACCGGGCATACTCGTAGCAGGTATTTCGGCAAAAACAAAGGGCGGGCGCAGAATAAAGGGCGGTTGGCACTCGCAGTGCCGTGCGTTCCACCTTCCGGATTACACCCTCGCCTCGCAAAGCCTTTTGTAGTGTCCACAATCATTTTATTGGAAAAATATTTAAAATTTTAAGTTCCTATTTATTTATCATAGACTGTGTTGAATAAATAGAAATAGGAGAAATAGCAGATAGAGGACTGCCTCGTTGGTTTAGTGGTCGCAAGTGACTGCTGAACGTGAGGTCCTAGGTTCAATCCCCTGGTCGGGCTGTGTTATTGGGTTTTCCCGTGTGGAATTACTCAGTAAGAGCCCGGAGATGTTGACGGTGGTGTGGAAAACTAAACATCTGAGAGACCTCCAAAAAGTCCTCGATGGTGAGTGTAGACCAGCACCAGTTGCACAGAGGACACGGTGGAGGTCTGCCCTGCTTGGGCGGAGTACCACCGTGTCCTCATAGAGGCGACCGGCGGCGGCGACCTCTCGCGTCCGGCCTTGGTTCAATCCATGGTCCGGAGCGAGGGGGCATGGGAAGCGGTCACCTCCTTCTGCGAAGCAGTAATGCTAGCAAAGGAGGAGGCGGAATGCGAGAGGGAGAGACAAACCTCACGGCCCAGTCGCCGCAACAAAAGGAGACGCCCCGGGCGTCGGGAGTCGCAGGGCGATTCCCGGCCACCGTAGGCGCGAGCCTGCGGACGGCGAGCGTTGGGTGGCTCGCCGTCCGATCAGAACCAGGCCCGGGTCGGGGCCTGGGTCGACGGCGTGTTGTGTTCTACGCGCGCCTCAAAAAGATGTCAGCGTAGGAGACGGGGCCCGCTACGCCCAGTGCCTGCCAGGGTTGCGGAATTTATTCGAACGAGTTACCACGGCCCTGGAACGCAAAGGGCACTAGGAGGAACACGGATGGGTTTTAGTCAGTAAGAGTCTAAAGCCCGGACTCCACCAAAGCGGAGATGTGCGGAGATGTCTTGATCAACCAATAGGATTGCGTTATTTTCAAATCTCTCCGCTTAGCTTCAACTCAAAACGAATTCCTATTGGTTGTTTACGAGACATCTTCGCACATCTCCGCTTTGGTGGAGTCTGGGCCGTACACTCTTTTCCGCTCCGCCCAGAGCGGAAGAAGTCATTTGATAATATCCCATCCATAAAAAAACCCAGCACCAGGCCGGCGTGGTGGACTAAACCCTAAAGCCCTTCTCATCCTAAGAAGAGACTTGTGCTCAGCAATGGGGTACTCTGCTGATTATGCTGTTGCTATACAACGTTATTTTTAGTATAAACAAAAACCGAAACACCCCAACAAGATTTTCATCAGAACTACCTGAATTATGTGTTTTTTTTTTAATAAATCTCCAAGTTACACCGTAGTTTATGTCGCGTTAAGTTCTCTAGTAAACTATGAAATGCCTGAGATGTGCCATGCAGGAGTTGTCTTATACAACGAAACTGACCGAGCGGACCATCTCAATCCTCAAGCTGTCTATCCATAACAATTGACGGTAATAGTACCGTCAACTGTTATGGATAGAAACCTACAGAAATAAAATTGAAATAAAGGAAAAAAAAAATTGGTGTAATAAATATGTCAATCGATTTTCCTAGTGATTCTGAACAAACTAGTTTCAGGTTTAGTATATACTAAAACTAAGCTTGTATATCGGGCACAGTTTCAGTATCAGCTGTAACTGCCAATTTCTTAAACATAGGGCCAGTAAAGTTTTTTTTAATGAAAGCAATTACCGGCACTTCAAGATTAACAGCCATGCTGGCTCATCCATAATAAGGTGATTGTTATATAGGTAATATTAGGCTAAGTTATGACAGGAAGGCTTGGACTGATAACCACTATTTACACGTCGATATCAGCAATCATGTGAACAAACAAACATAAACCACGGTAGGCTGATTTGGAATAAGCATAAACTATACTATTGTAAGTGCATAAATGTGCAATTGTATATAAGGTTAGCCGGAAAGGGGGTACTTATCCGAATGGGTGTTAAGGTACCCGTAATAATTAATATCTTTGTTCTACCACTTCTCTAAGGCTGAGATCTATAGACCCAACTTGGACTTTGCTCAGGCTTTAGACTTATGACAAAGTCAGTATTTATAGAGCCGTCTTTGAATTCATCTGAGTGCGTGCTTAGCAAATGCTTAGCAAAGTCAAAGTTCACAAAATCGACGACTTAGCAAATACTTAGGCTACTATTATCCTGACAAAAAATAATGGTACAAACTTTACTTTACCATCATTATATTTACACAACTTTTGAATTTTTTAGTATTATCAAGTGACTAGACTCAACTCGGTAATACCAGATTAGAAAAGATTTCCTTGATGTTGATAACTAATTCTGAATTAGTTAAGATAAAAACAATTAGGTATTATTACATCACATAAAAATGTTTTTCTAAGTTTAAAATGTATAAAAGGAATTAAAAGTTATTTTTTTTCGACAAATTGCCAACACTGAATGGACAGTTTTGTTTTGACACAAACAGCGGCCAGATGTCAAAACGATGCGATCCGTTTCAATGAATATAATATATATTGATTTCGTTTATAAAAAAAACACTTATAAGCATGCCAATTTCTACATATTTTAAAAATAATAATATATAGCCCCCTCTGGGAAAGGCGTTACCTCATCATGAGATTAACGTAAAACCGGAGGGAACATTAGATTAGCTTTCTACAACCCCATCGTATAATAAAAAATGTAAGATGAGGTCTTCTGAAAAGCTTACAAACCGCAGGGCAGCTTGTGGCGAGCTGTTGGTGAGTGGCGACACTGCGTACCTTATTGCCTCAGAGAGTCGGTCAGGGCCTCGTCTCCAGTTTGCCTTTATTGGCTGGCTGGAGTGGAACCCCAAGAGTGCCCGCAGGACTGTCAACTCTGGCTTGCCTTTATCGGCCGGCCAGAGGGGGGCCGCCAGAGCTATATGCTCGGGGGTGGAAGTGTCTAAAGGCGTAATAGCGGGGAAACCCACTCCGGGTCTTTTAGACCCGCGACGGCGAAACCGGGGCCACACCTCTCTACACCCCTAGCCGCTCACACGTTTGTTGCCCTCTTCGCCTATGTACTGGCGGCTTTTCAGGGGGCCCAGCTAGTGAGCTGGCGAGTCACCGTCTGCCAACACATTTCAAATAAAACTTGAAAGGCAGACGCCGTTTTCTTCCGGCAATAGAGGTTAAACGATCCACAAAACACCCCTTTCCATAGACCAGATATTTTTCACCATATTTTACAATAGTCTTGCACCCACTTGGGACGGTCCATGACTGTACTCCAATAGTGCAGCCGTGGATAGTCCCCGGTTGGTGCCCCACCCCATTTTAGATTAAAGTTCTCAAAGGGGCCTCTGCGCGTTGGACCTGTGTCCCCGTGTATGCCTTCCAAAGGACCGGACATCTTCCGCAAGGAAGATGAGCCGTGACTGAAAAGAGATGCAAAGATAATATATAGAAGAAATATGAGCAAAGTTCTAGATTATTTACATATTATTATTGTTAAACTTTTATGAAGAAAAATCAAGAATGTAATGCTTGAAACGAAACATTAAATTGTATTTTGACATCGACCGTCTTAGCGTATGCTTAGCCTAAGCTCAGCATAGTCTCAACGTGATACGTCTATAAATTCCAAATCTAAGATTATGCTAAGCATACACTTAGCAAAGTATTACGTAAGTAAAGTCTGAGCAAAGTCTAAGCTAAGTCCAAGTTGGATCTATAGATCTCAGCCTAAAAGTCAATGGTTTAAGAGAAAAAGTTATCATATTTGGGGTCATGAATTAGAAGCATCATTTTCTGAATTTGTAACTAAAGCAGGGATGAAGAATTTTTGAAAAAACTAAAATAATAATCATTTTATTTGGAAAAAAAAGTATCGAATTTTGATATTTTAACACTTGCTTCCAAACAGTCATCAGCGATATTATAGGTGGGCTTCGGATTAGTACCCCCTTTCCGACTAACTTTGTATAAGGTTAGCAGGAAAGGGGGTACTAATCCGAAAGTGTTAAAGTATCCATAATAATTAATAACTTTGTTCTATCACTTCTCAAAAAGTCAATGGTTTAAGAGAAATAGCTGTTCATATATTTCATAAAAATCGCTATCCTCGGCTTTTGAATTTTAGGTCAATATTTAGGGTCACTGATTAGAAGCTCCATTTTCTGAATTCGTAACTAAAGCAAAGAAGAAGAATTTTTAAAGACACTAAAATAAAAAATAAAATCATTCAATCAAATAATTTTCCAAGGAAATAAAAATGATCGAATTTTGAAATGTTATCACTCGATTTAAAACAGTCATACTTTAAGTGGCCGAATGAACTATGGATAAACATAATTATCAACAACAACGGTCAAAGAAAACGTTTTATTAGGGTTCCTTAGTCAAAGTCGGAACCCATACAGTTTAATCATGTCCATCTGTCAGTCAATCTGTCACACCCTCATTTAATCTATGATTTTTAACCAATTTGTATGAAACTTCGCAGGTTGTGTCTTCTGTAAATCGCCATACAGGAGTGAGGTGGAACTTACGACAGCGAAACGGAACGAGAAACGTGGCAATTTTTGCATACTTCAATATTTCTTATAAGCGTCGCAGGGAAATATCTGGAGTTTCGTGAACTCCCTAGGAATACCTCGAAATCACGGATGATGTCGAATATTTCAACCGTTATGCAATATTTTCCCTTTGAAATAGCATTACGCGGAAATGCAAATTCCCCTATTAAATATGAATATTGGCCGATAAAAAAATACGGGTCGGTTAGTTCGGTTCACTCTGTTTTCCATTTTGGCGCGGAGTTTGAGTTGCATCTGTTATTTAGATTAAATACAGTGCTGTTTTTAGTTACATCATATCTAGTGTGTATTGCGAATTTCTTAATGTATAAAAACATCGAACAATGGGTTTGTCTTAAATTTTGCATCGCCAATGGAATTACGTGTTCAGAGTCACTGAAAATGTTACAAAGGCTTATTGACTGTGAATCGACTTTATCAAAAACACGTAGTTATTATATGTCTACACCCGTGCGCTTTCATGTTCATCTTGCGCTTTCAACTTTCAATTCCGCTTGCGTCAAGCGCATGCAATATTGATTGCCATAAGACGCATGCAGCTTATCGTCTACACCGGTGCGCCTCGGTCAGTAGTCAGTCGACATACAATAGACGGATTAGCGAGCGCTAGGGGCATGCGCTTTTGTCGAACTAGTATTAAGGCATGAGCTATTGCATGCGTTAAGGCGCTTCACGCATGCTTCAGACGAAGACGCAAGATGAATATGAAAGCGCACTGGTGTAGACATAACTTTATGAGTGGTACAAAGCGTTCAAAAGCGGTCGAGGTGTGATGGAAGATGTGCCTCGCTTTGGTAGGTCATCAATGTCTTCAACTGAAGTTAACATCGCAAAAGTGAAGGAAATAGAGACTGAAAATCCTCATTCAATTTTGAGAAAGATAGCCGCTGACCTTTCTGTGTTTCACGAGTCGATCCGTACCATTTTAAATAATCACTTGGGTATGAAACTTGTTGCCACTTGGCTAGTCCCAAGAGACCTGGATTTTCTCCAAAAACTCAATCGCATAAGAGTCGCTGAGGACATGCTAGAACGAGTCAATTCCGCCCCAACATCCATGAAACGCATCGTTACTGGTGACGAGACGTGGGTTTACGAGTTTGACATGCAAACTAGTCAACAAGCTTCGGAGTGGCGCCTTCCAACTGAACCGAAACCGAAAAAACCACGCCAAGGACGCTCAAAAGTCAAAGTCATGTTGACTGTTTTCTTTGAATATCGCGGTGTTGTGCACTCGAAACTCTTGCTGGAAAGTCAAACGGTAAATAAAAAAATATTATTTGAGCGTTATGCGGCGTTTAAGAGAGCAAATTCGACGAAAAAGCCAGATTTGTGGAAAGAAAATTCTTGGATTTTGCATCACGATAATGCGCCTTCGCACAACACAAAGCCAACATTGTGAACGAACTTGCATAATGATGTATATGACACATATGAGTTCACACATGCATTCAGTTTCAAGACACGGCAAAAAAACTGAATCTTGCTGAAGTTGACATCCGATTTAGCGAATACAAAGCGATCCGGCTGTACTGCAAAATGAAGGATCCGATGCAGTAGCATAGCGCATTCAATACATGCTTTCATACGATACAAGCAGGTGTAGATTCGGTTATTTGCCGGTTCTTGAAACCGAATACATGTCGGGTCACACAAGCGGGGAAGTGGGTGGGGATCTCGAGGGACATGGGACGTGTGTTCACACGGGCTCCCAATTTGGGGCCGTCGTATACGGCAACGCAAGATGTGCCGTGTGAACACAACATTCGGTTTTTACAGATCGGATGAAAATAAGTTTCGGCAAAACGTGACTCCGTGTGAACGTAGCGTTACACTTTGGACACACTCGCAGCAACACTTCTAGAAATTTTACAGACTTGCCTGACTTACCTCAAGCTACCCCTATAAGGTAGCTTGCATTAAGTGTAAACAGCATCTTAATTGCGCAAAACACTCATAATCGCTATGGCTTTGATTTTGACAATCCAACAATATTCATTGCGAGGTAGGTACTTAGTTGTAAAGAATTCGGATTGTTAATAAATATGTTGCTATTGAAATTGTTGACTTGACACAATCAAAGCCATAGCAATCACGAGTGTGTTGCACAATAATTAGAATGCTGGTCTGTAAGCAAGAACTTACTTAGGTAATGGATACAACACTTAAGAAAACAAGACGATTCCTATCTCCTAAAAAAAATATAAGTCCTCACTACCATTCTGTCGAAGAAAAAGGAATAAAATGGAAATATCTATTGTGCAAAGTACGTTTATAACATTCGTTGGATATTATAATTCTATATAGTAGTTATGGAGGTGACCCATGAGTTCTTTGAATAGCGTCTGCAACTCGGATCTATGTCCCACGTAAGCCCATCAAAGGACATTGTTACCCCTCTTTACATGAGAGGATTTAATCTTAAATGGCGAAAACGGTGAAAACCAACTTATTTAACCAAAAATATGGTTTAATTTATAATCTCTTTAAAAGTTTTTGTTTAAACTGTTGCGTTTAACCTCTCCTTGTTTACGAGTAAATAGATACGTCTATTCATATGTCCAAAGTTAGTTTCTAATCTCTTGTTAAATTTGGCTTGAAATAGGTTTGAGGTTGTTACTTTTGAGGTCACTAAGAGTTTTTTTTAATTAATTAAATCCAGTTTATGGAGACAAGACATCCGCCGCGATTCAGCCTCGTACTTTCAGTTATTACCAGTGATCGGAAAAGGGTGAGCTAATTTACCTAAACTTCAAAAAACAGAGGCAATAACTGGAGACTTCGTTACGACAACATTTTTTTTTCGGGAGAATTTTCTCTGAGATTCATTGTTTCATTCATTCATTTGTTTTCAACAATTATAAGACCATCTTTTATTTTGATTTTCTGCAAGTCGTCCTAAATGAGCCGTAGGCATGTAGGACGAGTTGATGAATTACCCTTTTTGAAAACAATAAACAATATCTTTTTTAAAAACAATGAAAAACGTGTCATCTGGTTTTGTGACAATTTTTGGGAAACAAAAATAGTAAACGAATTTAATTGTTTTCTGTACTCATCATCTGCCTAGCCTTTTCCCAACTATGTTGGGGTCGGCTTCCAGTCGAACCGGATGCAGCTGAATATCAATATTTTACATGGAGCGACTGCCTATCAGACCTCCACAACCCAGTAACTGGGTAATACGATACTCTTGGTAAGACTGGTTGTCAGACTTTCTGGCTTCTGACCAACAGTAACGACTGTCAAAGATCTACAAATGACAGCCGGGACCAACGGCTTTACGTGCTTTCCGAGGCACGGAGGAAACTCGCTATGGTAAATGGTCACCCATCCACAGACCAACCTCGGCAAGCGTGGCTTAACCCGGAAGATCGGTCTATGCGGCTGTAATTATTTAGCCACGAGCTCCCCACGTAGTATTAATTGTTTTCTGTACTATTAACATTAATATTAAATGTACTTTAGTGATGTCCCGAAACCCGAAATAATTTTCACGAAAAAAAATGTTGTCGTAAGTCTCCAGTTTTTGTCTCTGTTCTTTGAAGTTTAGGTAAATTAGCTCACCTTTTTCCGATCACTGGTTACTACATACGTCTACAACTCAAGTTTTCTCAATTTCTTTCACTCCATAAACGCTCTAATACATACTCGTATGTTTGAACTAGCTTTTGCCCGCAGCTTCGCTTGCGTGTAATGTTAAACCCGCGTTTACCCCCTTTTTAAGTGTACCTAGTTATAAATTCCAAAAAGTTCGGCTTTTATTATTTATTTTGAAGAGTGTTTATGCCAAATTTCAAGTTAATTACCCCTGGAATAAAGATTTTCATACAAATGTTAACAACCCATTTCACCCCTTTAGGGGTAGATTTTTCAAAAACGCTCAAACATGTATAAGTTTATTTCTCACCAAAAGCCTAAATATTTAATATCATGCTTCTTACTTCAAAAATACCAGATTTCTCATGCAAAATTTCAACACTTATTTCACCTCCTTAGGGGTAGATTTTCCAAAAACGCTCACACACATTTACATTTATTTCTAACCAGAAACCATAGTATTTAATTTCATGCTTCTTACTTCAAAAATGACGGACTTACAAACTTAAATCCTCTATTTCACCCCTTTAGGGGTTGAATTTCGGAAAATCCCTTCTTAGTGGATACCTACGTCACAAAAGGTACCTACTGTCAAAATTTCAAGTTTCTAATCCCAGCGGTTTAGGCTGTGCGTTGATAGATCAGTCAGTCAGTCAGTCAGCTTCTCCTTTTATAGATATAGATTATTATCCATTCATCTATCCTCCGCATCTCTATAAACGGGGGGGGTTGTTACATCATTGGCAGATACTCCATACCACGTCCAGTTCGTTATATTCGTTAGCACGGAATATGATATTCAAGGGAAACTCGGGGTTCCTTTTACACGGAACACAGTAGTCGTGTGATTAGAATTAGGCTACCTCTTTTTACATGAGTGACATAAAAGGCGACTACTAATACCCAATTCCTATAATTTACCAGCTCTATTGGTTAACATTAAGGCTCCCAGAAGCCAAAACCAAAGCTTTACATAGTTATACCCTTCGATACGCGAATTTTATGCCCAGTTTGGCAATAAGTAAGGTTACAATGAAGGCTACCATTGTATTTATAAGCAAAACAATTCGTTTTTAGCTAAGAAATCAGGTATTACGGATAATCTTAAAATTATGGGCAGCCACGACCTCCTGTACCCCAAGTGTGAGTTTTTTACGTAGGTAACTACTGCAGTTGCGACACGCCAAAAATGTGAAACAAATTTTTAGTTACGCTATTCGCCGCTAGTGGCTCTGTTTAAATTTTTATACATTTTTGGCGTGACGCAACTACAGTAGTTACGTAAAAAAACTCACACTTGGGGTAGGTACTGTTTGCTAAAAACGTCACACTGCAATCACCAGATTATGCAAAGGAACTTAACTTATGTACTTTAATCTGTTCAACGAAAGACGAGTCCTGACATAGCGGTCATTTCATAAATTGAAGCTGTAAGGAGAGACTGCTATCGAAAAAACGTAAACGACATCATCAAAAACCGTAAAATAGCTCAAAAAAAAATTACATAAAAAATACGCTAAATTCTATCTATGCTCAGCTATGATCAGCTGTGTTTGCATTTTAGATCATATTTGGGATCACGAATGGGATGCTCAATTTTCTGAATTCGTAACTAAATCAGGGATGAAGATTTTTCTAAAAAACTTAAAATAGAAATTATTTTACATGGAAATAAAAATTATCGAATTTTGAAATTTTAAGACTTGCTTTCAAATCATCATTTGTGATACTTTAAGTGGTCTGCGGATTAGTACCCCCTTTCCGACTGGTTAGTCGGAAAGGGGGTACTAATCTAAACAAGGTTTTGTTTAACGTTTTTTTTTAATCTATACATATTTAATATTCTTTGTATGGTAAAGTTTTGTGAAGAAATTTCAGGATTAACCTTACGTTGAAAAGTGTTTAGTTACAGCTAATCACCAAATTAGATTGGCTAAGGCTAGTATAGTATAAGGACATAGCTCGTTTATGTTTCTCGGAAAACTACGTAATTAATTAGGGAGTGCTTCCGCTGCCGGCGCCAGCACTCGAAAATAACGCCATTGGGAACCGGCAGTACATTACTGCCGGTAGTAGAGATTAAAAACATCGGCTGCCGGTACTCAAAATGGACACCGGCGGTGGTAATCATTTGTTTGTTAGTTGAACGGTAGGTTAGATTCTGGGCCAAACACTGTAACTTGTCTTCCAACTGACTAATTTCAAGAGCGAGCGAAAAGAGCTCGTTATTTTGGGGCACCCTGACACGGATAGGTTAGGTTTGAAGGGGATGATGAAGACGAAGACGAAGCGAGCGAACGAAGCCCTCGTCATCCCCTTCGTGTTAGGTTACTTTAAATCCTGCAGACGAAAATAGGAGCTCCGCGCGGCGGGTCTCCGTCGAATCTGCTTTGGAAACCCAAACAACCTTACAAATATCCCTTTAAGTTTTTCATTTCTTTTTATTGTGAAAATTATAGTAGGCGAGGAATAATCGTCTCATGAAGCATATGAAGAGGCCATGAAGGTGTAAAAAAACAGTATAGTCGACGCTGATGCGGCGCTGCGCCGGCAGCCAATTTGGTTACCGGCGCCAGCATTCGTAATGGCAACCGGCGCCGGCAGCGGAGGCACTCTCATTTCATTATTTTCCGACTAGACTTTGAACGGGTGTATTTGGAATTTATCTACATCACAGTTATATAATATAAAACTAAGGACAGTTTGACAAAGAAAAAAAACACACTGGTCAGATTGAAAGGACTATCAAACAGACCAACGGAAAAAACCCAATCTGAGCAACGTATGACATTTATCAATAACAAAAATTGTTGTCCTTTTTAACCGACTTCAAAAAAGAAGGAGGTTCTTATTAAAGGACCATTTGTAACACAATGAAATTGAATATGTCAGGAGTATTATAAATTCTCAATAATTATTTAGAATCGAACTAACCAAGCAAATGTGATTAACAGATAGTACAATCCACGAAAACGCGCCTCACTCTTTGTCTAAATCACTACGGTGCAAAAGTGTGCATTATAAATTGCTATTGTATTAGTTCTATCGCCAAACAATAGTTAGATGTGTCCGTACGCACACATGTGGATTGAACACACTGTAATCGTTTTAGTTAGCTTTTAATATTAGCCGTTCCAAACGCCCATTCATACATAACTTTACCCTGAGCGTTACCACTTATCATAGTATATAGGAACATCAAGTGAGTGGTCTTAATTCTGATCACATCTACTACGATATCCAAAGCGATCACCAAAATTTACTAAGTTAAAGAAAATGACGTATAATTAATTACTGCTATTCCAGCGACACTATTAAGATTATTTTACGTATGCGACAGATTGGATGTCATTATATCGTATACCTGAACATCGAAAATTGCCGTACTTTTATTAGTATTTATTGTAAAAAGAAGGGAATTAAACTTATTTAATTTGAAAGATACTGCGACACATGTGCGCTAAAAAATACGTGTGTATGTTGTAGGTAAGGCAATGTATTCGACCATAAGCATCACTAGTTCTGCTAAAACTTCAATATTTAATTTATTATTGAAGAACAGCAAGTCTGCTGATTTAAATAAAATGACCTACAATTGCCATTCGTTTACTATTAAAGTAACAATAGCAATTAATACAATGGCTGTTGAATGACAGTCAGTGGAACTAAGAAACTTAGTGGAAAGGCATTGTTCTTATATAATTAGCAGAACATAAAATGTCTAAAACTCTTTTATCAACACACTATTGACTCACCATGGAAGTGTTCGTGAATTAGCAGACTTGGAGCCCTGGAAGTAAAGGTGTAAAGTAAAGGTCCGAGACGGGCTGCAGACCGCAAACTGCAACAGCAGTATCGCCTGCGGTGCGATCTGCGGCTGCGGTCTGCGGTTGCAGTTTTGCAGTCGCTGTCGGAATAGCACTTTTAAAGTGCACACCTTAAAGGCGCTATTCCGATGGCGACTTGCGGTCTGCGATTGCAGTCTGCAGTTTGCAGTCGCCGGTGGAATAGCACCTTTAACGGTAGGTATTGGTGACAGCAATAATCTTCTATCACCTCTGATCTGAGGAGTCTCATATCCAGCAGTGAATAGGTATCATACCTTCGGTATGAAAAATAACTTACCAAAGTAAGTAATTCCCCTTCCACGTGTAAAGTCATTACGCGCTCGAGTTTTTCTTTGTTTTCAAAAAATAAATCTAATCATTTCGGCTTTATTTGCATCAGAATACTTCTTTGGAGCACCAAATTAAAATAAAGGATTTCCAGTTAAACAACGGCAACGTACCCCGACTAATGTTCTCCGAATGGCATCAATGCAAATCTGTTTTGCAAATTATTCTCCGTTTTATTATTCTTTCTTCTTCATTGTCTCGTTCTATTGGTCGCCGGTTTCCTTTGTTTTATCGATATACAACGAATTAAATGCTTGACTTCTACAATCTCTATATACTCGGGATATTTGCATGTGGATGACTGTGGAATATACACCGTGAACTTTGTTTTTTTTACGTATTGCATATTCTGATATACTCAGTAATCTTTCAAAATCAAAATACATTAATTCATATAACCGTTACACCATAACAACCGCTTCAGAAAGGTTGAATTTAGATGCACGGTTCCAATTTTATCGTTTCCAATGGAGAAGAACTTAGGAATAATTCATATCTATTACCTATATGAGGAATATTTAAATATATTCTTGCTTTGAGCAACATGCTCACATACCTTTAATGGAAGCGGTGTTTCTGCTGTAATAAATTATTTAATAACCTGCATCGAATACCGGTACACACGGCAAAAGAGTTGGGTATGCAGGCGAATAATGAACATTATTGTGTGTACAGTGTTGAAAACCGGTCAAAATGTCAAACCGGTTAATGCCCAAGACCTTTTTTTTATCCTGGGGAAATCCTCATGGATACCCTTCGCCACCCACGGTGTTCCTTCTCCTGACCCATGGCCGGGGTCGCGGGATTCTCAGTTACATGCACTCCAACCCCGGCAGGCCTCGCCAGGGGCTGGCGGACCTCTCTTTCTGTCACGTCCTCCTAAGAGCGGCGCACGGAACACATGCGCGCCACCTTCTCGGGCCTGTTACTGGTCGGGTGACGGGTCTCCTAACCCGCCGCCCGCATGCCACACACTCGGGTGGCCGGAGATGGTCGCGCGCCCTCCGACGGCGCCTGGTGCGTTTTGCGCGAGAAGGGAGAGTGGCCGTCGCCTCTCTCTCCTTCTCCGGTCCCTTCTTGGTCGCCATCAATACCTCGCAAAAGGAGGTGACGGCTTCCCACGCATTCTCGCTCCCGACCATAGACAGAACCACGGCCGGAAGCGAGAGGTCGCCACCGACCGCCGCGACTAGTTCGCGGCGCTGTGTCGCCAACGCAGGGCACGCCTGCAACGTGCGCAATTCCGTGTCTTCCGGGCAGTCGACGCAGTGGTGACATTAATGTCCGAGACCTACATCATCTGCCTGTCGAACCGGATGCAGCTGAATATCAGTATTTTACATGGAGCGACTGCCTATCAGACCTCCACAACCCAGTAACTGGGTAATACGATACTCTTGGTAAGACTGGTTGTCAGACTTTCTGGCTTCTGACCAACAGTAACGACTGTCAAAGATCTACAAATGACAGCCGGGACCAACAGCTTTACGTGCTTTCCGAGGCACGGAGGAAACTCGCTATGGTAAATGGTCACCCATCCACAGACCAACCTCGGCAAGCGTGGCTTAGCCCGGAAGATCGGTCTATGCGGCTGTAATTATTTAGCCACGAGCTCCTCGCCCGAGACCTACATACGAACTTTTATTTTCGGATTTCTTGTACGTACGTTTTAACCTCAATTAATTATTTTTAGGTTATTTGTAAACCTGTTCCAGCTCTTGTTTAACTATTCATGTACAAAACATACTCAGACAAACGGTGACAAAGCTAATCACTTATTAAATGTAAAAGTTTATACACAATTTAAATAAACCATTTTCTTATATTCTTACACTACAAACTTTTATCGGTATTTCTATGTCCCAGATGTCAATCTGTCAAACTCATTGATCCGAGTAATCGCCTTAACAAATGTAGTTAGTTGCATACATACTTATCTCTTTTGCCCACCGTACCTTATGCCTATATAATTTCTAGGAAATATTGTATTATACTCAAAGGCTTCTAGTATTTGATTAAAGCTTATGGGAAATAGATAAATTTCACGGCGCTCAAAGACTGCATCAAAGGTTACAAATGAAGATTAGTTTCTAACTAATTGCTACCAGGAACTATTTAGTCGTAAATGAGAATTTCGGGTTTAAACTAGATGTTCGTAGATTTGTAGTCAAATTGCCCCAAGATAAGTTTGTTCTACAGATATAACGCTCTTAAACATTATTTTTTTTTCTGCTTAGAGCCATTACGCACTATCGACTGGTCACCGCAGACTTGGTCTCTTGGCGACCAAAACATAAGCATAGTCGCCCGGGCGACCGGCAACCAAGTGCGTAGACACCTCGTTAAACCATAGGAAGTCACAGTCGCCATCGACCAAGTCTCCGGCGACCAGTCGACAGTGCGTAATGGCTCTTAAATAGTATGGCGACAAATGCGCTTTTATCGTTTTATTTTTGTACCATATTTTTGAATTTATATTTCTACCTATTTGTTTTATTTTTGTTTGTTGTGTTTTGTTTTGCCAAGCCTTTTCCCAACTATGTAGAGGTCAGATTTCGTCTGACTATATGCGGCTGAGTACCAGTATTTTACACGGAGCGACTGCCATCAGACCTCCACAACCTAGTTACTGGGTAATGGCGGTATCCTAAATCATGGGGTGCATGTAAAATTCAGCCCCTCTACCATCCTTGCTGACTGGCTAATCTTTTTACCATGGCATGAGCTATTCTTGTATAGCTCGTGCCGACACGATAGAAGAAGAAGCCGATATCCTAAAGTTATAGCGATTGTCAGACTTTCGGGCTTCTAACTACCTGCGCACCTGTTTGTAATTATGTAAATATTGTTTGTGATATTAATTGTAGTGTATACATAAGTAGTTATATTTAAAAAAAATACAAGCGTCCCGCCCCGGCTTCACACGTGTACGTTTTATAGCTTAAAACCTTCCTCTTGAATCACTCTATATATTTAAAAAAACCGCATCAAAATCCGTTGCGTAGTTTTAAAGATCTAAGCATACATATAGACAGACAGCGGGAAGCTACTTTGTTTTATACTATGTAGTGATGATGTTACTTGCAAGCAGAAAAAAAACATTTTCAGAATGCCAGGCGGACGTTACTGGGTGGTTGGTCCTTGGCATAAAACTTGCATGCTGCCATTCATAGTGGGCACACAGTGACGTCGTTATCATGCAGTTTGCAATGTTGCCATCCAATCTGAACTTCACTCCCAGTGCCGAAATATTTGGAAAAAGTTTAATGAGTAGTTTGAAAACTACGACCTACACTGCAGATTTGCAGAAACATAAGCATGCATTTTTTCCTTTGAATAAAATAAACTGAAATATGAAAGGGCATGAGTAAGATATATAGGTACACCTGAGGGAACTGGTCGAAAGTATCAACTTGGATTTTTTCTATTTATTTTCAATAAAACGGCATATATATACAACAGAAAAAGTCTGTTTTATATTAAAATAATTCAAGTATGGCGGTATAAAAATACATTAAAATGACTAACACATCTAACACTTCAATTATTAGAAGATAAAATCTATCTAAAAACGTATTATTTAACCCACACACTTTACAAAAGATCACTATGAACTTCATTACTTTTGTAATTATCAAAAAAGTTTGAACCACTTTCCAAAAATTCCATTACTTTCGTAAAAACTAATTCATTTGCTTCTGCACCCCAAACGAACTCGGTGTGGCTCATATTTCTGCCTCGTATAATGTAGTGGTCTATTGGATTTGCGATACTGAAGTATAATCTCAGCACGTCAGGAATAGTGGCCAACCAGTCCTCACTAGAACTGAACAATGCTATCGGCACAGTAACCTGGCCTAGCGCAAATTCTTCATAAATATTATTAAACTTATGGAATTTACCACTTTTGACCACCTGAGCGTAGTGCAGCATTGTGTCTGTGGAACCACCCGCTGGTATGTGGTACACCAACCTCGCCAAAAAACTGAGATTCCAAGCATGATTGTTTTCGGGTATCCCGCCACTTATAAAATATAATGGATTACAGCAAAACAATAGTGGGCCTTTACAGTACTTCAGGGCAAGCCATTTTGGTATTTTCCGTGAAGGAACAAACTCTTTGTCACCTATAATTTTGAGCAGATGTTCGGGTGGACTCGTCGACATCGCTGTCAGAACTTTCAATGGTCCTTCAACATTACTCATATAAGCTAGAGGTGCCAGCAGGACAGCAATTCTTAAGTACTCGTTGTAGAGAGGTGACGTTGAAAGTAATATTAGAAGTGCCGTGGCACCCATTGAGTGTCCGATGTAATCGATTAGATGGTCACTTTTTTTTGTTTTTCGAATGTAATCAATCACTGCAGGCAAGTCGTATTCTCCCATCTCTTGAAACGAGAATCTCCAGAATGCATCCGAATCTACTGCCAATTTAGCATGACCACGTGAATAGTAATTGCCCCTCGCGTTCGCCATCCAAACATCGTAGCCGGCATCAGATAGGATATAAGGAAGGGATTTATCAGGTCCCAACAAAATCCAATCAGCGGAACTGCCAAGTAATCCATGATGAAGTATCACTGTTTGGTTATTCATTTTAACAACGCCTGAAATGTCCACTTTAGGTGATATTCGATGTAAGGTAAGCAGATAACCGTCTTTAGTATGAATTATATGAGATTCCACCCTCCTTCCATGCAAGGTGGCCAGTTGCGGCGTAGACATGAGAGCAGTCGGCTCAGACTTCAGATTTAAGTATTCGGGAATTTCCGTTTCGTTCTCCGCCGCTGTTCTTTCAACAAAGTCGTTAAATGTTCTTTTGAAGTTATCCGCATATTGGTGAAAGGGTGACTGTAAGTCGTCCATCATGTCTGGTGCTGAGAAAAGCCTTCGTACGTTAACTTTTATATGCTTGAACGTGTTTACCACGGAGGTGGCAAAAGTACCAAACTTTTCTGTAATGTAGTCCAAAAATGGGTAACAGGTCACTTTTTCATTGAGACATAGTAATATTACTAGAGTTATTATTAAAATCTTCATGATCACAGATGCGTCTCTAAGGATAGCGCTAGCGTAACTGACAAATTATTACGTAACAGTTACAATAATGTATGGACTATTCTTTCGGTATATTTACATAAAGGAACAATGGTGCAGTGATCATATTCTAAAACACTTTCTATGACTCATTGATTATATAGATATGAGAAAGTACAATCGAACTGTTTTACATTATAATATTCAAAATAAAGAACTGATGAAAAAATGCTGATGAAACTCATTTGGTTATATTCACAACACAATAGAGATACAGCCGTATTAGGTCGAGTATCCACTGCTGAGCTTGAAATCCACGTCCACGGCCACGCGTTAGCCGCGTAGCTGGCTATGTCTATCTTCGTACCCGCTGCTGCGCACATCCACGCTAACCACGCTTAGCTTCAGGATGACCCCAGCCAATTAAAATCATATTCATAAGATGTTTTCGATTCACATACGATGTACGATGTATGGAATTGGTACACAAATTATGACGAGTAACAGAATTTTTACCAAAAAGCTCACACCTTTGATGCTCACACACCCCAATTTTTTTATAAGCATCTAATTTATAAAACTCATAGTTAGTTATTTCATAAATTATGTATCCCTTGTAGTATCACCTTCATGATCGTCATCTTCACCGACTGGCTATTTTTATATTTTATACTTAATGTAGTATCACCTTCATGATCGTCATCTTCACCGACTGGCCATTTTTATATTTTATACCTACTTTTTTTTTTTTTTTTTCAATAAAAAAGTATAAAATATAAAAATGGCCAGTCGGTGAAGATGACGATCATGAAGGCAATACTACACCCTATCACTATCACTATGGTCCTATCTGAAAACCAGCGCTGCATTTTGTTTTTGTTTTTTTAAATGTCGCAGCATTATGCTGAGATAGGGGCCTTTTTTGGCCTAGTGCAGGTATTTGAATTTATTATCCTTTTTTTCTTTTTGTAATTGTTTTTGTTTATGTAACTGCCTGTGTGAGTCCACAATAAATATTTTTTCTTTCTTTCTGTTTCCCATATCAGTATTAGCACATTGTCATATACAAAATAATTTTGTACATGACAATGTGCTAATAATTATTGAGCGGGTCTCGAAATCATGTGCCGTGGGGTTTTGTCAGCCATGTGAATGTTAAGGGTGTTCGCTATCACCTTTTTATGTCCTTCGCGTCCAAGCTGCTGCGTGTTACAATTTACAAAGGGGAATGCCAAGATTTCCTTTACGACTCGGCCAGAAAGAACAAGAATGAAACATATCTTATTAAAAAGGGCAAATATTGTAGAATGTATTACAATAACAACATTTCCGCTGGAAGTACACCAAGAAAAGTTATAGGTCGATAAAGTTGACCTTAATAGTAGATTTTTAACTTAGGGAAGAAAAGTAATTCGAAAATCGAACTAACACTTTCTTTATACTCCGTCTACATTTTCATGACAATTTTTTTTAATCCTTGTCATATTGATAGACCTTCAATATTTTTGTAAAAATCTTAATATTATTGTTTGATTAAAGCATTTAATTATGTAAATAACAAAATTAAACCATTTTTGGTCAGAATAATACCTAAATAACCAAACCAAAACCAAGTCAAAATAAATATTATAATATTTTGAATTTGGCGTTTATTGACGTTGCCATGGCAACGATGATAAACCATGCATGTCTTAATACCAAATTAATAAAAATCATACTTTTACTAAACAAAGTATTTTATTTAACAAAAATCTTGCCCAACCGGAATTCATAATATTGTATTCACGATAAGGAATAATTACATTTAATATGGTTTCTTACTTCGATACAGATACTTACTTTGTCTCATAATTAATCGTAAGAAACAAGTGGAAGTTATTTTAATTGTGACAAAGGTGTTGTCGCCATTAAAATAAAATCATAACAATATTCGATTTTAAACGTAATCGATTATCAAGTACCTATGCATTTCATCGAATGGAATATAAAATAAAAAAAGAAATATAGGCACTTATTTCGCTACATAAATCGTTGATAGTAATAATAGCATGTTTGTAAATTATTTCATAATATTACAAAATATTAATTTTAAATTAATATACCTAAATCAAAGAGATTAATTAAATATGTTAACTAACACTTGAACGTGTTTGGTGTTATTTATTTTGTTTCGTATAAGAAAAGTAGCCCGTTTAAGATAAATCACAACAATAGTGACAAACGTGTTGTGTTATAGTGGTTACTAGGATTATTCGTAACAGCTTATTACTAATAAAGCTTAGTACTATAATTTATAGCTAATAATGGAAGAGCACAATTCACTTAACACATTATTCAAAAAAGAAAACGTGAATAAAATATAAATACTTGTGTAAATAAAATAAATAAAGAACATGATATTATTGTGATATAATTATTTACAATTACATTATTGTTTCATAGTTGTAATCGATTTATAAATGTAATTTTAGTATCGATATAATTTTATTTTTAATCTGTGCAACATTTCTATTTGTAGTTGTAGCTTTATAGCGTTGAAACCATTGGTTGAAACTTACTAACCAAAACATTGAAATACTATTTAAAATGACTATCCGACGGTGTACTTCTCCAGACTTTATTTATATTACATAAATCTTACAAAAAATAAAAGCGAATTATCAAAATTACGGCATGTCAGTTCATACTACTTTGTAATGGCCGGATCTTGGCATTCCCCTTTATTCAATAATCTTTTAACCTAAATTAATACAATATAAATCTGAACTAAATCTAAAGTAAAAACAAAGAAAAATTATATCTAGACTACACTACCAATATAAACTAAAAGAGTGCATCAAAATATTCCTCCGCATTGCTGTCCTCTGGTAACGTGCCCAGAAGGCTGGCAGCGTTGCCACGTTGTATGGCAACGCTAATTCTCTGGCCGAAAAACAAGCCAGCCCTCTGGTCACGTGAAGTGTCGACCAGTCTTCTTCCTATTTCCTTAAAAAGGAGACGCGCACTCGGACCCCATGACCCGAGCATTTCCACCCCAAACAGCTCAAAGTCGTCACGAATGATATAAATTAAAACATAGACTACCTAGCCTTTTCCCAACTATGTTGGGATCAGCCTCCAGTCTAAGCAGATGTGGCTGAATACCAGTATTTTACAGGGAACGACTGCCATCAGGCCTCCGCAAACAAGTTATTGGGCAATGCCGATATCCTAAGGTTAGAATGGTTGTCGAACTTTCACACTTCTGACTACCCGTAACGATTGTTATAGGTATTCGTATAACACCCGGGATCGACGGCTTAAGGTGCTTTCCGTGACACGAAGGGTTCTCGATGTGTAGGTAACGAACGGTCACCCATCCCCGGACTGACCGCGGCAAACGCAGCTTAACTTTACAAATTGTATGATCCGCACCGCACACATTGCTATGTGTTTCCAAGCTAAATCTTTCTTAAGGTGGCTTCCCACGGTGCATGATTTTACGGATAATACCACGCACAGCTGAAGACCACGCAGAGCCACGCACCGCACCGAGGCTCTTCCAACGGTGCGTGTCCGCCTGTGTGGGTGCGTGGTTCGGATCTATTTTGTAATTTAAAAATTCCAAGTGAAAGAGAACGTACGTATCGCTGCAGCTCTTGTTGTATTATTTAGTTATAATCATTTTATTACTAGTGGGGACGACAATGTAGCATGGCAAAAGGTCAGTAGATACTTATTTGTATTTTGTATTTTTAAAGCTTTACAGCAACTACAGGATACATTCATACATAACATTACGCTTAAGGGTGATATGACCATGATAATCTTTACCCTTACACATTAAATGTTCAAAACATTCACAATAAGTTTGAAATATATTAATGAGACAAATGTTCCAATTAGTCGTTTCCTATGGAGAAGAGCCAGCAAGAAACTCCATGGTTATTCTTTTAAAATCAATATCTTTTACAATTTCAGTAAATACAGTTGTTACTATGATTTAGAATAGTTATGAGGGAACAATGTAGTCTTGAGCATAGACCAGTAAGTAAATAAGCAATGAAGTACCAATTAACTACTTACACGCATTTAAAACCGCTATAATACTCGTAATTATGTACCTGATGGTAATACACGAGGTTGTCGACATGTGGAAAATTGACTCAGCAGTCGTTTTGCCGACAGTCGTTACGGCCAATGGCTTATCCAAGAACCTCGACCAACATCTTAAGAGGCTCTCGTTGGGCGGTTGGATAAAGGGCCTGGTGCAGAAAGCGGTACTTCTCGACTCGGTGCGTATTGTTAGGAAGTTCCTATCTCTAAGGCCCTGACCACCGGTAGGTTGGACATTGTTCCCGATGCCGGTGGGCTACTATTTTTTATATTTTTAAATGGTTTTTGTTTTTTATAGAAATATTTAAAAATGTAGGTATTTAATAAGTTAGATAAATGAATAAACGGAATAATATACCTAACACAACAAACAAAGTATTTATTATAAACTCTAAGTAATTAACCTGTTTTGTATTGTGTGGATAAGACAATACAAAACATGAAATCCAACTTCAAACCTGGGAAGCAGGTCAAAAGGTTCCTATACGATTATGCAGAAAAATTAAATATACCAACATCAGCGGGAAAGTTCCTGGCCTCTCGCCCAGTTCGGGAGAACTTTCTTTCTTAACGACGTAAACAATTTAAATCTAATGCAATATGCAGACCGTGCCGGCGACTCCGGCACCCGACTTTCACCCCGGCTCACCCCTCTACCTGCCGTCTATAAAAAATTCACCCTAATTCTGGGCCCAGAGTGTTCAGGAAACCTTAGGTATACACACGACTCGAGATATCGCCACTAACTCTATATCTTGGGGATTATTTCGCCTTGTTATTACCACTTTGGTCCATTTACATCTTTCCAATAATATTGTTACTGTTGCGATATTTCCTGGATATTGTAGGGGTCACTAATTATTAAGTGGATAAGTAGTATTGGTTATCCTTATTCAATTATCGAAATATACTTTGTATCATCAATGTCTTCATTAACGGCCGATACCACAGATTAACTCACCAATCCCAATCCAAAATCTCATCAAATCTGTTCAAAAAAAGGTTTTTGGCAGCAATTCAATAGAAGCTGTGTCAAAAACTTACATTAATCCAGAGATTTTGAATTGATATTGACCGTAAATCAGTAGGTACGCTGGTACTGGTCGCTCGATGAAAACTCGAGTATACTAGTAGATAAATCTGACTTATACTGGCACAGCGAGCTTACGCGTACTCCCAAAGCGACTAAATAATAAACCGAAACTAAAGTCCTTAACTCCAAATGATATAATGAAACAGCTCGTGTGTTTGTGACCGCAACTTACATAATACCTGGGTTTCATAACTTTTTGAAAGTCAGCTTAAATATTTTTTTTTTTGCTTTATTATAATTGGATATTGCTTTAACACGCTCAATTAGTCCAGCTCAAAGTGTGCATTATAGAAAAACAAAAAAATTTGTGAATTTATCCGAAAGGTAATGTTGCATCAATAAATAATAACACATAGGTATACTTAAGAAGTTTGTTTACAAATAAGAATTTCAACAAAAGACCAATTCGTGCATTTAACACCATTTTATATTTATAATTTTACTTTCTTAAACTCAGTAGAGATTAATTTATTAAGGCTTCTATTACATCATTACGCGCTATCCCAATATGCCTACTTAGCCCCACCTCATGACGTTATCGGTTTTCTATGGAATTAGCATGCGCAGTTAGGATAAAGACGTCTACGGGTTAGGTCGTACAAGAAAGCACATGTCAAATATTCGCGAATCTTACTATCCCAATATATTACTTAAAATTGATTCATTAGTTACCTTTTTAAAAAGACCTTCGAAATCTCAGTTGTAATATAACACTTCCATAATCACAAAAAGCGGCACGAAAAGTATAAGTGGCAATAAAAGGCACAACGCAGTTTGTATAAATGTGCAAGCAAGGAGAGTGGAATGAGGCAGATCGAGCAACCAACATTGAACTCATGCAAAATGCAGTGGCACACCTTCCCCTCCTATTTGGAGCGCCCCGCGTAACCTCCCCCATTTATAAATGATTCGGAGCTCAATTTCACCCGCACTCACCCGCCGGAATATTGTTTGACTTGTGGACTGACTGGACTCTAGATTTTTACACGTCCACACCGACGTATGATTGTTTTACGAGTATTTACTATTGTTAATCAAGTCTTTTGTTGTACAGAGTTCTGAATAAAATAATATTGTTCAGGTGCTGAAAGGTGTGGAATGGTTTTTGTTCTTTGCAGGCTGCACATAATGCATCTGATCTGTGTCAGGGGTGACTCGTAACTATCCTACAGATCTCCTATACAATGAAGCGTCAATAACTACATAAAATAAATATTCAGTCGGTGATATATCCTCGACTACTTAAACGCCGAGAATTCCTATGTGCACCGATGTAGAAAGTTTCGCACAACATCTGCAAGAATGCATGCTTAGCTTTTTGCAAAGTTGTAAAAATCTGTGATGTCTAAAATTGTACGATAAAAGATATATTCTTCATAAAGATTGTTAAAAATCGTCCTTACCCTTTCACACAGCCTCAAACATTAACACTCTAACATTATAATATACATTTCACTCTAAATCAACATTGCTTCTTTTTAATTACTGTTTTTTTTTTTTTAATTTTTATTATATTCTTTCATTATCGACCCCAGACGGCATTACCAATGTTGTATGTTAAATTATTGGGAATGAATAACACTTTAGGATTCCAAGAGACAGACTTGACCCAGTTTGGAGTCCACCAGTTAAATGTCTCCAAATGAAATTATCATTTGGAGACATTTAATTCATTAGTGTAATGTAGTTTTTAAGGAAACGTGAATATATAAATTTATTTTTTGGTAAATAAATGATTATTCCGTTTATTCATTCAAAAGACATGTGAAATTACATTTTTAAATATTCCATACAAAAAGAAACATTTAACAATATACTAGCTCACCGGCATCGGGAACAGGGTACAAGCTACCGGTGGTCAGGGCCTCAGAGAGAGGAACCTCCTAACAATACGCGCCGTGTCGAGAAGTACCGCTTTCTGTATCAGGCCCTTGATCCAGCTGCCCAACAAGAGCCTCTTTAGATGTTGGTTGAGGCTCTTGGCTATTAAACCATCGGCCGTAACAACTATCAGCACAATGATTGCTAAATCAACATCCTACATGGCGACAAGCTCGTGTGCCAAGTCTTGATATTTAATTTCTTTATTTTTTTCTCAGCTTTCACAAGGTTCTCGTCATGCGGAACCGTGATATCAACAATCATTGTGAGACGCTCTGATCGATCTATCACCGCTATGTCAGGCTTATTGGCAACAATACTCCTGTCGGTGATGATAGATCGATGTGACATGACTATTCTCGAGAACTGGGTCGGGCACATACTTGTAGTATGGTACCTACTTCTGCGTCCACAATGTTGTATTTGAGAGCAAGTTGCTGATGGATAATCCTAGCTACGAGGTTGTGCCTGTTCAAAACTCACTGTTAGCAAGACGAGAACAACCAGATATAATATGCCGGATAGATTCACCGGGACAGTGGCATGCCCGAAAGATGTCAACCGTGACGTCCTTCACACTATATTTTCCAGTGAGCGCGCTAGCAGCCCAACCCAACCAAACTATCGGCCGATGGAAAGTCTGTGGTCTGCAGGGCTCTTAAAGTGCGTAGGAAACTTTTCAGTCGTGAATATTCTCGTTTTACCAAACAACTTATGTTCTGCGGGCTACAAGGAAATGGAAAAAAACTGCCTGTTCGTTCTACCTAGCCTTTTCGCAATCATGTTGTAGTTAGCTTTTTGTCTGATGCAGCTGAATATCAGTATTTAGCACAAAGTGACAGAAACCAGACCTCCGCAAAAAAAAACTACCAGAAATAATAAAATTAACAATCTACTTGTAGATTTTAAATCAGTAGATCATCTATAGGATCTGTGTACTGCATGAAACACAGACTCAACACATTGCAGCCACAGTATATTACTACATACGTTAATACAATTGAACTTAAAAAATACACAATAGATATTATGAATAAAAATTTCGCAATACTGATAGCTAATCAAAACATACACAGAAAGAGAATGTCATCTAACGTCAACCTCTATGATTTTCTAGTAATCCTATCTGCAATGTTAACTAGATCGACATGCGACAGACTGTAACTTGGATGTAAATAAGGCTAGGTTTCATTTCAGGTATTCCCTGTTCGAAACGTCAAATCAAAACCAGTGGTACTGTGATTGCAGCCGCGTTATTAGGTTACAAGTCGGTATATCGAATTGCAAGAATATTGCCTACGAATGATCAAATTGCAGTTTTGCGGCAGAATGCTTGCTAAAGCGACTATTCGTATAAGTGCTTATCTATCTAATCTTTATACATTATAATAAATCTGTAGACTGGCGTGGCTGTAAAACGAAAATAATTTAAAAAAAAAATGTAGCGTGATTTTAAAGGATAACCAATTGGTGGTAAGTCTACACCAGTGCGCTTTCATGTTCATCTTGCGCTTTCAATTTTCAATTTTTCTTGCGTCAAGCGCCTGCAATATTGATTGACATAAGACGCATACAGCTTATCGTCTACACCGGTGCGCCTCGGTTAGTCGACATACAATAGACGGATTAGCGTGCGCTAGGGCATGCGCTTTTGTCAAACTAGTATTAAGGCATGCGCTATTGCATGAGCTATGGCGCTTCACGCATGCTTCAGACGAAGACGCAGGATGAACATGAAAGCGCACTGGTGTAGACATAGCTAATAGAATCCATTTCGATCATTTTTAGAATACGTATATATTATGTCTGTTTTACTGTTTGTCTATTTCACGGTTTGTGTGTGTACGCATCACGTAGAAAGTTCACTCAATGCGGTTCAATTTTATAGACAAATATTGTGCGAATCGCGGAGTAAGTAACATTAGTTTTGGTTTCACCGTAATCGGTGCGCTCAATCAAAACATACTTTTATAAGAATTTTAAGTTATCAAGAAGAAGTTTAGTTAATGCGATACAATATTGGTTTCCGACTTGCACGTGGATGGAGTCACGGGCACAGCTTCTGTTCAATAAAATGAATTCCATATTTACGACTAGAACGATTGTATGAAAATTGATTAATGACTACTTGTTAATCAGTCTTACGCATTTGTAGAATGCGTAAATAATAAGTCATGAGTATTACTAAATGCAGACGGCCCACAGATAATTCAAGTTAGGATTACGACAATCCAAATAACTCTTTGTGACCGTGTTAGAGCGGTTAAGTACTGCATCCGATCCGAATCCGTGAAAATACGTTCCGAAGTAGTCATAGAACTATTTGATTAGTTTACAGACTAGATCCGACTTCCGTCATCCGATTTTTCTCCATCATCCGTGAGTCTCCAATTCGGAATAAATATTGAAGGACCAAAGAAGCCGTAGTTCTGTTTATATGAACGCTTTCGCATTACCTCGGATTCAAATCGGACATATGCCAAAGATGGCCCCTGAATTGCTTGGATTTGGATCAGAGATCGGATTAGTGCGTAAGCAATATCCGAATTCGGTCCGAGATTTTTAGGCTAGTCTATATTTTCACGAATTCGGATCGGATGCAGTGCGAAAAGCAATATCCGAATTTGGTCCGACTTTTTTAAATCCGTATTTTCACGGATCCGGATCGAATGCAGTGCGTAACCGCTCGTAGGATCTATTTGACTGCGTATTATTGCTGTTGTCAAGCGAATCGAGTCCACCCAAGATGATGGCCGACCTAACCAACCTTATTTCCGCACAATTAGGGTTCATCTGTCTATTGTTTTTATGTTTTATGTTTTTTTCCCGTGCGTATTTCAAACATTCTCGATTCTTTCTTGTCCATCTTTTAAAGTTAAATATATCTGCTTACTAATTCTATTGTTTTTATTTATTAAAACCCGGAGTTGTTGAAAAATATGTCCCGAAACTCACCCCATTTTCGTAATTTTTTTCAGAGGTGGCTACGGAAACTTAATACTGAATTATAATTTGTCAAATATAAAAATATTTTCTTTACCTTTTACAAAAAATTGAGTATTTTATCCGTAGCTTTTCTTCAGAGCAATATTATTATTAGTTATTTCTCTGACAGCTAACCATAATAACACTGATTCACTTTCACGGATTGATCGAAAAATGTATCGACAAACTAAAACAGTTTATATACAGCAAATTTGAAAATACGCGCTTAATAAAATACTTTTTTATTAATAAACGTTCCGTTTTCTAAGAATCTGGATGGTTATAATAGTAAAAATAGTAAAATGTACATTTTAGTTAAAAATGTGAGTCATTTCATTAAAGGCTAGGTTCTTTACTTAAAACTTTGATGTTTCTTTGAAGATTCAAAGAGTTATTGTAAAGGCAATTTTTATTTATGCAGAACTTCCACTAAGTATTTAGTCATCACTACATAGTATAAAACAAAGTCGCTTCCCGCTGTCTGTCTGTCCCTATGTATGCTTAGACCTTTAAAACCGCAACGGATTTTGATGCGGTTTTTTTTAATAGATAAAATGATTCAAGAGGAAGGTTTACATGTATAATAGATGTATAATATAGTAGAGAAAAACGTGGAATACGCGATAAACGACATCCACTCGGGCGAAGGCGCTGGCAACTTCTAGTAACTAATAAATACTAGGTAAGTACCAAGGTTTATGTTTAATTCCATTATACCTTTGCTTTTGCGTAACGAATCGGGACAGTTTCCGTTACTAAATTCTCTAGTATATTTCGTCGCCTGGATGTGTATGTGCCGTGTCCCTGCCACGATTAAATCAGCTCACTTCCTGTGGGTATTGCTGGAGCCACTAGAGGCATTGATCGGATTAATTATATCACGGCCGTTCGATGCAGCAGGTTGTGAGTTAGGCTTTATTCAGCACACACTTATCTATAACAATATACGGACATATTTATATCCGTTTTAAATCCAAACTCTGTAGGCAATTACGTAACGTAACATCATTCATGACAGTTGATGTGTCAAAAACAGTATTCATTGCGTGGTAGAGAAGTCGGATTGTTAATAAGTACATACGTTGATATGGAAATTTTTGACCTGTCAAAATCAAAGCCATAGCGATTACGAGTGTGTTGCTCAATTTTAATTGTTTAATGCCGATTTTTAACACTCCTTGTATTGAATTTCTGACAAAAACCTACACGATCGAGATCTTGATTTGACAGATTTTTGGAAATGTCAAAATCAAAGCTTTAGCGATTGCGAGTGTGTTGCTCAATTAGAATTGTTTAATGCCAGTTTTTAACACTCCTTGTATTGAATTTCTGACAAAAACCTACACGATCGAAATCTTGGATTGACAGATTTTGAATTGATTTTTGCAAATTCTTGTACTCAAGACTTAGTACTTCATTACTTACTGGTCTGTGATCAAGATTATATTATTCTCCCGTATCTATCCTAAATCATAGTATAATCATAGTTAAAAGAGTAACCATGGCTTTTTTTGCCAGCTCTTCTCCATAGGAAACGAAAAATTGGAATCTTGCACCTAAATTCGACTTTTCATAAGTGCCTGTAATGTTTTATATGAAACAAAGAAAATATATTCTGATTTTGGTTGAGATCGCACGTCATGACTTCGTCAACGTGGAACGGTGCGGTAACGTGCCACGGTGCGTTGACATAACGTGCAAATTTACGTTACCGTATCGTAACACGTTCCGTATATGCACTACGCATGCGCTCTCAACGCCCGCGAGTTAGTCGCCGTCTATGTGCTCCGATGCTTTAAAACCATACCTTACTGTTTCTCTTATTAAAATTCAGGATCTACATGGTCAATGATAAATCTAACAATGATCCTGACGTTTCACGTTGACGACGTTGTAACTTGGAGATGTGGACAGGCCCTAATATCGGCCGTGATACACACCGATATAAGTATCTATTCGATAGTCTTTTATCATCTCGATATTTTTAGCAAAAAAACAGCCTAACTGTTGAATGCTTGCTTTCCACGCTGCAAGGGTAGATAGACAGCGGTCCACACTTTTCAAATGTCATGTGCGGATCAGAATTTGATTATAACTTGCGTTAACGATGAAGGAAAACATCGTGTAGAAATCTGCACACCTGAGAGGGCTTCAAAAAGTTCTCGATACTGTGTGTAGTCGGCCAACCCACACAAGGTCAGCGTGCTGAACTAAGGCCTAAATCCTTCTTGTTCTGAGAAGAGGCCCGATTCCAGCAGTGGGACAGAAATGAACTGATAAAAGATGATATTTTTTGCAGACCTTTATAGCTCATTTACACTCACGCCTTGCGGCTCGTCTCGCGGTTCGTCTCGTGTCTCGACCACAGCTCGTTCGCTCGTAATCAATTTATGTTCACACTCTCGCGACGCGTTTAGTTGTTATCGAACTATCAACAATGGAGGACGGCGAAGTATTAGCGGCATCAACTTTATCTTTACTGAGCTTTAAAGACCGAACGCGTGTGTAAACACCATGAGCGCTTCCCCCGCGAGCCCCTTTGACTCGTACCCAAAAAACCGCTTCCGACGCGAGCGCGCGAGCTGCGAGGCGAGCCACGAGCGCATCGATTACATATGCGTCTCGTGGTTCGCCTCGCGGCTCGTCTCGCCGCTCGCACGAGAGTGTAAATGAGGTATTACAACTTTCACATGGTGTTCACCTGATGGTTTGCCTAGTCTTGCCCCAACTATGTCAGGGTCAGCTTCTAGTCTAACCAGATGCAGATGAATACCAATATTTCCTCTCCCCCTCGAACCGCCAACTGGTGTATACGTGTGCACAACCCGTGTTTCTTTACATTAATAATTAATTAACTCTAAATTGACCACAGTTAAATCTCACATAAAAATAGGAGTGCATAAATCGGAGGAGCCACTGCGCAAACTAAAATGAGCAGCATCGTCGACCTCTTCGCTTCTCCTAGTACCCTGGTACATTGAAGTACGCGTGGCCACTAATAAGGTACGATTTGTCATTAACCTCCCAACAAACAATTAAGCGTTGGTTGCAGGTCATTTTAAAGCTTAGAGTGCTACTATTAATTTATAATGGATTCAGTTGTCACTAAAGGTGATACAGTTTACTTATGAAATACGTTTAGCTCTTCAGAATGTATTAGAACTGTAAACAACGAAGCAGTATTTTCTTTACAGTTAGTGTAGTAGCAGTAGCTGCTTTTATACATAAGACGTTAAAGCTTGTACCGGCCTGCAGCGCTAAAAGCTGTATATAGATCTTCATTAACTCCCTATAATTCTTAATGCTATAACTCTGCTCTAATGGAGTTGCTTATATATCGTAAGGCTGTATTTCAACTTCAGTAACGTCGTTGGTTCTGCAACGGAGTTAATTAAGAGTGTAATAACACCAAACTCTGCATGCGTTGTATAACTCTAATATACAGCTTACACCTGTTAGACTAAGGGCAATGATAGGTTTAATAGTTAAAGCAGTTTCGTAAGATCCTGATATAAAGGTTTTGGTGTTAGATAAATAAGTTGTAATTCTTATGTGTGTGAGGAGTGTTCATTGAGCATAGTGACTTCCCAAAGTATCTTGGTGTTACCCTGGACAGGTCACTCACATTTCGCAACAATTGTCGTAACATAAAGCGGAAAGTGCACGCACGCAACAATCTCCTGCAACGACTAATTGCTAGCAAGTGGGGTGCTTCGCCTAAAGTTATGCGGACTTCTGGGCTGGCGTTATCCTTTTCTGCGGGCGAATACGCATGTCCTGTATGGAGTCGTTCTGCCCACGCAAAGCTTGTGGATACAGCACTAAATGAAACGTGCCGGATTATCACTGGTTGCCTCAAACCGACCCCGGTACAAATGCTGTATCCACTGGCAGGAATGGCGCCACCAGAAGTTCGTAGAGCAGTAGCTAGCTCTAGCGAAAGAACTAAAATGGAAAGCGATACGCGTCACCCTCTGCACTACAACATCCCCGTTCGGCAAAGACTTAAGAGCCGTAATAGCTTTGCACAGCGTGTCCTCCCACTCAATGGCGAACGTTCACAGGCAAGAGTCCAGCTGTGGCGAGATAAGGCTTCTCTACCCAATCCATTTGTTGCCCCTTCCGAGGATCTCCCACCTGGGTATGAGTTGCCTTGGCTGACCTGGAAGTCTCTAAATAGACTTCGGACTCAGGTTGGTCGAAGCAAGGAAAACCTGCTCAGGTGGAAATTTGCGGGTAACTCAAACCTTGAGTGTAAATGTGGTGCCGTTCCGCAAACTATGGCGCACTTAACATCATGCCCCGCCTGCCCAGTTACCTGTACACCTCAAGAACTAATGGACGCTACGGATAGTGCTAAACTCGTTGCTGAGTTCTGGGCCGACACAGTGTAGATTGTCATCGACACGCTATATTGCTTTCACGGTAACTTGATTAATTTGGCAGATGTCAGTTCATGACATGAAAATAAATTGTAATGGCGCTTGTGTATGACAATTTAATTCAACAAGTATTAAATCAATTTAAAATATTAGTAAAGCGTTACCCAAAAGGTTGTTTTAAAATCAGAAACATAGAAACAATATAGTTATATGTGTTTAACGCCATAATTATATATTACATAAATGATTTTGAAAAAACCCCGACGCGTTTTCAAACTTGCGTCAGATGGTACCAGTTGCCAGAGACGTGCGTATCGATAAAATAATTTCGATAAATTTATATTATCAGAATGAATATTTTGACTATCGTAATAATTATAAACGATAGGCTCAGTTGATTGAATAATTAAAATAAGGCTCATTATAGCCCAGTTGCCTTGCAAAAGGTCGGTCAGTCCTAAATTTTGGATACGTGTTATGGATATGTGTTCTTATAAAAATTACAAATTTTGTACCTTGAGTGACCTCGGCGCGCTCTGCCATCTTGGGTTAAAGAACCCAAAAATGAGTTTTTATTAAATAACTCCTTATAGGTTTTATGCCAAAAATTATTCACATCAATTTTGTAGAAAATTAAATTCTTATTTTTCATTCCCGACTCAAAATCAGAGGTATTTTATAGGTTTAAAGCCCATGTCTGTCTTTTTGTTTGGCTGTCTATTTCTCTCTCTGTCTGTATGTCTGTTTGTGGGCTTTTCATAAAAACACCTAACATAACACATCCAAAATTCAGGACCGACGAACCTTTCGCAAGATAAACCTCTTTTTCGCGACCCGGCTACTGGGCTTATTATTGGTGATAAGTAAATAAACATTTATTTTCACTCATCCCATACCTGCTGGATTCATTATCACATCAGCACGTAATCGTCTGTTGTTGAAGATATATATGCATGCTAATTGACTTAATCCTAATTACTTAAATCACAAGTATTTGAAATGTACATAAAATCACATTACAATAATTTGTCAAATTCTCGCTGAAATTTTACAAATTTTATCGATAGTTGAATCGACTACAGTCACATGTCTAGCAACTCCTATTGACATGTGTCATTTTAATCTTCTTATCGTGAAAACAATATAAGAAGAAGAATTCTTATGTCAACCAAAGGCCACACAATACTTTTAACTACCGGCGTAGTAGTTCATCGGTTGTCATAATAGACTTAAGAGAGGACTGTAGCTTTAAGAAAAAAATCGCCATTTTTTGTCACTTTTTGTCAACATAACCTAAAAATTTATTAATACAATACCACTTTTAAGTAACGAAGTAGCTAAATTTTCCGAATTATTTTACATATTTTTTGTATACAATCACTAAAACTAACTAATACTTGAAAATGAGTGTCTAAAAACTATTTTAGGTTATTAGAATTTATTATTGTTTTCCTTTTTTTTCCACAATTTTTTTTTTTTAAGGCGCATCGAAATTGATATGCGAAACATAATATACAATCACAATAAACTTGCAAGCGCACTAATGACTAATTAGCTTTACACTTCAAGAATACTGTTAATCAAAAATACTTTTCGTGATGAAAATGTTGCAATGTCCGCCAGATAAAATGAAGCACTCATGTTGATAATAATAACTCGACAAATTAAATAATTTGAAGACTTTAAAGCTTTTGCTATTTGTTTTTGACACCGAAAACACGCTACAAATGTGTTATTAGGTATCAAAATACCGATCCAAGTTCTATCTGACACCGATATGGATATTTTATGTAACTCAAGGTATCAACTAACTTCATTATAAAGGTGCAATAAAGTTTCAAGCGGAAACCGACGATCTTGTAACACCTCTCGAACTCACCTACCAAAGGTTATATAGAACCACTCTAAAGGGTTTATACAAACTTTACCTGCAAAATTTTGCGCCAAAATCGAAGATAAAAACGTGTTATTACACTCTATAACTCTCTTGTAAGATCTACGCTAACACTTTAATATCTAAGCATAACCGATATGCAGGTCCACTACATACAGCTTGTCTTAACGCTAAAATGTTAGTTGGGCTGCCCACGCGCACAACAACGCCCCTGAGAAGTGCGAAACCCCGCCTAATCATACGTGTCATTGGAGCGTCAAGGACAACCTACCGTGTGGTGTGGACTAACGCCGTGTGCGTTTACTAATTAGCACATCACACTGCAACAATCCTTATCTCTGCGCACGTCAGCCTGTATAGGGCCTCCTTGCGTTGATATTCTCTTGGTATCTCATCGATTTAACTCAACTAAATTTGCTTGATTTGCTGTCGTACAAACAAATAAAGCCAGCCAACAAAACAACATAAGTACAACCGCTAACAAACTCAAGTATATCTCAACTGTTTTATTATCTCTTAATACTTGTTTGAAATGGATGATATAAGCGGCAAATCGCTTTCTGAATCGAACATTTCCGTTCAACCGGAACTAAACGTTTCCCCTAGCTTTGTATATCAACGCAATAAAAGGCCAAGAGGAAATTACTACAATTCTGACTTTAGCGCTTTCAAAGAGGAAGTTAAAGTATCATCTATAATGTCACCACAACAGGAAGAGCTAAAGAAGATTTACCCGACTCTAATGGAAATTAAAACAACTAACAGCAATATAGAAGCCTCCATGGCCTCTCTCTCGGCACAAAATGAAGAACTAAAGAAAAAGATCGAGCAGCTCGAAATTCAAGCATCGAGAGATAAAAGCTATATCACAATATAGAGGACAAAATAGAAGACCAGCAAAGAGGTAGCCGAAAGGAAAACTTTGAGATCAAAAATGTCCCAAAAGTGGCTTAAGAATCCAAAGAAGACCTAATAAGGATGGCATTATGCTTATCCAACGAAGTTGGCTGTACTATCACAAAATCGAACATAAATGACATATTTCGAGTAAAGAACCAACGATCCAACACAAAAAATGGTCCAATTATAGTTGTATTGGCGTCGACTATTCTTAAAACCGACCTTTTGAAAAAAACCAAATACTTTAATAGAAAACATAACGAGAAATTATGTGCGAAGCATCTGGGATTTAAGACAGAAGGATATACACCAGTTTATATCTCAGAGCAATTGACTACAAAGGGAGCTCGACAACATTTTCTAGCGCGTGACCTGGCAAAATCTAAAGGATATAAGTACTGCTGAACTGCTTACGGGAAAGTACATATTAAGAAGGATGATAATTCTCCTACTATTATTATAAATAGTGAGTCACACGTACATAACCGTTTGCAGCTTAAATGACTAGTTGTTATCTTTCATGCGAGCTATCGCCGTAGTAATAGATTCTTACTTTATTTCACCTATCTGTTAAATTCTCTGCGTTATTTTAAACGCTCAAAATTGATTATTAGCATTAAGTTAAACACTATATTAAATATTACGTTATATTATGTTAACCTATTGCGCACTACCACTCATCATTCATCACTCAAACCGACATTCTATCAAGAAACCGAATGCACAGTTTTCCTAACTACACATACACACACACACTTACAGTCTCATACATACACCTATACGAACACACGACATAACTATATGATTACGTTACCCTGCACTTATAAAACCTTTAATTATGGATAATACTTTACTAACTTTGAATGCCATAGACAACTCTGAAATAGCCCAAGTATCTGACTGTGAAATTGACGATTTTGCTAAACATATACGCCCTAACTCTTCCGACTTTACCCTTGTTTCGCAAAATATTAGATCTATCTACTCTAACTTTGATGATCTTCAATTAAACTTATGTTAGCCAGGAAATAAAACACGTAACGTTTTTCACAATTTGTAACTTTTTATTATTACACCACTGTACACTTGTTACTTCATTCAGAGCTCAAACACTACTGCCTGTTCGAAACACTCCCACCTCACTCGCAGGTGAAGTCGTTACAATGTCAGTCTACCCCACCATTAAATAGTGGGGATACCTCAATCAATCAGTGACTTATAAATAGTAAATTGAACAACTAAAATACATTAACAAAGTAATAAATTCGACTAACAGTAGATATTACAAGAGACTAATTTATCAACCATTAGAAGTATAATAAATTAATTAATTAATCAGTTCATGACTTCATATAGGTACATAAATTGATAGAGTACTTGATGACATCATACAACAAAATAAACAATAATTCCTCTTTAATGTGATATAACCTAACAGCTCGGCCATCCTGTTTTAAGCGAGTCCCATCGCTTTTATTTTTCTTTAACACATTTGCTTACAATTAATTTACAAACATTCAAAACAAACAAAATCATAGTTTGTAATCATAATTACTCATAACTTAATACTATGATACGGTAATCCATTGATATTTCCTGTCTTAGTCACTCATCTGCTCGTTTTCACTAGCGCAATCATTCTCAGATGAGTCTGATTCTAAATCTCTGTTAAAATTCATCCAGGGTTGAATTTTGTCTATAGCAACAATTCCTTCATATTTTCTGCCATGTTTACGAGTCAAAGGTGTGTCTTCGACGAGGAATCTATCATTGGGAAGTATTTTTATTATGCGATATGGGCCCTGATACTTTACAGTAAGTTTCTGCGACTTACCATCATGCGGTACCTGTCTCTCCACCCGTACTAAGTCGCCCTCTTTGTACTGTGTTGGAGCTTTTCTGTGTTTATTGTAATTAGTAGCGTCTCTTACCTGTTGTTTTTTTATCTTCTCTCCTACGTTTTGTCTCAGCTCATCTAATTCTTCCGCCGGAGTCCTATTGAGAGTCTCTTCAATAATTTCGCTTAACTTACCTTCTGTTCTACTGGTTACATTGAACCCAAACAATAGTTCCGATGGGCTCTTTTGAGTCGTTTTATGTTTTGTTGTGTTGATACCAACTTGTATATCGAAAATGTGGTCATCCCATGACTTGTCATCTTCACCATGGCTAGAGGTCGATAATGCATCTAAAATTGTCCTGTTGAACCTTTCCACTTGTCCATTCGCCCTCGGAGTAGCAACGGCATTTTGAACGTGCTTTATGCCATAGGATTTAATAAAGTCCTGAAATGTTTTACTGGTGAAACTCGTGCCCTTATCAGTAATCAGACGTGTAGGAACCCCAAAATAACTTACGTATTGCTTTATCACCCTAACCGAAGTCATTGATTTGGTATTCCTTACCGGATTTATGCTTACATATTTTGTAAATCCGTCCACAATTATCAATAAGTAACAATTTCCTTTCTTGCTCTTAACGAACGGTCCCAGGTGGTCTGCATGAATGGTATGAAATGGTGTGCTGACCTTTTCAATAGGGTGTAATTTGCCTTCTTTTCTACCACCAGGAGTCTTGTGGTGGGCGCACTCTAAACAAGAAGATACATACTTTTTTACGAACCGGCGCATTTTCCTAAACCAGTAATGTTCCTTAATACGATGTAGTGTCTTCTCAAATCCGCCATGACCAACATCATCATGGTTCATTTTAAGGATTTGCCAGCGCACACCTCGTGGTACTAACCATTTCAAGTCTTCCCCAACAACGCGAAAAATCCTATCGTTCTTTAATTTGTAGTTTTTATGCACATCGATAGCTTCTTCGGCAGAGGGATCCAATAGAATTTCTCTGATTTTTTTAACTTCTTCGTCAGCGGATTGTACAGTTGAGATCCAGTTCTGGTCCGTTTGCTGTATTGGTAAGATATCTAGAATATGTTGCTCACTTACCGGATTGTCCACTGGATTCCTGCTGAGTGCGTCTGCGTGCGCCATTCGAGCCCCGGGCCGATATTCTATGGTGCAGTCGTACTCCTGAAGTAAAACCCACCAGCGCGCGATTCGAGGTATGAGGTCTCGTTTGACTAACGTTGACCTGAGCGCATTGCAATCAGTTAGGATTTTAAACGGTTTACCTACGAGATATACTCTGAAGCGATTTAGCGAAGCGATTACCGCCAGGGTTTCGAGTTCATAAGAATGCATCTTACGTTCGTCAATATTCGTTTTACGGCTGAAGTACGATACTGGTTGCAGAACACCATTTGTGTTGCGTTGAAGTAATATCCCTGCCAAGCCATCCTTGCAGGCGCCCGTATGTAACTCTGTCTCGGCTTTCGGGTTATACAAGGCGAGTATCGGGCGACTTATAAGCAACTGTTTTACCTCAGTGAATGCTTTTTCTTGTTCGTTACCCCAAAGCCATCCGGTGTTTTTCTTAAGTAGATCAGTCAATGGTGCGGTAATTACAGCATATCCTTTGATGAATCGTCTGAAAAACCCAGAAAGGCCAAGAAACTGCCGTACGTCGTGCTGATTACTCGGTGTTGGGAAATTAGAGACTGCTTCACTTTTTCTGCTACCCGGCCTGATACCACTAGCGCTAACATCGAAACCAAGGAAATCTATGGAATCTAGAAAAAAGTGGCACTTACTTAATTTTAAAGTTAACCCACCTCTTTTGAGTAACTGCAGCACCTCTTCCAGCCGTTGTAGTCCTTCACCAAAATTCTTGGATGGAATGAGAATATCATCCATATATATAATCGCGTATTTTATTTTAGCTTCCATTAGGATTTTGTTTATTGTGCGTTGGAAAACCGATGGCGCATTGACTAACCCAAAAGGCATGCGATTATATTCATACTGCCCGTCAGGTGTCACGAATGCAGTTTTAGACCGGGATTCTTCGGATATTGGGATTTGATAATAGCCAGAGGCTAAATCTAAAGACGTAAACAAAGCATTACCTGAAAGTAAATCCAGTTGATCTTCCACACGTGGTAAAGGGTAGTGGTCCTTTTTGGTCTTCCTATTCAGCGCCCTGTAATCGACGCACAAACGTTTGTCACCTGTTTTTTTCTGAACCATGACGATTGGGCTTGCATAAGGTGACGATGACTCCCTGATTATATCGCTGTCCAACATCTCTTGAATCATATTTGCAACCACGGATCTTTCGGCATACGACATACGATACGGACGGTAAACCACTGGGTCTGTGTCGTTGAGTTCGATGGTCATCTCAGTAACTGGTGTATAACCCAGGTCATGTAGTCCACTGGAAAAACAATCACTATACTTCGCAAGCAAACCTTGTAGTACCTGGCGCTGCTCTTCATTCAAACAAGGATTACAATTCACTGAGGTCTTCATTTCAGCGTCATCGAACGTTATGCTAAATGAATTCAGCGTATTACTCGATGAGACCGAGTTTCTTTGTAAAGATCGAGTTAACAGAGTACCTTTAGTGATGTGCATAGGAGTTGCTGATAAATTATAGATCAAAACTGCACCTCGTCCACTCTTGATTTCATACTGCCCTGGAAGTAAATAATATTCCTTACCTTCAGGACCTCGTAATGTACCATTTACATAAACATCACTATCCATCAGCACATCCGTGCAAACTTGTATTGCTCGCAGCGTATTGCCAGGAATTTCAGTATCATCAGACACCATTACATTTAATTTATTTGGTGGCATTCTCTGAAACTTGATTTCATCCGGTGTTTTAATAATTAGTATATCAGGCTTTTCTGTGAATGAATGCCCCAACAAGACGGGATATAACAACACATAATCCTCTACTACGTATAAGTCTATTATTTCGCGCAGCCCTTGGACTTCGACGGAGGTCACAGCGACTCCTAACGGACATATCAAATTAGCACCTATGCCTCTGAGTACAGGCAAGTTCGGGCGCGTAGTAATCTGAAGATTTAAAGATTTGGCATCACTCATCCTGATGAGAGAACATTGACTCCCCAGGTCAATGTGACACGAGATCGCCAATTCATTCACTTTGATATCTAACACGTACTTGCTTAAACCGGTGTCCTCAGCAGCTACTTCCGATACCTGTTTTTGGTTCTGATCATTACTTGATGTTTTGTTTTTATCAGCTTCGTTTGTCATCTTCATACTCTTAAGACAGTTAGTGGTTTGATGACCAAACCGGTCACAGTTTGTACATTTTACACGAGGCTTATCACATTTGAAACTCGGGTGACCAATCTCGCTACAATTATAACATTTTATATTAGAATTGATATTCATACCTGGTTTAGAAGAGCCTGGTCGATTCGGATTGCTTCCAAATCGTCGATCGTATGGTTTCCGCGTAGAGTCTTGAATGTCTCTGCTATGGCCACTTTTTACAGTCCTGAAATATTTAAGTACCTGTTCTGGTTCTGCAAACTGAGCTGCCTGAGCGCCAACCTTCACAGCACGATCCTCTACTCCATACAGAAGGCAGTCTACTGCCTGCTTGCCATAAATTTTACATCTGTTTAACAAGTTTACTTTCGCATAATAATAACACTCCAGTGATTCCCCGAATTTTGCTTTCTTAGCTAACATCTCGGTCAAGAGCTCGGCATAATCTTCTCTACATGGGAAAGATTCGATAAGTTTTGTTTTCCATTCCGACCATGTATGCAATATCGAAGTTAGACCCTGATACCATGTCTTTGCTACGCCAGTTAACTTAGGCAGAGAGTAGTGAATGATTTCTTTCTCCTCCCAGCCATAAATTTTGGCACATTCCTCAACTTTAGTCAACCATGTCAACATGGTTTGTTCTTTAGATAAAGGATCAAACTCCGGTATCACATTAGTGTTAAAAGTCATTTTTGGTTTATCCGAGCCCTTAACCTTTTCTAAAATAGCAAGAAACTTATCCATTAACTTGCTTTCCGATTCTTTTCTGCTTGATCTCTTTGTTCTTTTTGGCGATGGTGAGTCGTGTTCAGAATCCGAAGAAGTAGAGTAATGGCGTCTTCTCCTTGGCCGTGATGGCCTTTTAGAAGCCTGCTTTCTGCGTCTTTCCTCCTCTTCATTCCAGTCCTCAAATTCCATCCGCTGATACGTCCCTAAAATGACGCTCTGACTCCCATCCGAAATTGAGTGCGCATGCTCTTGCCTCGAGCGTAGTGAATTTCTTTCTGAGTGGACATCAGTCAAAATTGGATTATGACCCGTTACCTCGGGTTCTCCTTCCGGTGTATATGCCAATCTTTCCCTTTCATAGGTCACATCATCGGTATGCCTCAACCCTTTACCCTGGGTTTCCTTTCCATCGGGTCCCTTACCTTGGGTTCCCTTTCCATTAGGCCCTCGGGCATTTCCATTATGATTATCCATCACAGCGTGATCTGAAACTTCAATTATAAGCTTAATACCTATCACATACTACTATAATTACATTTACGTATAATTACATTTACGTAAAGCTCATTTGGTACTATAAACATAGTTAAGTAGTAGAAAAATAATAAATTATCTGCAATAAAATCTATAATTTTAAAGCCTTATCTCAATCAGTTACATTAAAATCAAAACTTCTAATTTATTAATCAACTTGCTTAATCACGGCTGTATCTGAATTTCAGTTCAATCACCTACCACACATCAATGGACATAAAATATGTATCATGATTATTCATGATACATTTCACGACATGCCTATCAATTGTTTTCTTTTTCTGTTATTTTCATTCATTTAATAAAAGGAGTCCTGGATAATATTATAAAAATAATTTTAAACCATACAGGTATTTGTGCAGTTAGCCCCCTTTTTTTTACTAAAATTACTAATCTGTTTTCCTTTACTAATCCCTATAAGTAATTAAACGTGTTAGACATACACCGATACAATATGCGAAATATAATTATCAACTACCAACAGTTGAATATATTTCTAATTAAATTGAATCTCAAATTTTACAATTCTTGATAATTACAAAAATAAAAGTCGCAAGAATTTCCTACATCCTATTATCAATTTGAACCAACATATCCAAAAGCCGTAAAGCCTTTTTATAAACTTACAGAAATTAAAACATTTTCATGCGTCATTACTAACCAGAAAAAGAAAACAAAGAAAAAAAAACGATTAACTTGGTAACCACATAAAAATAAATGTTATAAATGAAATTATTGTAAAAGTTAGGTAATTAAAACCATTACGTGTGATTAGAATTACAACCACACCTTACCAGAAATAGTTTTTTATTATTGTATAATCAAATTCCAGAATAAAAGATGAACACAGTTATTTACTTTAAAACAGATAAAAATATTCAATTACGTTACTTACGTTTTATCCGAGCCGTGAGCGTATCAAGAAAATGTGGAATTTTCTTGGATATCCCGCTTCTGACTTGTTAGCCAGGAAATAAAACACGTAACGTTTTTCACAATTTGTAACTTTTTATTATTACACCACTGTACACTTGTTACTTCATTCAGAGCTCAAACACTACTGCCTGTTCGAAACACTCCCACCTCACTCGCAGGTGAAGTCGTTACAATGTCAGTCTACCCCACCATTAAATAGTGGGGATACCTCAATCAATCAGTGACTTATAAATAGTAAATTGAACAACTAAAATACATTAACAAAGTAATAAATTCGACTAACAGTAGATATTACAAGAGACTAATTTATCAACCATTAGAAGTATAATAAATTAATTAATTAATCAGTTCATGACTTCATATAGGTACATAAATTGATAGAGTACTTGATGACATCATACAACAAAATAAACAATAATTCCTCTTTAATGTGATATAACCTAACACTTATTAAATCTTAAAACTGATATTGATCTGTTAATTCTAACCGAATGTAGGCTGAATTCAATTAAACCGATACCTCAAACAGTACACTATAACTCTTTCCAAACTACAAATCATCTTAATAAAGCTGACGGAGTGGTCGCCTATATTAAAAATACACATAAAAATAAAACAAGAGCAATAAATCTATTTAACGCGTCTTGTTTAGACATTCATATCACGCTTGACCTAATAGTTATTGCGATTTATCGCTCCCCCTCAACTGCGAACGCGGATCAATTTATTCACTCCTTAAACAATCACTTAACTACCATTTCACCAATTAAAAGCATAATAATCACCGGTGATATAAATATAAATCTGATATACCTACAATCCAAATGAACAATCACACGAACGCACAAATAAACTTAATTATCTTAATTAATGTTAGCAATGCATGGGCTTCTCCCTGGTCACTTGCTTCTCACAAGAGACGAAAATTGTCTAGACCATTTCATATTAAAACTGCAACCTGACAGTAAAACTGCAACCATTGCAATCATACACACAACCATAACTGATCACTTTATGACTTTCTTAAAAATCACAAACCACACAAACGTAGTAAGATGTTCAAAAATAAAAATGTTTTTTAATTTGAAGAAAGGTCTTGAATGCCTTAAAGCTAGTAACTTGGCAGACCTACTAAAGCTAAATAACCCTAACACGCTTACTAATAATCTAATCGAAATGCTGCAAAATTGCGTCACACTTAGTACTATTACTCTGAATATACCTTTGAAAAATAGAATCTTAAAACCATGGATGACTATTGGCTTGCTGCGTTGTATTTCTAATCGAAATCACATGCAAAAGAGACTGAGACTTGACCCATATAACGAGATACTAAGAATCACCTACAAAAGGTATCGAAATCATTGTAACTGCATTATTAAAAACCAGAAACGAAAACATGACAGAGAACAACTTTCTAAAGCACACAAAAATCCCAAAAAGACGTGGGAGGTCATTAACAGCATCACACAGTGAAAACCTAAAAAAATCAAATAACTTAGAACTGCTAGAGGTATCCACTACCCCACAGAGATCTGTTGATGAGGTTAATGATTACTTCTCTAGCATAGGCAAACTTCTTGCAGAGAGTATTACAAGTTCTCAGCCCTCAGCAGTAAATAATACCCGTCCTGACCCGTCCTCGACAGACTGCCGTATGACCTCATCTTTTGTTCTGCTCGACACTGACCCCGGTGAGGTTCGAGCCACCTTAATGAGTTTGAAAGCAGATAGTGCTCCAGGTTGGGACAAAATACCAGTAAATTTTCTAAAAGCAGCACACGAACAAATTGTACCAATCATAACCCATTTAACCTATGCTTCGAGCAGGGTCTATTCCCGGATGCGTTGAAAGTAGCCCTAATAACACCTGTGTACAAGTCTGGTGACGTGACTGACCCCTCAAACTACAGGCCAATTTCAGTCTTACCGGCCATTTCAAAAATCCTTTAATGACTTATAAACTCCCGCCTAATTAAATACCTCACTAAATATGAAATACTGTCACCATCTCAGTTCGGGTTTAGGCAGGGTAAGTCTACTGAGGATGCAGTTCTGTCACTAACGTCTGCTCTGGTAGATAAAGTGGATAGCGGTAGCAAATGTCTAGCTGTTTTTCTTGACCTTAAAAAGGCATTTGACACAGTGTCTGTCCCCATACTTTTACATAGGCTCGAAAGCATCGGCATAAGGGAGCCTCCTCTTGAACTATTTAAATCTTATCTGTACAATCGCAAGCAAACAGTTAAAATTGGGAATTACACTAGTTCTGAGGCAACTGTCACTTTCGGAGTCGGTCAGGGCAGTGTCCTTGGACCGACCTTGTTCCTTATTTACATTAATAATCTATGTAACATGAAAATAGATGGTGGGCTCATATTCTCATACGCTGACGATACCGCCATTGTTTTTGCTGCTAAGACTTGGTCTGATCTTAAAAAGTCGACCGAGTGCCATCAGACCTCCGCAATCCAGTTAGATGGTAAGGTATGGTAAGGTAATTACAGTCGAAGTTCACTTACAGGTAAGTTCGTTTGACTATTTACCTAATTATCAAGCATATTAGGTATCTAAATGCAAAATAATATTTAAAAGTGCATCCAACCTGCAGTTACCTTTTGTAGAGCAACGTTCCAAGTATTGGTAAACATTCGATTACAAAAGGTTATTTTGTTATTATAATTGTTTGCTGCACCGAACGACGTCAAATGTCCGGCTGAAAACCAGCGCTGGGGCTCTGTCTTGCATAGGGTCGCAGCATAATGCTGAGCGATAACCGTTTTGCGTGGATGTGACGCATGTTTCCCTCAACCTTCTTATTTTTTGGTTTGTGTGTTTTATTTTCTTTTTGCGTTATGTTTACCGCAAATAAACGTATTTTCTTTCTTTCTTTCTATTTATTATTATCAGATGTTGCCGTGTCACGTAACGTTGCCCAACAGTCAACATATTGTGATGACTAACGTTTGTTGCAGATGTTGCTCAACATTATCTCAACACAGCAACATGAAATAATATAATAACATTCAATTACACATGTTTCGAAAAGTTTTGTTTTGTTAGGGTCTGTCCACATCTCCACGTCACGACGTTGTCAACGTGGAACGGTGCGGTAACGCGGCACGGTGCTTTGACGGTAACGGTAACGTGCAAATTTACGTTACCGTGTCGTAAAAATGCACGTCAGGATCATTGTTAGATTTAACGTTGACCATGTAGATCCTGAATTTTGAGAAACAGTAAGGTATGGTTTTAAAGTATTAGAGCACATAGACGGCGACTAACTCGCGGGCGTGAAAGGCGTGGGCGGAGCGCATATACGTGTGAGCTTGCGGCTAGAGGCGGAACGTGTTACGATACGGTAACGTAAAGGAGAATTATCATCAAGTATGAAAAAAAAACCCAGAGCGAACAGACACAAGATGTAGCTCAGAATTTTAGTGATATTTAGTGATATCTTTCTGTAAATATTTTTGTTATAAGATTCGATGGCTAAATGTGTGATATTGTGCTATTTGTTTTTCATCATGAATGTTTTTTTTTTTAATATCTTCGGATTGGATATACCCAACGATATAATTACGTACATAAATACATACAGTATGTTAATTAACGAAGGGCATTCCCGTTAATGCGAACAGTATAGCGTACAACAAGATAAAAAAACTGAAAAGTACGCGAAAACAAAAACTGCTATTCCCTACACATAATACATTACATATTATGTTCGCTTAACTCGTCAAAATGTAGGGAACAGCAGATTTTTTTTTCGAGTATTTTTATTTTTTTTGCCCTTAGGACGCGAAACGAAGGGCGGTCCCGTTAACCCGCAATAGTATATTGCGGGTTAACTGGACCGCCTTCTGTTAATTAACATATCTACTGTAGGTATGTATGTATGTAATTATATCGTCGGGTATACCCAATTCGAAGATATATTAAAGAAAAAAAATATTCCTGATGAAAAACAAATAGCACAATATCACACATTTAGCCGTCGAATCTTGTAGCGAAATATTTACAGAATGATATCACTAAATATCACTAAAATTCTGAGCTACATTCTGTGTCTGTTCGCTCTGGGTTTTTTTTGAGCATTCTCCTTTGCACGTTATGTCAACGCACCGTTGCGCGTTACCGCACCGTCCCACGTTGACGACGTCGTGACGTGGAGATGTGGACAGGCCCTTACTCGCTGTATGGATGCAATGAGCAACATTCAACAAATAGCAACAAGTGCAAAAGCTAAAAAGTAGTAGTAGAAAGTTATTTAAGGTGTTACCATTTTTTTTATAGTGGGAAAATCCTCATTTATACCCTTCGACTGGGGGCTAAAAACCGACGGTGTTCTCCTACTCCTGCTCCTGACCCTTGGCTGGGGTCGCGGGATTCGCAGCTGCATGCACCAAAACCCCGGCAGAATGTGTTACCCTGACCAATGACAATGAGCGTTCGGTGACTCCTTTTTTTGTACTCCGCTGATGACATGAGTCCAGAATTCCCGTGAATTTTTCCTGCAAATAATTATGAATTAAAAATTTAAAAATCGGTTATTTTGCAAAAATAATCCGCTAATGTATTCATTATTAAACTGTCTATCCATTTGTGTAAGCTGAAATGAAAAATTATTTCAACTTAGGAAGTAGACACATACAAACAATAATTTAATTCGTTATTTTATGAGCAACTAGCTTTCGCCCGCAGCTTCGCTTGCGTGAAATTTCGAACCCGTGAAGTGCCGATTTCCATACAACCTTTCATCCCCTATTTAACTCATTTCGAAAAATCCCTTCTTAGTGGATGCCTACGTTACAAAAGGAACCTACTGTCAAAATTTCAAGTTTCTAACCCCAGCTGTTTAGGCTGTGCGTTGATAGATCAGTCAGTCAGCTTCTCCTTTTATATGTATAGATTCAACCGCAAAGAATTGGAGATACCTAGATGATGCGTTTTTACTTATTTTTATTGCTTTTAAATGACGAGCTTATGGCTATTGAAAGCGGCAAAAAAGGTCATTTTGCTCAGTGCAACGCCTTAATGATATCATGTTGCAAAACGTTACTCAACAAAAAGTAACTGCGGTGTGGATGCACATGCGTAATAGTTCCCTTCGTCGAGCAAAGTCTCTGTTCGCAGCGTATTCGAATGGCACTAATTAATTCAGCACTAAAGCCGACTCCAGTACCTATAATAAAAAAAACTGCTTGAAAAGCATACAGCTATATTTGTGCATTGAAACGTCTAAAAATGTTTGCAGATTACTATCGGGAAATATGAAACAAATAAAACACAAACGTCCGAGGAATTCACTGTGATCGCTTCGACAATTATAAGCAACGCTAATTGCTCGTTACATTCCAAATCATTCTATGTCAGAAACATTTCAGGGAATTTCTATTTCCCCAATCAAAGGGAGTAATTTGTACTGATCTGTAGTCATGTTGCTCATAGGTATGTAGGGCCAATTATTAAGTTTACGCCAATTATGTTGCCAAATTATCATTGAAAGGCCGTTCTCACTCATTGAAATAGTTTCAACGTGTACCTATCGCTTGCTTTTGTCCATTTACGGGGAATTAATCTGCTATTAACGAGAGCGTCAAAGCGTAATATAGGTAGTTCGTGTATTGAAATTCAACGTTGCCTACACTGAAAATAAGCAACATAGACAGCGGTGTTTGGATTTAATTAAAACGGCACCTTTGAGAATTAATTAGCGTAAAGTGTGATTTTAGGTAACATCTCTGTTATACTATTATTTCGTTTTCGGTTTAACGTAGAAGTAGGCATACATTTTAAAAGTAAGCTCGATTTTGGATATTAATAATTTAGTCTTCGTAAATAATTTCAAATAGCCATAATACCGACGTAAAGTCTATGGGCTATTAGCCACCAGATTGAATGATAATAATTTGGTTTTTGGAACAATCCCACCTAAATCGTAAAGCTGGGTACTGACCGGTGTTACGGGGCGTAATGTAAAGTGCTACAAAGCGAGCGTTCGTGCAGCCAGTACGGGAAAACAAGGCGCTCGTAACGAGCAACGAGTGGCTCGTTGCTCGCTGCGAGTGCTCCACCCCGGTGTCGGTTTTTTGGCGAATCCTTTGAGTGTTACGCACTTCAGTCAGTACATCGCAGCGAGATGTCACGAACGCATTGTTATTAACGACAAACCACCAGATACGTTTCTTTTTTTAAACAAGTTTGATATCCAATAACGTTTCTTTTTTTTTCTTCTTAATTTGAATTTTACAATAATTGAGTAAAATTAAAGATCCCAACACAACTTTGTCATCCGACATCTTGATTACGAGTGGCAACGAATCTGGAGCACGGGCGAGCAAAGAGTTCGAAACGAGTATGTTACACGGAGTTTAGAACACGGCGTAACGTAACATACTCGCTGCAATAGGTACATTACGGCCCATAACATCGGTCAGTACCCACCTTAAAGCCATGTACGCACGAACGAACACGAACATAGAACACGAATTACTATATGAACTTGTTCGCCGAACAGACTGTTTGGGAATGATACGCACATGCAAAACAACGTGTTGTTCAATGTTCGTGTTCGTTCGTCCGTACCTACACGGCTTAAGATGAGGTAATCATAAAATCAATGTCGTTAAGGTCAAAGTAAAGAACGGTAGGTAGATTACGACTAAAATTTTAATACGTGCAATAGTGAGTATTGACGTGGCCTATGTCCAACAGTGGACGTGTTTCGGCTGAATGATAATAGTTCTAAAACGGTAACTTAGGGCACGCCCTAACAGGAACAGATCGATTTTTTTATTTCTGATTGGCCCCCCGAAGGGGACAGATCAGGGGGACAGATCGGAATATTCCGTGAGTAGTACTAGCAACATGTCCGGTTTTTATTAAAGTAGTGTAGCAACCAATTTTATTCATTGTATCCTCAGTCCATGCCACAAACAGCCCAGAAGTCAGCAACTCAGTACATCTGTCATTTTAACTTTAAAAAATACTACTATATGACTATAAATAAACTGTTCAACGTTGAATAATATTCCATCCTTTAAATACAAGTGTAATAATTGAAAATAACGAGAAACGATATTTCTAAAATAACGGCTTACTATTTCTGTTATAAAATAACTTGAATTAATTCCGTAGTTCAATATTGAATTATTATTTTCATCCATTTCTATCTGAGTGGCGTCGACGTCAACACTCAGAGCTCAAAAGGATTAATGCAACCTGAAATACATTTAGTCTATTTCAATTCCCAAAATAGTCCGACTCGAATACAAAATTGGTTTTAGATTCAAGGAAGTAAGTAGTACACAAAAAACTGTAATTTTAAGTTAAATAATAGTTAAATTATATTCGAAAAAAAAAGTGGATGGCCAATTGTCAAGCACAACTCGTTAGAAGAACATTTTATATGTAAAATGTTCTTCAAAAATAACGCTTATTAACAAACTCGCACGTCAGATTGCCATTCAATCACACCTCAACGACTTGTGCCGAAATGTATTCAATTTTCACATTTAGACATGTTAAGTCAGGAAATGGACAAGGAAATTAGAATTCTGATTCATTACATTGCACCCGTATATCATTGTGTATTAGATATTTAGTACCTGAAGTGGAAGCACACAACATGCAAGATGACTTTGACGATCACAGATCGCTGAAATAAAGACGCGTCATTTGCCCGATGCGGCAAAAACGGGAAAGGGACCGATGTCCAAGTGTCCAAAGAAAGATAGCTAAACACTATATTATACTACATTTATTATATTTAACCTTAACTGCTATAGAAGGCATATTTTTCTATTTGTTACTCTTAAGTGATTTTATTTCTTACATTAACCTGCATGAGAATACTGATTCTCATTCTATTTCTCACACTACTGTAATCATGGACTACTAATTTGAAAAGAGTAGGTATTCACAGAGTTTCTTGACGGTTCTTCTCCATGAAACCTACTTTTTGGAACCGTGCACCTAGTTTTGACGTTTTAAAAGTGCCAGAAATACCTAGGTAACAAATTATGGCTAAATTATGTCTGATTAATATTACAAAGTTTTATATAAAAAGCAGAAATAATTTCTATAATAATTGCCAGTCCCCAGAGTTGCACTTCTCGTCCAAAACTTTGATTGAAACTAGGATGAAGCGTCGAATAATTTTTGATTAAACTTTGCCGCATTGCTTTCCTTGAAATTAACTGCGCTTCGACTTGTTTACGACTTCTCGAATATATTAATTTGTAACTCTTGCACTACTTTATTTCTTCATTAATATTAGGTATCTGATTTATAAAAGTACAAGATATAATTTTCCGGATCTGTAAACCAAAAACTTAATCTAATTTTATTAGTAACTTACAGTGCCCGCGACTCCGTCCGCGTGGAAATCGGAAAACAACACTGTGTCGCAACAACTAAATAATGTACATGTACTCAATTTATTGGAATAATAGACAAAAGTGGCCCACCAGAGCACTAATATCTTTTGAACCATTTCTTCAAGTAGAGTTCCAGCTCATCTTGATTGACCGTTAAGATTCATAAAACCTATTATTGCCATACATTTCCTGGCTGAAATGAACTATAATTGTATATTGATATTTATTGTGAATTAATATGTTACACGTTGTTTACACATTTATAGCTACCGATTGACTGTTACAATTTCATTTCACTATACATAATTATAGTTATAGATATAAAATAAACCGTTATCATTTATTAAACAAACCATGGCGTTGACAGGCTTTTTATAATACTGCCAACAATAACCAAAAAAAAAAAAACAAAAAACATTGCAAAAAAATTTCATACAAAAAGGTACTTAATTTGAAAACTGAGATTCGAACGCAGAACGTGTAGCGCCACCGATTTCTCAATACAGAATTCTGCTACGCTGATTTCTGACATATTCTCTGAAATTAAATCATATTCTTAGGAAATATCTGCTCAGTCCTCATTGTAAGTAGCGTAATAATAAATATCTCACGTATTAAGCTAATCGTGGATGATACCTATCCGACGTATTAAGCTTATACGTCGCAGTATGTGGAATATGTGGAAATAATGTTCAGCTGCTCAGCTCCTATGAGCAATAGCAAGATGGTATATAACAGCAAAAGCGCAGCTCTTTATGCAACACATCAGTGTAGGTCGCATAAAAATCCATCATCGGAATTTTACGTAATTAATTATACATCGCAGTATGTGGAAATAATGTTCCACTGCTTGGCTCCGACAACAACAGCGTAATGGTATATGTACCAGTAAATTTTCTCGCTATTTACGCAACACATCAGAGAAAGTCCCATCAAAATCCATCCACGGGATTTTATGTGATGCTCGGACAGACAGACAAACAGACTGAAAATAATTCCATTTTTTTTTATGTATCTTTAGTATAGTAACCCCCATCGAAATTTTGGAAAAATATTTAATGTACAGACAAAGGTGCACTTTGAGTTTTATTAATCTAAATAATATTATATTCTGTGAAGACATCACGCAACCTTTAACATTATCTATTAACTTAACAAAATAAAACATGCATTCTAAATTAACAATCACTGTGCCCTAAGCCTCAATAAACATCTATTGTATCCATTCATACTTGCTACTCTTACCTGCAGTCACTATGTTCGGTACTATAATAATTAGATGAACACTTTTACGCGGCTACTCTACTTTACAAATATTACAAGTACGCTTATCGGCTTAATTTGTTTCCAAATAATAAATAATAATAAATTTTCTTTCTAGACAATAATAAATTTTCTTTTCAAGCGGTCTGTAAATCTTTAAAATAACTCTTTATCCGTATTATTCATAATATGCACTTTTGAAGTTTTTGAACATGACCGTCTCCTATGAAATGTTTTTCATTAGTAATAGCGCTGTGCCAGTTAGTATAATTAATTTGATCATTCACATAAAAAGGTTCTTTTTTGCGGATGGATGTCCAGCATGATCTGTCATGTTTAGTTAATTCTCATATACAACGTGTTACATAATTCCCCTTAAAAAAGAAAATGTAAATGATAAAGGATATTTATTTCTGTAAATAAATCTGTTACAGACACTTTTACAAGTCAATGTAAGTTTTTTTAAGACTAGATGGCAACGCACTGGCGCACGACGGCTGGCCGGCAGTGCGTTGAGATCATGCGGTTTCATGTAAAAATCGATGTGCGGCCAACCGCAAGCGGCACGCCGTATTGCGGCTGGCCGCTAGTGCGTTTTAAGACTTACTCCTAAACCTGCCCATATCTACCGTCATAATAATTATTCCTACTTAACCTGCGACTGAATTGCGTATCACATTCGTAATTTCAATACCTTTCAATTTGACAATACAGCAATATCATTGCGGGTAACAATCCGACTTTTCCACTACTATGTAGGTACAGCCGTGGACTCGAAATGTTTATCAGATTTCAAATTCAATTCCATCTCACACTGTGCACAATAAGGTTGAATATGTCATATCAACTTACCAGTGGCGAAGGCTCCATACAACTCAATTCCTATCGGATTCCCTTTCGAAACGAGTAGTTACTGGAATTCACGCATCACACTTGAGCAAGGTAAGCATTTTTTGGTCCGGCTTCCCTTTTAAGAAAATTCAGCCTACGCCACTGCAACTTACATATATTAGTTTTTAAAATAGTAAAGCGTCGATTCTAGCAAAAAGATTATTATTAACCACTTTTTGATGTTATGAACTCTTTTAGGGTTCCGTACCCAAAGGGTAAACAGGACCCTATTACTAAGTCTCCGCTGTCCGTCCGTTTATCTATCACCAGGCTGTATCTCATGAACCGTGGTAGTTAGACAGTTGAAATTTTCACAGAAGATGTATTTCTGTTGCCGCTATAACAACAAATACAAAAAAATAGAATAAAATAAATATTTAAGGGGACTCCCATACAACAAACGTGATTTTTTTGCCGTTTTTATAGATGTGTTTAATGGTACGGAACCCTTCGTGCGCGAGTCCGAATTTGGCCGGTTTTTTAGGTATACGTGTCTAGTCAAAAGTTGTATACCTAGAGCGAACTTGGTTGAATTTACTAAATAGGTTGATTTCTTTTTCTATGCTACCTAGTTTATAGCCTTTTTAAATTTTACTTTTTTATGACAATTAAGAAAAAAATATCCTTGCCCTATCAATTCTTTGCGAGTGACCGAGCGACCTTATGAAAAATTAATGTGCAAGTAATTAAAGACCTTAGGGTGGTAAACATTTTAAGTCCGCGACTGTACATAGTTGTGGAAAAGTCGGATTGTTAATACATACGTTACTATGGAAATTATTGACCTGTCAAAACCAAAGCCATAGCGATTACGACTGTTTTGCCCAATTAGGATACTGCTCTCCGAAACACAAGCGTGTCGGTGTATAAAGAATGACCATCCAAAAATGATGTTTCTATATATCTACGGATAGCCGTTTATTTAATTTAAATATCTATATCTTTCAGAGCCAGATCCGACGTCCGAGGCAGGGTCGAGACAATTATGCATATTATTAAACTACTTAGTTCAGGCTATTCCAAGCCACGTCACCGACAGTGACCATGTTTACAGAAATAGATTGTCTTAGCCCTAACAAATTATACCAAAGGAATTTCTCTCGCTTGTGTTCCCGCAATAATTAGTCACAATCAGTTGATGACAGAATTAGGTTCTGTGGAGGCCAGCCTATTCTCATCAACCGGCATTAACTTTTGTACAGATAGAGAGTCCGATTTATAAAAGCTCGTCAGCAACTACTAAACTAATGAGCATGCGCCTACGTTAAATAAAATCAGCTAGCACGGAATACAATGCCTGAATAAATTGTTATTGGCGCGAACATTATTTACAATGAAGCAGTGTTGATACATTTGTAAATTAATTAACGAACTGAAATATATTTCAATATTCTGCCGTACAATGGACCGATCTGAGTGTAAGAATCCATTAGCCCGTGGAACTGCAACAGGAAATTAAACTCCTGTACTTGTTTGTGCTCTACTAAAAGTTTATTATAGATATTATTAAGAAAATACTCTCTTCATCAAACACTGTTTTTGAAAATATAGGAATGTATTGTTTTATGTGAACTTATATTAAATGAAATAAGTAGATAATGTTGGTATTGATTTTTCATTGTTTTGCTGATAACATCACGCTTGGACGTAATGTCGTGCTTCACGTTTTGCACGTAATGTCAACGCACCGTGCCGCGTTACCGCACCATTCCACGTTGACGACGTCGTGACGTAGAGATGTGGACAGGCCCTTAGTTAAAATTTCCTTACGATGCGGTGGTTGAGCGATTGGCTTTTTACGCTACGGATCACGGGGTCGATTCCTGCACGGAACAATTATCTACACTACAGATAACGTCATATTGTTTGGGGTTTGAGAATTTGTACATCTGCAAACGCAAAGAAGAAATCTTAGCGACGTTTCTCTACAAAATATTACCATATAAGCATTTTTAAAAACAAAACATTCTCAACATAGCTATTTTACGGTTTTTGATGATGTATTTACGTTTTTTTGATACCAGGCTCCTTGCAGCTACAATTTACGGACTGACCGAGCTGTCAGGACTCATCTTTGAGTCTAAAAACAGCCAATAAAAACAATAACAGATTGAGTTTTTGAAACTTGTCCGTACAAAGCACGGAGACCTACCTATTTCTGTTCGTACATCTCTCTCATAACCGCATTTCAACAAACGTTCGGAAACTTTCTGCTAATTGCTGCAGTGTAAAGTATCGATGCAATTTGAACTGTAACTAAAACTAGAAACATCCATAATAATATTTTTTATAATTTGCATTGGGGTGAATACCAAAGTTAGCACGGGGATCGTTTGGCAACAGGGCAATATCCACATAATTGGTACAACACGACGCGACGGGCCCAAATTAGTTGGTGAAATATGCAAAACATTATTAAAGGTCTGCTTTATTTGCCTACCATTATTGCTATTCTTAATTATTTATAATGGTTTAGAAGGGGACGTTGTTAAGGGGAATGATGGCTGGCTATTACATTTTTTTATTTCTTTATCTATTAGGTACGGAGAGTAACGTTCTTCGATAACATTGTCGCATTTATATTTATTTTATAACAAAAGTTTTGAGGTATGTACGGAGTTCATACTAGATTTAGCCACGATGATATACCTTCCGTGTTTAGAGGGCCCACATTTTAATTTTAGAAGCTTTCAAATGCATGATATTATGTGTAGTTTCTCTGGTAAACACAAACGACAAATTGATCTCCCATATCTTACGTGTTCAGCGAGCCTAATGGGGGATTTACACGGGTCGATTTTAACCATGCGGCAAGTCACCAGTCGCATCGCTTGTAACAGTCGAATGGCCACCCCATTTACAACGGTCGACAAAAATCCCAAGCGACTTGTTCATTTCTAGCTGTGTTGTTCATAGCGCAAAACACAGTTCATGCGGCGGGCGATCGCCTGCAACTGACCATTTACACGGTCGATTTTAGTCACCCGCCGCATGCGGCTTGTCGGCGCACGGCAAAAGTTGGATGGAAACCAACTTTGGGGCTTGCGATTTTAGTCACTTGCGGCCTAGTCGAATTGTCATTTAGACGGTCGACTTTCACCATGCGGCCTAGCCGTGCGGTGAAAATCGACCCGTGTAAATCCCCTATTACATGCGCAGGTTGACATAATTTTGCCGTCGCATTACCTTTATCGCGCTGCGCATGTAAGAGCGGCATGCGGCAAGACTACAGGAAGCTTACAAGCGCGTGCTTCATCTCTTCGGTTGTTGTACTTGCTAGTGCAGATTGGCATTTTAATTGCGCAACACACTCGTAATCGCTATGGTTGTAATTTTGACAGGTCAATTTCCATAGCAACGTATGTAACAACAACCCGACTCTCTACAACTATGTACCACGCAATGAATATTGATTTTGACACATCAACTGTCATGAATCATGTTGGTTACGTAAAGCGGGCTACTCACACACCTGGTGCAGGGGCAATCTAGGGCGCACGGCAGTCGCGGCAATATAGGAATTGTCTCTACACACATGCCTGCCGTTCAGTGTTCGGGTATAAGTTAAGCTAAATACACGCGTTGAGAATGGCACCAGTATTATCGAAAAATCAAAAGGTCGGTATAGTCCTGGCTCTTTTAGTAGTGATGGAGCAAAAAAAAAAAAAAGGAAATGGAGATACCGGGTGAAAAAGTGGCTACAGAAAAGAAGTGAGTTGAGTTACATGAATATTATGAAAGAATTGGAAGTAGATGACCTTAAAAACTTTTTCTTTTTCGAATGGATATTGCTTCTTTTGAAAAGCTCCTTGCAATGGTGAGACCATTTATAGAAAAAAAAAGATACATTAATGCGGAATGCCATAAGTGCTAAAGAACGATTAATTGCTACACTGCGATTTTTGGTTATGAATTGCCCCGATTGCGCTACACACGCGGCAACGTAGCAGGGCGGCAGGGACGATCGAGGGACCAAGGATGGTCTGGCGCCCCTGTTGGGCAGTGGCAGGGCTGTCGCAGGGCCAATCTAGGAAATTGCTCCTGCTTGCCTATACACATCATTACACAATTGCCCTGCAGAATATGACATACCTACTCAGAGTTCTTTATGATGATTTATTTTCATCAAACGTTAACATTATTATCATTAGCGAGAACGCGTATTTGCGCTACGATACTATTCTGCAGTTCTTTCGAGATTATACAAGCTTTGATTATTCATGTAAAAATCAAAGTATACAAGTTTTGTCGGAAAGGGGGTACTAATCTGCAGGCCACTTAAAGTATCACCGATGACGACTGTGATGTTTAACAATGATTTTTGTCTTAGTTTTTTCAGAAATTCTTTATCCCTTCTTTAGTTGCGAATTCAGAAAATGGTGCTTCTAATTCGTGACCCCAAATATGACCTAAAAGGTAAACACAGCTGATCATAACTGGGGAAAGAAAGATTTTAGCGGTTTTTTTAGATCTTTGATCACCTATTTCTCTTAAACTATTGACCTTTGGAAAATGTTGTAGAACAAAACTCATTCATTATCATGGGTACTAAAACACCCTTTCGGATTAGTACCCCCTTTCCGACTAACATTGTATTAATAAAGACCCAAGATACCTACTTAGCTCCTTTGTAATGTATTATATTCGTGGAAACAGCCAAAGGATTCAATTTAGCCCCTCTCAGTCAGTTCTCAAAGCCTATTTACATAATTATGCACTGTCAAACAGATTATGGTATGCTGCAGATTATGGTATGTGCACTTGAAATTATTGCCAACTAATTAAGGATGTCTAAACGTTTAGAAGGAGCTTGGGCTCGTGGCTGGTAATGTGTGGAACTAGCCCTAACCTCCTATAGTGATATGATAATGATAAATGGAATTTTCTAGTCTCTATGAAGAACATATACGAATGTTCTTTTTTCGAATTTCTTAATAGTCTATTCATAGATATTATCACCCCAAAATGTAGGTGCCTAGTCAGAATGCGACTACATTGCAGAAAAACTTGTACTATAAACGTTAAAGGGTTAGCGAAACAAGATAAAATATTTAAAAATATTCTTCGTTGCCGAATGAGGAAGGGAATGTTAGCGACACAGTTTAAATATCGTGATATGAGTTACACACTTATTTCATATTTGGTATTCTGAATGAAGAAGAGAAACATATACTACTTAATAACGTAACAATAAGCCAAGTACGTATTCTGTCTCGTTTCGCCGTTATGTTTAAGTCCCACGTAATAGGGGGCGAGCCTATTACCATCAACCGGACAAGAACCCAGACTTCGGGCTGCTGCTGAGAAAGCCCACACGGAAAAACCCAATAACATCTTGCCCAACCTGGGGATCGAACCCAGGACCTCAAGTTCAGGAGTCGTGCGACCACTAGAACAACGAGGCAACGAGGCAGAGACCAAAAGATATACTAGTATAAGATATACACACATACATAAACCCACGGGGGTAAGCAGATACTGTAGAACGCCACATGCTACGATCCTTACATACTCCTTTCCCTTCGTCCACGATCTGATCTTGTCATATACGCACGTCGTTGACAAACTTTATCCTAAATAGGCGGGATACTAATTACCATGTGTTTTCTGGCATAGGGTTGGTCACTCCTTGCCTTGACGCGAGTTTCGTCGGCACCCGCTAACGCTAGTGCAATCACTCAAAAGGCATCTTCCTTATTTTTCTCTCTACTTACTCCAATCACAAATAAGGTGGCAAGCGTGGTGTCATTACAATAATTTTACGTGATCGTTTATTTTGTAGCACCGTATATGGAGGCCGTGCCTCGTGTAGTGCCGGACTTAAAGAACAGGGGCCCAATTCTGCTAAAATAAATTGTTGCCAAACGCAATCGGACCACAACCATCAGTCAGTTTTTGTTTTCGAAAACTTTCAAAATGATTGATTTTGTTTTTTGTGTCAAACAATTTGATAGCTTTTGAAATTGAGAACTGTCTGAATGAACGGTTCGGCCTTGGTTTGGTTGTGATTTATCAAGATTTATTTTAGGAGAATTGGGCCCCAGCACTACCTCATCTCTTCCCGTGGGTGTCGTAAAAGGCGACTAAGGGATTCTCTAGAGCATAGGCAGCAGCGTTCTCTGAGTACTTTAATAACCATACTGGGATCGCCAACCCACCTGTCAAATGTGGCGATTACGGCAAGCCCCCCCTTTTTGGGAGGCCTATGTCCAGAAGTGGACGTCTTTCGGCTGAATGATGATATGGAGGCCGGGAGCAAATGCTATGAAAATAATCATGTGGTTATTATAAATTGCCATTTTATTAGAAGAATCGCTGAAACCGCTCTTAATGCATATAATGTAGCAAGACCACTAAAACCACTCACGTTAATTAATGGAAAATAGCACTAAAAGGTTATATTAGGTGCTTGTAATAAGTGAGATAAAATAATTGATGAGCTGCACATAATTGAAAGAGCGAATGCACTTACGATATATTTCTAGCGTGGTGTATCTACCTATAATATAGTGCTTCATCGTCTTCAATATTGACAGATCCTTTTCAAAGGGCGTTAATTGAGGCCCTGTTCTCCTCTGCCTAGCCTTTTCCCCAAGTATGTTGGATTCGGCTTCCAATATAACCAGATGCGGCTGAATACAAGTATTTTACAAGGAGTGACTACCATCAGACCTCCGCAATGCAGATAGTGCGACACGTAGAAAGCGGGTTGCCGGCGCCGATCTGTCAGTGCTTGTCGGTGCTGGTCCGTGCAGTTAGTCGGCGCAGGTAGTCTCTATAGTGTGTGGCAAACCAGCGCCGACAAGCTCCAAACTGCGCCGACAAATTCCGATCTGCTCCGATCAGCGCTGGTAGGCCGACATTTGTTGCTGTTTTTTTTTTTTTTAAATACATTGCCCCACACTAAGATTTCTCTTGTATCGTGGGTGCGTTTACAGACACAAATCTCACAAACAAACGCCCAGACCCGGAACAACCATCTGTAGGCCATACAAATTTTTGTTCCGTGTGGGAATCGAACCCACGACCCGTAGCGCAGAAGCCAATCGCTTAGCCACTACACCAAACGTGTCGCCAAAGTATTTGCAAGGGAATAAGGCGTATTTTTGCTAAAAAATGATAGCTCCTGCTTCTACCCGCTTCCTTTATGTAGCGGTTACCTCTACCGATAAGCGCTGGTAGTTTGGCGCTGGTTACCTGCTTTCTTTATGTATACGCCCTTACTTGGCAGTTCCGATATTCTAAGGTTAGACCGGTTGTCAGACTTTCGGGCATCTGACTACCTGTAACGACTATCATACTTATTCGTATGACACCCAGAACCGGCGGCTTAACGTGCTCTACAAGGCACGGAGGGGTCTCGATGAGTAACAAAAGGCCACCCGTCCACGGACTGACCGCGGCAAGTGCAGCTTAACCTTGCAAATCGTATGATCTGCGCGATTGTTAATTAGCCACGAGCCCCTCGAAGGGTCGTCACCAACATGATACTAATTGTAATTTGATTCGATTTAAAAACGCTTCATTCACCTTTTTTGTTTTTTATTAGCGTATTGGTATGTCTACACCAGTGCGTTTTCACGTTCAACTTGCGCTTTCAACTTTCAATTCCTCTAGCGTCAAGCATATGCAATATTGATTGTCATAAATTAAGACGCATGCAGCTTATCATCTACACCGGTGCGCCTCGGTCAGTCGTCAGTCGACATACAATAGACGGATTAGCGTGCGCTTGGGCATGCGCTTTTGTCAAACTAGTATTAAGGCATGCGCTATTGCATGCGCTATGGCGCTTCACGCATGCCTCAGACGAAGACGCAAGATGAACATGAAAGCGCACTGTTGTAGACATAGGTTTGAATGTCCCATTCCTGACCAAAGGCTTGTCCTCTTGGTGCCGTTTTTGACCATGCCAGCCTCGAAAATATACGTCTAGATCGTCACACCACCTACCATTGAAATTGTAAGTCAATATATACACTTCATCAACGAAAAATAAAAGGAAAAAAGGAATTCATTCTTTCTGCTACAAGCACATTTTGTGATTTGTCACTGTTCAATTCCCTGTTAAAACCACAAAAATCTCTTCTCTTCTCTTCTTCGACCCAACGCCATCTAAAGTGAAGGTCTCTTCATAAGTGGGTACGTTATTCTAAACGATTTTGGGCTTTTTACATCGACTCCGTTCCCGTCACCTCGATCAAGTCGTCATACCATCTTACAGGTTGCTTGTCTACATTTCTGCGCCCAAATCCAAGTCTCCAAGTCTCCACTTTAAGACTTTGGGTCCCCAAGTTCCGGAGAAACCTGCCCCGTCCACTTCCACTTCGGTCAGTGTAGTTCTAACTCGAAATCTAAATAAAACCTATTTATGTAGATTTCTGTACTTAGTAAACTAAATTTTTTGCAATCCGGTATGAATTAATAGCCACAATTGTTAGTATTTATTCATTTAATTATAGTAGGTTATTCACTATGCTAGATATAGTTAATCCAGACAGCCTTGTGGCCACAAACAAAAACCGTTAATTTCTAAGTATTTACCTTTAATACCTTTTAATACCTTCTTTCTTGATCCCGATAATTGGGGATCATCTTTAACTCAACGCTTAATCCTCTGCTTTTCCAATTAATTCTGCCAAGAAAATTATAAGCGTTTGGAAAATACGTGGGATTTTCCTTGTTGTTTGGTCTTTTCCTTTGTTTAATTATACTAGAGGTTTCAAGATGTGCGACAGAGAAGTGGCTAAGGTAAGTGCGCTAAAGAGGGTTCGATCACGGCATCGAAATATACAGGGTGGAAAAAATCAATGGGCCCTGAAGGGAAACCACTTTAAATCCTTAAGATAGATTATTTTACTTAAAGGAAACATTCCTTTATTTTTAAAAAGAAAAAAAAACTGCATTTACAGATTTCTCGACAAGCTTACCTAAACTGGGAATCGAACCAGTAAAAAATTCAAAAAATAGACTTTCGCTATTTTACTCTACTAATCAATAGGATTATTGTCAAACGGAACGTTCTATTTTTAAACTTTTCGGCAGAACGCCTCGTCTAAGAAGAAATGTGCATACTCGTAGGTAGAATTATTATTACCAATTAAATGATTTTCATATCTAAGTCTTCATCGAGGTACCTACTGACAGATAAATTAGCAAGTTTGTACTTCATAGAATGTCTTTGGATGTTAGAGTTTTAAGAAAATTATATCGTGTCTTTTATTTGTTAAAAGTGAACAGTTCTAGTCTAGGTAATGTTGATTAAAGCCCTTGTGTACTAAATATTAGATTTCATGGATATTTTGTACGACAGACGAGTATAAGACCTAATGTTTCTTGGAATTTTATCTCTAACATTGACTGTATCGACTAGTGAAATAAAATAGCGAGTGTGTATTTTGGAGTTTTTAACTGGTTCGATTCCCGGTTTAGATAAGCATGTTGAGAAATCTTGACGGCACGTTTGGTGCAGTGGCTAAGCGATTGGCTTCTGCGCTACGGTTCGTGGGTTCGATTCCCACACGGAACAAAAATTTGTATGGCCTACAGATGGTTGTTTCGGGTCTGGGCGTTTGTTTGTGAGATTTGTGTCTATAAACGCACCCACGATACAAGATAAATCTTAGTGTGGGGCAAAGTTTCTAAAAAAAAAAACTGTGAACGCAGTTTTTTTTTTTTTTTTAAATAAAGGAATGTTTCCTTTAAGTAAAATAATTTATCTTAAAGATTTAAAGTGGTTTCCCTTCAGGGCCCATTGATTTTTTCCACCCTGTATATTAGGTAATATTTATTTCCAGTCTAGGTGATTGGAAATTTGAGATTTGTGTCTCTAAACATGATGATACTGATGGCATTTAAGTGTAAGATATAGTTATATGTTTTTAAATACCTCTTCATCTTCACGTTACATTGTATCAATTGGGGTGCACGATAAGAGCCTCCACAAGTGACGATACTTCAGCACATCCGGTGCACCCTGGGCAGTCAGCCTCGCTACCAACCTTGCGGGCTGGCTAATCTTTTTACCACAGCACGAGCTATTTTCGTATATTTCATGCTGACACGAGAAAGAGAGAGATTGTATCAATGGTAGTTTCATTATTTAAATCAATTTACCCCATGAGGTGGCCAAGTATAGTGTCGTCGCTGGCCCGGTTGAGGTCTGATACCGGGTTGGGTCTGGTCGCCCGGCTTCTGCGGACGAATATACTGCTCCCGCGGCCCCCGGCCTAAGTGTGAGATGGAACACCGGGGTGGTTTTAGTCAGTAAGAGTCTGACAGACCCCTCCGCCCACCCCAGGGCGGAGGACATCCATGAGGATTTCCACCCCGAAAAAAAAAAAAAAAAAAAAAATGGTCGCCCGACTTACCGGTGTAAAAAAAACTTTTAATGGAGTAAATAACCATTGGTTGAATTCCTATTTAAGTATCGAACGCTGAGAATGGTATCCACATGTAAGAGCATCCAAATAAATCGTTTAAGTTGAATCATCTGTTAACAATTGTATTTAAAGTTGGCTCGAACCCAAAAATTGGGATTGTTAAGGATTAATCTAGCGTGTAATTTGAACAAAAACTGTTGTTATAAAACGGTACGGAATCCGTAGGGTGTGGAAAAAACAAGCCAAAGTATTGTTTAAAAAAACAAATGCAAGGCGCGTTTTCATTAGGCAAGTTACTTGTATGCAAGTTGCAAATTACATACAACTTGAACAAACCTGCATACAAGCTACAACCTGAATGAGGTAGTTTGAACTTGTACATTTTTTATTCAAGTGGCGTGCAAATTGAACGCGCAAACGTTATTTGCACTTTTCGAATTGCGAACGAGTGATTGACACCCATGATGCCCAACTCAATCGTTGAACATGCAATTTTCACACTCTCGAAAACATGTTTCCAATGTAAGCAAATGTGACGTCATCTAGGCAAGTCTTGCATGCAAGTGCATGCAAGACTTGCCTAATGGAATCGCGCCTTTAGATTTTGGTAGCTATAAGTCGCGCGCAGAAGGTTTGCCGATGAACGCCCCTCCCACTACACCGACCGCTACCCGCGCTCGTCTGGCATACCTACTAATGCCAGACGAGCGCGGGTAGCGGTCGGTGTAGTGGGAGGGGCAGTCATCGGCAAACCTTCTGCGCGCGACTAGTACTGGTATAATTCGTATTTACTTGTTGGAGGAGCTGTGTCAGCACACGCAGTTTGAAGGCAATTAGAATGTAGTCAGTGCAACAGTGTGACAACTGCCGACTTTATGTTCAGCCTACTTGCACTTATGATTACGAATATGAAACGAAATATGTTTCACCAAACGCGGCGCCAAGCCCTCCAGTGTGTTCACTTTCTTCTTAGAAATATTATCTTTCACACAATACATTCCATCTGTCTGTCTTCTAAATCACCCAGTTTCCGATAACGCAGACCAACAAAAATTATCTAGATATAGCAATAACATTCAATCACGGCTACTTACTTTCAAAATAAATTAATAAATTCCGCCGGGTGCATTATTTAACAGTGGCCTACAACTACCGAAGGATAAGTTTACCATTGTACTTGAAACTTTGGGACCAGAACGAATGCCAGCTTTCAGCTTAACCGACACGATCCTGCCAACTGCGTATGAGCAATATTGAGTTTCGTTTTATTATCTTTTTTTATTGGTGGATGAGTTTTTAATGTAAAGTAGGTTATTGTGGGCTTTATAGAACACAGGATGTATTTCCCTTTGTGGGCTTGATCTACGAGTCTTGCGGTTTCCAGGAAACCATAAGGCTGGACATCCACCAGAGCTGTGCGAGAAAAATGTGCGGTGCGAAAATGTGTAGCGAGGATGTCAAACGGTGTGACCCTTTCCACCAGAGCTGTGCGAGGAATGTGTAATGCGTAATGTGTTAATGTGTAAAAATGAGTGATGCGAAGATAGGTAGCGGACTCTTTAAGAATATGAGGGTGGTGTGGCGGGAGCGGAGGGCATGACTGACTGGTAGGCGCATATTTTCAAATCCTCGCACACATTCCTAGCAACACATTCCTCGCAACACATCCCTCGCTCGCATTTCTCGTTTGTTTTTTATGAACAAAAATCTCGCTCCGCCAAGCCCATATCCACCAGAGCTGCGCAGAGCGAAGCTAGGTAAATGAAGTGATTCTATAAATTGATGCTTACAAAACACATTCCTCGCTACGCAGCTTAGCACAGCTTTAGTGGATGCTCAGCCTAAGCCACCTTTGTCATTTCAGTGGCCGTAACAGGAACATATTTGCGCTAAACAATAAATCTCCTTCGATCACCAATCATCTTGCGAAAGGCGGTGATTATAGTAAAACCGTGGGCCAAAGTTTTCCGCAAAGGCTGCTGCACAACGTGTCGTAGGTTTGATAACCCCTAAAGTATTTGTATGGCTTATGCCTTGTACAGACCAACCGAACGCAGGGGAACAAACGCTAACGAATGAACGCGAACGAGTGGGTGTGGATGGTTCAGCAAAAGTGAGGGAATGCGTACGAAGGTCTTAGCTCTCGTTCGGCTGTGCTTCGCGGCGTGTCGTAACATCTTAAGTTCGCTCAGTGTGGAAACAACTGCGAAGGCGAGCGAGCGTTTGGTATCCATCTGCGAAAGCCATTCGTTCGCCTTCCTTCCCCTTCGTTCGGTTAGTCTGTACAAAGCATTAGAGATTATTGTTCCGGGTCTGGGATTTGTACAGACGCCAGCAGGTAAAGCTACCCGAAACTGTCAAATTTTCCCAATCAACCTTGAACCTAATGCTTTCGCGATAAAGATGATATCTATTTAAGTTTGACAGATTGTAGTAGCTTGATGTGCTGGCGTCTGTACATTATAGATTGGTTTCTGTAAATGCATTAACGAAACATTAAAGGCTTACGCATCACCTTGCATAATGGACATAGCGGACGCATGTCGGCGCTGGATGGCAGTCTCCACACTAGATGCTTGCACGACGTGCATGCACGACCATGTGGGGGCAGTCAAACGTTGACGGGCGTCCATGACGTGTAACAGGCACGATGGTGTGAAAACAAACAAACAGTTGATTAGATTCAAAGTCAAAGTTTTTTATTTTAAATAGACCAGATTACAGGTACTTTTAAAACGTCAAAACTAGGTGCACGGCTCCAAAAGGTTGGTTGCATGGAGAAGAGCCGGCAAGAAACTCCAAGAATACTCTTTTCAAAATAGTACTTCAGGATAATTCCATTACAGTAGTGTGAGAAATAGAATGAGAATAATGCAGGTTAATGTAAGAAATAAACTCACACAAGAGTAACAAATAGAAAAATATGCCTTCTAGGATTGCCATAGCAGTTAAGGGCTGACCAGTCCCGACAGATAGCACCCGTTCACGACCATGACGTGCACATCCGCATCGCTCAGCTCAACCATATTGTAGGAAATCCAACGACCTGATATACAACGCCACCATCAGCAGGACATTTAAGTGAGCATGACAGACTCATACTACCAGATAATAGGCAGTAATATAATTTGATTATATGTAGATGTATCATTAATTGCTGCATGATGCTCATACTTTACAATTTGGAAAACAATATTATTAAAACAATAATTGTAAAACAATATCAGACTATTTAGCCAGAGTATTATACATTTAATAAAGAATAAAATTACAATACAATTAAAGGACAATGGGACAAAACGTCCCCAGCAGTGTAGCACTTTTTTACCTATTGCATATGAAAGACCTTATTAATCTCTTCATTTTATTGTATGACAGCTCATCTGTAAAATGTATAGTTTAATAGTTATTTAATATGAAGTAACATAAAAATTACCTTAAAAAATTGCTTAATTATTACTTCAATATGAATATAATTATTTTAGTTAGTGATAAGGGGTTATTTGAAGAGCTCCAAAGCTAGTGTAACAATAGTTCAATGTGGGAAATAGAGAACGAGAGGCGCGCGGCCCTAGGCAGAGCGGTTCGGTAGTTACCATGTTCAAAAGTAATATCACCCGATAGAGTTTACATTACCTGCGCATCGTACCCACAATTGCATCCCCGACGAACAGTTCGGTTTTCGAACCAAGCACTGTTGCATTTGACAATTGCACCGCATAGTCGGTATGCTATTCTTCGACGTAGCAAAGCCTTCGACAAGAACTGGCACAACGGTTTATTATACAAACTCGTACAGTCTCGTGCTCATCATTCCAGACTTTCCGTCGGATCGCTCCTTCCGCTATCGCCTAGAAGGCACCTTCTCATCTCCTCGCCCCATCCGCGCTGGAGTTCCTCAGGGGTCTGTGCTATCGCCCCTTCTGTTCACGCTATACACCAGCGACATTCCCAAACGTGGCTTCGCCAAGATGGCTCTCTTTGCCGACGACACGGCTATCTACTTTTCCGGTAGAAGTCTCGACAGTATCACTCGAACCCTCCAAACCGCAGCCGACGCCCTCGGGGTCTGGTTCCGGAAATGGAGAATAGAGGTGAATCCCGAAAAGAGCGCAGCCATTCTTTTCGAGAGACACCGTGATTCCCACACCCACATCCGTCCCGTCCTCATGTTCGGCAAACAGATCCTTTGGGAGAAGAAAGCCAAATACCGGGGGATTATCCTCGACCTCCATCTGAATTTCTGAGACCACATCAAAGTGGTGCGTGCTCGCGCCGCTTTTGCTGTCGGTCGCCTCCACCCCATCCTTAGAGCGAGCAGTAAATTGTCACTTAGAAATAAGCTGAGAATCTACGTGACGTGCATCCGCCCCATCTTGACTTACGCTAGCGTCATGTTCGCACACGTTCAGCTTTCCCGCTGCAAATCCTTCCAAACCCTCCAAAATCCAGTGTTGTGCAGAGCCGCGGCTGCCCCGTGGTTCATGCGTAACGTTCAACTCCATCTCGATCGAAAAATGCCAACCATCAGGCAATACCTCAAACGCATTTCCAAACATTAGTCCGACAATTTATCGACACCCGCCATCCGAACCCCCTAGTCGCCGCAGCGGCCGACTACAGTCCCTCTCTCATAAGTAAAGTTCGCCGTCCCAGGCACACACTTTTAGAACCCGATGACGAAATTACCCTCCTCCAGGAGGCGAGTAAATCGACGATCCACCGAGCTCTCCCGTCGTAGAGCCGGTCGTCTCTTCAGACTCCACAGTCACACCGATAATTTAGCCCTCATCAAGCTGTTCCCCCCCCCCCCCCCCCCAAGCCCCCGCCAGCAACGCTCTAAGCCTTTTTATATTTATAATTAAATGTATTTTTATCTATGTATAACCTTCTCCAGAAAAATAAAGAATCATAATTATAATACTCTTCATTTAGGAATTTTTAATTCATGACTTTATAAACCGTTCATTTTGAATATAATGACTCGTTCTTTAAGTCAGCATAGCATTTATTTTTCAGCCAATAATTGATTTAAAAATAGGAAATAATAAAAAAATAATTATCATTTTTATTTTATTTCAAACAGTTTTCATTCATTCCTTCACTCATTCTCGACTATTCATTCGTTCGTTCATTCAATCAAACTCACTCTATAGTGCTACAAGGGTGGGGACGGGGTCCATACATTTTGTCCCATTGTCCTTTAAAAGATAATTATAGGTCATTGACTTAGAATAAGTATGGACAACGAGTGTAGTACAAAATTCACGATAAAAGTGTCCTGAATTGACATATTATAAACTTAGAAATACCAACAAGCTCATTTACGATGGACGAAATCCTATGTCGTTATCATAATGCCTAATTTTGCTTGCAACAATTTTTACCATACGAAAACATGACAGCACTGCTCAATTTTTCAAATTTCGAAACGTCATCTAATGTTATAAGAAAATTTGGAGAACATAGGAGTAATAGAGCAACCTTAATTTTTAAAAGATTTTATTATTAAAATTATTATTTATATTTATTGCGATCGCTAAATATTTAATCTAACTGAAAGAGCATAGAACATTTCTTGCAAAATTACAACATCGTCATTTTCAAAAACGCGATTTTGCTTCCTTTGCTGAAGTATCACCATCAGCATCAGCATCATCATCGTCTTCATCTAATTGATCTCGAGGAAAACTGAAATTAAATCAGAGGCATATTTTTTTTTTGAATGAAACAATCTTTTGTCATGTGTATTTAAAAGAGTTTAAGATAACTAAACAAACGGGCCCAAACTAGGGTTTTCGCCCCGGGTACCCGGAACCGGGAATTCCCGGGAATTTGAGGATTTTAGGACCCGGGAATAATTTGGCGGGAATCCCGGGTACCCGGGAATTAGTTAAAATGAAGAAATGATGATGAAAAATAGAGGGTCTACACGCTTCCGAAGATTTTAGAGCATTTTCTGTCTCTCTCGCGTGAAACGGACATAGTACTGCGTGGTGTGAACTTAGAATGGAGTAAATGTATCGTGATGTCAGCACACAGTACTGTTGTCTCTATTTAGTAAACAAATTCTAAACGCTTGATTTTTTTTGTAAATGTTTTTTTTGTAGAAACTATTCACAATGCTTATCTTTTGTGTAATAGTTTCGAGATTAATAATGAAAATATACAGGATGTAAATTAATTCGTGTAATTCCTTCAAACAGCGTGATCTACTGATCACAGATTAGGTAACCCCTAAATGATTTTCATATTAAATACAAAATAGCTTATTTTCAAAAAAAAGTTCTGTTTTCGAGCCCTTTTTGCGCCCCGAGTTAACCGACTGCAAAGAGCGATTTCGTGCTAGTCGTGCGAGCCAGCTGTGTCATCGTGCTTTCATTCATTGATGAGTGGCGTCGAAATGTTCTAACGCATAAAATTTAAATTTAGCAATTTTTAATTATTTTTTATTTATACCTTATTAGCTGGTTACGTTTCGATAACATATCGCTACTGCAAGAAAAAAAAATGGTTAGTTTTTATTTTTAATCTAGCTAAATCCCGTGCTCGGTCATTCTACACCAGTTGTAGATCATGTGGTTTTAAGGCATTACACTTTTTTTTTTAAATAAGTAAGATTTTTTATTTTAATAAGAAAAGTCGATTGGTATGTTAGACAATTTATCAATATAACATGTTTAAAGTACTTACACAAGCTTAATGCTGAAATATACGAGACGAATTATTTTATACAAAAAACATGAAAATTCCCGGGTACCCGGGAATTCCCGGGAATTAAGAGAAAAAATTCCCGATTCCCGGGAACTCAAAAAGGCCGGGAACGCGAAAACCCTAGCCCAAACGTCACGTGTCCACTATTTGCCATTAGGAAGTTCCAGAGCCCGTTTTCCGGCTCTACTATCGGACCTACGTCATTATTTATGTAATGAAAAGTGCTTATGATGACAAAATACATGAGCTGAAACTCGACGAGCCTACCATTTGTTCCTGTGCTTGCCTAATCTTCGGCTCCATCATCAAATTAGTTCAATGACATTTTAATGATCTAAGATGCACATACTTACCTGCAAAATTTCAGCTCGATCGGAAACTTGGTAGTGACCAAAAAACCAATACAATTTTGAAACGGAAGGACAACATACATAAATTATTTTCGTACATAATATGTTTGCATACAATGCAAGTTTAAAAATAACTTGTTTAAATGAATAGAACAAAACAAATTGCAATTGGTTCAAAATCCCAATACAAAAAAACATCGCGTAAAAATAACGACTCTTTGGAATCTTTGTTCTAATGTCTGACAAATATGTCAAGTTTCTTATGGTAATCCAACCAAATGAAGTTGACATAATTGGTCAAACAAAGGAAGGAAAATAAGATACTTTTTGTTTAGTTGGATTATTGTGTGTTTTGCTCTTGCAATTAATTCAATTTTAAGTAAAATACAATGTTCCTTAACAAAATAATACTTTAAAATTGTAAAACAATAATATACGTACTGAAAATATGATACACCATCAACTTTTTTCACTTTTTTGAGTAGTTTTTACACGATCTCACTACACAGAACGGCATTGTTGACATGTGACATTGAGGTGTAGCTGCTTGTTCGCCCAAATGAAGAATGACGCGCGCAATTGTAGCTCTTTTCAAATTCATCGTGTTTTAACTCACTTTCGGTTCGGACATTTTTGAGCGATGACCCGAGGTCCATACTTATTCTAAGTCAATGTTATAGGTATATAGATTGACTGTGATACCGCGAGTAAAGACACAAATCAGATTAGAACATAGAAAAGAAAACATAGATAGTAAAATTAGATGCATATATCACATTTCATTCATACAAAAAAGATACTTTAAAAAAAAGTTAAAACCGACTTCAAAGAAATACTAAAAGGAGTAAAATAATTACCTTAATATAAAATTAACAGTTCCAGAAGTCGGTGGCTTCTATTTGCTTCAGTGTAGAGTTGCACCGACTTCTGAAACTGTTAAGTAGAGTTGCACCGACTTCTGAAACTGTTAATTTTATATTATGGTAATTATTTTACTCTTTTTAGTATTTCTTTGAAGTCGGTTTTTACTTTTTTTAAAGTTTATTTTTTATTAAATACGTTTTAGTGTCATAATTTTAACCCCCTCTTTCATAACCCTTCTTTTGGGCTTTGACGTATTCGGGCATAAAAAGTCCTTTCAAATGATACCTTACACGATATAATGAAAACTTTACAAAAGGGGGGAGGGGGGGACACGCACCCCCTCCTCTTTTCCAGTAGTCAGTTCCCAACAACAAATATAAACAAAGCAATATAATAATTTGAGAATTTTGCTTTGATCCGATGAGGAGTTCCGTTCCATGTCTCTGAAGTTCATGGGACCAATTAGGAAGTATACCTTTTCGAACAAAAAAATATTTTTTCAAATCGGTTCATAAATGACGGAGATATGAGGCAACAAACATAAAAAATAAAAATACAACCGAATTGAGAACCTCCTCCTTTTGGAAGTCGGTTAAAAACAAAAACATTTTCTTTCGTTTCATCTTAGCCCTGTGAATCGAATATATTTTCAAACAAACCCCAACCCTTGTTTGTTGTGCAACCACCCGATATGATACACGTGCAGATGGACTAGAATTTTTACGGTGTAAAGTTCTAGGAAATTCCATTTTCATTTCTCTTGTATCGTGGGTGCGTTTACAGACACAAATCTCACAAACAAACGCCCAGACCCGAAACAACCATCTGTAGGCCACACAAATTTTTGTTCCGTATGGGAATCGAACCCACGACCCGTGGCGCAGAAGCCAATCGCTTAGCCACTGCACCAAACGTGTCGTCATTTACGATTGAATTTATGAAGACATGATTCTGTTTCACAGAGCTAAAGATGAAACGAACTAAAATTGTTTCATTTTATATGAGTTATTGTGTTACAAGCAAATTGAATGAGAAATCATTGAAGATTCGACAAAATTCGTGTCACATTGTTACTGAGTGTTAAGCTTTCTGTCGTGCGACCGTGTTCAGCCGTGTGGTCGCTCAAAATGGGCCTCATAAGAAGGCTCAAGTCACCCATAAGGCAAGGGAGAGGGCTATGCTCGGAGTTTCCCCGCGTGACCATATCAGAACTGATGAGATCCGCAGGAGAACCAAGGTAACCGACATAGCTCGAAGAATTGCCAAACTTAAGTGGCAGTGGGCGGGGCACATTGCTCGCAGAACGGATGGCCGAAAGGTTCTGCAGTAGCGACCACGTACCGGAAGGCGAAGCATGCTTAGGCCTCCCCCAAAGTGGACCGATGATCTGGTGAAGGTGGCGGGAATCAGTTGGATGCAAGAAGCTATAATGATGATGATGATTGATCATCATCATCATCATTCCCATAAGACATACCTTCTGTAAAACGGCGACAAGACAATTTTGACTCCCACGAAGAGGAATGTCCTGTGCTACTTTAGAACAGAGACGTGAGACAAAACTGATGAGAGGTCTTCGCCAGTAAGACGTCCCAGCTACAAAGAACAATTAAAAATAATAAAATTGCACCTGACTGCTCCTATATCTTTGGACCATTGACGTGAAAGGTTGTTTATAATTAAGAACGTTGCATGAAAATGGTGGCTGATCCAAATTTTAGTTTTTTTTATTTTATTTTTTAAACACGTTGCCCCACACTAAGATTTCTTTTGTATCGTGGGTGCGTTTACAGACACAAATCTCACATACACAAACGCCCAGACCCAAAACAACCATCTGTAGGCCATACAGATTTTTGTTCCGCGTGGGAATCGAACCCACGACCCGTAGCGCAGAAGCCAATCGCTCAGCCACTGCACCAAACGTTATTCTTTCTTTCTTCACTAACAACTTGAACAAAAAAATAGCGTTTCGTACATAACCGGGAAAATCTGACGAAAAACAAGCGCGCTATGGTAAAATTTGAATCAGCCACTCACATCCGTTTGGTGCAACAAGGCGACAAGACGAAAAGGACTCAACTCTTTTTGTTTTTCTTTAAATCAATTAAACATTCACGTATAAATTTTATTATAGAAGTCAGTGGGTCATCTTTTGAAAGCATAGAGTAACGACCACCGATCGTTGGCCGCGTTGCTCTAAGTGTTATTATATTATCTATGGCTCTAAGTTTGAAAGACAAAAATCAACGTCAAATTGATAAATAATATTATGTATACACACAAACACATTCTCACGTATAATTTATGAATTATATGGTTTTACAATTAAAAAACCAATTAAAAATAGTATTCTTTAGTTTCTTAGTTGGGTAGTATTATTAAAATTTCACCATCATGCCTTTTATGAAACGCATGAAGGGGTTGCCCCAAGACCTCGTGGCGGCTAACGGTCTGATGTACATGGACTGGCTCGCCATATCGGAATGTCAACGACAGGCCGCTACACGATTTGGAATAGAACTCCAGAAGGAGCAGGAAACATACATAAAGAAACACCCAGAGGTACCATAATGAATTTTGTAGACACAATATAATAACTTAAGTAACACTGAAAATATGAAATGTATCCAATATCGCCGGCCACAGCCCATAAAAATAACATATTTATACAGGGTAGAAACGTTAAGTGTCAACAGGCTATAATTTTGGTATACCCTAGAGGTTATCTATCTTTCTTTCCTTCGTTCCTTCTTTCTTTCTTTCTTTGGCCCAGGTACCTTTGTTGGCTTACGCAGAACAACTCACCAAAGTTTCATCACAATCGGATGAATGGTTTAGGAGCGCATAGAGGACAAACACCCAAACAAAGAAACATTCATTTTTATATATTAAGATAGCTGTACATGCATGCGTTGCAATGCACTTTTCCCTACTTACTGCTTACCTAATAACTACCTGCAGAAACAAAATAAAAATAGTAACAAAAAGTTAAAACCATTTTCATGAACAAACAAAGAAAGGACATACTGAGATAATTTAGTTTTTTTTAAATAACAATTATTTTTTTTTCTTACGAACCTTCTCTAGTGACCAAGTGAAATAGGGATTCATTTTTATACACCATGGGCCCGAGATACCCGAAAGATTTTAACCACGCCTTTCTGATGGTATTATGAGTCAAATGTTATATCAATGAAAGTCCAATGCAGCTTTTTTGTTTTTTTTTTTGTGTACTTTGGAAGTCAATTAACTTTAGTACTTCCTTGTAAACAATACCTCAGGTTGAACTGGCAAGATTTGTAAATTATCGTGTAAGTGGATAAGAAACTTCTCACTTCACAACCCTCCCCGACAAATAAGACATACGGCGAGAGGGGTATGGTATGACAAAAGTCACAACACCGCGTTCATAGGACTTGTTACCATAGATATTTTCCGATTTGTGAATTTCCGTAAATAATGATATTTCGAAAATTAAGCTTTATTCAACAAACTACATATATCCTAGTTTTTCTTCTCCAATTAGGCATCGGAATCGAAGGTTAAAATCTTTCGGGTACCTCGGATCTACGGTGTATAATAAAACAAAAACACAAAAAAAAAATTATACACTACGCATACGCACTTGTCTATCAATGTGGAAAACACGGCAGCATCGCAGTTTTAGTTTTAAACAAGCCGTACCGAATTGTTTTTCATATTGTTTTTTTTTCACTTTTTTGTTTTTTTGTATATTTGTATTTTAATCTGTTAATGATGCAGATTAACGGGTTTAAGGGAACGCCCTCTGTTATTTAACATACTGTATAACTGTTCTATGTATAAATAACAAATAGTCCGGGAGTTATAAAATAACTATATGGTTATGTAAAGACTATTAAACTACAAAATCTAATATCGTCATAGACACTTCTGTATGGATTTAACATCGTATGTTGAGATCTGTTTCCAGCAGTTTTCGGTTGATGGTCTCATTGAAGCAATTTCGAATAAAATAAGGCCGTGGCCCTATGCCGCAGCACGGCGCCGCCTACGGCGCCGTGTACGGTGCACCGCACGTTAATTCCGTGGCTGGCGTAAATATGACATGTCTAAAATTGCAATTTTTCAGGGCGACCATTTTAAAGTTTTGACCTCTTCTGGTAAATCGGTAAATTACTTTAACGTATGTATTTTAGTTGTTTTAAAATATACAGGATGTTAACGACTTCGTGTAATTCCTTAAAACCATATTATTATGATCTGCTACTAGTGTAGATTGTCCCGGCATGGAAATTAGGCAGATTTAAAAAAGAACTTTTTTTTTCATGCGGTACCTATGGCTAAGTGATCGAATCTACATCACAGGATTCAGTAAAATACTAATGTAAATGACGTCAACGTCAAAATCCAAGATGGCGGCTGTGAAATTTTACAAAATATGCATCATTGGTGTCGTTTCCGTGGTTTTAGAGAGTGCTGATGACGAAAATGAGGTCAACGTCAAAATCCAAGATGGCGGCATATTTTGTAAAATTTCACAGCCGCCTTCTGGATTTTGACTACGACCTCATTTTCGTCATCAGCACCTCGAAAACCATGGACACGACACCCATAACGCATATTTTGTAAAATTTCACAGCCGCCATCTTGGATTTTGATTTCGACCTCATTTTCGTCATCATCGCCCCCGAAAACCGCATGATGCATATCTTGTAAAATTTCACAGCCGCCATCTTGGATTTTGATTTCGACCTCATTTTTGTCATCAGCACCCCTGAAAACCACGGAAACGACACCAATGATGCATATCTTGTAAAATTTCACAGCCGCCATCTTGGACTTTGATTTCGACCTCATTTTCGTCATCATCGCCCCCATGCCGCCCGAAAACCATGATGCATATCTTGTAAAATTTCACAGCCGCCATCTTGGATTTTGACGTTGACGTCATTTACATTTGTATTTTACTGAATCCTGTGGTTAGATTCGATCACTTAGCCATAGGTACCGCATGTTTTTTTTTTTTTTTGTATATCTGCCTAATTTCCATGCCGGAACAATCTACACTAGTAGCAGATCATATGGTTTTAAGGAATTACACGAATTCGTATATTTTAAAACAACTAAAATACATACCTTAAAGTAATTTACCGATTTACCAGAAGAGGTCAATGCTTTAAAATGGCCGCCCTGAAATATTGCAATTTTAGACATGTCATATTCACGCCAGCCACGGACGTACGGGTGCAACCTACACGGCACCGTGCGCGGCGCCGTGCTGCGGCGCGGCGCCGCGTCGTCACACGGCGGCCGGCGCCGCACCGTAGACATGGGGCCACGGCCTAAGTGTTCCTCTGATCGTAAAAGGAATTAAAAGCTTTGAAAGGCAGTTTGGGAGATTAATGCCTCGTCCTGCAACTACTAATGGACTGTTGTATAGAGCTAATGTGCCAGACAGTACTACTATTCAGTTTATCAGGTTATTTCATTTTCGATTCGTTGCAACGTGTAGTGTCAAGCCCTATTTAGACTTACCGGCTGCAATGGTCACGTGCGTGGTACGAGAATCGCAGAACCGTGTACCCAACAATATCAATTAGTTTCTGTTTGATTAAGGCTGGTATTCCATTAAATATCTTTGTCCAATATCGAATTCCAATTTTTGATCAAAGGACATCTGACAAAATAGACCAAAAAGTAAAGTAGCCGGCCAAAAAAATGTATGCATATATTATGATAGTACATGAATACCTAAACATTTTTTAGTAAAACGTTATTCCTCTAAGTCTGATATCTGAGTCACTACATAAGGTTAAAATATTCCATTTCAGCCAAAACTAAAAAACAATTTGTAAGGCCGTGGCCCCATGTCTACGCCGCAGCACGGCGCCGCGCACGGTGCCGTGTACGGCGTCGTATACGGCGCCACGTACGGAGCCGTGGGCGGCGACACAGCGCCGCGTACGGTGCCGCGTACGGCGATACGGTGCCGTGTACGGCGCCGTGTACGTTGCATGGTACGTCTGTGGCTGGCGTGAATTTGACATGTCTAAAATTGCAATATTTCAGGGCGGCCATTTTAAAGCTTTGACCTCTTCTGGTAAATCGGTAAATTAGTTTAACGTATGTATTTTAGTTGTTTTAAAATATACAGGTGTTAACGAATTCGTGTAATTCCTTAAAACCATATGATCTGCCACTGGTGTAGATTGTCCCGGCATGGAAATTGGGCAGATTTAAAAAAAAAACTTTTTTTTATCCTATTTATGGCTAAGTGATCGAATCTAAACCACAGGATTCAGTAAAATACAATGACGTCAACGTCAAAATCCAAGATGGCGGCTGTAAAATTTTACAAGATATGCATCATGGGTGTCGTGTCCATGGTTTTTGGGGGCGACGATGACGAAAATGAGGTTGAAATCAAAATCCAAGATGGCGGCTGTGTAATTTTGCAAAATATGCATCATTGGTGTCGTTTCCGTGGTTTTTGGGGGCGACGATGACGAAAATGAGGTCGAAATCAAAATCCAAGATGGCGGCTGTGTAATTTGGAGGAGATGCACGCTTTTGAAGTTTGTTGAGGAGGCATTTTCTGTCCTTGTCGCGTAAAACCGGTATTGTACAGAGTGATGTCAAGTCACTGTGAAGTTTTTAAGGTATGACGTCATATGGTAGTAATGTTGTCTCTGTCTTATGCACAATTTTAAATCGTGTATAACTTGGGCATCCAATTAAATATGTCATTGTTTTTTACGCTGTTGCTTGTTATTTTTGTAATAGTTTTGGGATTTCTAATAACTTTTTTTTTTTGTCAAATACCCTATTATGTACATTAGGTCCATTGTTGTTGCAAAACTAAACTATTAAATAAATTTATATTAGAGAAACAATGTCACAAGTGTATTCAAGGTATTCCTCCAGAATCTACAAAATGTCACAATTACCTTACAGTAAAGCCTCGTATTCATGGTAAACATTTGTTTAGCAACATGGTTGCATAAACATCTTGCCGAGTTGCTGTCAACATATTGCGGGCAACACTTGTGTTGCGGAGTTGATCACGCCATGTTGCAGAGTTGACGCTCGACGAGCGAAAACATCAGTTTATCAACAAATGCTGACGTGTGTGGACGTGTTTGCAACTGTTTATAAACATGGCGGTAGTGTGGAGCAATGATAATATAATGAAGTTGATAGAATTATTTCAATCTAAAAATGTTTTGTGGGATTCTTCGAGCACTACTTCCTCGGGAAACATTTGTAAACAAACTGGCGTGTGTGGACGGGAAGTATGGCTGTAAACATTGTTGCCAGAAACTTTGATGTTGAGAAATTTTGGTGTTGTGCAACTGTTGTGCCACAAATGTTTACAATGAATACGGGGCTTAAGGATACACGGCGACACATTACACTCGACACTCAGTGTCGACATTTAGTGTCGTAGTGTCGTGGCCAGATCATAGAATTGATCATGATGTGGCCGACCATTTCATGAAATGGTTGTATTTCAACTAAAATTGGCCATATCGTTTAAACGTCAACGTTTAATGATATATCCATCCACATTTGGCCATATCATTAATGTAGGGTTTCCATATCAAAGGTTTAATAAAAAATCCAAATAAAGGAAGCACGTACCATGCAAGCAAAGGAGTAGACTACGGAATATCGACCCACAAAATATCGATGCACTTTACCGCGAAAGTTTAATAGCTTGATTCACCAACAATTAAGGGGATCCGGCGCTCGGCGGCCGCTGCCGCGGCACGCTCGCTTCGGTCGCTCGCCTTCGCGCGTTCTTGGTCACTGTTCTAACCTAACCCAAATGATTCAATATACTAAATAGTAAACTTTCGCAGTAACGTGCATCGATATTTTGTGCTGTGTTCTGTAGTTTGACAGGTTAACCAGATAAACAATCCAACAAATAAAATTGTATGAAAAGTTCACCCGCAATTACCATGAAGTCATATTTTGAAATCCAATAATAGTCCATTAATTTTCGTTGCGTGGTCACCCTACTTTACTTATCACAAAAACAAAACGATATCAGCGCCTCTAACAGTAGATAATGTAACAAATTTTATGATATGATCACTAATGTTTGACCATATCATGAAGTAGCCGTGCGTTTAGCTGATCATATCGTCAAACGCTGATTATTCATTGATCAGGCCAGGCCATATCATGAAATGGCCAGCGGGTATTGGCAATTTCATGAAATACAACCATTTCATGAAATGGTCGGCCACATCATGAAGTGATCAATTCTATGATCTGGCCACGACATATACATCGCCGTTACACTGAGTTGCGCATTAGCTCTGGTTTAATTTCAGTGTTGCGATTGCATTCTGTCGAATGTCAGTGTCGCCGTGTATCCTTACCATTAGTATCGTTGTAGCTCCAAGACACTCCTGATAATGCGGGAGGCCGCGCGCAAAGTACCTATCAAACGTTGTTTCTTTCAGTGTCCCTTCGATTCAAGCAACACCACAACGACACTTACGCTCTCATACGGCTACACTATCCGTACAAACCAGTGACATTATCGCACCAAGTGTAGAGGTACTTTAGGCCACATAATACATACTGGGCAATTTTTTTCGAATATTGCATAAGTGACAGTGTTGCACCGGGTTTGCGATATGTGAATTACGTGCCACTCTTTCTTAAACATAATTTATATTCAACAGATCTTAGCAATGCTCAAAATATTAATTGCCAAGATGACAAGAAGCGCAAAAAGACAGGATCTTGTGAAGGATGTCGCCCTATTCTTTACGAGACCTTTCGCAGAATTGGACGAGGAAATCAGGACCTTTCTAGAATCTCCGGAACATGGACCTTACGTTAATATGGTATGAAAAAAATTAAATAACTTTATTAACTATGACTTATGTGCTGACAAGACTGCAAGGCTGTGCCACAGTAGACATATAAATTAAAGCAGTACCTCAACTTACTATAATCGCCTGAAATACTCACACAGACACGCACTGTATATTGAGTAGTTTTTTGTTTTTGTATGTGACTGTATCCCGAAAATACTTTAGTAGTCTTTTTGCAGTGCGTGTTTGTGTGAATGTGTCAATTCGGACGATTGAAGGTAGTTGAAGTACTGCTTTAGCTTACTGTGGCTGTGCTTAAAGGCTCGTGTTTAACCGGTAACGCCCCGCTGTCGTCCCAGGACGACACCCGCTTCATGAGAGTTTGAACTCTAATTTGGGTTATAATTAGAGTTCAAAGTCGCTTGAAGCGGGTGTCGTCCTGGGACGACGCGGCGACGGCGGGGTGTTACTGGTTTAAATAGCTTACACGCAGAACAATTGAACAACGAAGTTACATTGCTTTTGACACGGTCAGTTCTAGGATGGGTGATCATTTTTTACACTTCGAGATCTTTCTGTGTCTCAGTGAGCATGTTGAATCTTCAGTTCTTCGGTACTGGGTGTACACAGACGCCTGACTGATATTAATTGGATATCGGTAATCCGCTTACTAAGGATAGCTAAGGACAGATAGCAGTAGTATTTTTTAAATAAAATTACATTTATATTTAGCTGCAACTGGTTAGACTGAATAACAACAGCTAGATACAAGGCTAGGCTGTAATAAAAGGATTGTATTAAGGCTGGTCTCAGAATGTTAGACTGCCCAATACTCATATAATAACTCTTAAATTTAAAAATACCCCTAACATTGCAGTGTAGCTGTCGATCCTTGTTAGCGATTATTATTAATGCAGTGAGAAACTGCTCTCATAACGAGTCACAAGAGCCCAAACACGATAGGTCTGCAACTACTCATTGCGGAGTGCCGGTCGGCACCCTGAGCCATCTTCAAAACAAGTTATGAGGCAAAATCAATATGTCTGCCTGATTATCAGCTATTTTGAAGTTGTATTAACAAACTTTCGATCCAGATCTTCAATCAGATCAGCTTAGTAGTACCCTAATGTTATCAAAATTGCATTCAGTCCTCTAACACTACCCCCGGAAACCCAGAAGTTTCAAAATTGCATTCAGTCCTCTAACACTACCCCCGGAAACCCAGAAGTTTTTAATTATAAAATATGTTCTGTGCAAATGCCATTGGTGAGTTTGTGCCACTTTTTATTATATATACAGGGTGTTAACGAATTCGTGTAATTCCTTAAAACCACGTGATCTACTACTGGTGTAGACAGGCCCCGCACGGGATTTAGCTTGATTAAAAATAAAAAAATAAAATTCTTTTTTTTTTTCATGCGGCTTTGTTACCAATCGTATCTAAACCACCTAATAAGGATTCAGTAAAGAAATAAGTTTTTTTTTTGCAAAAAAATAATTTTATTTCTGTGGACATTTCGATGCCGCGCATAAATTAATGAAAGTACTGCGACACGGCTGGCAGGAACGACTAACGCGATATGCCTCTTTGCAGTCAGATAACTCAAGGCTCAAAAAAGACTCAGAAATTGAAAACCAAAAAATGTCTTTGAAATTATTATTTTTGGTTGATTTTCGAAAATTCCCATTTAGGGTTAATCTGTGTCACCAGTAGATCACGTGGTTTGAAGGAATTACACGATTTCGTTAACACCCTGTATACATATAGCTAAACAAAACTGGTCTGATTGGATAGATGGTGCTTCAACATGCTAACAAAGGTCGATAGCCACATTACAAAGTCGGGGATGTTTTTAAATTTTAAATTTAAGAATTATTTGTTACATTGCTCCGTGTCGGTTCTGGTCGCCGTGTCGTATTTTGTGGAAAAACCGTTACCTAACGCTGTTACGTTGCCGTATGGACACATTGTAACTTGATTGAGACCACTTCTCCCTATATCATTCATTCGGTTCATTCGATTTTCGTTCACTCGCAATCTTGTTCTGTCAAAACAAAATAGTGCATTTTTAAATCATTGTCCGCCATCACATCGAAAATATAAGGATCGTTTATTTTTAATATTGTCAGATTCAATGCTTATTGTATTCAAATAAAGCGAAACGCAATTCATCGTGTAATTTGATATTACTTACATGAAATAAAATTCCACCAACGCCCCAGCGCGTTAAAAAAACATTTTATTAAAATAACCAAAGTTATTTTATAACTGTTGATGTAAATAATAAAAAACTGCAACTAAGTAATTTGTACTCTTGGAATTGCAAAAGTTTTTATTTTAACAGCAGTTAATAATACACTCAACACTTGTTTTGAAATGCCAGAGTATTAAGTCATAACATGTAATTATTAATCAGCCATTTGTAGATCTACAAATGGCTGATTAATAATTACATGTTATGACTTATTACTCTAATCTAAACACAATGGTATGCACAACTCTGTGTTTACAAGTGTTAACTTGTATCCATATGTAGTCAGAATGTTACTGAATCACAACATCAAGGTCTCTTATATTTTATATTAGCGACCAGCCCCGGTTTCGCACGGGTGCAATTTATACATATAAACCTTCCTCTTGAATCACTCTATCTATTAAAAAAAAACCGCATCAAAATCCGCTGCGTGGTTTTAAAGATCTAAGCATACATAGGGACATACAGACGGCGGGAAGCGACTTTGTTATATACTACTCGTATGTAGTGATTAGCAGTGTTTCTCAAAGTTTAAAAAAATGCCCTTTAAGTTGGTGCTGACAAGAGAACGCAGTCTCTATAGTGCCCATTGCGTGGATACCTCTCCTCAATAATGTTCTGGGGTGGCATTTGTTGGGAAGTTCGCACGGAGTTAGTGATCATTGAAGGACGGCTAAGTGACCCGATGTACATTAAACAATTTCTTTAAAAATATCGGACGAGAAAATTTTATTATAATGCAAAACAACGCGAGACCACACAATGTGAACGTTGTGAGTGAGTATCTTCGTGAAGTGTGAATACCCAAATTAAATTGGCCCGCCTACAGTCCAGACTTAAATCCGATCGAACATCATTCGAACTATCTGAAAAGATTGCTCCAATCCCGGCAGCCACCACCAACCAGCCTAGAGGAGTTCAAGATTGCTGCTAAAGAGGAATGGGAAAATACTTTTCAAAGTCACATCCGAAACTAGATCTAAAATGTCCCTGATAGAATGCAAACCGTCATAAGGAGCCCGGGAGGCTATACTCGTTATTAATGTTTATTCATTTTGTATTACGTGTTCTTGTTGCATCAACTTTCATGGTATTAAAAATGTTGCTGTTTGTATACTGAAACTTTTTTTTTATTGTACCTGCATGATTTTATATTTTACGATTTTCGTTTGTTATTTTTAATTAAATTCGCTTGCGCATGGAGGTCTACTGATACGTTGTTTACGTTAGCCGGGCACTTGAGTTAACGCGCTGCGCGCGCGACCCCTCACCACTTGATTGACACATTCTTACTGCTAAACATTCACAAATGTTTACACCCATGGCGTTTTTGCTTATGTTTCTTAAAGGTGAGTATACACTAGAGCATTTTCTCGAGCATGTCCATGTAATGTAACGTTCTCACGAATGGTACAATACAAGCAAAAGCTCAATTTAAAAAAGCATTTCCATGTAATGTAACGTTCCTGCGAATGCTCGACACGGTGTTTGAAGTAATGCTCACGGCGAGTGAGCATTTACCTGTAACCTACCTTTCTATTTTGCGTTTACTCCTCGCTGAAATGTCGGATCTGCAGTTCGCATGTGCTGCGTTCGCGGTCGTGTCTTTATCCGACGAAATGTTACACAAAAATGCTCGTTGGTTCTTTCAAGTTGTAACAAAACATCGAGCATGATGTTCGAAATGTGGTTCGAGTAAATTTAAAAATATCGAATGCTCGATGTTCTGTTACAAGTAAATGCTCTAGTCTATACCAACCTTTATAAGTGGATTAATAAACAATGTTTTTATGAATGAACGGTACAGTTGTTTTCTGCTAATAATTCTCTTCAAGTGTTTGGTCAACGAATGTAAAACACTGTGAAATAAATCGATTTTAGATCATACAAAACAAATATTTGTGTGTTTTAGTTATACCATCTGATTCTGTTTCTGTTTCTACATTAGATTCACTAGGTATATCAATAGCTTTTATATATACAAGATTATGCATAGATTTTTTGTAAGAAGACAAGATTTTTGTCTCGCTAAACCAGCGAACATCGGTATACGTGCGCGTTGCGCATCTCATTTTTATGGCACCTGTTAATAGAGATATATCAATAGGGTCAATAATAAGGGTCAAATCTCTCCAGCAAAGACATTGTCTTAAATTACAGGAAGTCCACTAAATAAAAACTAACAAAATCTGAAGTTAGATGTTTTTTTCAGTAAAATGTGTTATTAAATTGAAATGTAACTAAGGTAATGTTAGATTTCATGGTCTTCCATCAATTTAAGATACTATGTCTAGTGAAGATTGGTGAAAAAAAATACAGAGTGATATTTTTTCGTTTATGTTGGTTTGATTTCCAGGTCAGGCGAGACACTGAAAAAATCTTTGAACTCAGAATTTTTTCCTTTGAAAATAAAATAAAGTCTCCTTTATTTGCTAGTTTTAATATTCAAAGTAGGTACCTACTTATCAGCTACGACCATGTGTTTTTGGACACCCGATAGACCCTTCGGCTCTTATAGCTCATTTTAATTACTTATGGAAAATAACAGGAAATTGCAACTTTGGGAACCACGCTTACAAGACGGTTTTTTTTTGCTTTCACGTAATTTAATTAAAATGGGCGTTGTTCATATTTTTTAATATGTTGTAATTGATAAACTATTACGAAGAGTAGAGTGACTTATCGTGGTTCATGACAAATTAATAATGAAAAATATTCTTGATTTATTGATGTTTTCTATAAAATACGATTGATCTGATTGAGTGATCTTCAGTGATACTTTAGGTGACCCACGGATTAGTACCTCCTTTCCGACTAACCTTGTTTGCAAAATGTTTCGACAAATTGTATCATTGTAAACTGCCTAGTTTGTACCGTAAGTTTTTAAATTCCCTGTTACAGGAAGATAGAGAATTTCACGAATACGATGAAGATGGTCTCATAAGCGATTTGAAGGACATCATTGTAAGGCATTACCCGCCGCTGCCTTTTACCCCCCCTTTGACTCCTGTTAGCCCGCCATTTACCCGTTCGTCTTCGTTCATTTCAATACAAACATCTGAAATAACTCTGCCAACTCCAGGTAAATTTTTTATATTATTGAATTTACATTAAAAAATATGTGTGCGAATACAGGGTTACAGGGAAAGTCGTACTGAATATTAAAGGACGTTATTATTCAGGTAATTTCTGATGGATTTGATTCTGTAATATGGTGTCCGAAACTTAACCGTTCTGGAGATACTGAATTTTAAAGATATTTTTAAAAAATCCTTTATTTTTTGGCTTTTTTTGGGGATTAGAGCTCCTAAGGTCCGTTTTTGTGTATCTTGTTAGATATGTCAATTAATGAAAATTATTAACAAATATTGAACCTACTACTAACAGCTTAGAAAGACTGCTCGACAACGGTTAGAGTTAGAATTAAAGAATTTTCACTAAGTGTTTTTAACATACAAAAATGTATGGACTTATCCTGCAAATAATTTTAAAAACTTCTACATTTCTTTAGCTATTCAAAAAGGTATAAAATCTACTAGGTATGTTCAAAAATCTTAAAAAAAAATTACTTGAATAGGCCAAAGTGTTGTTCTACACAACATAAAAAATATCTTTGAAATTCAATGTCTCCATAACGGTTAAGTTTCGGATACCATATTACGGAATCAAATCCATCAGAAATTACCTGAAAAATAACGTCCTTTAATATTCAGTACGACTTTCCCTGTAACCCTGTTTATGTCGTACCATTAATCTATATAAATAAAAAGAAAAGTTCTGACTGACTGACTCATCAACGCCCAGCCCAAACCCTAGGACCTAGAAAGCTGAAATTTTGCTCAGAGGGTTCCTTTATAATGTAGACAAGGAATAAGGAAGGATTTAACGAAATTCAACCCCTAAAGGAGTTAAATAGGGGATGAAAGTTTATATGGAAAATCGTCACTTAACGGGTTCAAAATTTCACGCAAGTGAAGCTGCCGGCAAAAGCTAGTAAAAAAATAAAAAAAGCAAATATACAATTACCTATTTATTTTGTGGATATAAGTAATTAAGTTCTAATCAACTTGTATATGCAATGTTTCAGGGCCAAAGTTAATTCAAACATTTTTCAAATTTAACAGAGCCAATTCCGACACCCGAGCCGACCATCTCCGAGATATTCTACACACTCGTCTCGAATACTGTGGACAAAGTAATTTACGTCCAAGTGGATGAAAGGGCTCTCCTCTATGATACAGCTTATGTCGAAATGATGAAGGCAGTAGAAGATGCCATGGAGATCCCTGTTGCCGACATACGGGTTGACATAGCGACTCTCTTCAATAACGCTTATCTGCTGTTTGGAATCATTATTGACGAAAAAGAAAAAGAAGGTAATAACTATATTGGTCTACATGAAGTTATTATGTAGGACTTAAAGGTGGGTAAACTAGAGCATTTACTTGTAACAGAACATCGAGCATTCGCTATTTTTAAATTTACTCGAACCACATTTCGAACATCACGCTCGATGTTTTGTTACAACTTGATTTTAAGAACCTACGAGCATTATTGTGCAACATTTCGTCGGACAAAGACACGACCGCAAACGCAGCACACGTGACCTGCAGATCCAACATTTCAGCGAAGAGTAAACGCTAAATATAAAGGTAGGTTACAGGTAAATGCTCACTCGCCGTGAGCATTACTTCAAACACCGTGTCGAGCATTCGCAGGAACGTTACATTACATGGAAATGCTTTTTTTAAATTGAGCTTTTGCTTGTATTGTACAATTCGTAAGAACGTTACATTACATGGAAATGCTCGAGAAATTGCTCTAGTGTATACACACCTTAAGAGCAACGATGGACTAAAACCTCTTAAGAATTTTACCGCAGACGCCTAAAGTTTTAGTTTCATCAATAATTATAAAATTCGTTTGAATAAACACAGCAAGAACGATTTTCTATGAAACATCAGCAAAACATTGAATTAAAATGAAATGCCTTCATTAGTGACGTAATTAGTGCACGACTAGAAATTATGTGAATTATTATCATGAATTCCGAGCATACCTACTATCAGCACAATGCTCTGATACCGTGCATATCCAAACTTCCAACAGTAATTTACCTTTACAGATTCCATTAATTTAGGTTGATTAATGCAGTAGCAGGCAGTACGCCATTACGGTGTGGCTGATGAATACTTGCACACGCAAGTATTCATCAGCCACACCGTAATGGCGTACTACCTGTTAGTGCTCTCAATGGGCTGCATATTTTGGGAAATGGAATAACTACTGCATTATTGTGTGGTTTCAGCTGCTGCGCGCGCTTGGGAAAAGCGAATGAGGAAGAAATTGAAGAAGACACTGAGGCGACAGAAAAACTTTAAAGGTTTTATACTTTTTTCTAACGTTTTATGCCCATTGCGTTTTTGTCTTTGACGTTTAATGCCATTAATTCAGTTTAATTGTCATTTTTTACCAAATTTCATGTTTATGTGTGCACCACATATTTCTCAAAAAAGTAATTCTTTGTCTCTTTTTTTTCGTAAAATTATCAGTTTCAATGTATAATTCACTGTTCAATCGCCAATCGGCTTAGGGTGAGCTATTAATTTGACTAAGTATTACCATTATACGTAGGTACCTACGTAATATTGAATTTTATTAACGGCTAAAGCCTAATTCTTTCTCGTGATGAGAAGAGGCCCGCGCCCAGCAGTGGGATAGCAATGGGCTGATCATTATGCTTATAAGGAAATTCGGCTGCCTTATCTAAGAAAATGTGTTTAGTTGAATAAATTCCGTGATTGGGTTAGTACCGTTCCTGCTTTGCCTGACATTGCTGATATTTTATCGTTTAGGTTCGACCTAAACCATCTCTCCTATTTGATATTTCATCGCAATTTCCATTTAGATCCCATTTAACGTATAATAAACATGTTTAATAATATACCTAATAAAACATTTATGCGTGTTTAATATAATAAATAAACATGTTTAATAATGAAAACTACGCAATTCACAATTTATGGGTTCAAATAACCGCTTCACAACAAAAAAGTTTTTTTTTACTTAATCTTGAAGAATAATATTAACATAGGGTGACTGGTAATTAGTGTCAAAAACATATGATTGCACTTATAATAAGAAATTTCCAAGTGCCAAGTGAAAGAGAACCTATCGCTGCAGCTGCAGCTCTTATTGTATTATTTATACATAGTTATAATAAAAACCTCTTTTCTTCATGACACCATGAAATTAGTCGTTGACATAAATCTCAAAGGTGTTTAACCCGGCGTCATGGGGGCTGGGTCAAAATTACCCGCGCTTTTGTAGTTCACTTATAATTTTAAAACGACGCACGCGACTTTGCTGCTCTTCTCAGTAGCTGGAGTTATTGAGTCCCTCTACACGTTTTAGACGCGAAATCAGTCGTGCAGGGACCGCGTTGGGAGTTACAAGTGTTGTATTGGAAGAAAGGTAAATATGACCCATGCCTGTATTCAGTGTAACTATTTTGTGCCATTTTTATCAATCAATGTTTAAATGATTTATTGTTGTTTACGATGCTTTTTATTTGTGTTACTACATTGTTTTGTCGTTTTAATGTTTTTTTTTTTTCGGTAGGTAGTACGAGTAATAATGGACCGCGAAGAACTGGAAAGACGTCGTGCTACGGCGATACTTGAAAAATCGGACTCGGATGTTATGCTTTCTGATCAGGAGTCTGGAGAGGATGATGACCATGTGAGTGAGCGTAGTGGAGCTACCGATACGGAGTAAGAGATTTCGGATGAGGGCGAGGTTCCATTGGCGACAATTAGAAAATTAGAAATAGGGTACAGTCTGACGTAAATCTGCAGCAGGAGAAATATGCATCAACAATGATGCATCAATAATGATGAGTCTGATTAGCTTTTTTTTATTATTTTATATAAGAACATTTATAAAAATGCCATTAGAAAACTAAAGACTGGTTAATATTTTATTTATGTTAAGTTTTGCTAAAGGAAGCCAAATTTGTTAATTTTTTAGTGCATAGTTTTCAAAACGTTGTTCTTATTAATAAAATTTTCTATTTTCATTATGTTTCTAGTTTTTTATTACCCTAATACCTAACAGACAATTATTGTAGGCAACAAAAAATATTAATTTTCTCCAATACATACAGAAATATTCACATTCCTTATCCGGGTAATGATGACCCAGCCCACACGTCCGTGTAACAATTTTCGGGTCATTCCCAGTTGCCCCGCCACCACTGGTGGCAAATGGGATTTTTTATATTAAAATGTATACAAAAATCCCATTTGCCACCAGTGGTGGCGTTGTAGGTGGGGGCAACTGGGAATGACCCCAATTTTCCATCCCCATGACGCCGGGTTAACACCCTCGTTCAAAATCGACGAGTTATCTCAGGTTTGGACATGCTTGTCTGTGCTTACACTGATGACCTCGGAACATCTCGCACTAGCTCGCACCGCGCCTTCACCGACTCGCGACGGATACGACGCACACCTACGCACGCATCCGCGTAACCTCGGACGACTCTCTTTCCATGGTGCACCGGTGCGAGCTCGTGTGTCGCGATACGCGATATCACGCACCGTGGGAAACCACCATAAAATAGACCTGAGTCACAGTAGACATTTATGCTAAAGCAGTACCTCGACTGTATTACTGAACTTCGAATCAACTTACTATAATCTCAAGAATTGAAACACTCACACAGACACGCTCTGTATACTGAGTAGTTTTTTGTTTTTGTATGGAACTGCATCCCGAAAATACCTTATTTGTCTTGTTGCAGTGCGTGTCTGTGTGAGTATGTCAAATCGGACGATTGTAGGTAGTTGAAGTACTGCTTTAGCTTATATGTCTACTCTGCCTGAGTGTGAAGTATTGGTACCGGTCAACAAGAGTAGCGAGCGTACATTACAACCCAACTGTAATTTATGCTATTAATAAGAATTCTGTATCGTGTGGTGCCGGACTTAAAGAATAGCACTACCTCATCTCTTCCCATAGGTGTCGTAAAAGGCGACTAAGGGATTCACTAGAGGATGGGCAGCAGCGTTTTCTGATCACTTTTACAACCATACTGCGATCGCCAACCCGCCTACCAAGCGTGGCGATTATGGCAAACCCCACCAACATGTTTGGGGGAGACCTATATCCAGCAGTGGACATCTTTCGGCCGAATGATGAATAAGAATTCTGTATTGGAACAACTTTGGACTTCGGGATCCAACCCAAGTTCTATCGTGGTAACTAAGGGCTGTATTACTTTTGATACAGCCCTTAGTTACCACTGTACCGTTAAAACATTGTGACTTAACAGGATATGAAACACCACCTACGCCCAAGAGCGAGCCTTCATCGCACGAGAGCTATAAGAGGCCTCCCCCGCGGCCTTGCAAGTGTCAACCATTGGCCAACTACAATCGATATGGAAAGGTATACATTGCATTATTAGTACACTAGAGGTCCCTCGCGGCCTTGCCCGCACGGATGTTGTTTATCGCGTATTCCGTATTTTTCTGGATTTATGTAGCCTATGTCCTTTTCCAGGTTCCAGACTATCATTGTATCATGTTTCATCAAAATCAGTTCAGCGGTTTAGGTGTGAAAGCGTAACAAACAAACAAACTTACTTACCACCCTTATTGTTAAAACGTTAAGTTTAACCATAACATCTGGCTAATTTTGACGGAATTATTTGACGAAAAACAGCTTATTTATTCGGCAGATTTGTAAATTTCCTGAAAGCAATAACGTTAGATGTTGCTTTTATAGAGACAAAATGTATTTTTCCTATAGGTCCTCTTCACTTAAATGTGTCATAAAAGGATATATAATAAATGTCTCTATGCTCTGACAAGATTCTAGGAAACGTTCCTAACAATTATTAAGTCGGATTTGTTTGCAATATTTATTTATTTTAGGACCGCTTCGGCATCTACCTGCCGCGCGAAGAAGAGTTCAGCAAGTACAATATAACTACAACTCCAGCCTGTTCTTTGGGGGTCCCGGCGGATGCTGAGACGGACGCCAAGTCTACTTACAGCAAGAAAACTGATGTGACTACATAAAGTAGCACTCATTCTCGCACTGAAATAACGAAATAGCTCATACTAGCATCTTTTATGAATATAAACTGAGTTACGTCCTCACCGCTAGCATTCGCGCATTATAAGCGTTCGGCTACAAGCGTGCGAGCATGGCATCAATATACTCTTTCTTCTTCCTGCCCTTATCCCATGTTACTTGGGGTCGGCGCAACACGTTTTCTTCTTACATTCCGTCCTATCACCCGTCATGATATAACTGACACCCTTCTCTTTCATATCATTCTTCACACCATCCATCCATCTTTTCTTTGGCCTCCCTCTTCCTCTCCATCCATCCACATTTATATTCATAACTCTTTTCGTCACATGCGTTTCATCTCTCCTCTTCACATGCCCATACCAAGACAAACGGTTCCCTTTCAACTTTTCTGTCACTGACGCTACTTTCAAACTTCCTCTAATATACTCATTCCTGACCTTATCCATGGCATCAATATACTAACGAACAAACATCTTTAATGTCCGCATCCGAATGCTCATTATGCGCAAATGGTCGCTATGAGGACGTACTTTTTCGCCAATTCTAAAACTGACACTTTTATACGTACTAAACTTACACATTGCTCAACATCTACGCAACATGTTTTTTGCATTACTTAAATAAACATTGTTCATTATTTGGTTCTGTTTATTTTAGCTTATTCTGTTTCATCAATTTCCCATCACCAACAAGGAATCTGAATTATGAGTCATCACCAACAAGAAATCTGACGTATGAGGCTTAGGGTGTTACCACACCAATCAATCGATCGTCGATCGATTCCAACGATCGATGGTAGAATGGATTTGTCGACGTCGATCGATAGTTTCTACTACACCAATCGATCGACTAGACGTCGACCGATGTCGTTCGATGGCATCAATCGACGTTCGATCAAATGGTGTGGTATCACCCTTACCTCCGGTTTCTGAATTCAGAGTTCTAGGATAAGCAATACTCAAATACTACAAATTCGTTCAAATACTATGAATCTCAATTCAGACACCGGAGAATATACCCTCTACGCTTACGCCTCTTAACCCATTCGTTGCGGTGCACGCACATCGGCGTAATTTTAATTGTCATTCATATGCTGATGACGCCGATCGGCGTAAATAATATTTGGCCATAACTTGGCCAAATTCTATTTTAAAGGATATATTTTTATATGTGCATGTTTTACATACACATATAAAACAGCATTATAGTCACCGTTTCTGTAAATGATGATTTTAGAAAAATAACAAAACTCTACTCAGTTGCGGAAAACGCCGAACGGCGTTTTCAGAGGTTATCAACAATGAAAACATTTTGATTAAATATTATTTCCTATTATTTCCTACCAAATAAAAATAGGTATCGCTTGAAGTAATTCTTCGAATTGGATTAGAAAGAGATGCACAATTATGACGTCTGGTGACGGCTAAATGTCACACCAATCTCACACCGTCTCTCAATAAACTCGGTGACGATGGTCGATCCTCACCTTCAAGAGAAAGTCATTATTAAGTAAAACAAATTACTATGCACTAGAAATAGTATGTAACTGAAAACCCTTCTTCATGTTCTCTCTTCCCTTCAACTACTAATTCAAAACACTAATTATTATAATTAAATAGTACTATTATTAAAAGTGTTTTTTAACTTAACAAATATAGTAAAAAGGTTTGCAATCCCTGGTCATATTTCAAAAATACTGAAAATAAATAAAATTCTATCACAATAAGCTAGAAATCAGTTTCATGTGCGGAAAACGCCGATCGGCGTAAAAGTTTTTCAATATGAGAAGCGTCCAACGCCGATCGGCGTCAGTCCTTTAAATCGCCCGCCCCTGCGTAATAACGGCGATTTTTTGAGCCGCCTTGAATGGGTTAACAATGCTTAAAAAATAAATGTTAAAGTTTTGATTTGATATTAAGAGGAGAGTCCTTAAGAAACACCTGAAAAGGCACTTACTGTTTTCGAAATTTCTATAAACTCTCCGCATGGAATTACGTAAAAAAAATAATGAAGAAGCTTAATAGATGTGCCAACAGTTTCACCGCGAGATATTTGCGAAATCATCATTAATTTCGAGAAAAAAAATGTTGAATTCCCTCAAAAACATCTAAATCGACCTTTTCTATTTGCAGAATTTACGTAATTTTAAAGGAATATATAAAAATCTATTTAGTTCAATCGTGACACGAAAGTATGTATAAAACGTCTACCGTTTTATTATTTTAATAAATCAAACCAAATGAGAGTAATCTACGTCTCAACATTGTTAATTTTTTACGGAAATTGTTTTCCGTATCCCCATACATTTTAGTATGGAGCAATACTCTCCCGTAATTTGTTTTATAAAAGAGTACGCAAGCGAAAAATTTTCCGTGCCATCCTAGAACCCAAGGTGACAGCACGTCCGTTTGTAATTCGAGCCGAGCTCTCAAAACATCTACGCACAAGGCATAAGGGTGGGTTGCGAGTGTCGTGACATGACTGCATTTTTTCACTCTTCGAACAATAAGACAGACGACTCGGACAGTGACCGAATTGACACATTTTAATTTCAATATTTTTTTCACTGAATATTTGGACACCATCAAATTAGACAAAAAGCTTTTAGTACAGTCAGATAAAAAAGTATATGTGGCAAAAAAAGCGTTAGGTACCAAAAAAACTATTTGTGGCTTTAAGGTGGCATATTTCAGTAATAAATAGCTTTGTGGACTCACCACTTTGAACTGCACCAAAAGTATTCCTTGAAACGCACCAACGATGAAACATAGAGAAGAGCATGAAGGATTCGTAGTGATATCGATAGACGTTTTAAAATTCAGTTTTATTTATTAAAACTACTAGGAAAGCAGAAATGAACTGCAACTAGGTGCTTAAGCGACTTACCTCCGGTTTCTGAATTGAGAATTCTAGGATAAGCAGTCCTGTAACATTTGAGTTGTCAAAAAAAATGACGTATTTTATTTTAAAGCATCTTTTTGACAACTCAGTACTCAAATACTACTTAAGTATTGCTTATCCAGAATTTAATTCAGAAACCGGAGGTAAGTCGCTTAAGCACCTAGTTCCAGTTCATTTCTGCTTTCCTGGTAATTTTAATAAATAAACAACAGTTGAATTTTAAGACGTCTATCGATATAATTTATCACGAATCCTTCGTGCTCTTCTCTATGTTTCATCGTTGGTGGGTTTCAAGGAATACTTTTGATGCGGTTCAAAGTGGTTGCGCTTCGAGGAATACCCCATCTTTATTTACCCAACTGCCAAGGCGCGTATCCATCTATGTATGTGGGTTTATAATATTATTTATTAAAAACGGCTGCTTTTGTTATAATCCGGTTAAAAACTGTTTTTTTATAACTATAGGCTGGGTGGAGGACGGATTTCCACAATTATTAAGGTATCGTTGAAAGTTTTTATCTGACTGTACAAAACAGCTTTTATTATTGGTGTCCGAATCATCAGTGAAAAAATATTGAAATTAAAATATGTCAATTCGGACACTGTGTCCGAATATATTGTGAGTTTTATATATATATATATTTTACTTTGGACATCACGGCTCATCTTCCGTGCGGAAGATGTCCGGTCCTTTGGAAGGCATACACGGGGACACAGGTCCAACGCGCAGAGGCCCCTTTGAGAGCTTTAATCTAAAATGGGGTGGGGCACCAACCCGGGACTATCCACGGCTGCACTATTGGAGTACAGTCATGGACCGTCTCAGGTGGGTGCAAGACTATTGTAAAATGTGGTGAAAAATATCTGGTCTATGGGAAGGGGTGTTAGGTGGACTGATAACTTCTATTGCCGGAAGAAAACGGCGTCTGCCTTTCAACATTTAAAATTGAAGTGTTGGCAGACGGTGACTCGCCAGCTCACTAGCTGGGCCCCCTGAAAAGCCGCCAGTACATAGGCGAAGGGGGCAACAGACGTGTGAGCGGCTAGAGGTGTAGAGAGGTGTGGCCCCGGTTTCGCCGTCGCGGGTCTAAGAGACCCGGAGTGGGTTTCCCCGCTATTACGCCTTTAGACACTTCCACCCCCGAGCATATAGCTCTGGCGGCCCCCCTCTGGCCGGCCGATAAAGGCAAGACAGAGTTGAGAATCCTGCGGGCACTCTTGGGGTTCCACTCCAGCCAGCCAATAAAGGCAAACTGGAGACGAGGCCCTGACCGACTCTCTGAGGCAATAAGGTACGCAGTGTCGCCACTCACCAACAGCTCGCCACAAGCTGCCCTGCGGTTTGTAAGCTTTTCAGTAGACCTCATGATACATTTTTTATTATATGATGGGGTTGTAGAAAGCTAGTCTAATGTTCCCTCCGGTTTTACGTTAATCTCATGATGAGGTAACGCCTTTCCCAGAGGGTTAATATATTTTACTTATTATTAGTACAATGATTTCCTTATTTTACCACGTTTCATTGCTACGTCAAGGCCGTGGGCAGACCATAGAAGTAATAAGTACTACGGGGCAGACTTGCCAATTTTGACGTTTGATAGCTTGTCAGCTGAAGGGTTCTCTATTTCTTGTTAATATATTTTTCTGCATATTATTACTATTTCAAAAATTACAAAAGTTTTATCTTGATTGTATGCTTCCGGAAATAACATATTCAAGATTAGACAGAAAAATGGAAATAAATGAGCCCAATTATTTGATTGGGGCAATTAAAAAACGAGAATCTGAATGAAAATCAAAGAAACAGAACAGCGAAAATGTTTTAGCTGATGTCAGCAGCCCCAAGCGCCAAGCAATAAATAAATACATTAAAGAAAATAATTTTATCAAGCATTAATTTTTGTATGTACTAAGCTCAGATTATAAAACAAAAGGCAGATAGACTGTACTGAACCATAATGTGAGGCACGTCTGTAGACATGTGTGCTTGACAGCACTATAAGAACACGTTGCCTCTTTGTGCGTGTACGGTTGCCATGATAATGACAAAATTCCCATAATATTTCATTATATTAAATAAACAATTTACTGTCTCCGAAAAATGCAGATACATACAGAGTTATACATATGGATATAAAGTGAATCTCTGCCGTTGAGTCAGATTGTATTTTAATGCAAGTACCTACTTTAGAAATTTACTAATCTCAGATTACAGAATAGAAGATGATAAATAGAAATATTTTGTGGATTTATGGCAGTCATTTAGTATAGTCGTGAATGGTTGTAATTATGTTTTTGATAGCTATATTTACTTTATGTTGGCAAATCGACTGACGTACATGATTATTATTAGAGACAGACAATACATTAAGTAGTTTTAGTTACGAAGACACATACAAACGGACACACATACCTACAAACATACCAACCAAAAAACGCGATAAATAAAACACTATAATCGAAATAAATATTTTTGTAAATCGTTATTCCTGTATTCTTTACTTATTTCCTAACTTAGGGGGTAAATGGTTTCAATATAAACAAGCAACACCGAATGATTTTTGTTAAGGTTTTGTGTTCCAAGATGTCACTAATAATAATCACGTAAAATAATATCCAAATAGATAAATAATCAATAAAACCTATGAAAAGATACTCCATCTTCTTTATTTTGTTTTTAGGAACAGTTTTTGCAATGTTTATAAACGCAAGATGGCATCACTATCATAAATATTAAAATTATCGATGACGTCCTAACAATGCGGCGCTTCGTGTCATACTGACTCGAGATTGTATTCGCTTTTGAATTTGTATTTGCTTTTTTGGCCGCACTCACGTTGTTCCTGTCACTCTATCTGCCTTCTGTTTTATAATCTGAGGTACTAAGATGTATAATTTTTTTATAATAAAATAAAATTTTAAAATATCAAACTGACATAAAAATTTACTATACCCAGTAATTGAGTTATGTACATTAATTGTTTTTCATTACAAATCAATCACACATTATCTCGTTTTCATTTTTATGTTGGCTCTTATCTTCCCTCGCAAAATTTACTTAAGTACCCTAAAATATTCCCAAACAAAAATTATGTGTCATATTCGAAAATAGAAACACAGAAAATCAACAATTACAGTAATTATTCTAAAACGCTTATTACATTTGGCTGAATTAAGTCGTCTTAATTCAGAAGGGCAAATTAGAAGCTTCTGATCACACTGTCCTAAATTTAGTCAGTGTGACCATTTGTGGCAGATTTCTGCCATTTTGGCAGATTTCGCTCCAAAATTTTATCTGTGGCAGATCCTGCTGACGATTCACAAAAGTGGCAGATTTCGGCAGATTTAAATGATTTCATGACAATTCACATTACATAATTTGAATTATCTTTTTTAAAAGTATACAGTACATCAGGTTTTATATATGTATAATGAGATTACAAATGATTTTTTCGAACTGGCAACTTCTGTTTCATGGCCAAATTATACGGGGATTTCCCGCTTATTTAAACAAGTGCGTCAGATGATTATGTACTGTAATCAAACTGGAATACTTCTTTATTGATTTGGTTTCCAAGAGACTTGTTAGAATCAGGTGGAAGTAGCGCCACCAGCACAATTTTGAGTGTAGACAAATTTTGGGGAGCGATTGGAAAAATCCTGGACGCGAATGGGGCTACAAAATATCCAAAACCAAATATTACAAATTTCGCGAAAGCATTATTATGTTTGCCGATGTCCAACGCTTTGTGCGAAAGAATCTTCTGTCTGGTGAATTTAAACAAAACAAAAATAAAGAATAGGTTCCTAAATCAACATGTGTCAGCTTTAATTACAACAAAAGACACGGCGACTGTGTCTCCTACATAACCAACTAAAAACATGATCAAAAAGATGTCGTCAAAATCTATGTATACCGAAAATTTTAAGGCAAATGCGGATACGTAGAGTAAGTAGTGTTTAAGTATAATAACGCATAAGAAAACTTAAATATTTTTATTGATTGAAGAAATTTCATTGATTTCATTGTGTATTTTTTTCAGTTTCCTTAAAGGCATATTTTTGGCATTTTTGGCGCAAAGTGTGGCAGATTTTGGCAGATTTTTTGCCCAGTCTGTGGCAGATTCGCCATTTATAAGATGGTCACACTTTAGTTACTGAATCAGTTGCCAGTTAAAGCGCGACGGAGTCGGACGTGTCGTGTGCGAGGATGGCTCCAGTATTATCCAGACACCAAAAAATTGGCCTTTGCCTAGCCCTGGCCTTTATTTTAGCCGATTCGTCTATATTTTATATAAACTCAGTAGCACTTGGAAGCCCTCATTTCGTACATTTTTGTTCAGGAAATTTTTGTCATTTTTGTGCCAAAGATAGGGCATATCTTTATACAGCTCTAAAATATTGAGCATAACTTCTATTTCTTTCGTCATTTCGTAGGTACCCACGCTGCGCACCGCACTCGCACTACACTTTTTTATTCGGGAATACAAAATAAAACTATACGTCCTCACGCATCGACAGAAACTCAAAGGGGGTGACGTACTTGACGTAGGCGATCATCTTTCGCAAATACAAAAATCACATATTAATACCACAGTGTACCTATATAGTACTTACTACATACAGTGGGTCAACGCCCATACATTTGACAGGTCCTATGAAATGTCAAAATTGGTAACACTTGTCATAGGGTTGTCACATAAAACAAATTACACAAACTTTGTCAAACAAACGTCCAAATTAATTAACGTTTTATAGAAACAGTGACACGCAAAAAGAAAACCACGCATGCGTAATTTTGACGATTGACAAAATAATGCAAAGGTATGTAGCAGCAATTTCGCCATCTTATCCTGGAATTTTCTAACAATATTTAAAACTACAAATTTTGTCGAGGTTACAGTCGCAGTGACTAACGCTTGCGGGGGTAGGTAAGAGTCATAAAATATTCCCAAATCCAAGAAGGAGCCATAGAAAATTACTTATTATTCATGGTTATTACTTCTATGGTTTTCGTGGATGCTGATGCTGGAAATAAAGTCTAAGTATTCCTCGATCATATACGGCGGTCAAAAAAAATTATCTGTTAAATGTAATTTGCCAGGTAAAACGTGGTCCCTATCTTGGTGTTTGAGAATGGATCTTGTTTTTGTAATCAGCGTCCCCGAAAATCATGGATTTGACACCCATGACGGTTAATTTGAAAATTTTCATGTCCGCCATCTTGAATATAGTTTTTGACCTCATTTTCGTCATCAGCATCCACGTAAACCATGGAAATGACACCCATGGTGGTTAAATTGAAATTTTGAAAGCCGCCATCTTGGAAATGGATTTTGACCTCATTTTCAACATCAGTACCCCCGAAAACCATAGAAATGACACCCATGACGACTAATTTGTCATTTTTACTGCCACCATCTTGGATTTCGATTTTGACTTCATTTTCGGCATCCGCACCCCAGGAAACAATGGATTTGACACCCATGACCACTAATTTACTAATTTTCATGGCTGCCATCTTGGATTTGGATTTTGACGTTATTTTGGCATCAGTGACCCCGAAAACCATGAAATTAACACCCATGATGATTAGATGAAAATTGTTATGACCGCCATCTTGGATTTGGATTTTGACGTTACTTTCGGCATCAGTGACCCCGAAAACCGTGGAAATGACTTCCCACGAACAATCATTTGAAAATGTATGTATGCCGCCATCTTGGATTAGTAAACAGACTTTATAATAAAATTATCGTAATAGGTACAACATACATACAATTAATATAATTTCTATGAACGATGTCAATCAAATTCGAAATCAAAAAGTGCGAGCTCTGGAATTTATGTCCCGAGTAGGTATGCAGTATGGCTACTCGGGACATAACCTTCGCTCCTTCACCCCGCAACCCCCCGCACGATTGCTCTGCGACAATGTTCTACGTTGACCGACTGTAAGGAGTTAGATTTAAGTAGACTGTGTTAATACCATGCAAAAATCTACAAAGAATCTCGCGAGAGGGCTCTCTATTCCCATATATTACTATACTCTTTGGTCAAAATAAAACTATACAACCTCACGCAGCGACGGAAGTTAGTAACTAAATGCGATTACACCTTCCTAAATGCGTTTCTAAATAAGCTTCTAAATGATTTAGTCAGTCAGAAACCATCCTTGCTACTGAATTTAGGATCCTAGGTTACTAATTGCGATTACACTTGACTTAATTCAGTAACGACTGAATTAAGACGACTTAATTCAGCCAAATGTAATAAGCACTTAAGTTTAAATCTGTCAATACCGATTACACTGTGACCCCAACCCTTTGTTCACGACACCAATACTATAGGCACGCGTGCCTCCCGGTGCGTTGAATAAATAGCTAATACATTGCGCGTTTTTTGCAACATACTTACTAGTCCTTCAGAAGCGAACGCGCACTGAAGGTTTATTTAAGCCGGCGCGCCACAAAATAAACCTTCGGTGCGCTTTTGTTTTTCGGTATGTGTACACTACATCGAGTGATGCAGCTGTATTAGTAGAAATGTCGAAGTGTGGGTTCTAAAATAAGTTCTCACGCTCGCAAACCTTCCTCATAAAGACAGTAAATTCTTAGATATTTGCAATGTCATAATGCAAACTGCATTGTTCACAATCAGAATCATCGTCTGATAAGCTGTCCTTCAAGTAGTAAGGCAGTATTACTCGTAGTCATCCTGTTTAAGTGGAATCTCTGCCGACGGGTTCTGCAATTGTTTTACATCTACTACTAAATATTGATAACACATTTTTTTCGATTCACGGTTATGGCCCTCAATCTTTACGCACATCTTTAAACTTGCTCAAATTAGATATAAATTAAAACCAAATTCAAAATTACTTCAAAAATTTTTCAGCACCCATTGGAAACCTCAAGTAATTCCTGCTGTTGTGGTCGGCTTTTAGCAGATATAACACAGCTACGATAGAGTATTATAGTCATTATCTATATTTAAAGGTAAAGTGCAGGTAGACCAAAAGGAAAAAAATGTATTGAGGTATACCTGGGGGCCAATTACTAACAAACTTTTATCAATTGCAACTGAATTGTTCATACAGACAGTTTTCGTTTAGGTACGAAAACTGTCAAAATGTTTGGTTTTGTTTTTGTTGTTTGGCCTTTTTAATATTTTGCTAAGTCCAATTTGATAGTTTGGCTAAGTTCATATGACCGCGCGGTACCGCGCGGTACAAGATCAAGCTAAATAGTGTTTATCGTCTACATTAACGCGCGGCACAGCGCGGCGCGCTCCGTCCCGTGCGCAAGACCTTGCACTGCGCGGTTCCGCGCGGAACCGCGCGTTCATATGAACTTAGTCTTTTTGTAAACGAAAACTGTCTGAATAAACGATTCAGTTGCAATTGATAAAAGTTTCTGTTAGTAGAATTGGCACCCCCCTGGATGGTTGAATTATGACAAAAAAGGTTAAGATTGTTAACATAATTATGCCACTGTAGAAAATAACATTAATTAAAACACCGCTGCGATTATCTCTACAATCAACAATAATCTTTATTAATTAAATAACAATAATAATTAAGAGAAAACATAAATAAATTATAACGTTATATAGTAACCATTATCTATCAATGTAAACATTTCAAGTGACAATCTCATTATAATCGAAAAATATAGTGATTATGGCCATTAGCCTCACGCCCCTTGCAGCGGAATATTCTGAACCCCATGGTCTAGTCATTCAAGTCCTTCAAATCCACTCCCCAAAACGGCTACCTCCCATGACCAACTTAGGACTGGTGTATGATTAAAATATACTAAAAAAGGGGCATTACACTGCTTGCATCTTCTTGCATCCAGGCTCTGCTGGAGATCTTTCTTCTGCTTGTATTATAGCTTTAAAGTTAAAGGGGCGAAACGGAGAGCCACCGCCTCCGAAAAACTTGCTCATAAATTCGACCCTGGAAACAAAAATAAATTATATAGAAGTGTCGTATTAGAAAAACTCTCTTAACAACTTTGCTACACTCACTCATCTCACTCCATTAATGAACTTGGGCGTCCCAATGTATATTGCCATTTGTGGCAAATGGCAGTGCGGTACTTCCTGGACGCGCCAGTCTCCAATTTGAACAAAGGTAGGCTTAAAAAAAAAAGAGTCACGAGACGTGGCTTTTCTTCCATGAAAGTTTTTGGTGTTTTTTTTTCGATATTAAATTTTTCATAGACATAAGTAATGAACGACTTTATTCAGTATTTCTTATTATTAATAGAACGAACAATAAAGGTACAACTGTTTACCAATGAGTTTGTACATCATGAGTGTGTGTCTTTACCATCGATACCTGTCCTTAGTGCACCCAAGAAAGTTGACGGCTATGCGCGTGTTTAGTGTTTCGTTTATTTTACTTTGGTTTTAATAATGTCGATATCAAAATTCAAACGTTTCGAACATTTATTTAATGCGCCGTTCATTCCGCCTGCGCGGTGCGCCGTCACTCAGGACGCACACTTACTGTTTATTGCAGTGTAAAAAAGCATGATGCCTGGCCGTGCCACCGATTTAGTTAAATTTCTCGTGAACCTTTATTGTACTTTTATTTTTCTTCTAGTACAAAAACGCACAATTTACGTACGTTTTTTTAAGCCCACCTTCATTCAAATTGAAGACTAGCACGACCAGGAAGTGCCGCACTGCCATTTGCCATTCCCCAGATCATCTTGGCAGACAGATTGGAGATCATACTATGTTGTTATTAACACCGTAGCACGCTGCTACTTGACATAATTCCTTAGTGGCCGTTTCGATATCCACGCCACAGGTGGAAAACGGGTGGCCTTGCATGGATCCATAAATAATTATAGACACTGCAGTTTAATTCTAGTAACCGCCACAAATAAAAAACGCATCCAAAAAAGAGTTGTCAACAGACCATATCCCACTGCAAGACATTACTCTATTCCAAATTTCGCTACAATACTCAAGACGGTGGACATTCCGCACCCAGCCCAGCGCTATCTTCATGGAATGTTGAAGGCTGGCCTTTTTAAAAAGTCCAAACGCTACTACGCTCTGCATAAACAAACTTACCAGTGTAATCGTAAACAATGAAGAAACGCAGACAGACCTTCCATGACCACTAGGATGCAGATAGTAAATGCAGCCCATACAGCAAATATCAGGTACAGCCTTACGACTCCAAAATAGCTATGATCTTTAAGCGCCAACTTTGATAGAATCATATGCCACAACATATCGGAGAGTTCTGAAATGATTCATCAGCTATGAGAGCTTTTATGGGTGACTGTACTTGTATACAGTTTCCTATACAAGATAGAATCATTTATTCTTACGGTAGTCCAGTCATTTGGTAGTTTTACCTGAAAAGTTTTCCGGGAGTTTTGAAAATTGGTGATTTTATAGATTTTGACGTGGTCACCGTAAAATGTGCCGTACGTAATGTACCGTAAAATGAGTCGGTAAGAAGTTATCGTCAAAAAACTGTTTCCGGCGCGATTTTTTCAATATGGCGGAGCGAGCGGCGAAGATGGCATAGTAAAAACTCGAAAAGAGCACGTCGAAATCTATAAAATCACCAATTTTCAAAACTCACGGAAAACTTTCCAGGGGCTGCAGTCTCGACATGTATCGCTATCACTTAACGACCGAAATCGGTAGTAAAGTGATAGTGATGTATCGAGTCAGTTAAACTATAGATAGGTGATTGTGTCCTCGAGTTACAGAATTGAAGTATTCGAATGCTCGCAACTCGAGTAAAGATTTCGAGTATTCATAGTAGGTACGCGAATACTGAACCGAGTACTTAAATCGCGACCTTACGTTGTTGCTCATAAAGTCGATTCGTCGGGACCCCTCTTCCGAAAAATACAGGTTGTTGTTGTGATCGCGAGAGTTTGATTGTCAAGTTGCGTTTTAAGAATTATTGGTGGTTACTAATCCGAAAGGATGTTAAAGTACACATAATAATGAATGACTTTTGTTCTACCAATTTCCCTAAAAGTCAATAGTAAATAAATAGTTATTCAAAAATTTCATAAAAATACGCTAAAATCTTTGTATTCTCAGGGTCAGATGGGAGGGAAAGATCTTAGGTCATATTCGGGGTCACCAAATAGAAGCTCCTTTTTCTAATTTCGTAACTGAAGCAGGAATGTTGAATTTTTGAAAAAACTAAAATAAAAATCATTTAGCATGGAAATGGAAATGATCGAATTTTTAAATTTTAACACTTGCTTTAAAACTGTCATCAGTGATACTTTAAGTGGCATGCGGATTAGTAGAGGTACCCCCTTTCCAACTAACCTTGTATATTAACATTAAAGTGACATTCGTTTTGAAGCGATTGATCAATTAAGTGTTGGACAGTGGAAATGAGTATCGTACATTTGCTTTTTTTTTAATTTTGGGCCCTAGAAAACAAAATGACAATAATATGTTTATGATTATACAGTATATCAGACAGTAAGTAATATGATTTCTAATTATTTAGTAGATATTTAAAATGTTTAGGTACGTTTTTTTATTTTTATTGACTGATCAATAAAACTGATTTGTATTTTATGACCCATATTTTGTATTTTTGCTTGTGTTTTTGGAAGTGAGAAACATTAGAGTAGTCGAATCCTATGAAGTACTTGAGTACCTGACGCAGTACTCACATCTAGATTCGAGCCAGTTGACTCGAGTTTTGAATCGATTCTCTTTTTAACGAGTACTAATTTAATCAAATACCTTAAATGGCCATCTCGGCACATCACTATTTAAGTCATAATGACAATTTTTTTATTGATTTTTGTCGGAAACGTAGCGAATTCAACTGTCAAGTTTACGATTTAACGTCATTTTAGCGAATAACTTTGCGAGCAAATTGGAAAGCCCGCAAAGTATTCATTACGATCGTTAAGTTGTGCAAGAAATTTTTTATTTGAAAATAAACGTTTATCTGCATAAAAAGTGTTGTAGTTGTAGCTAACAGTAGTCTCAGGTTTTATCGGGTATCAAAAGAGATGCTTAACAAGCTCATCAATAAAAAAATAATTAAAAAAAAACGTTTATTAGCAACCAAAATGAACTACGACCATCTCTTCAACGATTTTCCACAAAATCACAAGCCAGTGCCTCTGTTTATTTTATTTTATTGAGCCGTTTCAAATATTGTTCAGCTCTGCAGCAACTTTCTTCCACTCCAACTCAAAATTCACCTTTCCTTGATGAACAGTAAATCATCTTCTTATTTAGCCAGCAACACTTCTATATGGTTACTTGAAGGACGTGTTGTACGTCTACGTCTAAAACATGAACTCAAACGTAAACATTATTATGGTAAAAAGTGAACAACAAACGACATTATAGGGCGCTTTAAATTTAGACGGTTGGTGTCGGTCCTCCGCCCCCAAGACGACCCTCTGACCCCGTGCCGCAGCGGTGCTGATGTCGTGCTGTGGACGGGTGGTTGTGTTTTTGTATACAGTTGATGAGACGAGAGAGCAGTGCGTAGTCCGTACTGCCGCCGTGCGTGCACAGTACAGACAACACAAGCCGCCCATCCGCACCGCTGCACCGCACGACTGCAGTCCGACACCAACAGTTTAAATTTAAAACGCCCATAGACTCTTACAATAGGTGTTGAAGGTACCTACTTACTTTCTTACATTCTACGACAACGCACCCGCGTGCTGCCGTGAAATGAAATGAAATTTTATATAGGTATATGAGTCGGTGTGACTATCACCCATTATCTGTTTTGTCTAATATGTAAACTATAACAATTTTCAATAATTAAAATTCACAAAAAAGAGCACATGACACTTAACAAATAACAACAAAGTGACAATTGACAAAATAATACTGTGACATTTGCTAGTGTTGCAAGGAAAATAACTTGTATGTCCATTTTTAAGGTACTTTGTACTTCAAACGATAAAGGAATCTATTTTCAATGTAAAATAGGTGTTGCAATTATAGTTTTATGTAATTTATTTACATTTTTATATTTTTAAGTATTTATTAGGATAAAATCATTTTTACCAATCTTCCTTAAAATTTTGGGAGATTTTTCAACAGGCATCATTTCCCTGTAAGAATACTGCACTATGAATACCGTTTTTCGTAAGCTTACCAATCGCTATCTCATGTCGAGACTGCAGCCCCAGGTATCCCCCTTTTTGAGCACAAAATGACTGTACTACAGGGTGTTCTGCATAAGCGACAAACGCGACGTGAGGTGATGCTGCGTTCGCGACGGGTGCGATCAAAACAACGGGTTTCCTTGCAGGCGGCCTATGTAGCAGTTTGTGCCGAGACGCGACTAACGTCTACTTTCATCGCATCCTGTCACTTTTGTCGCTTATCCGGGACACTTTGTCAGCATTCTGGTATTCCCGAAAGTGCCAAAACTGCACGTTAAGCTGTCTGGCCAGTCTAGAGCCTGCCGAAGATTAGGTTGCTTTTTATTTAATACTAGCGACCCGCCCCGGCTTCGCACGTGTACGTTTTATAGTTTAAAACCTTCCTCTTGAATCACTATCTATTAAAAAAAACCGCATCATCATCCGTTGCGTAGTTTTATAGATCTAAGCATACATAGGGACAGACAGCGGGAAGCGACTTTGTTTTATACTATGTAGTGATTTCACATTGCTAAGTAATTTCATGCTAATTAGAAAATAAAAGGACACGAAATAAAAATTATCTATTCTAATGCTTTTTCAACGAGTTAATTAATGGCAGAGGTTAAATTATGATAAAGGTAGAAACAATCAGACATGGCAATAAATTGTTGCAATAATGTTATCTACTGACTCCTTTCAGGGGTTGTTAACGTGGATACGTTTAAACCTGGAGCCATAAAACCAATTTCTAGTGAAAGGCACCCCTAGTATCACAAAACGACGCAGATCTCTACTAACTAACTTTTTAATTTGAGCCTAAGAATGCTTCCGTTTCCTTATAAAATACGTCCTTTCGTTATCATTTTGCTCGGTATACGCAGTTTATGGGGCAGATCAAACTTCAAATATCTGCCTTGGTTGGACTACAATAGAAATCGTAAGGCGCGAGATCTTGTAGCTGCGCGAGATCTTGTAGCTGCGCTTGTGTCTTGTAGGACACCAACAGAAACAAGTAAACGTGGAGCGTTTGCAGTGTAGGCCAAACATATAAGCAGGGTTCAAAATTATCAAGATATACATATATGTTATCGCGATAATTATAAAACAATCGATCCTTATAGCTTCTACGTTAGACGGAAGTAGTTTCGTATTTCGTTATAAAGGAGAAGGATCGAAATTCAGCCACGTCCAGGCAAAGAAAAGTATCTCAAAAAATTTATAAAAGTGAGTATAAAAAGATGGCATACTTCCAAACATCATATTTACACGTATTTGTTTTTCATAAAATGTTTTATACTAGTTTTCTAAGAGATCAGATCTGCGAATGGAAAAATAAATTATTTTCGATCAGTTTGATCGAAAATAATTTATTTTTCCATTCGCAGATCTGATCTTTTATGGCAGAATTTGTTCTGTTAATTTAAAAAATAAACAATTTAACAGTGCAACAAACAGACAAACTTTGAATAAAACAGTTACACCAACAGCCAAAATAAGGAAACTGTGATAAGAATTAAATAAAATATGTTTTACAAACTCCTTTTCTCATTTTTTTTTCTTGGCAACCGTCATACCTAAAGCTTTCGTTTCACAAATAAATCAGTTCGCAAAATGGTTGGTACAAAACTTAAATATACTCGTAAAAACTTGCCGTTGCATTGTTAACTTTGTTCTTTCTTTACGTACAAAAAATATTGAATTGGTGTAGATTATTTATAAATTGTTAATTTATTAAAGCTAAAAATAAATTTCATACATAGAGTTCATAATTAATTATTCATTAAATGAATAAAACTAAAAAGAATTGATTAAAATATCAATGTAATGCAATAAATAGTCTGTGCTCGCTCGAGAGATGGCGTTGTACTTGGTTTCTAAATCGCACTACGGTTTCGTTACAGGGCGTAGTATAAATAGTACCTACTTTAGAAAATCTTGCACGAATTTCTCGCTAAATATGGCGCTCGTATTCCTAGTAGTGGGCCCATAAGGCACACTACTAATCCGTTATCGCCCACCTGCGATACCGACTTTGATTATTTCGGCGAAGGAGAGCCATTGTTCGACGAGAACAATGGCATTCCAAGCCTTTTATCGCTTCCGCCCTTCTCTCCCGGTCCATTGTCTCCGGAAACAATGGAAATTTCGCACCTGCACTCCGCAGCCGCGCCTTCCGCTAATTTAAACACCCCTTCCCCGTCCCTCCGACATGCTCCAGAGATGACGTCATCAATGGACACGTCAGAGCCCTTAGTCCCCGATTCCGATATTGAGTCCGAATCCTATTCGTCGGCTTCCTCTTCCTCAGAAGGCTACACTACCGTAGTCGGTAAGGGGAAAAAGCGTGCCCGCAAAAATAAGGCGACCTCCTCCAGCCAAGTCCCGGCTAAAACCCCCAAGACAAACGTTGCGACCCCCGCGTCGGCTGCTTCCCTTAGTCCCGTCCCGGCTACCTCCCCGCAGGCCAGTCGTCCTTCCTCCCCCCGCCCCGTCACCGGCTCGAAAACCTCGGCTCCGAGGAAAGAGCCCTCTCCTCCGCCTCTGTACATTCAGGACAAGGCGAAGTGGACCGATGTGTCCAAGACGTGTGTTGATCGCAAGATCAACTATCTTAGTGCCCGCACCACCCAACAGGGCATTAAAGTCATGGTCCCCACGTCAAAAGACTTCCGCGATCTCACGCGTATGTTAAGGGAAAAAAGCGTGTCATTCCACACCTTTGCCCTTCCCGATGAGCGACTTATCAGAGTCGTTATCCGCGGCATCCCCAAGGAGATTGACTCCGACGCCATCCTCAGCGACCTTAAGTCGCAAAACATCCCCGCCTTGGAAGTCCACCGCATGCACCGCGGCCGCGGTGGCACCCCCTACGACATGGTCCTCGCAGTATGCGAGCCTTCAGACGAGTCTAAGACCGTCTATAATATTAAGACCTTGTGCCACCTGTCTGGCATAAGCGTCGAGCGCCCCAATAAGTCCGGTCCGCCTGGTCAATGTCACCGTTGCCAGCTTTATGGCCATTCACAGCGTAATTGTTACGCGAAACCCAGGTGCGTCAAGTGCCTGGGCGACCACGGCACTAGCGACTGTGAACGTCCTAAAGATAGGTCCCTATGTCTCGAGCCTCCCAGCTGCGTTTTATGCGGCGAGTCTGGTCACCCTGCGAATTATCGCGGGTGCGCTAAAGCGCCAAAACAGCGCAACCCTAACCTAGCTAAACGCTCAGCCGCCCGTCATCAAAGAGAGAGTCCTTCCACGGCTCCCCCTCTTTCTTCCCAACTCCCCGCCCGCCTCAGTCCCCAAAGGCCGTCCCCATGGAACGCGCTGAACCATCAGCAGTCGTTCCCCGCCTTAAGGCCCACTACCCAGTTGCCCCAGCAACAGCAACAAACCACAAGACCCCCAATCCCGGCTATCCCCGCCCTGATGAGCTCCACTATCCCCGCTCCCACTATAGTGCCAGCTGCTTCACAGGCTGCACGTAGTCCCCCAACATCACAGGCTGCCCCCGCACACACCCCCGCACCCGCCCCCGCACTCGCTCCCAGGCCAGCGCGAACAGCGGTTGCTCCCTCCACTTCCCTCTCGTCCACTAAAGTGCTCCTTAGGGACACGATCCCCAGCCTCATCCAAACCCTCTCCTCCTGCAATACGCAGTGGGCGAAAAACATAGTCTCCGCTTGGAACGCCTCTCAAGGCGATCCAATCGCTCGCATCAATGTCCTCTGCGAACTAGATGACATAGTCATTTTCCTCATCCAATAAATTCCAATGGATACAGAAAGCTGTAGAATTAAGCCCCGATCCCTTAAATTAGGCTTCTTCAACGCTAACAGCGTTAACGGTCAACGAGATGAGATCGCAATCTTTTTGCGTGATCATCAAATTGACATCTTCTTAGTGCAGGAAACGTTTCTCAAGCCCCACAACAGGAACCCTGGAATTGCTAACTATAAATTAGTTCGCAACGACAGGACCCGTAGTAGGGGTGGTGGTACTCTCATCTACTACAAACGTTCCCTGTACTGCACTCCCTTAGACCCTCCTCCTGGTCTCCAATTCCTGGAAACTTCCATATGCAGACTAGGCATGACAGGACACCAGCCGATCACAATCGTCTCGGTGTATAATCCTCCCTCCAGTAATAAGATCCAACTCCGGAGCGATCTTAAAGCCCTCTTTGACCTCGGCGGAGGTTCCGTTATCATAGCGGGCGACCTCAATGCCAAACATCTCTCGTGGAGCTGCAACTCCAACAACCACGCGGGTCGTAACCTCGAAGAGTTGAGCCCGGAGCTCGAATTCGACGTTATCGCCCCGATGTGTCCCACTCACTACCCCCATAACCCTGACCATCAGCCCGATGTCCTTGACATAGCGCTTCTAAAGAACGTAAACCTCGGTCTACGCTCTATAGAGACGCATGAAGAGCTAGACTCCGATCACCGCCCCGTAGTCCTTCACCTAGGTCCCCGGGGTGGTCCCCCGGATCCTGGTCAACCCACCCCGACCAAAACTGTCACGGACTGGGGAAAACTAGAGGAGCGCCTCAAGTCTTCCTCGTCCGTTCACTTAGATTCCATCCCCGACGATATCGTTACGATCGCCGACACGCTGGGCGCGATCGACTCCCTTACCAGTCACGTACAGTCCGTGGTGAACGAGTGTTCACGGCAGGTTCCAGCGGTGGATGAACACCGCTGGAAGCTGCCGGACGATGTGCGTGAACTGCTGACGGAGAAGAACGCATCCATCCGTGCCTATGACTATTTTCCCTGCGAAGCTAACCGCGCCCATATGCGTTCTCTACAGCGTGCTGTAAAGAAACGTGTACGGGAGGTTCGGGAAGCCCACTGGGACAAGATGTTGAGCGACTTAGAGCCATCCCATCTGGCCTTCTGGCAATTACAACGAAATCTAAAATCCGATTGTGTAGCTTCAACTCCCCCTCTCAATCGTCCGAACCAAAGGCCGGCCTTTGAAGACGACGAAAAGTCCGAATGTCTAGCCGACAGTCTAGAAGCCCAATGTACTCCCAGCACCCAACCCGCAGACCCGGTCCATCTTTCCAAGGTGGATCGCGAGGTCGAACGTAGGGCCACCCTCCCTCCCGATGAAGACCCCGACGACCCCTTACCCCCCATCACCGTAGACGAGGTCCACACGATAGTGAGGAAACTCAAACCTAGGAAAGCCCCCGGCTCAGACGGTATCACCAATAAGGTGATCAAACACTTTTCCGCCCCGCTCATAGTCCTCATGACCGCTATCTTCAATGGCGCTCTGAGTAATAACATCTTTCCGCAAGCTTGGAAACAAGCCACCGTTATCGGTATCCCCAAACCCGGCAAACCCAAGAGTGAGCCCACTAGTTACCGCCCCATCAGTCTTCTCAATGTATTTGGGAAAATCTATGAGCGTCTCATTTATATCCGTTTAAAGGATTTCGCTGACACCCGTAAACTCATCCCCGATGAACAGTTCGGTTTTCGAACCCAGCACTGTTGCATTCGACAATTGCACCGCATAGTCGAACACATTAGCTCCCGTTTTATGCGCTCGTACAAAACGGGCATGCTCTTCTTCGACGTAGCGAAAGCCTTCGACAAGGTCTGGCACAACGGTTTATTATACAAACTGTACCAATTCAACGTGCCGGACCGTCTCGTGCTCATCATTCGAGACTTTCTGTCGGATCGCTCCTTCCGCTATCGCCTAGAAGGCACCCTCTCGTCCCCTCACCCCATCCGCGCCGGAGTCCCTCAGGGCTCCGTGCTATCGCCCCTTCTGTTCACGCTGTACACCAGCGACATTCCCAAACGTGGCTTGGCCAAGTTGGCTCTCTTCGCCGACGACACGGCTATCTACTATTCCGGTAGGAGTCTCGATAGCATCTCTCGAACCCTTCAAACCGCAGCCAACGCCCTCGGGGTCTGGTTCCGGAAATGGAGAATAGAGGTGAATCCCGAAAAGAGCGCAGCCGTTCTTTTCGAGAGACACGGTGATTCCCACACCCACATCCGTCCCGTCCTAATGTTCGGCAAACAGATCCCTTGGGAGATGAAAGCCAAATACCTGGGGGTTATCCTAGACCATCATCTGAGTTTCCGAGACCACATCAAAGCGGTGCGCGCTCGCGCCGCTTTCGCTGTCAGTCGCCTCCACCCCATCCTTAGAGCACGCAGTAAATTGTCACTTAGAAATAAGCTGAGAATCTACGTGACGTGCATCCGCCCCATCTTGACTTACGCTAGCGTCGTGTTCGCACACGTTAAGCCTTGTCGTTTCAAATCCTTCCAAACCCTCCAGAATCGAGTGTTGCGCAGAGCCGCGGCTGCCCCGTGGTTCATGCGTAACGTCCAACTCCATCTCGATCTAAAAATGCCAACCATCAGGCAATACCTCAAACGCATCTCCAAGCGTTACTTCAACACTGCCCCCCTCCATCCGAACCCCCTAGTCGCCGCAGCGGCCGACTACAGTCCCTCTCTCATAAGTAAAGTTCGCCGTCCCAGGCACACACTTTTAGAATCCGATGACGAAATAACCCTCCTCCAGGAGGCGAGTAAATCGACCAGCACAATACACAACGTCCGCCGCCGTCCGGCATACCGTCCTCGCCGACGAGGCCCGTCGCGACGTCCCACCGCCGCCGGTCACGATCCACCGAGCTCTCCCGTCGTAGAGCCGGTCGTCTCTTCAGACTCCGCAGTCACCCCGATAATTCAGCCCTCATCAAGCTGTCTCCCCCCCCTATGTCCACGCCAGCAACGCCCTAAGCCGAGGTCCGAGTCCCACTAGGGGTCGCCCTTAGTGTTGTTGTTGCAGGTAGTCATGATGTTAGTGTAGTACAAGTAGTTAGCTTAGGTTAAGTATTTTACTTCCCCCCCATTGGCTGGAGACCCTTCAGGTCTCGCCAATAACTGCCCGGTTACGTAGAAACCGTCCCCTAGGACGACCTACAGCAGTCCAATAGAAAAAAAAAAAAAAAAAAAAAAAAATCTTGCACATTCCCCCCCTATTGGCTGGAGACCCTTCAGGTCTCGCCAATAACTGCCCGGTTACGTAGAAACCGTGCCCTAGGAAGACCTGCAGAAGTCCAATAGAAAAAAAAAAAAAAAAACTTGCACATTTTTGTATTAGACATGGGCAAAATGGGATCTGGTACATTTGCGCGAAAGACATTTCCGCGAAAGACACTTGCGCGACTCCCTTTGCGCGACTATAGACATATGCGCGAATGAACTTTTGCGCGACTAGACACTTGCGCGACTAACTTTTCCGCGAAAGACATTTGTGCGTATACACTTCCGCGATAGGACACTTGCGCGACATTTATTTCGTAAAGGATTTAGGGCAAAATCTGAGAAATGAGATTCCATACCATCACGCCTGTATTCTCCGAAGGGTAGGACAGAGGTGTATACTAAGTATGTAACTATATGAACCCATTTATTACTTTATCTAGATAACATTCATAAAGGCTAATTTAAATTGTTTAAAGTTTTAATATCTCACAAGTTTTCCCTCCAGAGGGCGGGGGCCGTGAAATTTTACAAAATATGCGTCATGGGTGTCGTTCCCATGGTTTTCCGGGGTGCTGATGCCTAAAATGAGGTCAACGTCAAAATCCAAGATGGCGGCTGCGAAATTTTACAAGATATGCATCATGGGTGTCGTGTTCATGGTTTTCGGGGGCGCTGATAACGAAAATGAGGTTGAAGTCAAATTCCAAGATGGCGTCTGTGAAATTTTACAAGATATGCGTCATAAATGTCGTGTCCGAGGTTTTCGGAGGCGCTGATGACGAAAATGAGGTCGACGTCAAAATCCAAGATGGCGCTGTGAATATTTAAAAAATATGCGTCATGGGTGTCGCGTCCATTGTTTTCGGGGGTTCTGATGACGAAAATGAGGTCGAAGTCAAAATCCAAGATGGCGCTGTGATACTTTACGAAATACGCGTCATGGGTGTCGTGTCCACATACGAAATTCGTATGATAGCGCCATCTATCTATGAAAAAAACCACTTAGAAACTAAAAAAATACAATAACGTAAATTTAGATTCGGCGAAACGAAGTTTATGGATATCCGGATCAGCTAGTTATTAGTTACTTAAATAGTTAGTTATTAAAAATACTAATTTAATACATAGATATTTAGTTTGTTATGTATTTAGTTTGTTAGTTATAAAAACAAAAGAGATAGAGACAGACAATGGGCTCGAAGCAAAGCAGCAGCTGATGAACAAGACTTTAATATGTCACCCAAAAAGAAAAGAAAGAGACCCACCTACAAAAAATAAATGAAATCCCACCAAAAACATTAAATGTAAAAAATGCCAAGTCTCTTATGCAATCTTTCCACCGTAAAAAGTTTTAAGATCTCATAGAAGCCAAGTCCTATTCAATTTATTTTGTAGTTAGTTATCTATCTAGTGCCTGTATTAATAGTTTTATTTCTATTATAATCATAGTGACTTGGCAATGAGCACAAGAAGAAACAAATATTATTTGGAGGAGGTGAAAGTAACGCATAACGCACGTGTGTAAAGTTTAATATCACAGGATTAGTCAAGTTCTTTTGATTTGACCATTAAACATAGGTACATAAAGATAATAATTGTGATGTTCTTATTAAATAAACGTAGGTTTTCTTAAATATGTATTGGCGCACGTAGTCGATGGTGACCATAACTACTAATTGGCCGTAAAATCACGTCTGCATATCATAAATCACACATCAGCATAACAACTAATGTAATCATAGTACTCATAGATATCAATTCCTCAATAACAATCGCACATAATTTGTGCAGCTTTTAATTTGTGCTCATTGCCAAGTTACTATAATTATAATAGAAATAAAACTATTAATACAGTCACTAGATAGATAACTAACTACAAAATAAATTGAATAGGACTTTTCTATGAGATCTTAAAACTTTTTACGGTGGAAAGATTGCACATAGAGACTTGGCATTTTTTACATTTAATGTTTTTGGTGGGATTAAATCTAAGAGCTACATACAGGAAGCAGGTAACCAGCACCGACCTACCAGCGCTTATCGGTACTGGTCCGTGCAGGTAACCGCTACATAAGGGTGCTTACATAAAGAAGCGGGTTCCCGGTACAGACAAGTCGGTACCGATTGGTGCGGGTAAAATAGCCCCGTGTTATCTTATGCGCTTACACATAAATAAACAGATTGAAATTGAAATACCATACTAATAGTCTGCACCGATAAGACGAGACCGGAAAATCTGTTTCTTTATGTAAAAACCCTAAAGGAAACGGGTAGAAGCAGGGGCTGGCATTTTTAAACAAAAATATGCCTTGTTTCAAATACAAATTCGCGCAAATACGAATAATGACCTGCTTAATATCCAGACTTAAATCCCATTGAGCACGCATGGAATATACTTCAAAGAAGAGCTTTGCCAAGTATGGCTAACATTCATACACCAGAAAATCTTTTTCACCTGCTACAACGGACGTGGGCGGCCATTCTGCAAAGTGATTTGGATGAACTCATATTGAGCATGTCGAATCGGTGCAATTGTGTGATACGAATTTACGATAGAAATACAGACTACCGATTGTTAATTTTATGCAAAAAAAAAGACATCTAATAACTTTTATATTTATCAGTTTATCACTGCTTAGTGTCAAAATTAACAAATGTACGATTTCCACCAAACGGGCCGCGCCGGAGCGCATTTCATGCTGTGCTAAGGGAAATTCAGGCTTCCATACAATAAGTTTCATGTTTGCGTGGAATTTACACTGCTTGGAGCTCGGTTAGATCCGCGCTTAAGGCGCTCGGCTGTCGTCGCGCCCGGTCGGCTCCGCTCGGCCACACCGCAAGTAGAAACTGACTGCGATAGCGGATACACGAGCACGCGCGCGCATGCGCCCGGGTTCCAGCAGATTGTAGCCGTTGGGCGGACGCGGTCGCCTACTGACGCGTGCTCGAGCATCCGCTGCGACGCGCTGCGCTGCGCTCCTGCGTGGCCCGGTTGGTGGAAATCACACATAAGATGTAATTTCCCACAATTTGCAAAAAATTGCAAGTATTTATTAATGCAGAAGCAGCGGTGCTTCGTATGTCTAGACATAAGAAAAGTTGTTACTATTCATATTTTCACTGCTTTAATTAAATTTTAATAGGATAAAAAAAATTTAAGATAATTAAAGAGCACCTTTATCCCTAGACACTTTTGACGTGTGTATTTGGGAATAAACCATTCCGTATTTTGTCTGTGTCTGATATGACAGTGATCTGTGTCCGTCAATATGTCGAACGTGTCCAACTAACTTTGCTTTGCTTTTATCCGTTTTATTGCTATTTTACTTTACTGTTTTTTTCATACTTACCCACAACGCTTTATTGTATTCCCTTTTCTTATTTTTAGGGTTCCGTACCAAAATGAAAAGAAACCCATATGGTGCGACTTCGGCCGTTCGTCAGTATGTCTGTCACAGCTGCTTATTACAGCAACTACTAATGTTATCGACTAAAAATATGGGATAGTTTTAAATACTTTTTGTTTTTATTTCCTTTGCAATAGGGACCAAAGTTGAAAAAAAAAGGTTGAAAATTTTAAATGGGGTCACTAGGTCAATTATGATTACCTTATGAGGGTCTTTATTTGCAAATTATAAAATATATTTTTATTTTCATTTATGCCGCACAGTTTTTGACTTACGAGGAAAAATGTCTATAAAATACCTACTATTACCCCTCCTTATCGAAGTTTGCAAAGCAAAAAGTCTGGTATAAATAGAGTTGTGTGCAGCTAAATATTACAAGAAAAATAAAAACATAATATCTATACCTAGCACAATTTTTAGGTATCAGCTAAAATGCTTTACAAACCCGATACATCGGAGCCAGCTACATGAGTTGTATTAAGTGTAAAAAACTACCTACTAACATTACAAATACTTGTATTGAATACTAACGTGCATGCGCCAGCGATAGTGCCCAGAGTCGAAGGTAAGACGCTGTATGTGATATGGTACTGAGCACAAACTCAATTGTGTGAACTCCTTGGTGTATCATCAGCTCAGCAAACGGTAGTGAGTATTTTTCTACAGTGGCTTGCATTGCAGCCTCAATTTTCTTATCAGGATCCATACCATTTCGGTAGGCAGTGAGTTTTTGCTATAATGAATATAAAGATACAGTTACACATGCTCATAAAATGCCATGCTTATTAGCATGCTTAAAACAAGCGTGCTCTTCAAACTGACACATTTGCTTTTGTTTAGGATGCTTTTTTTAAGCATACTTCTAAATAAGCGTGCTCAAAGCAGACAATTGACAACATTTCAAAACTGACACGACCTTAAAACAAAAATACCGTTTCTTTATTTTCGTGTCCTGAGTTCAAATAAACATTTTTTATATTTATTCATTTCCTCATTTCTGAGAAAAAAATTGAAAATCAAAAAACATGTGATGACGTCACATAAACGGTGGAATGAGGAGTTACCTTTGCCTATGCGTTTCAATGTTTTAGATGAAAACATTTAATGTCAAACAAGACATGTCAATGTCACTTATGAAGTTAAAGAAGACAAGTGTTATATGACAGTGACATCTAACTAACAGTTTTTTTGACGGTTCACAGTGAAGCAAAGGTTAGATCACCATTCTACCGTATGTATGACGTCATGTGGCGCATACGTCTTTTTAGAATACGCCGAATTTCAAAATTGAAATTATGAATGAAAAGTACATTATTTCGAAAAACGGAAAAAACGGGTGCTCTGGATTTGGATTTACTTTTATATAACGTAATAATATATGCAGGTTAAAAATATGAAATGTTGTCAATTGAACACACGCATGCTTTTTAAGCGCGGGCTGGAAGTGTTCCAGTGCAGGTGAAAATGGAAAACCGTGGTCCTCTCCACAGAATTAAATAAAATCATCATTTTGGTTGTAATACAATGTGTCCAAAAACTTCTGTCAAGATCTTTTGCTTGTACTAGCATGCTCACTAAGCAAACCTGTTCAGACGCGCTAAAATCACGCCCCCTTCCACCCGCGCTGCAGGTAGCATGCCCAAATATCGCACGACCGTCGATTTTTGAGCAAACTCGAAATGAGCATACTCATTATTAGCAATTGCTCAATAGTTGTATGCTTTCGTGCTAGTAATGAGCATGTGTAACTGTACCTTTATTTTTAGTATATTGGGAAGAGCAATTAATGACAATATTGACCTATTGGTTCCCGGAAAAAAAATAGGTAGAAATCAACAAATAAATACTTACCACGGCTTCTTTCCTCTTCTTTTTATTGTCTATGTGTTCGTAGATTGGTGTTCCAAAGAGCAAAAGAGGCACACAACATACAGCTAATAGGACGAGAGTAACTTGGATTTTTCTCTGGCCTTCAAACATGTAGGCTTCTTTACACCCATCAGTGACAGGCTTGGTTTCAGACATGAGTGCCATGTCGATAAATAATATGAGAATTTGAGGAGCACAGGCAGTGTTTCTCTCTTGATCAGCTGTGAAAAGGAATTAGCGTCAGAATGGCTGGTTGCCTATGGCAAGCGGCTCTGAAAGTAGGTGCAAGAATTGCTATCCAATTGCTTATATTTGCTACATTTCTTCAATAATTGCTACATATGATACATTCAGAGAAATATGAATATTTTTTTGACCAGCCATTCTGACGTCAGGATGGATGTATGGACTACATTGTAAAAAAGCGCTCGCCCAGCGTTAGGTTCACGGGTTACACCAACTTTTCATATGCGAAGACTTTCCTCACTTTCTTTTAATAATATACGAGATCATTTCAATGGACCATCGAAGAAAAGTATTTCAGATATAGTAAACTAAAGGTCGCCCGCAGCTTCGCCCGCGTGGATGTCATTTATCGCGTAGATATTTCGCGGCTTTCGGGATAAAAGTAGCCTATGTTCTTCTTCGGGTCCCAGACTATCTCTGGACCAAGTTTCATCAAAAACGGTTCAGTGGTTTTGGCGTGAAGGCGTGACAGACAGACAGTTATATTTGCATTTATAATATTAGTAGGGAAGTAGGGATTAGATGAACGTGTAACTGTCACCTGCTGATTAAAAGTTGATCATTCATATATAACAAACGACAGCATGAAGCCGGCTCCGCTGCGCCGTGTTTTCGTGTTTGCAAACAGGATAACATTGTTCGCTAACCGAATAGGGGCGTGGCCTAACAGTTTTGTTAGCAAAATTGGCGCTGCGGACCCGGCTTTCGAGAATATTACCAGAAACGCATAGAAGGACACTGCTACCCATGTCTCCTAAACTCGTATCATTAATATTAATATTACATAAGTTTTATACTCACGAAATTTAGCAGAGTACCAGAACCATTTCATGTAGATTAATACTACCAACCAGAAGAAAAGCAACGTTAGAAACATTAGTTCGGGGACGAATCGCAATATTATTAGATAGTTGCGATGGAAGTAACTGAAAAACATATTTTTAATTGGGTTTAAATTTAGCGAAATTTAAAATGAATCCCTATTTCCATTATCTAAATCGAATTACGACGTTGCGGGCCGTCAGGGTGTCCGCCCATATTGGGGCCCTGTAAAGGGCCATGGACCGTACGACCCCGGCATAGAGCCTCCAGCAGGAAGCATTGGACCCCCCCAGATTGGGTAGCAGCCGCGATAGTGCAGCCGCAGCGTCCATCAATTTCGGCGTTAATTTCCGAAAATGGGGCCCAAAATCCCATCGGCCGTCGAGGACGAGTCCCAGGTACTTCATCGTCGACTTGACACCGATGCGGACTCCTCCCACCAACATCGTTCATGGCCTAACGTGGGTGAATATAACCCCACTGCCACCCATTAAATGGACGTCAAATTCCATCAATGAATTGAAAGTACTATAATTAGAGAACCTATAGGTACATACATATATACATACCGGTAATTGAAAAAACTGAGTGAGATGCCGAATATCATATGAACGATTCCAATGATTATTGAAAGTTTCATTTTAATAGAATTTTCATACATTATCCTATTTTTCGCCAACTGTAAAAATTTATTGAAATAATTACGACTTATACTTGAAAAGTTACAGGAACGAATTTTTCACGCCACAGTTAACTAATTTATTCTAGAAATCCAAGAAATTGATCGTTTTTAAATGTTTAAAATGTGTAGGGACTCTAGGACTTCTCACATATCGGGGGAATCCTGTACAGGGATCGATCTCGCGCTCATCCACAGTGGCAAACAAACCAACAAACTGATTTATTATGGTCCATGCCATAAACTAAAAGGTCCTCCTCACTCATGTTTCTATTCGTATGTTTTTGGTAACTGCGAAATGGCGACACGTGTCCCGGTTTCAAGGACCATTATAGCATTTATATTGTTCTATTATTTAGATTTCTGTGGTTCAACCCCTCAGTGATTAGTCTAATGTTTTTATGGTGAAATCAGTATGAATAGCTCAGTGTCACGATCATTAGTGACGACAACCAAGATATTTAGCAAACTACTTTGTTTTTAGCCTTCTCTATCTTTGTCACTACTGACTTCCCAACCTCAACTAAAACTACTAAAAGGGCGCACCTCGCCGCCAGCGAATGGGGCTCAATTGGTATGTCTACACCAGTGCGCTTTCATGTTCATCTTGCGCTTTTAACTTTCAATTCCTCTTGCGTCAAGCGCATGCAATATTGATTGCCATAAGACGCATGCTGCTTATCGTCTACACCGGTGCGCCTCGGTCAGTCGTCAGTCGACATACAATAGACGGATTAGCGTGCGATATGGGCATGCGCTTTTGTCGAACTTGTATTAAGGCATGCGCTATTGCATGCGCTGTGGCGCTTCACGCATGCTTCAGACGAAGACGCAGGATGAACATGAAAGCGCACTGGTGTAGACATAGCTAATGACTTATAAATAAACTCAAAAATATACTAAAAACTAAAAGTAGTGCAAAATAACTGACTATCCAAAGAGGATCCTTGCCCCAAATGTAAGGTGTGTGTGTTTCGCCTGAGGGATCCAAGTCAACAAACTCATCTTGAGCTAATTCCGCTACACTGCGAGTGTTGATCCAGTAAGACTTATTTATCGCGAAGGTTCTCGCGAAAAAATCGTTGTAAATGAATCCAGTTACTACACTGAATAATCCCATTAACAGAATCACGTAACGACCTGAAAATTCAAAAATAGTTAATGCGACTTATTTTACTACCTACAATGGGACACCGTTTATTCGTTTTTGTGTGACGTTTGTTTACGCATTGTTGTAAACAAATTCTAGGACACGATATCCACCGCCACAAACATTTAAATGAACTCAAAGCAACATTTTAGTACAAAATACAACTCACTCACCACGGACTTAAACTTCAGAGACCTATTAAAACATGTCCATGATGATGTCAATTAATTTTACTACATTATTACTGTTTTGCATTTATCTAAAAAGTATGAACAATAGATTTTTCGAACTTATGTAAATTGGAGGAGAATGACCCTACAGCTTTGGTCCCATAGTAACAAATGAATAGAACAACATATTCTAACGAAATATAACATATTTTTGTTTGGCCAGCACTTACAGATTTAGCCCAAAAATGTAGAGCTTGAATGGTCTTCTTTAATGGCGAAAGGCATTCTCTCAATCATATCGTATTTAGATTTTATTTTGATTTCGCCTCGTAAGGTATAGGTAATAAAAATATATCGTAAAAAAATATAATTTGAACCTAAACATTCATAGTTAGTAGCGCTTTTACTTTTTTACGATTTAACACTTTTATATTAATTTATCACAAAATACTTTAAGGATTTAAGCCAATAAATTATTTTTTCAAATTAATATTTATACAACATAAAAATGAGAAGTATAATTTTTTTTTTTTTTATTTTTTTGCTAAACCACACCGTGTATTTCTTAAGTACAAACCGCCTAGACTATATACAGAAAATTATGTATATACATTCTTTATCAGCTTGGGTTATACAATTATTTTTATATTAGAGTCGGCATAATTATAGTTACCTCTGTCATTTTGAATTTAGTATGAATACTTGTTTTAGTTTCAATAGAGCTTTTAGTCGACCTTTGGAACAAAGGCTGACGTAATATAAATTAAAACTAAATTAATTGCACTTGACTGTTACTGGCTACTGCACAAACTGTTTTTAATTAAATTTGTTGACATCAAGTAAACTAAAGCGTTGACATTAATTTTCATGTTGGAGCCTAGAAAGTTTTAAATTATTATTATTTCATATGATTTTGGATGTCCAGTTTTATGAGTGCCGTTCTAATTAAGTCAATGTTAATTTTGTTTGCCTGTAACATGATAGCAGCGTAAGAGTGATGGTCCACTTAGAATATATTATATTTGAGTTTATAATTGGCTAAGGGCCGATTTTTCAATCGTTAGATAAATTTTATCCAAGGAATAAATATGACGGTTTGACATATTTTCTATACAAAAGCTATCAAAACGTCAAACTTATTCCCCAGATAAAAGATATCTGACGATTGAAAAATTAGCCCTAAATATTCTTTAACTTATGAAATATAATATAACAAGTGCTTAGCACTTACATTTCATTGTTATGAAGAATTCGTAAATTAGATAATAAAATTTTAGCTGCCTTAAAGCAAACCTTACATTGAAAGTCCTCTTTGAATTTGAAATAAACGATTGCAAAAGACGTTTTATCACCTGCTGTGTGGTTCATAGTTAGGGTTGCCATACGTCCCGTATATACGGGACTGTCACCGTATTTGACCATCGCGTCCCGTATTGCTACAGGTCCCGTAATTGTCCCGTATTTCAATAATTTCGACAAAATTCGGAAATGACCCGAATGGGCGCTGCAGATGCGGGGGTGCATTGAATCCATGTTGATTTGTCATTTTAATTTTAAAATGACATGCGCCCATTTCTATGATTATATTAAAAAAGAAAACGAGATCATTACAAAAGTAAAATCAAGCTCAAATTATGACTGGGCCAAAAAATAAACGTGATAATTTAAGTTAATAATTTTTATAAGTAGGTACTATTATTCGAATAAAAACTTTGATTTCGACTTTTTTATTTGATTTGTTTGAAACGTCCCGTATTGGTCCCTGAAAGTTATGGCAAGCCTATTCATAGTTCATACATAGTAAACCGTAAATTATAATTATTTAATATAATTGCAGACCAACTAACTTAATGGGAAATTAAGTAGGTATAACAGGATGAATCCCGTAATAGATGGAGAGATTTTGTGCATTTGTAATAAAAAAAATAATGACTATGCTCAAGTCTTATTCAGTCATTTACAAAATACACACATCAAAAGTGTCTAGGGATCAAGCATTTTTATGCGGATTTCTTGAGATTGAGATGTGGCTTTGTAATAAATTTATGATTTTATAAATTTATATGGATCCTTTTTGGTGCATTTCATAATTTGAATCAGGAACTGTGAATCAAATTCGAGTAAAAGATGAAAATCAGCTGTCAATATTTTCCCTATAAAAACATACAACGCATTGAAGACATTATTAGTGCTACTGTTTCCCTACTACTGATTAAAACCAACGTTATTATGGAGCGGCGACGTCATTTAAGCAGGGAAGAAATGCTCAGAGCCGTGGGAATGATAGAAGCTGGTTCCCGGCAACGTACTGTGGCTTTAGCTCTGAAAACAAGTCAGAGTGTTATCAGTCGACTTTGGACACGTTACCGAAGCACTGGTACCGTGGCTGAGCGCCATGGAGGACGGTATCGCTGCACCACACGGAGACAAGACCGATACATTCAAATCTTAACTCGAAGAGCTCCAACAATAACCGCCATGATGTTAGCCGTGAGGCTTCATCACTCTTCAGGGAACTTAATTAGCGACCAAACAGTCAGAAACCGCTTGCATGAAGTGAACCTTCATTCCCGAAGACCGCTACGGGTACCACCTATAGCAATGCACAATCGTAGGATTCGATATCAATGGGCTCTTGGACACAGAAATTGGGCAGAAGAACAATGGCGTTTCGTGTGCTTTTCTGATGAGTCTCGTTTTGGTATGAGACCGGATACAAGACGTATACGACACTGGAGAACCCCTGGACGCCAACAGCGATTAAAATCCTGCCAGGAAGTCCATCCTTATAGTGGTGGAACCATCATGGTATGGGCGGGTATTTGGATCGGCGGAAGAACTGAGTTGATTTGGATCAGAGGCAACCTCAACGCTCAAATTTATGCTGAGACGATTGTATCAGACGTCATCGTTCCTCTACAAGCGCAAATCGGTCCCTTATTTCAGTTAATGCATGATAATGCACGACCGCACACCGCAAGAGTTGTAAGACAGACTCTCGCCGCAGCTAACATCAATGTCCTGCCCTGGCCTGCTCAGTCGCCAGACTTGAACCCGATTGAGCATGCATGGGATATGCTACAGAGAAGAGCTCTGCCGAATATGGAGGGTATCCATTCGCAAGAAGACCTTTTTTTGTTGTTGCAACGAACATGGGCGGCCATTCCACAGCGTGATTTGGATGAACTCATTTTGAGTATGCCAAACCGATGTTCTTGTGTTGTTAGTGTTCGCGGTAGAAACACGGATTATTAATTGTTTAAGTTACCCAATAAAATTTTAAAGAAAACTGTTATTTCAGTCTTTTTTTCGAACTTTTGTGTTAGTGGTTCAAATGTCAAAATCCCTTTATTAGGAAAATGGCAAATTTCTTTATTAATGCAAAGGTGACTTGGTTTATCGTTACTGTGACAAACGAAAACACTTTATTTGATGAATCCTTAAAGAAAATTCTAATTAATATCAATCAGGAGAAAAGTTATTGCAAAAATATATGTTGATCCCTAGACACTTTTGATGTGTGTATGTATACTAGCACAAACATTATCTTTTATTTCCATTACTTTCAGTTTCAGAAGTCGGTGGCTTCAATTTGATTTAGCGTCAATTAGTGCCAACTTCTGAAATTGTTAATTTTCAGTATTTATAATAATACTAAGATTATAATAATATCGAAGATACTGTTATTTTTCAGTAATTATACTGATTAAATTATGTGGAATAATGATTGCCACACAATAGTCGGCAATAAGTTTTTTTTTTTTTACATTAAGTATATACAGCAAGTAAGTGTAAACACCATTGACTTAGAATAAGTATGGACCTCGGGTCATCGCTCAAAAATGTCCGAACCGAAAGTGAGTTAAAACACGATGAATTTGAAAAGAGCTACACTTGCGCGCGTCATTCTTCTTTTGGGCGAACAAGCAGCTACACCTCAATGTCACATGTCAACAATGCCGTTCTGTGTAGTGAGATCGTGTAAAAACTACTCAAAAAAGTTGATGGTGTATCACATTTTCAGTAGGTATATTATTGTTTTACAATTTTAAAGTATTATTTTGTTAAGGAACATTGTATTTTGCTTAAAATTGAATTAATTGCAAGAGCAAAACACACAATAATCCAACTAAACAAAAAGTATCTTATTTTCCTTCCTTTGTTTGACCAATTATGTCAACTTCATTTGGTTGGATTACCATAAGAAACTTGACATATTTGTCAGACATTAGAACAAAGATTCCAAAGAGTCGTTATTTTTACGCGATGTTTTTTTGTATTGCGATTTTGAACCAATTGCAATTTGTTTTGTTCTATTCATTTAAACAAGTTAATTTTAAACTTGCATTGTATGCAAACATATTATGTACGAAAATATGTATGTTGTCCTTCCGTTTCAAAATTGTATTGGTTTTTCGGTCACTACCAAGTTTCCGATCGAGCTGAAATTTTGCAGGTAGGTATGTGCATCTTAGATCATTAAAATGTCATTGAACTAATTTGATGATGGAGCCGAAGATTCGGCAGGCACAGGAACAAATGGTAGGCTTGTCGAGTTTCAGCTCATGTATTTTGTCATTATAAACACTTTTCATTACATAAATAATGACGTAGGTCCGATAGTAGAGCCGGAAAACGGGCTCTGGAACTCCCTAATGGCAAATAGTGAACACGTGACGTTTGGGCTCGTTTGTTTAGTTATCATGAACTCTTTTAAATACACATGACAAAAGATTGCTTCTTTCAAAAAAAAAATGTGCCTCTGATTTAATTTCAGTTTTCTTTGAGATCAATTAGATGAAGATGATGATGATGATGCTGATGCTGATGGTGATACTTCAGCAAAGGAAGCGAAATCGCGTTTTTGAAAATGACGATGTTGTAATTTTGCAAGAAATGTTCTATGCTCTTTCAGGTGGTTTAAATATTTAGCGATCGCAATAAAATAATATAACAAATAATAAAATCTTTTAAAAATTAAGTTGCTCTATTACTCCTATGTTCTCCAAATTTTCGTTTAATATTAAATGAAGTTTCGAAATTTGAAAAATTGAGCAGTGCTGTCATGTTTTCGTATGGTAAAAATTGTTGCAAGCAAAATTAGGCATTATGATAACGACATAGGAATTCGTACATCGTAAATGCGATTGTTGGTATTTCTAAGTTTATAATATGTCAATTCAGGACACTTTTATCGTGAATTTTGTACTACACTCGTTGTCCATACTTATTCTAAGTCAATGGTAAACACCGTTATCACTGAAACCATGGGTAGTTGACGTGAACACAAAAACAAAGGAGGGCGGATTTTTTAAAAAGTGTACATATTTTATAATGAAGGTTTTAAACGTTTCCTTTTTGATGAATTCGTTGCATGTTTTTCTTTATAACTTTTTTAATTGTCACAGATTACTATTTGGTCATATAATGTTAAGGAACTCTTTTTAAAAAATTCGCCCAGGAACGAGTAAAAAAAAAATTGTATACACGCGCGAGAAATAAGCGGCGCGGTGGCGCTACGCGCGCTCGCTAGCGAGACAGCTGACTGACTGTGGTAGCGAATTGCGCGGGGCCGTGCGTCGGGCCACGTGGCGAGTTCCCCGCGCCCCCTCCCGTAGCTTGTTGCCCCCGCGCGTAGGGTGAAATGCTTTTGTGGAAAAATGAAAATTTTATAAAAAAGTTTGTTACTTTTCATTGATTTTACGTTCTATAAATGAAACCAAACCACTTGTTTCAAGGAAGGTGTTTACCCTTACAGCCTGTATATTTTGCAATTACTATTTTTATAAATGACTAATGTAATATAAAGGTTGTAAACGTTTACTAGTATAGATTAACGTCGCACGTTAAGTAGCAAGATTAAAAAAAAACTTATTTTTCTTGCAGTTGGGATAGGTTTCTTGCAATTAGGAGTGATCGTTTCTAAACCACCTCATAAGGTTTCAATAAAAAAATTGTTTTTTCTTTCAACTACGTAGTAATGTTATCATTAATCCCTACAAAACCGATCACAAAATACGTATTTTCTGCTTAGAAGCAAAACAGTGCAGAAATGTTGTATGAAATCTCATTACTGCACTGCAAACAGTGCAGAAATGTTGTATGAAATTTCATTACTGCACTGTTTTTCATTAGTGCAGTTTTTTATTTTTTATTTAGATATTTTACCACAGAGGTTTAATGTCTCCCGTTAAGTTTAATATTAAATGTATGCATTCTTATGCATTAGATCAAAAAGATACTGGCTGAAAATAAAAATCGGCTGAATAAAACCGAATTGGTGAAAAAAAAAAAACAAATGGCGCGCATTTTGTACCATTGTAAAACTTTGATACTCCTTTAGCAAGAAAAGTTTTAAAAAATGGAAATAGATAGCGATATGAATTCAAGTCCAGAAAGTATAAAAACAGCTGCAAATGAAATTGTTAATAACCTTTTGCCGCAAAAGTCGCAGGATAACCTTGTTTTCATTAACTTGAGTTTTTATTTTGAGTAGGTATATTTTATCACGGTAGGTAAATTGGTAGTTGAAAGAAAAGTAGATTACGCACCTTGCTGAAGTGAGTGATTAATTTACTCGTGCTAATTTAGTGCCCTCGCTTGCGCTCGGGCACCAACATAACACTCGTGCATTAATGACTCACTTTGCGCTCGGTGCAACAATCTACTATTTTGTTTTTGTTTTCTGAAACATTATTATATTTTCGATTGAATATTTCGATGCTATGCATAAATGAATGAAAGCACAGCGGCACAGCTGGCGAGCACGACTAGCGAGATATCGCTCCGTGTCAGTCGGTAAAATTGGAGTGCTAAAATGACGCAGAAAGAGAAAACCAGGTACTTCATAAAATAAAATCAAAAACTTATTCTGTAAAAAACAAGTGCTTGGTCAATCTATGTCACCAGTAGATCACACGATTTGAAGGAAATACACGAATTCGTTTAGACACTATCTAATAAGTTTTCTTTAGTTCTAAAGGACTTGTCACACAGGATGCGTTCTGCGTCCTACGGCCCGGTCAAATCGAACGCAGCCCGCATCCTATACGAACATCATTTGCGTTTTATATATATTTTATGTAATTACGATCTGACTATGCGAGCACAAGCAAAGAACGTAGGGAACGCACCGGTCAGGCGGTCGGGGTGGGAAGGTAGCGGACGGGCTGCCCGGTTGCGGGCAGGCGGGCAGCAGGCGGCGGGCGACACGCAATCAAATAAATATAGAATAGCCGCTGTTTGCCCTGCCCGTCAGATCTCTGACCGGGCCCGGATCGCTGACCGGATGCCGTGCCCGTGTCGCTGACCGGTTGCCCTGACCATGAAGTTCACATAGGATGCGGGCTACGTTCGATTTGACCGGACCGGAGGACGCAGAACGCATCCAGTGTGACAAATCCTTAACTCTTACATGACAACACTACATGTAGTTTGGAAGTGGTCGGTAATTCCCATTACTGAAAAATATTAGTATGCCGAATGCTCCATACGAGCATTCGGCATACTATTATAATAGGTACCTATATACACACGCTAACTAACACGGAGAGCGAGTTTCATATGGTAAAAGCATTATAATCCTCGCACTGACTACGAAGCAAATAGACGCACTAATTTGTTGTGTGACATTTCATACTGACCCCGTTTCAGATGTCAGTAACCTACATATCAGATTAGATGACCCCCTTTTGTTGGACGTTGACTGTAGGTCAAGGTCTGCCTGTCGCGAATCGTGTTAAGAGGATCAGTGCTGATGCTAATTGAATACATGAAAACCAGTAAGGCGAGTCAGAGTCGACCCATAACGTAAGGTACAATACGGCCGACGTATCTTGGCGAGTCCGAAGTTAGTTGTTTCGCTGCGCAATGAATCTTTTAGAAACGAAATTGTCTACTGCACAGCCAATCAGCTAACTTCAAACTCATCAAAATACGTCGTCCATATTGTAGGTACCTAGCAGGCTGTAAACGCATTCATGTAATTCCTTCAAACCGCGTGATCAGCTTCATTTATGTGTGGAAACAAAATGTACCATCAAATAAAATAGTAACAATGAAAAATAATAGTAGATTGTTGCACCGAGCGCAAAGTGAGTCATTAATGCACGAGTGTTATGTTGGTGCCCGAGCGCAAGCGGGGGCACTAAATTAGCACGAGTGCATTAATCACTCACTTCAGCAAGGTGCGTAATCTACTTTTCTTTCAACTACCAATTTACCTACCGTGATAAAATATACCTACTCAAAATGAAAACTCAAGTTAATAAAAACAAGGTTATCCTGCGACTTTTGCGGCAAAAGGTTATTAACAATTTCATTTGCAGCTGTTTTTATACTTTCTGGAATTGAATTCATATCGCTATCTATTTCCATTTTTTAAAACTTTTCTTGCAAAAGAAGTATCAAAGTTTTACAATGGTACAAAATGCGCGCCATTTGTTTTTTTTTTTCACCATGTCGGTTTTATTCAGCCGATTTTTATTTTCAGCCAGTATCTTTTTGATCTAATGCAGAATGCATACATTTAATATTAAACTTAACGGGAGACATTAAACCTCTGTGGTAAAATACCTAAATAAAAATAACAGTTTTTTATTTTTCATTAATGAAAAACAGTGCAGTAATGAGATTTCATACAACATTTCTGCACTGTTTGCAGTGCAGTAATGAGATTTCATACAACATTTCTGCACTGTTTTGCTTCTAAGCAGAAAATACGTATTTTGTGATCGGTTTTGTAGCGATTAATGATATCATTACTACGTAGTTGAAAGAAAAGTTAATTTTTTTATTGATACCTTATAAAGTGGTTTAGATACGACCACTAACTAACCTCTACCGCAAGAAAGAAAATTTCTTTTTATTTTATTTGTAGTTTGAGTCTGACTGATCCTGCAGATGTCTTTTCCTTGAGGTGAAGATGACATAAAAGCAGGGTTGCCGAGCCATCGTCCCTATTAATACATCAGCACCTAAACTTTTACTACATTCGACTTACGAATTGCATCACTTACTTTCCATTCACACTACAGCACAAGTCGCGGTACTTACGATACAACGTGACAACTTGGTAAAACAGAGACTAGTTCCGAAAATTTAAAAAAAACATAGCTGTAATACAACACAATGTGTGTGTAGTAGTAGTCGCGGACTTAAAATTTTTACCACCCTAAAGTCTGTAATTGCTTGCACAGTACTTTTTCATAGGTCGCTCTCGGTCGCCCGCAAAGAATTGACAGGGCAAAGATTTTTTTTTTCTTATTTAACATAAAAAGGTTTAATTTAAAGAGGCTATGTACTAGGTAGCATAGAAAAAAAAACAACCTATTTAGTAAATTCAATCAAGTTAGCTTTAAACAACTTTTGACTAGACACACATACTTGTACCTAAAAAGGAGTTCATAACAACAAAAAGTGGTTATAACCTCTTTACTCGAATCGACGCTTCACAATTTTAAAAACTAATACTTATGTAAGTTGATATGACATCTTGAACCTTATTGCGCACAGTGTGAGAAGCAATCGAATTTGAAATCTGATAAACATTCCGAGTCCGCGGCTATACATGTGCCTAGCAGTGAGTTAACACGTTCAGGGGCCTAATTCTCCTAAAATAAATCTTGATAAATCACAACCGAACCAAGGCCGAAACGTTCATTCAGACAGTTCTCAATTTCAAAAGCTATCAAATTGTTTGGCACAAAAAACAAAATCAATCATTTTGAAAGTTTTCGAAAACAAAAAACTGACTGACGGTTCTGGTTCAATTGCGTTTAGCAACAATTTATTTTAGGAGAATTGGGTCCCTGTGCCGGGTCCGAGTCCTGGAGGGCACCCTGTAGTCGCATTCGCCATACCGGGTGCCCTTATGGAGGGCTCATTTTAATGTAGGTTTTTCTTGGAAAATGCACCGTCATGAAAGAAGCAAATACCTATTTTACGACGTAGTAGCGTATTTTTACGATTTTTAACCTAATACCAGGAACCCTCCTCGAGGGTTCACTCTTAGCGCAAACGTAATGCCGTGGACCCTCCTGGAAGGTCCACTAGCAATATGTATGACGGCAGCATATGAGCTCTATGAAAAGTGTGGTGGACTCGAATCTGTTAACAAAACTTACCACCGAAGAATATGTTCCAGATCTCGTTAGTGGACCTGGCAGCCATGAATGCCTTCTCGTTCCTATACATCCATGCGCCGAATCCAAATAAAATAAGTCCATGTCCTACGTCTCCGAACATCATTGCGAACAAAAATGGGAACGTGATGAGAGTGTAGAGACCTGTTGATAAAAATATTATTTTATGTTTAAAAATCATCATAATAAATGCGAAAAGGAACGTGGTTCCAATAACAGTGATTAAGACTAGACAAAAGGAGCAGACTCGTGAGACTACTCGTGCTTTATCAGCTAGTAATTTTATAGATAAGGGTTCCGTCATAGTCGATTCGTCATAAAATACGATACGTCATGACGGATGGACGTTCCTACTGCATACGGAATCGTGTGTTATCACGATTCGGAAAAATATCCGAATTGATGTTCACATTCGTTTCGTGATTCATTCGTGGTCACAAAGAATTCACGATTCGTGTTTTTTGACGAACGTGTTTTTTAAAACACGATACTTGATTTAAGACGTGTCCTACATTTTTCGCGATTCGTGATGCGTGTGAAAACAGGCATTTAAAAATCATAGCCGCCATCAAAAAAAAATTAACGAGTCGTTAAAAAAGACGATTCGTCAAAAAAACGAATCGTCTTCGTGTGAATGCGCACTAAGAGTGAACAGTGACGGATTGCGTTTGGACCTAGAGGTAACTACAAAAGTATGCAGGTCGTTTTTAACTAACTGTATTTAAAATTGGGGCCACGTACTATTTCGCAATGTGACATGGTACCGAATGGATCAGGGTATCTACCCCCACGGATATCTACATGAGTGGCGAAAAGAACGACAAAGATGCGATGATGAAACAATGGTAAAGCAACAAACGCGCGAAGAAAAAGAGAATTGTCGTCATCATGTGTAGTATTTTCCCAAGTACATCTAAACTGGCCTCCAATCAATGTAAATGCTGTTTATTTGTATTTTCCTCTGGGCGGTTACCATCTTATCTTACATCCACAAAGAATCCATAGGAAGTCTAAAGCCGGGTCCGCAGCGCCACTTTTCTAACATGTTATTGTATTTTTGCTAACAAAACTGTTAAGCCACGCCCCTATTCGGTTAGCAAACAACGTTAAGCCGGGTCCGCAGCGCCAATTTTCTAACATGTTATTGTGTTTTTCGAACAAAACTGTTAGTCCACGCCCCTATTCGGTTAGCAAACAATGTTAAGCCGGGTCCGCAGCGCCAATTTTCTAACAAACCTGTTAGGCCACGCCCCTATTCGGTTAGGAAATAATGTTATCCTGTTTGCAAACACAAAAACACGGCGCAGCGGACCCGGATTTACAAAAATAAAATACTAACAACAAACAAAACACGGTCGATCGGTATCTCACATCTGCGTAAAATAATTAAATTTCATGAAACCTCCTTCAAGTTAAAATGAAAGCAACTTTTGTGTAATAGATTCACCAAAGTTGGCTCAGCAGTTTTAACTTGTGCCCGCGTAAAGTTACGAACAGTGAAACAAATTTTGTCAAGCACTGTGTGTATATATACATGTCATTATGTATTTATCTATCAGTTGTGAGGGAAAACAGAAATATATGTATCAATATTATAACAACGTACACATAAATCGTAAAGTTCTAATTATGAATTCAAACCAATAATGACATACTTTATTAACGTGCATCCATAATACATTTAAGAAGTTTTATTATAGTACAGTTTTCTTAGCAAAATCATCTTCCTGCACTGTTCCCAATTTACTTAGGGGGTCAGCGCAATATGTTTTCCTCTTCAATTCTTCCCTGTCAGCCCTGTCATGTCAATGTCACCTCGCCACTTACTCCCTTTTCTTTCATATTCTGCCTCACATAATCCATCCATCTTTCCTTTGGTCCGTCTCTCCTCCTCCATATTCATCACTCTCTTAGTCTCTCCTCATTGCAATGCCCATCCCAAGACAAACGGTTTTGTTTCAACATTTCAGTCATTGGCGCCACTTTCAAACTCCCTCCTATTATTTCTCGCTTTATCCATTTTATCACTCCACACATCTCAACATTCTCATCCGTCTCCGCTACGTGCAATCTTTTTTCTTCTTTTAGTTTTCTGAACAAAATAATGCTATATAATATAGCATATACATACACATAAAATATAATATACTTTTTTCTATTAAAAGTACACTTCGGTCTGACCAAAGAGTTTTCAATTAAATTTTTTAACGGCTTCTTTTTGTCTGTGCTGGCGGGCGCTAGGGCGCATGTGCGTTGGGCTGCTAGGTTTCGGAGCCATAATAAAAATATTGCTTTTAACTTTGGTTTTTTATTTAAAATAGGTGGATATCTCCACCTATTGTTTAGGTAAAGTAGTGTATGAAACTGCACATAACTAGGTATTAAAACAAGTAGGGGTTTTAATAACCCCTACTACTACGCAACAGTTTCTTAAAAATAAGTTTGTTTCGACCTAAGCTTGTAAATTCATTTGATTACAAATTTCAAATTATTTTACTTTGTAGCAATACTTCATTGTGTAATATGGCTGTGAATTTGTACGATTTAGATAAAAAAATAAAAAAAAATAATGGCGGGAGCACACGCACAGGACGGCATGGCAAATATTTTTTGAGCTCAAAAATTTTATACCTTGTTTTAATACCCTTAGCATTCGTATAAATTTCTTAGCATACCGCGGAATGCCTCGTTGTGCAGCGGCATGCCGAAGCATCCCGTAATCATGTATAGAAACGGCTAATTTACCGTTCATTGTTAATGACACCACCAAATAATACCCCCAGGGGTGTGGTTGCCAAAAAAGATTTGTTAAAGACACCACTAATGAAAGTATGTGTAAACTAACTCTTATTTTATATTATTACTAATTGTGGCATCCCAATATTACGGTGGTGTCGATAACAATTCCTTTTTGGCAACCACACCTCCGGGGTATCATTTGGTGGTGTCATTAACAATGAACGTAATTTACCATACTTCGTATTCTGTAGCCTACAATTATAGTAGTCCTGAGATCAAATCCGGCCGTCACCAAACTTTTACAACTTTTTTTTAACACCAAACTTTGTTTTTGTAGATATTGGTAGAACACAATTTTAAAGCATTACGATGTTATACATTGAACATACCATTTTAAATTAACATTAACGGCTTGACCAATAATTTGATTATCTATACATATAATAAAATATATTAAATATTAAGAAAATAAGTACAACTTTTTTTTTACCAAAAATGTTTATCCAATATCTTCTATTGCACGTTTCTGGGCCAAAATAATTTACATTATATTCTATTTTTCTAACTTACCTTTTTTCTTTCTAGATAGCAAGCCAGCAGTTAATAACGTTTTTTTTTTGTTAGCGCTCGCACAGTTCTTATTAAATATAGAGTTGGTGGAAACCCATAGACGTCTAAATACAATTATAGAAAATAAATATGAAGTTTTAAAACAAAACAATTTAAGTATTACCTGGATTCAGTTCCCGATACATGGAGTCACCGTAAGCGTTAATAAGAGCCTGAAATCCTCTCGTAAACTTATTGGTCCGATGGAACGTAGGGGGCGGATCTGATGTTTCGACCGTTGACGTGAACGAGGGCACGTTGGATTGATGATCTTCCTGGAAATACCACGTACATCACCAAAGGAATCCTTCGTTATTTAATGAGCGGAACAGTTACGTAACAGACGGTAGGGTTACGTCACCTTATTCTAATAGATGAATACGTGATGCAGTAGTGTTTACGTAACGTTTGACTCCTTATGAAACATCATGATGTAGTTTCAAATATATGTGCGAGTCATTGCACAAACTTAAAATCACCCTGCTACATAAATTATGTGTCTTTGCACAAGCTTACAAACGCCCTGCTACTTAAATACAGTGTGATTTATTTAACTAAGACTCTATGGAAAAATCGTAAACTATTGGAGCTACAGGAAAAAATTCTTATGAGACATTGACTCATTTTTAATGAAAACAATATTGGTATTTTGAATTTTTTTAGTCAAGCCTGATCTTTCCTTAAAAAATCATAAAGATGTCATTTTTTTATTACACTATACGACGCAGTTTCGTGCAAGGTTCAATGCGTAGTATGAGAGAAATAAAACTGAGCAGCTAAAATTGCTCAAATTTAATATTTTTTTCTCATTATACAGCTATACGTCTTTAACACAACCAAGGGTCATGAGCACTCGTGCATTGCAAGAACTGTACCGCACAACGACACATTCTTCCCAGCGACCCGACAATTTGTTTAGTTGACAATGTTCGCGGTGGGCCACAATGTTTGTCAATATTAACCATAGAAGTCATAAGTGTGAGGGTATATCTGCCACCTACGCGTGGTTCTCAGCGATTGTAAAGATGATACTCTATGTGTGAATAAATAAAACACTCTAACCAGTTCAATGGTTTATGTAAAAGTCACAAGGCCCGCTATCATCACAACGGGTTGCTACACGAAATTCAAATACATTTATTTTCATAAATTACAACAGCTCTAAAGAGTTCGTATTACTCACACGCCCCCTTAATTTATGCCCAAAATATTGAATAACTATCACACAACAATGATTATCAGAATGAATACTACTGACTTAAAAACTGTCGAGACCTAAGCCTACCATACACTTATAATGTGCTTTTTTCGGTAAAGGTTTGGTCAAGACATCTGCCAACATTTCTTTCGTGGAAACATATTTCACCTCAATGTCTTTGTTATTTCTCAGTACACTTCTGATAAAATGAAATTTAATATCAATGTGCTTGCACCGGGAATGGAAAACTGGATCACCAGCCAGGGATATTGCACCTTGATTATCTGCATGCAACGAAATCTTTACATACCTGTGTAACCCGATTTCAGTGAGTAAACTATGCAAATATATCGCTTCTTTCATTGCCTGTGAAAGACTCACATATTCCGCCTCACACGTTGAAGTTGCTACGCATCTTTGTTTTTGTGATTTCCATGAAATGCACGCACCGCCTAGAATGAAAGCATAACCGGAAATAGAACACCTATCAGTTGTACAGTTCCCCCAATCCGCATCACAGTAACCGATAACTGACTTACCAGTTTTCGTGAAAACAAGTCCATACCCTTGCGTTCTTTTCAAATAACGTAATACGCGTTTAGCCGCCTTCCAGCACGTTTCATTAGGAGCATTTGAAAATTGCGCCAACTTTACCACACTATTGGAGATATCAGGTCTGGTTCCGATGGACAAATACATCAGACTACCGATCAACTCTCGATATGGCCTTGCTGTATTATCTTTACAATCTTCCGTTTTATTTGTAAACTTTTGTCCAACCTCCATTGGAGTTGAAACAGTTTCTTTACAATTCTCCATATCAAATTTCTTCAATAAATCTTTAACAAACTTCTGTTGTGACAACTTTATTGAATTTTCACTTTTGACAATGTCAATTCCTAAAACATAACTGGCCAACCCAAAATCTTTTAATTCGAACTCCTTGGCTAATTCAGTTTTAAATTTATCTATGCAGACTCTTTGGTTACATGCAACCAAAATATCGTCAACGTAGACCACAACAAACATTTTTGTCCCATGTTCATCGATGTCCTTGAAATAAAGACATGGTTCATTTACAGTAGGTTTCAAATTCATTTTTCTCAGCTTTTCGTCCAACAATATGTTCCATTGACGTCCAGCTTGCTTCAACCCATACAATGATTTTTTCAATCGACAAACATCAGCTCCTGATTCCAGATCACTTAGCATCTTTTTAGCTTTAATCCTAACACCAGGATCTTCAGACTCTGTAGATTCAAGTTTCTGCAGGCAGTATTTCAGCAACTGTGGTATTTTCATGTAAATCTCTTCCTCTAAAATACCATTTAAATAAGCTGTATTTATATCCAGTTGATGAATTTCCATGTCCAATTCAACTGCAATAGCACTCAATAATCGGACAGTATCAAGTCTCGCAACTGGAGAAAAACTTTTATGGTAGTCAATGCCATATCGCTGACTAAAACCTTGAGCTACCAATCTTGCTTTCTTCTTCTCAGTTTTATCTACACACACTTTTGTCGTCAAAACGTAACGACAACCTATTACGCTTCGATGTGCAGGTTTCTTCACAACTTCCCAAGTTTCGTTCTTCAGTAAACTTCGAACTTCAGATAAGATGGCCTGTTCCCATCCACATCTTTCATTACCTGAGAGAACTTGCTTTAAATTTTCTGCTGCTGCGCCAATGAAATCTTGACAGTCTGTAAAATCATCCAAAACTTGATCAGTTTCTTCCTCTGCTTCAATATCCGGTTCTATCTCTATCGTACGATAGATTTTCCTTGGACGGCCAACACCACTTCTTTCAAGGCGTGGTCTACCAGGTGCTCGCTTCAATATAGGCTCTCGATTCACGTCTTCGTGCTCTCGATTCGCGTCTTCATGCTCTCGATCCTCTATAATGGATTGAACGTCCATATCACTAGGAAGCTGCCTCGAAATGACTTCTATTTCAACGGCTTTGGATTCGTCGCCGGAGTTAGGTTCATCACTCTTCACTGCTGACTCCAGTTGATCAATTTTAAATGGATCTGTTTCAATATTCATATCCGTCAAAGGCTTATTTTCGTGGAACTTAACATCTCGCGATATTACAATCTTTCTGTATTGAGGAATCCAAATTCTGTAACCTTTGACATCTCTTGGATAACCAACGAAAACACCTTCAATACTTCGAGAAGCAAACTTTCCTTTACTCTTTTCTTTGTCCAGAACATGTACCTTGGTACCGAACTTCCGTAAGTAATGTAGCTTCACAAATGTTCCGAACCACTTCTCATATGGTATTTCTCCTCCCAGAGTACTTGATGGACAACGGTTTCTGACGTGACAAGCTGTCACTATAGCATCAGCCCAAAAACCTGGTGAAAGGCCGGATGATATTAGCATGCATCTCGCCATTTCGACTAACGTCCTGTTCATCCTTTCTGCTACTCCGTTTTGCTGAGGAGTTCGAGGGACTGTCAATCTTCTTTGTATACCCTCTTCCTTCAAAAAATCGTCAAAATCACTGTTACAATATTCACCGCCGTTATCGGTTTGTAAATATTTAATTTTCTTCCCCGTTAAATTCTCGACAAAACTTTTATACATTTTAAAAACCGTAAAAACACTACTCTTTTTACTCAACAAGTACACTTCACACCAACGTGTACAGTCGTCAATAAAAGTAACAAAATATTTTGCGCCGCCTAATGCTTCAGTTTGCATAGGTCCTACAACGTCAGAATAAACGATTCTTAAAATCTCGTCACACGGCCCACTGCTTCTCGAAAATGGTAACGTACTCATTTTCCCTTTCGCACAAATGTCACAATCGTGAAGTTCACGGATTTCTACCGACTTTGTTTTTATTCCAGTATGGGCTAATACTTTTGATAAATCTCTCGCATTAAGATGACCTAAACGTTCATGCCACAACCACGTGTCACTATCAGATGCTACGGAGACCGATTCATTTCCCTTTTTTAAGTAATACAAATCACCTCTTCGTACCCCTGTCAATAGAACTTTACCGTGCTTAGTAATTACAGCCCTATCCTTAGTAAAAGTAACCTCCGAACCTTTATCTGTAATTTTAGCCACTGAAATCAGGTTACTTCGCAAATCAGGGACAAATAACGCGTCTGACAGTGTAACAACTACATTTGAATCATCCTTACATGCAGACAATGTAACAATACCCTTACCTTGAACATCTGTTGTAGTGTTCGAGGCTAGATTCAACAAACCTCTAGCAGGCAACATGCCATCCAAGAATTTACTTGCATCATTACAAAGGTGTGATGTGCATCCGCTGTCTATGATCCAGCTTTCCATTTCCATGTTCATTACAGCTCTACAGTCTGAAACACAATGAAAACTTTGAAAACTATCTAAAATAGACACATTCGTGTCACTACCACTTCTATTACTATGTGACACACACTTCACAGCTTCTTTTTCTTTCTTTTTCGGGCATTCAGATGATTTGTGTCCGAGTTCATGGCATCTAAAACATTTAAACTTATACCCCTTCTGGAAAGATTTTCCACCTTTCTGCTTCTGTTCTGGCTTACGACGAGAAGAATTTGCCATCATAGCTTTGTCTCCTACTTTTGCTTGAGGTCTAGAACATTCTTCCTCTAAAATTTTGATCTTTAGTGTTTCCGGATCAGGAATTTCATCACGTGATTCGATTGCACACCTAAAGTTATCAAATCCCGTCGGCAAGCTATACAAAAGCATGATCGAGAATAGATCATCGTGGATTTCTACTTCCATAGCATTTAATTTATCCTTTATATCGAACATTTTCAAAATATGCTCTTGGACATCATCGTTCTCCGACATTTTTGTCATTGTCAGTTGTTTTAGGAGAGTTGCCTTCTTAGCCGGCCCCTTTGAAGCATACACAGATTTTAATTTCTCCCAAATCTCTTTGGAGGTCTCGCACCCTTTTACGTGCCTCAACTCACTCGGAGAAATTGATAAAATTAAATCTGCCTTCGCCTTGGCGTCCTTTTCACTCCACTGACGAGCTAACTCTGCGCTTTCTGGTTTACGAATACTCCCACTTGCGTATCCCCATGCATCAGCCTTTACTAGGAGAGCCTCTGCATGCATACGCCAGCTGTCGTAATTTTCTTTAGTTAAGAAATTTATACGTACATTCGAAGTATTCATCATCGTGATATTTTATTCACTCGTACCTTTTACAGTCCTGGGCCCATAACCAATGTGAGGGTATATCTGCCACCTACGCGTGGTTCTCAGCGATTGTAAAGATGATACTCTATGTGTGAATAAATAAAACACTCTAACCAGTTCAATGGTTTATGTAAAAGTCACAAGGCCCGCTATCATCACAACGGGTTGCTACACGAAATTCAAATACATTTATTTTCATAAATTACAACAGCTCTAAAGAGTTCGTATTACTCACAATAAGTACTACGATTAACTTAATAAACAAATGACAAAAAAAACTTGTATAATTGATGACTTGATTGTGTTGTGATTCTTATACTATAAGCACAGTGTACCTACTTACTACATACAATGAGTCAACGCCCATACATTTGACAGGTCCTATGAAATGTCAAAATTATGTAGGGGCGGAGGTTATGTCCCAAGTATGCAATATGGCCACTCGGGACATAACCTCCGCTCCTTCACCTCGCAACCCCCCCGCACGATTTCTCTGCGACAATGTTCTACGTTGACCGACTGTAAGGAGTAAGATATAGATAGACTGTGCTATAAGATTTTGATTTTATACTAGTCAAGAAATCAAACTGTGATTTCAAAGTATGTCATGAGGACTATGAGCGGGGCGGAAAAGTGTTTGATCACCTTATTGGTGATACCGTCTGAGCCGGGGGCTTTCCTAGGTTTGAGTTTCCTCACTATCGTGTGGACCTCGTCTACGGTGATGGGGGGTAAGGGGTCGTCGGGGTCTTCATCGGGAGGGAGGAACACACACTTGCTTTATTTACTTTATTTTTAGGCAATTCGCACACTGCACCGCATCACGCAGCGTAGCCCAGGAGTGCGTGTTATTACGTTGTTAGCAAGTATCTGTGTTTGTATAGAAAACACGCATAGTGCAACACACTGAAAACGCATTCACGCGCAGTGTTGCAGATCACGCGCCTACATGCGGAGAAACACGCACCACCGCGCGAAGGTGCGGGGAAAAACGCAAACAATGCTCTACAATGTACTATCCTACCACTGCAAGCTGCTGTGAAATGAGGCCTCTAGGGCACCGCAGGACTATACTGCAGCTCCGCGCGTTTGTGCGGATAAATCTGCATGATGATGCACATCTGCACTCCCGCACCCGCATGCGTGGCTCCGTCGCCACGCACCCCGCAGCGTAGCGCGGGGCAGTGTGTGTTTCGCCTAAAATTCTCACTAAGAATAATACAAAAACATATTTTTTCAAGTAATTAAATGCAGACAAAACTGCAAAAAGATCTTAATCGACTTAATTAGTCTCTCAGTTCTTAATTAACCCCATTTCACTATTATTTCAGGCTTTGATAAAAATTTTAATTTCCAGGATTTTCAGCACTTCAGCAGTTGTTCTCGCAAGGGACGATTTCCGATTCAAATTAACTCATCTATACTAATATTATAAAGAGGTAGAATTTGTTTGTTTGTTTGTTTGTTTGTTTGTATGTAGGAGGTAATCTCCGAAATTACTCATCCGATTTCAAAAATTTTTTCACCAATAGGAAGCTACGTTATCCCTGAGTGCTATAGGCTATATTTTGGGATCAAAAAATTAGGGATCCGTAAATTAACGGGAGCGAAGCCGCGAGCAAAAGCTAGTTTTAAATAAATATTTGTATTTAACCTTTTTATTTAATCAGCATCATCGTAGCAGCCCGAAAATTCCACTGCTGAACATGGAGCATGTTTACAGAGCTGATGTTGCCAATAAAATCGGCTCGGTAATATCGCTATAATAAAAACGCTTGGCACAAGGATTGGAGTTAGCAAAATGTTGTTACTATTCAAGTAAAGGACGATGCGTTGCTCTATAATATTGAACCAGCAAAACGGTTTTGCCAAAAAGAATGAAAATGTCATGTTAAATTCTACGCATTAATTTGCGGTAGACAAATATACAGACCAACAGACAGAGAGGTACCAACAAAGACAAACTAAATCAAAACAAACTAAAAATTATGTAAATAATCCTAACTATTAATAATTTCAAGAAACATACAGAACACTGCCATAACATCTCGTTGACTCTGTCAACGTCTCTGGTTGGTACCCAAAACCGGCCTATGAGACACTTCCTAGTAATGTCTAAGGTGAACATATTCATAGTGTGGTAAGCCGCTTTCGATTTTTTCACTTGACCCATCCATTGTCGCCATTGCTTGGCCACAAAACGCAGATTCTTGCAACGAAGGTATTTCGTTTTTTCTAAAACCTAAAAAGTACAAAATCTATATCATAAAATCATTTAAAAAAAATATTTACTTAAAATATGGACATTTTTAAGCTGATTTTTTTGTTAATTGCCTATATCTCATATTGCATTATGTTTAAGTTTATATTCACACACACACACAAACTTAAAACGATACATTTTACTGTATTTTTATAGTTTTTTAAACCTTGCTCCTCTTTAGGATTTCTCCTGTATCGTAAGGTGCATTTACAGTTAGCCACTCATGCAATCTTCGCATCCATCAGAGTATATACAATTAGATTCATGAAACAAATTGTTCTTTATTTATTACCTGATCTAAATCACCGACTCTTAAATCAAGTTTTTCCATCAGATCTGATCTTTCTTTAAAAGTGTTGGGACAAGGGTAGGTATTTACTCGGAATCCGGAGCAAATCTTTTGCATACGAACTGCCAGTGCTTCACCCTGACAGATTATTAAAAAGGCCACTTTCCTTATTTCTTGACGCTGTAAAATGAAATGAGCATATTAAATACCTTCACGAATCATCCGGGCATTGAAGGTTTAATAAAAATCCATGAATTCAAGTGCCGCTAAAATTGTGCGCAAAGTTAGAGATCACTTTTGACTATTTTAAGAACTACCTACAACTTTAAGGACCCGGGAAATTGAAGAAGGCCAATTCTCATTTCACTAAAGCACTTTTGTAAGGCACAAGCCAATTATAATATATTATTTTTAGATAAAATTTAGTTTTAAAAAATAAAATCTAAATTTTCTATTTAAGTCCTCGCTTTAAAAGTCGATAGCCACTTATTACCTCTTGCCCTGCTTACAGGCTGTGCCATTTAGTATGTGGACGGGGCTCTATGTCAGATTGCACGGACTGTAAATACCCAACTACTTGTTGACTATGATGTATACATACAGTTTGAGGATCTATGAGAATTTTATCGTCCGAAGCCTGTTTGTAGTAAATAATGCCATGAGAGACCCTCCATAGCATCATCTCGAAGGCATAGCACTTGGTGCGTCGAACAACGCCCGTAATTATGATTAAACGCCCACTGGCTCCAACGTCCCCGGCAGCAGGAACAGCAGCGGCCTTCCTGTTGTAAAAAGAGAAAGAAAATTATAATAATGTAGACAGAAAATCTTAAAGAAACCGATCAGAACAGAACCCAGTGGCGTAGCTATGTAACCAAAAGCCCCGGGGCAAAAATGAAGTTGGGGCCCTATTCAGACTAAATACTTTGAAGGTGCAAAACTACTTCATCATCAGCTCCTTATCGCCCACTGTAGGGCATAATAAATCAAAGCTATTTACTAATAAGCATTATGTATAACGCAGCAAATAATTATTTAATCGTAATTCCTAATAATATTATAAATGTGAAAGTTTGTTTGTCACACTTTCACGTAAAAGTCGTTGGTTAGGAGCCAAAAAGTTACAGTCAAAAATTCTTTATTCAACTGGAGGCCGAGGGGCCCCTCGAGTTTGGGGGCCCCGGTGCACTGCCCCCCCCCCGCGCCTAGCCATGCGGTAGCTACGCCACTGACAGAGCCATTGAAATTTAAACCAATACCACGCCATTCTCAAAAGAAACTAAATCATGAAAGAGTGATGTGAAATGTTGTAGATAAAAATTGCTTTAAGATAAGCAGTTTGACAATCATTGATTAATTTAACTACAAAACATCACTGTAGGTCATTTCAAAGGCCACCAGTCTTGGTGATAAACATATGTGACAGAACATAGGTGACAAAATATTCTCCAAGATTTAGGCCGAGATGAAATCCCTGTCTTTTTAGCATGTGCTAAACGATGTTGCTCAAATGGGCCTTATAAGTCTTTATATATGTCTTTTTAGCATGTGCTAAACGATGTTGCTCAAATGGGCCTTATAAGTCTTTATATATGTCTTTTTAGCATGTGCTAAACGATGTTGCTCAAATGGGCTTTATAAGTCTTTATAAGGCCCATTTGAGCAACATCGTTTAGCACATGCTAAAAAGACAGGGATTTCATCTCGGCCTAAATCTTGGAGAATATTTTGTTGTATTCTGATATACATAATTGAATAAATTCAATTCAGAGTCTGTAAAATGTCGCAACTTTCGTAAAAATATAGTAAGTATAACAATTATTTCTCTTGCAACGTTGGGCTCACCGTCATCAAATTACTCTGAATTCAATGGCGAATATTTAAATATTCAGATTTCGTTTAATCAAAGAATATTTTTACAGGAAATAAAATCATCGCCCAATCGAAAATTGCAGTACATATCTGTGTTCAGTAAATTCAGTGCAAGTTTAGATACACTTTGAACAAAAAGGAGAAAATATACGTTTCTACTCGTACATAATATTGAACCAACACTCTGCACAAAATTTTAATTACAGGAATATTAGGGTGAACTTTTTACACGCCACAAATCGCGTGAATCAACAGAACACATCGGTACTACACAATAGAACCTGAGACGCGCGGAGACGCGCGACGCAGCGCGAATTATAATTTTAACGGGACTAGATTCGGCGGTGGATGTGATCGATGTTATTATAAGTACGAATCTACAGTAATTATGCGCGAAGAGCCATCCGCGCGACGCCGTGCGATCATCTGAACTTAGCCTTATAGTATAAATAAATGTAACAGTAATTACTTGGTCAATAAAGTCTCCTTTCTAATTTCTGTGTTACCTAATAAGGGTCCAATATACGTCAATACATAGTAAAACTCTGTCAACTCCAAATAACTCTTCATTAACTCAACTTCGTTCTGAGTAATTTCGTTAATATCTTGTTCCCATTTTTCTACCATATTCTGTAATAAGGAAAGTCCTGACTTTATGTTAAAGATTAGGCTAAAAAGAAACTAAATGTTCGACTGTAATTCTACTGTAATTCGTACTCTTATATACAAAGAAAAAAAAACATTTTTAAAGAACACCAACATTGTTGGGCAGTTCGAAATAAAATATATTAGTTGGTATTGCAAAAGTGCGTGTGCATTTTCGGTTTTTCAATGTCTACTTAGCACATTGTATATTTAAGTTTTATGAAGCGTGATTATGGTTGTCGATAACGCGGTTAAATATAAAGAGAATTTATAACATAAAATAATTTATTTTACATAAACCCATTTAAAATTAATACATTATTTCCATTGTTGACTTTATTTAACAGTAAAAAGTTTATTTAACAGTAAAAACTAGCAATTCTTTCCTACATTTACCACTGAATTAATACCCTTATTTTCCCGTTTTCCGAGGTTCACAAGGAGCTTTGACGTTTTTTGCCATAATAAAAAAATATCTACATAACAAGAGCTTTCGATTGAGTATATTTTAACTCTGTGGGAAAATATTGATATTTAGGACGCTATGGAATAGTATTTTTAATGACCATACCTCAAACTGTACCACCTCATGAAGTGGCTGCGCTACAGATTCTTTTGTCTGTTCTTGAATCGGAATCTCATTCTGGTTCATTTCAGCTTCCATAACCCAAAGTTTACGTTCCATTTCACCAAAACGGCATACCTCTAAGATATAATTCCTTTGGAACGCTTGTACTTCAGTATTCATCTGAAATTATTGGCTTCTTTTTTGTGTGTGTCATAGAGAACTTACAGAATGATGTAGGAGTGAATCTATCATGACAATTATAGCTAATATCTGTGTCTGCCAAGTACAGGTTATACATAAGTACAGTCCTCAGTATCCAAACTTTTGAATTCAGGGCCCATCTTTAACGTCGTCTAGGTTAGGGAGAATTTTACTACAAATTCCAGGATTGGGTCTACAAAATCGTCTTATTCGCTGCTAAATAGAGGTAGTATCCGGGTTTAAATATTAAAAATGCTTCCTCAGTCCACAGGGATACTATTTCTTTTGGTTGCGGTAAACACAGAGCAACCGGGCCACCGATGGTTGTTGACCGCGTTGCTCTAAACCAGGGGTGAGTAAACTACGGCCCGCGGGCCAACTCCGGCCCGCGAAGGATTTAATCCAGCCCGCCAACCCTGCCTTTTAGAGCCCGAGGGTATGGCCCTAGGAATATATTTTATCAACCTCAGTGACGCAAGTAGGTATAAAATACAACCTAGATAATAATCAAATGCCATAGCAATAGAATTTATCCAGTCCACCTATCACCCCTTCCCATAGACCAGATATTTTTCACCATATTTTACAATAGTCTTGCACCCACCTGGGACGGTCCATAACGAGTAGACTAAGGAATTTCGACGCACAAAATATATAATACGTTACCGCGAAAGTTTAATAGCTTGATTCACCAACAATTAAGGGGATCTGGCGCTGCCGCGGCACGCACGCTTCGCTCGCTCACCTTCGCGCTTTATTGGTCACTGTTCTAACCTAACCTAACCCAAATGACTCAATATACTAAATAGCAAACTTTCGCAGTAACGTGCATCGGTATTTTGTACGTCGAAATTCCGTATTCCACCCGTCCATAACTGTACTCCAATAGTGCAGCCGTGGATAGTCCCCGGTTGGTGCCCCATCCCATTTTAGATTAAAGTTCTCAAAAAGGCCTCTGCGCGTTGTACCTGTGTCCCCCGTATGCCTTCCCAAGGACCGGACATCTTTTGCACGGAAGATGAGCCGTGATCCCAAAGAAGTGCCATAGCAAATAGCGTTACAGACCCACCATACCCCTAGCCCTACCCCTGGTGGTACGGTGGGTATTATCAGTTAAAACTATACCACCGACTAATAGTGTTGTCAATATCTACCATCTACGAACTGTTGAAAATACTTCTTTTCTTTTTCGTAATGAAATAAAATGAAAATAAATAATAACTTACATACAGCAAAAATTTCTTAGAAATAAAAGAAAAAATAAAAATACCTACGGTTTCTGTGAAAAATGAAACGAAACTATCTCAATTTGTTTAATGCATGACCTAATGAAATTTCTTTATTAACCACTTGCATCTGGGTGTCAATAATAAAATAATCATTAATGATTTGATCATTTCTTCGTTTTTTAGGAATCAGTTCCGATGTATGAATATTCTGCAGTACACCGAGCAATCTCATTAAAGTTATGGTATTTTTATTTAGCAATTTATTTATTTTCGAGTGAAAAGCTTCTAAAGCATTGTTTGTTCGGTGGCGTTCACCAAATATGCTGAATACCGACGGTGAATGAATTTTAAACCAAAATGAAATTCCAAATAATAAATTTTGTCATTTGTACGATATCACATTCAGATGTGATGTATTCATAACCAGCTACAATCTCTTCAGCAGGAAGCAGTGGCAAGGCAGCTGTCAAGCCAACAAATCTGCGTTGTGGTTTAGTTTTTGTAATTCCCAAAGATTTGGCTTTCTTCCAAATACTACGTGTCCAATGATAATAACGTGCTTTCAAAGTAACGTTTGGAAATGTTTTTAACATTGCATTCATCGACGCCTTTTCGTAATCACGGTGTATTTTACGTGGTCTCCAGTCTGGTAATTGAGACGAGATCATTTTGAACAAAATAATATAACTTTTTTCCGTACGATCAGACATGAGTGCAAAAATTAATGGTTTCGTTTTAGTTGTATTCATGTTACTTTTAACATCACCATGAATATTATAGACTTGGGCAAAAGGTTGCGGACAACTATAAAATGTTCCATCAATAAAATATTCCTCAATATTTGGAATCATCCGACGGCAATCATTTGAACAAAAAACTACAATTCGTACGGTATGGTCGGGGTTCGATGGGTCTGAAGGATCTGATCCTATACAGAAATAATCTGCTAATACGAACTCATGATACTGAACGGGAACCTCGACTTCATGTAAATTTTTGAAAACAGTTTTGGATACCTGTGCGTTTTTGTTTCTCGCATCATAAAGAAAATATTTAACTCCTTCATACGGAGGATAGTTCCCGGCTGCAAAATTTAATCCCTTATTTTTAAAGTCCTTCCTTTTTTTGTCATATAATCTTTTTATTGGTTCGTCAGATGCAACAACTTCTTTTCTCACAGGTTGTGTCTGTGCAAGTATTCACCATTGGCAAGACGAGAACAACTGGAAATAATGTATTGAATAGATTCTCCCGGACAGTGGCATGCCCGACAGATGTCAACCTTGCCATCCTTCACAATACATTTCCTATAATTGTTCATCATCATGACTTCGTCAATAATTGCACAAACAAAACCTTTGGTTTCCCCGAAAAGGTCACCAAACCGTAGCCAGGATACGGACTCTAAAAAGCCAACATCGGGCCCATGAAGAGCTCGATAGAAGGGCCTGTGTAGCTGCTTGCTTTGCCACACTTCCTAGCGATCATTGGTACTAAATACTACAGGCTTGCACCAGTTCTCTTTATCCAAGGCGAGCGGGGTAAGACCCTTGTCCTTGTCCACTGCGACCACATCACGATGCATCTCCTCTTCAGCTTGGAGGAAATACTCCCTGAGACTGTACACTTCGCGGTTGTGTAGGGTCTTAGCGTTTAAAAAGTCTCGACCACCACACTTTCGCGGAATGTACAGCCTCATCACCGAAAAGCGTGGGTGATGCATCCGATGTGTAGTCAACAGTGCACGAACCCTTCTATCCAGGGCATCGAGATCCGTGTGAGTCCACTTGAGTGTGCGAAAGGAGCACTTCAAGACCGGCATGACCCAACCGTTGAAGGCGTGCACCTTGTTCCCGCCTGATAAGACTTTTCAGTACTTTATTCAGGCGGCCAAAGAAGCGCTCCCGCAACGATTGTCCCATGTCGGCCTCTCTGATGCCTAAAGCCTCTGACATACCCAAGTATTTGTAGGTCTCAGTTGGGGAGAGAGATCTAAGTTGTATGGAATTCGAGAGTTGGATTCCCTCGGATTCCATAATCCCCTCTCGCTTTACATGCATGACTGTACATTTGTGCACACCAAATTCCATCCTGATAGAGTTACTGAAGTTTTCAGTTACCTTTAGTAACTCCATCAGTCGCAGATCAGTGGGGGCAAATAGTTTTAGGTCATCCATGTAGAGGAGGTGGGATATTACTTAACCTCTCCTCAACCGATAGCCTAGTCCTGTTTCCTCCAGTGTGTTTGACACTTAGTGCTGCCAGTAAAATAAATTAATTTTATAGCACGAAATTGGCAAAAAATTAAACATCAAACAACATATTATACAGGAAAAGAACGTGAAATACCTTAGAGCGGAGGCACACGATACGTTGCGGTGGCGGTGCGGCGCCGGAGCGGTGTCGCTGCATCGTCTTACGTAGAAATATTTGTGGCATGTCACACGATAATCTCCGGCGCCGCACCGGACTTGCAACCATCAAGACGAGGCGGGGAGGGGTGAATGCGTTGCGACGTCGGAGCGGCACCGCGCAGTTGTTTATTCGTCACAAGGAAGGACACACGCTCGCTCGTTTCGATTTTTTTTCAAAGTTTTTTGTTTATTGTGATTGACGTTTTAAAAAATGAGTACCAACCTAGATGTTATTGATATGGACTACCTCAACATTAGTCCTTAATAGACTGTCCAACGCTGCTACGGCGCCGCTGCAACATAACAACGTTGCGGCGCCGCACCGCTCGTGTGCCCGCTGATACGGTGAAAACTTTGCGGTGCGGCGCCGCAACGCATCGTGTGCCCCCGCTCTTAGCTAATGTTAAAGTACCACTACATTTAGTTCTACAATACGAGGAGCATCGCCAACGCATTGAGCCGTTTTTGTAAATTTTCTGCCTGTGGTACCTGTACTTGCCACAAAGGAGGGCGATGCCGCCATTTATCTCAATGAGAGATGGTTCTTTGGAGGTATCCATTAGATAATATTTTTCTTAATTAATAAGTAAAAGGGGATAGAACCTTTGTGGCATAGCCCCCCCGCTGCCATTTTGATTTTTTTTCAAAGTGCGGCGCACGATTACACTAACATACATGAGTAGAGGACACTTAGACAACCAAAAAATATCGGGGATATGGTGCCCTAAAGTGTCACGTTGTCGAGATATTTGGACTTAAAGATTTTTTTTCAAGATTGCAGCGTACTTTGTAACTGGTAAATATGGATAGAGAAAACTCAAACAAAAAAAAAATATTCAGAGATATGGTGCCCTACAGTGTCACGTTACCGAGATATTGTATCGAGATAATCTTGAAAAAAAATCTTTGAAATAAATAATACCAAATATCTCGGCAACGTGACACTTCAGGGCACTTTATCTCTAAAAATTTTTGTTTGTTTGAGTGTCCTCTACCCATATATGTTAGTCTCATCGTGCGCCGCAACTTGGAAAAAAAATGAAAATGGCGGCCGGGGCCTATGCCAGCTTCCATAGAAAAATGTTCGAACCCCTTTAACAACAATTTTCAACGCAAAATGTCGAGAAACGTCACTTCAAAAAAAGACGAATGTTTCTTTGAAATTTATTCTTCTGTTCCACCAAAGAGACTGCGACTGGTCGTTACGATGTGTTAAGGTAAAATAGTAATGATTCATTCACTAATATAAGGTATATGGGATGCTCATTATGATAAATACTAAAAAATAATGACGTACACAGCAAATAATTTTCATGTGTGTCCTTCATTATGGTGGTATAGTTTGAAAAAATAAAATACCCACCGTACCACCAGGGGTATGGTCAGGAGCCCACGGTACCACCAGAGGTATGGTCAGGGGTATGGTGGGTCCGTAACGGCAAATAGCCGTAATTAGTTGAGCCAAAAATGCTAGTTTTAGCAGAACGAATTTTTTTTATTCTGGCTCCCTGCATTTTTACGTGCCTTTTTAGTCCCCTGATGATAAAAATTTGCTCATTCCTGCTCGGTGAACCGAACTACATACATTAAGTGTACGTGATGTGTGTCGTACGGGATCATAGTATTTTTCACTTATATTTTTTCCCTATTAAAATATCTATGAAAATTGATTAGGTAAAATGTTTCCTATTCCTAATTTGATCTTAGTTAGTGCCGATATTAAAAAGTGATAAACTGATAACAAAAGTTATGTCTGTTATCGGTATTTTATCGGGTGCATTTTGGAGAGTGTGCGATGGAATTGCACAATCTCATTCCCCCAAGTCCGTTCCATCACCGGACGACCAGACGCACAGCGTCGGCCACCGCTTTATGGTGGACATTCCACCCATAAACACAATACGTTTTTTATTCACGGGTGTTATATTGTTATACTCACGTCTATGAACTGAACGCACCCCATCTCCCCGAGTTCGCAGACAACATCGAACGCGGTTTCCGGTTGAAGATATATATCACACAGCGTCATGAAGTCGCTTCTTAACATACAACCCATGTTGAATCTGGATGGATAGAAAGATAGTAACTTAAATTCGACAATGTCAATCAAATCTATACTTGGGAGCAAATAAATCGAGTCACTTCTATTTTTCACGTAGGTATAATTGTTATTATTTTTGATATATGGAACAGATCAATTGTAAACATATATCGCCTAAAAGGTTATTTGATAACCTTTAGAATAAGGGTAGGTTTTTGTATTTTGAATTCATAAAACCAAAACTAATAACCAGGACACGTGAAAAAGGAGTGGCTCGATTTCTTTGCTCCCAAGTATAGATACTAGCTAGAACCGAGGAACCCTTACATGAGTCGGAAAAAAGCTATTAATGCCTTGATTAGAAAACCTGAGTTCAGTGTGACAGGCCTAGAAATACCTATAAAATTATCAGTCCTTACCTTTACCAAATATTAGTCCTTTTATTACGTAAAAACACTTAATTAAGATAATTATCGTCGCTTTATTATAGTACCAACTAAACCGGATATAAAAAATCTATTTTCAACTTTGACGTTGATATTTTTCTCCTTTTTGTTTTCATGGAAATCTGTCAGAATATGTTCTTAAAAAGTTTCAATGTTTTAAAATAAGGTTTACAAACCCGATTTGTATCTAAACTACCACTTAGAGCATCATTCCGCCGACTCGGAGTTGTCGGTGGCCGCGTTGCTCTAAAAAGCTGGTTGCCCACGGTACGTGGTAGCACGCACCGGCTGTGCTTGGTATCATCCGTAAAACCACGCACCGTGGAAAGCCACATTATGAGGGTGCGTGATGTGGATACGGCGCACCGCTCCGCACACGTCCGCGTTACCACGGACGAGTCTCTTCCCATGGTGCATCGGTGCGAGCTCGAACGTCGCGGTGCGCGATATCACGCATCGTGGGAAACAAGCATAAAAACTAAGGTCACCAGCATACGGGCCACTCGCGACAGCTACTAAGTGGTCTGTTGCCCTGAAGCCAGTCGCGGCTGCTAAGTGGCGGTGGCACGCAACAGACACCACTGACTGTGTGTGTTCAGTGGCTGCGCCTTTTATAACCTTGCTGTTGCAATCCAGTCTCATCATGGAGTCATCTCTTTCCCCTAACCTATGGCCGGGATCGCGGGATTTGCAGCTGCGTGCACCGTAACCCCGGCATGCTTCGCTTGCCCCACGTCGTCCAGAGAAGCGCGCGTGAAACACGCCACGCCGCCTTCTCGGGCCTGTTACTGGTCGGGCGACGGGTCCTCTAACCACACACTAAGGTGGCCGGAACTCGTCGCGCACTCTCCAGCGCCCGGTGCGCCTGACGCGGAAAAGGAGAGTGGAATTCCACTCTCCTTACTCTTTGGAAGCAGTGATAGCCTAACGGTTATCTTTCATACAGGAGGGTACGAGTACGAAGGCGGCCCGCACCTCTGACTTTTCGAATTCTCGTGTGGATTAGAATTTGATTATTACTGCGCAAGTGGCGTTAACAGTGAATAAAAACATCGTGAGGAAACCTGCACACCTAAGACGGCTCCATAAAGTTCTCGATATTGTGCGTAGTCCGCCAACCCATACCAGCGGCCAGAGTGGACTAAAGCTTAAACCCCTTTCATTCTGAATAGAGGCACGTGCCCAGCAGTGGGACCGTAAGGGGCTGATTAAGTATGTTTGAAAAACGTGCTTTTGTAGGTACATTTTCCGAACAACATGTGACACTCAACCAGATGTTATGGTTAGGTACTGATAGACTACTCTTTTGTCTGTAAAAAGTTGAGAAAATATGTTTATTTATTTATTTTAGTACATGGAGGCCTTACAGCTTATGAAAACAGACAAAAAAGAAACCATAGTCACCAGAAAGCCATTTATTTAAGCCATTATATTTCCAATTTATAAATTAATAATATTATTTTGCATAGTTTCCTCCGAAATAACAATAAAATTATGGGTACCCACATATTTTCCAGCAACTCTAGGGTTTAAATAAATAAATACAAGATGTGATTCCCCTTGAGGTTTAAATGTCAGGTCATGACAAAAAAAAAGTCGCCACGTGCGTGGTTGGTCACGACGTGACCAATTTAGGCGCGTCGTGTTCCTTACCAAATTTGGCAAAGTAAAGTTGTGTTTGACACGCTAAAATTTTTTCGGATGCAACTAGAATATCAGGCAATATAAAAAGCCCATGTGTCAAAGCTTTAAAATGTACGGTTGACAAGTAATAAGAAAAATAAAAAAGGTACCGCGTTCTAAGATCAAGTATGTAACTAGATGGAACATTTTTAAAACGAAAAATTTGCTCTAGTTCATCTCTTCACTCTAATGAGAGATGATCCGAGGGAAAAAGAGACGAACTTACTGTCATGCGTGTACACGTCAAACGAAATGAAGCTTAAATGAGTTGAAAATCCTGAATGCATTTAAATATATGATTAGAGATGAGGCAGAATAATCTAGGGACGGTATCGATACTTTAAATATTTATTTCCTTAAAATTGAATAATTAATGACTTTCGAATTTGAAACGTTTTTGCAGCGACGTGACTTTTCAAAAACGCCTTTCAAAATGTAAAAATTCTTTTCATAAAATACGTAATTAATTTAACTAAAAAATCACTCAAACTAAATACAGTTTACAATAGAACTAAGAATGCATACAACGTGAATGATGATAATTGACCAACGGCGTATCGTAGTTGACTATCGTTTTAACGCTTAGCAGACTGGAGCAGTGGTGGTCCAGAAGTAACGGCGCCAGCGCCACGGTTACCATGGAGTTTCTTGTCGGCTCATCTCCATAGGACTTACTTTTTGGAACCGTGCAACCAAATTGTCGCGACATTTCCTAAATGCATGTACTCTGCATATTAGAAATAAAAAAAAACGTTGAATTTGAGTTGTAGGTCGCGGGTTCGAACCCAGGCAGGCACGCACTGTGTAATTTGTTTTGTCACTGCTCTTAAAGCTGTAAAGGAAAACGGCATGTCCAAGATCCAAAAAATCGAATACATGTGTCATCCATCAATCCACATTGGGGCTGCGCAGTGTATTACAGCCCAATCCCCTCTTTCTAGAGAGGAGGCCTGTGTCCCCGCAGTGTTTTGCTTATGCTTGGAAGACGTGTGACGTAACACTTAAGCTCACATTTTGATGTTGCTTATGTGTGGGTTACAACATACCACTGGAATTTGCTATATGCATAGGTATCTACTTACTCAATCACTCTTCTATATTTGGAAGACTGGGCTTTAACAAAGGTGAGTACAAATTAAAACAGACAGCATTTGATCAAACACGTTTATTCCAAAATAATAAGAAACATTTTAAAATACTGGTCGTAGATTACTTATGTAAGGCACCCCGACCGAATCGGTTAGATTAGGTTAAAACAAACGCGTAACACAAACGCGCGCGAGTTTAACTATGCCCTTTTTACTGGGAGAGCTATAGAAGTATGGGGCAGAAGCGTCGTCGTTCTCTTCTTCAAGAAGAGCGAAGACTTTATTGAAGAATTATAAATTTCGCTTCTGAGCCGTGTCTAAAAGTTGTTTTCGAGAGTTGTTATAAATCGTTTCGCGCAAAGATTCGACGAATTTCAACCACCGAAGCAGGTCGGGTTTGGAAAAAGATATGGCACCACAGACCACCGCTTTCATCTGTCAATATCAATAAGTACGTCTGTCTCCTGTTTGTAAATTCATCACGCAAAATCTAAAGATCACCATTTACAAAACAATACAAAACAAAAATCCATGATTTTGTTAATGGTGGTAATAACATTAATATTGTAGTCTTATACCTTTGTTTTGTTAGAAATAATTTCAAAAGTTTTTTTACGTATTTACAATTTACGGCTTTTACACTGTTTTTAAAAAACTATTTGATTTTGGCCTCCAATAACTAGCTGATCCTAACTGATTAATTAAGTAAATTACCTATACAAATCATTCTACCAACTTAGAAATCTTAGGGCCAAAACATACTTAGCGTATCTTGCGCAGTACGCGGCGCAAGATACGCGACGCACGCGTAAGTGTGGCTGTAGCCGCTGAAAATACGCCGAATATACTTAGTTAACTTTACATCGCTCGAAACTTTACTCGTTCTAGGCCCCATTAGGCTCGGCTTATCAACGTACAACGCGCGCGGTGAGGTCGCGCCAAAGAATTTGTATGTATACGCGTAATGCGACGAATCATGAGCTGCGCCAGATACGTTCAGTGTGTCTGCAGCCTTATAACTATTTTGTTAAATTGAAGTTAAAACTTAAGATATTGATATAATTGAATTATTCTACAACCTTAAACCTCATAAATAATAACATAGCTTACAAAACAAAATGTACATAAATACTTATACATATAAATATTAATTGAATTCCATGTAAAATAAACGTATGATCACTATAATTATGTACCTTTGATATTGATTGTTCTGGAAATATAGTGGGTACGGCATCACTACGTAGAGTGCTTTTTTTGTAACCTTCACGGTAGCAATCCACTCTAAAATGGAGTGAACATAATTTTGAGTACTGTGAAGGAGTCCAATTTTGTCTTCCAAGATTACGTACCCACTTATATCTGATTTTTGGTTCCAAAGGAAATCTAAAAAAAAACATTATATAATTACATTATAAATGATATAAATGTTGTATAATGATGTTCGCACTTATACCTAACTATATTTCTACTATTATCTTAAGCATTCACTTAGAAATAGAAATATTTAAAGTGAACATATAAAGCGACAGAAAAATATCGATATTGTGGATCTTCCCTAATTGTGCGAGTAAAGGTAGATGATCTGCCAAAAACTCTTTGTAAAATACAACAATGTTATTTCTTGAATAAACTACGTTGTATATGCTTACTGAAACTTGATAAAACTTTTAGTGATTACTAATACTAAACGTAAATGGCTTAAAACGGCATTTGGGAACAGTCTTTTCGTAAAAATGAGTGTCGATAACTTACCTATGGAAAGATAACTTGCTATTATTTTCACTTAGAACACTCATACGGCTCTTACAGCCGACTGCAACACAAGCCATATTTAATGGGGCAAGCAATGAACACACTCACTCAGGTCACAATGGCACCAAAAGAAGAATAATTCGATGAAAACTATGTAAGAGCTTGGTATAGTGCATTATACCAAGCCGACTCGCAATTGTAAATTTTGACGTTTAAGACGGAGTCAAAATTTTATGGTTATCTCTTTTTTCTTAATTCTTAATTGTCATTTGAACAAAAGAGACAAAAAGTAGGATGACATTCATTTTAAAAAGGTTCTGTCTAGTTCACATACTTTGTCTAAGACCGCGTTAGTCCGCCATTTTTTTGTCGCCGTAAATAGTCGTGTTATGTTGTGTCGTGTTAATTTTGTGAAAAAATAAGTGTTTTTGTGTGTGTTTTTGTGCTAGAACGTGTCTGTGTATGTTCTAATCATAAATTAATAATCACAATGTGAATTGGACAACAATTAATATGCAAAATTGCGAAATGAAAAAGCCGTTGAGTCGGCCGCCGGTGCCTGCCGCGGCGGTCATCGCAACATTATCGGTAAGTTTTTTTACTAATTAACTGAATAAAATACATTAATAATGTTTATATGTATCGTCTTATTGATAAATAGGCATTATACTGTATTTTTTTCAAAAAATCAAAAAGTCACATTTTTTTATTATCAAGAGGCCCCCAAGGGGTGGAATTTTTCGTAAAATTGATCATTTTGATTGTTGATTATCTTTACGTATTTGTTAGGCAGCATACCTTTTTTGTGCTTAATCAATTCGTAAATATCTTCAAAATGTAGAATGTAACTTTGTATTTTCCATTTAGTCAACATAATTTGATCTGTGACCCATTGTTTGAGAGAGTGTTTTGCGCTCCTCGTGTTCCCGTGTTTGTTTTGGTTAGTCGTTACTAATTAACTAAACAATTATAACAGCCGAGACTGTTGTTTACGATAAGTATATGGACCACCCATTAGTATAAACAAAAAACCCAAGCCACTTCGCATAAACACTTCTCCAAATACAAGTCGTAAGCCGACCTTTTTTTTTGTTTACAACGGCCCACCCACAGCTGTCGGCACTTAACTGATAAGCTTCTAGTATCATAAATATTTGTTTCGAGTACTGTTCTTTTGTTTTATTAGTGTGGAATAAGGTGTATTTATGCAAATAAAACAATAGTTTTGTTAAATAATAGTTTAGTTTTATTATGAAAAATATAATTTTCGCAAAAAAATGCGAAAATTTCCCTAAACGGAAAAATACACGAAAATTGCTAATACATTGTAAGTCTAATTATACTAATACATATATCATCGGATAGGTAATTGAATAACGATTCCAACGACGTAACTTGTAGAGAGCTAGCTATCGTAGCATAAGAGATATCGACGTTTTAATTACGCGAATTAATCCGCGAATCAAACCGCGAATTAAAATCACGCACGCGGCGCACCGCGCATTTTGACAGCCACAACTTAAGGTAGTCCTACCCTTATTCTAAAGGTGCCCATAAACAACTGCAAAATTAACTTTGCATTTCATAACGTGTATTTATCTTTTAACCTGATTTGTTTATCATATTAGTTTTGTATTATAACTTTCGTAAGACATACTCATATTATGATTAGTTACTACTCACGTGCATTTTCGCGATTGCCCGTCTAGTTTCGGACCCAAACGGAGCCCATAATCATGAGCCGAACACGCGGCGAGGTAGCGAGTCGAGCTGGTTCGACTCGCGACCGTTTGGGTCCGAAACTAGTCGGGCAATCCCGAAAAATGCACGTGAGTAAACCGTAACTAATCATAACGTTTATCATACATTATGCTTGACTAAAATATGTTATAGCCGTACTGTCCTACTAACACTGTGCACGTGGTTTGACAAGCACTCGGCCGGTTGTATCTATGAGACCAGCATCCAAATTGCGTATCACATTCGTAATTTCAATAGCTTTTAATTTGACAATACAACAATATTCATTACGTAGTACATAGTTGTGTAGAAGTCGGATTGTTAATACATAGGTACGTTGCGATGGAAATTGTTGACCTGCCAAAACCAAAGCCATAGTAGCGATTACGAATGTTTTGCGCAATTAGGATGCTGATCATGATAATAATATACAGGCTGTAAACAAATTCGTGTAATTCCTTCAAACCACATGATCTATTAATTGTATAGACTAACCCCGCATGGGATTTTGATTGATTAAAAATAAAATAAAGTTTTTTTTTCCAAATTCTATGTGATAGAAAATTTCGATGTCACGCTATAAATTAATGAAGGCACGGCGACACACTGACGGGCACGACTAGCGCGATATCGCACCACGCATTCAGTTAACTGGGGACGCTAAAATTACTCAGTTACAGAATATTAAATATGGTTCATTTTTGTAAACTTTTTTTTGTTGATTCTGAAAGAATCTATGCAGGGTCAATCTGTGTCACCAATAGATCAGGTGGTTTGAAGGAATTACACGAATTCGTTTACACCCTGTATTACGTATTATTAGTGAGTTAAGATTCAAAACAAATAAATAATTACAAACAATAAATAAACTTACAAAGCGTGCACGTATAGACAATCAATAACGTATGTTTATATAAAAGGTATCTATTAGTTTCCCTGTGTATCGGCGGGCAACAAATCAATGGACCCCAGCTCCATCGATTACTCGCTACGAGTACCTTGCTACCTTCTTCTGTTATTCTTCATCTCCCTTGAGACTGGCAGGCACTGGAATAATTTACTGTTTCCCAACTAAGTTTTGAGGTGGGCCCGTTGGTCCCTAGGGCGCCAGAGCCTATTTTCTCCTCGTACATTATAGTCAATTGCAAACATTACTTTGAATGGAAAAGTGAATGTTGTTTAAGTGACATCTATCTACTTACTTAATAAAACTCTGACAAAGACAGTGTGACTGACAGACAACGCACAGCTAAGAGCGGGGGCACACGATGCGTTGCGGCGCCGCACCGCAAAGATTTCACCGTATCAGCGAGCACACGAGCGGTGTGGTGGCGCCGCAACGTTGTTATGTCGCAGCGGCACCGTAGCAGCGTTGGACAGTCTGTTAAGGACTAATGTTATGAGGTAGTCCATATCAATAACATCTAGGTTGGTACTCATTTTTTAAAACGTCACAATAAACAAAAACCTTTGAAAAAAAATCGAAACGAGCGAGCGTGTGTCCTTCCTTGGGACGAATAAACAACTGCGCGGTGCCGCTCCGACGTCGCAACGCATTCACCCCTCCCCGCCTTGTCTCGATGTTTGCAAGTCCGGTGCGGCGATGCACACGATGCGTTGCGGCGGCGGCGCGGCGCCGGAGCGGTGTCGCTGCGTCGTCTTACATAGAAATATCTGTGGCATGTCAAACGATGCGCTCCGGCGCCGCACCGGACTTGCAACCACCAAGACGAGGCGGGGAGGGGTGAATGCGTTGCGACGTCGGAGCGGCACCGCTCAGTTGTTTATGCGTCACAAGGAAGGACACACGCTCGCTCGTTTCGAGTTTTTTACTCTACGATTTTTTTGCTACGGCGCCGCTGCGACATAACAACGTTGCGGAGCTGCACGGCTCGTGTGCCCGCTGATACGGTGAAATCTTTGCGGTGCGGCGGCGGTGCGGCACCGGAGCGGTGTCGCTGCGTCGTCTTACATAGAAATATCTGTGGCATGTCACACGATGCGCGCAATAAAGTATGGAAGTTTTTTTTTCCTTTCCTATTTTCTGTCCCACTGCTGAGCAAGGGCCTCTTTTGTTCTCCAAATATCTCTATTTTGTACCGTATACGTATATTTTCATACTAAAAGTAATAATTTTAAATAAATTTTCTTATTCAAAAAATTACGAGACGTGCTTTTTTTCTAAAACGACTATCAAACACTTTTGAGAAATATTACTTATGTCTTTAAATTCAAGTCAATCGGACGAGCTGAAGTGAAATAAATAGGGTACGTTTGGCTAAAATCCCCACACCAACTGTGATAAGAGCTGATCATTTATAAACATTTTGATTAGTCTAGCTTCCCAACAAAAATACCATATTGAAATCGATTCATCCGTAGAGCTATGTCTACACCAGTGCGCTTTCACTTTCATCTTGCGTCTTCGTCTGAAGCATGCGTGAAGCGCTATAGCGCATACAATAGCGCATGCCTTGATACTAGTTCGACAAAAGCGCATGCCCCTAGCGCACGCTAATCCGTCTATTGTATGTCGACTGACGACTGCCCGAGGCGCACTGGTGTAGATGATACGCTGCATGCGTCTTATGGCAATCAATATTGCATGCGCTTGACGCAAGAGGAATTGAAAATTGAAAGCGCAAGATGAACATGAAAGCGCACTGGTGTAGACATACCATTTGGGAGCTTTAATAGAAAAACAAAGGCCTCAAACTCCTAACAACCCTCTTTTATCGTCGAGGGAAAAAAAAGGAATAAAAAAAATTGACATCGTTCTGTAGAGAGTCAACAATAACACCAAATTTTTCCCTTGCACTGCATGTCAACTCAACCAACCCCCTTTTGACTACATAGGAATGCCGTGCACGCACGTTGCAATTAAAATGAATGCAGATATTTTATCCCACGCTAGCTTTCAGTACCTATCGATATTCGACCGTATCAGTCAATGTTAATACTACAGCAAAGCAAGCAGGGATTACACATGCTTTGACATCAAATAACAGCGCAGGGGCTTTGAGTTCAATAAACAGCCTGTCCTCTCCAATTTGAGTGAAATACGCACCATTGATATGACAATGGTATAGAATTCCCAAATTAATTACCTACTGTTGCGTACGTCGTTGACATAAAAACTATAGGCATTTGCCTATATAAAGTAACAAAATTTGGTACTATAAAAGTCCTGAGAACGTTTTGGAGCGTGCTATTTAGTGTTTATGATTAGTACTATAATGGTGTTGTAAACGTTTACAGAACCCCAAATAGGCCCTAGTTTTATCACTGATTTATTCTATAAGCATTACATACAGGCTCTCACGGTGATAAATCAGCTCTATAGTTGAAAAGTAAAAGTGTCGAGAAACGCTTTTTAGTACTAAAATAGTGTTTCTGTATCGTTTATGTCACAAATTTGCACTATAAAAGTAACCAAAACATCTTTATAGTGCTATTTTGCACCGTACACGATTCCAGTGATCTTTTTTATCACACATTTTGTTCGTGTTGTGAAAATATATCGGTAATTGTTGCTTAACGTAACATGTAATAAAAAGGACAACTTCAAAACATTCATGGATCGTAATTCTGCCATAACTTGCACTTGCGAAAATAATTGTATCGATAAAATAATTATGCTGATTTCAAATTTGACAATGCGCCCTCATAATTTTCGTGTTTTAATTAAATTTTAATTAATAAAATAAGGACTTGTCCCAACTATGGCTGCTATAGTACACATTGGCTCCAGCCGTGCTGCTAATGTGCTATCATGGCGTAAAAACAGCAGCCATTTTCACCGAAAACGAATTAGTCCATTAATTATTAATTTTAGTGCTTTTATGTCACGATTTAGTACCTTAGTAGTGCATTAGGAGTCGCTATGGTACTATTTAGTACTATAGAAGAGTTTTCATGACTTTTACAGAATTAGCGCCATAGCGATGTTGAGGGAGCTTTTAAGGAGCTAAAAGGTTACGTAATGGTTGTGCAAGGTACTTTTATAGTGCAGATTGATACTGTAATAATGTTTTCGATACTTCTACAATACTAGTACTGTAAAAGTTATTTTTACGCATTATAAGTGCAAAATAGATACATAAAAGTGTCAGAAAGGTCGTCTATAGTACTAAATAGTACCATAATCGCTTTTTTCATATCTATTACAGTGCAACACTTTAAAGATTCTTTTGTATGGTCCTGTAAACGTTCTAAGAGCTAAATTATAGAACTTAAATGCTCTTTAATCTTATAGAACCAAAACGCTCTTTTAAAAACCTTTATAGTACAAGCAGGCACAATGGTTACCACTATAGGCCTACTATATCACTATTTGGTGTTATAACACCCTGGTTATAGAAGCTTTTGTTACTTGGGTAGTTTTTCGGATCTCGGAAATCAACGCAATCTTTTTCTAAAACATATTTCAATAGAGTTTTTATTAGCAGTAAAGTTCATAATTAATAAAGATTTTAAAGTTGGTTGACGTGCAGTCAAAAAGTTGTGGCCGTGACATTTCTGTAGGGGTGACACATCAATTTTAGTGTCCTTCTTAATAAATCAGAGATTTATTTATTTTCTTAGGGAAACCAACAGCTAAATATATAATGGATTTAGTACCTACTAATAGTAAGTGATACTAAAACCAATTACAGGTTTTCACGAATAGCAACAGACATTAAAACAGAAACTTAGGGAAGACTTGATAGCAAAACAATTACGATTCTAAAATATAGTCGCAAAGTAAAACCAAGTACACTTCGTAACTAATTGAAAAACTTAAGGTTAAGCACCCTTCTTGCCGTGCCACTATTAGTGACAAATGGGTCAAATGAGAACTCCTTACAAAGTTTATTAAAATCTGAAGATTTGATAGAATCGACATTTAATTGGCTTAAAATAAATTTTGTGAATTCGGTCTTTGTCGCATTTTATCGCTTGCTATCGCGTACTGATATTTGTGACAAGTTATGCCTTCGAGTAGGAACCGTCATTTATTATTTTTAATGGCGTTGTGTGGTAGCACGGTAATTACATTACCGTGGTGGTAGCTCTAGGTAGCTCTCCTAAGACAATGGGTAACTTTGTACATCAAATAGCGAATCACCATGAGTACCTATAGACTGCTTTTTAAAGAAAATGTACTAAATTAGATTGGGAAAGTCGTGCTTTGATGGTTCGGCCATGGAGAAAGGATGAATGAAATGGATAGCAATTAATTAACTGAAAGGTAGAATCAATAGGACTAGAAATCCGTGAAGGGGATGGGATGGAATATACAAACACTGACCATATTATTGATGTCTTTCACAAAGTACCCGTCGGTTGTGCGCTTTAAATACTTCAATTAAAAGATCAAAGGTAATGTTTGTTATTATGCAAGAAACAAAAGAGGGGTCGAACTTCTATATCCTCTTCTCAAACCCCAATTCCATCAGAAGATTAAAGTAATTAAAAATATTTTCTGTATTGTATTGAAGCATTAAAGTAGGTCTTTTAATATATATTTTCATTTTCAAAATGAATCCTAATATTGAAAGCTCCATTTACGTACCTAAAAATGTTTTCTTCCTTTTGTATCTTCTTGTAGATGGTCCTTGCAGATCATTTGTACGTAACCGAGCAGTTAGTTATTGGCGAGACCTGAAGCACTGAATATATACAGGGTTGATTGAAAAACACCAACAACCTCTTAAGGGGTAAAAAAAACAGCTGTTCCCTACATTTATGATCGCTTAGCTCGTCAAAATGTAGGGAACAGCTTTTTTTTTTCGCGATTTCAGATTTGGTCCCATAGTATAAGTTGTTTATAATTGTGAGTACAATGACCCCTTAAGAGGTTGTTGGTGTTTTTCAATTAACCCTGTATAAGTTAACGCAGTACTTCAACTACCTACAATCGTCCGAATTGACACACTCACACAGACACGCACTGCAACAAGACTTCTAAGGTAAGTTCGGGATACAGTCACATACAAAAATAAAAAAAAACTACTCAGTATACAGTGCGTGTCTGTGTGAGTGTTTCAATTCAGACGATTATAGTTCGTTGAGGTACTGCCACGGTACTGCTTTAGCTTATATATCTACTGTACCTGAAGGATCTCCAGCCAGTGGGAACATTACGATTACTACAATACATACAATGTACCATTTAATTAGTTTCAATATATTCCAACTACTCAATCTACACGTCCTTACGGATGAACATTAAGAATTCATTTGTTCCCATACGTTACAATGTAACGTATGGGAACAAATGAATTCTAAATTATGTCATAATTTACCCCATATATATAAATGGTTTCAACCCTATTTGCATGAGTAGGTACTGCCTACGGAGGACAAGAGGGAAGATGCCTCCCGCACTCATGTCGCAGTCGATTTCCTCCTTCCTCTATGAATTAGCTTTATGAAGTACTTGCATTAACATTGTATTAATGCGTTGCCTACGTCATGGCTAGGTGGTATGTGCATAAGAATAATAAATTATAGTAATACATTTGAGTGTAAGCTGTGCAGTAGCTTGAAATAGACAAAATAGTTGGGTTTTTGGTCGTCAAAATAGCAAAATAATTCAAACGGGATACGGGACGAGTACACTTTTTCTATGAAGTCTGACGACTTGAAATAGGTCAACCATGAGGTGAATATCAGCTTCAACCTGGACTTTGAGAGTACCATACTCTCAAGTTCTTGAGTTTTACGCAGGTCGTGTCTGTCACTTCGTTTATTTTGATTCTTCTCTCGTGTCAGCAAGAGCTATATGAAAACAGCTCATGCTGTGGTGAAAACATTAGCCAGTCAGCAGGGTTGACAGCCCAGGGTGCGCCGGACGTACTTAAGTATCGTCACTCGTGGAGACTCTTTTCGTACACCCCATTATCATTCAGATATGAATGAAGCTTCTTACCTTTGGAGCAATGGGTAAGCGATTGGCTACCTGCGCTACGGGTCGCAGGTTAGATTCCCGAACGGGACAAATATTTGTATATCCTACAGACATTTTTTTTTAATTATTTTTTACTAGGCCTGCGTTTGGCCGCTATCTCGCCTGATGTTAAGCGATGATGCAGTCTACGATGGAGCACGCTTGCCCAGAAGTTGTTCCGGGTCTGGGTTTTTGTGCATGCGAAGATTTATGTCTATAAACTTACGATATAGGAGAAATATTACAGTAGACAGGTTTTAAAGAAAAAGAAAAAAAGCTTGTTTCAATATTGTATAATAATAATAAACAGACAGACTGACAATGAAGCACTGTGTTTAACAAATTAAATTAAAAAAAACAACCTAAATATTCTAAAGAAATAGGATGTAGTTATGTAGGAAAATGTATATCTGTTATTTTATAGTTTATTCCTTTCTTTCTTTCTTTTTTAAAAACGTTGCCCCACACTAAAATTTCTCTTGTATCGTGGCTGCGTTTACAGACACCAATCTCACAAACAAACGCCCAGACCCGAAACAACCATCTGTAGACCATAGAAAATTTTGTTCCGTGTGGGAATCGAACCCACGACCCGTGGCGCAGAAGCCAATCGCTTAGCCACTGCACCAAACGTGTCGACTTTAGATGACGTATAGATATAAATCTACCAATAACATTTATATGTTACGGGTAAAGGCCAAATGGCGGTTACACCTAGGTTTACCCGGGTACAACTAGGTGCATCCGGCCATATGCGGTTAAACTTAGATGTATCCTACTTATCTTCGGTTAAAACTAGGTTTACCCTTCATCATAGCGGGTAGAACTAGGTGTACCCGCACACCGGTGGTTAAGGGGAACCCCGACACGGATTAGTTAGGTTCGAAGGGGATGACGGGGGCTAGAGTGAGCGAGCGAACGAAGCCCCCGGCATCCCTTTCGTTATAGGTTACTTTAAACCCTGCAGACAGAAGTCGACTTAAGCTACACCTAGTTCTCCCCAACTGCTACTGGTTGCACCTAGTTGTATCCGGGTAAACCTAGGTTCCGCCATTCGGCCTTTACCCGTAACATATACATTCCAAGAGCATAACATATATGTCATAAACGAAAACAGGCGGATGGTCTGTGTTTTTATAACAAAATTTTATTGTTTCACGTTCATTCTGAAATCAAAACGTTCCAAATTACATTATTATTTAAATAGCCAGCTATTCACGAATATTTAATTTCGATAAAGATAACTTACACACAAAAGTATACGTTATCCACATAACAATACATGTATGTGCGTATAATATACATATAACGCAACCAATTTACTAGAGCTTCCGTTTTTTACCCGCAGGAGGAAATCCAGGGATCACCATTCGTTGGACTTAAATTACCTATCGTACATTCCACCCACCAGGTTTACGTAACGTGAGACTTCGTAATTAGTTCGCGTGAACATAAGAGAAGTGAATTAATAAAATTCCCCACCCTAGCGGGCCCTTTCGGGCGGCGAGAGAAAATAAAATGTTGGGACCCCTAAAATATGAGCCTTCTGAGAATACCGAGCCTACTCATTTGTTAAATGAGGAAATTTTGAAATATAAAGGGTATTGTATTAATCAGGGACATTATGAGCTTGATTATTACTTGCTATGATTTCCATTGTGCCCCTCTGTTATTTATTAGATAATTTATATTAAGAAACCTACTGGTCTTAACAATAGATACATTGAAAAAAAAATGGTAACTCTGAAGGTTTATGCAGAGCTGTTGTAAAACCCACAATACGCTAAAACACGTTTTTGAACATGCCTATTATAATTTACTGGGTACATTTCCAAACCCCGGGCTAACTAAGAATTTCCTAATCAAAACCCAACAACACTGCTTCAACTGTAAATGCAGTGAGTAGTTAAAAAACACAATCAAATCTAAGACAACGTTTTTCAACCCCTCGTCTAGCAATGAGCGATATATCAATAGAAAGTTTAGTTGAAGTAGATTTTTTTTTAGTAATACTATTACTGCCAATTATTCGTATTTATAGATTATAAGAGCCATTACTGTCGACTGGTCGCCGGAGACTTGGTCGACGGCGACTGTGACTTTCTATACTAGTCGCGCGCAGAAGGTTTGCCGATGACTGCGCCTCCCACTTCACCGACCGCTACCCGCGCTCGTCTGAATCGTACCGACCATCGACGCGTGACGTCATGAGGCCATCGGCAAACCTTCTCCGCGCGACTTATAGTTTAAATAGGTGTTAACGCACTTGGTCGCCGGTCGCCAGGGCGACTCTGGGACTCGCCGCGCTATGGCGACGCACAAGCGACTGGTGGTAGCCGGCGACCAATAGGAGCGCGGGTTCAAATGGAAGCATTCACACTGCGAGTAACTGTCGAGACGACCGGACGTCGCGCACAAAACTGGCTCAGACTTTCGATACAGAGAAATTAATATTAGAAATATAATTCCGAAAAGCTATTTGAGATTTATCCAGTGACCAATATTCCAATCAGGATGCCCAATACTCCCTTGCATTTTTTTTCTCTTTTTAATTATTAATTAGTAACAGTATTGCAGTTTCTTCGACGTCCATTCTGCACGAATGTACAAGAAACAACAAACGCTCGGCTTGGTCTCCTGGCCCTAGTTGCCTATGTTTTGGCGACCAGTCGACAGTGCGTAATGGCTCTAAAGCTCGATTTCTTTGCTCCCAAGTGTATATTTGTCACCATAATGTCACGTCACCATAGTAAGCGCACTCCCTTATATCTTCATAGCATTCGACGGGCCTACTCTCGCCTTCTTCTTCTTCTCTCGTACAATCCCTCAAGCCATCAATGATTAGCCAGTCAGCAAGGTTAATAGCGACGCTGACTGCCCAGGATGCGCCGGACATACTTAAGTATCGTCGTCACTCGCGGAGGCCCTTTTAATGCATCCATTCTCTTTATTTACAAACTGATGAGATCAAAGAAAAAGAATATGTTGTAAACATGGATAATGAGAATTAAAATATCAGTAACAAAGGTTTTCAAAATAATTTAAATTCAATAAATGGATTTTCCATGCAAATTGAAGCCAGGCCATTGATACGTAAACTCGTTACATTTGAAAACAAAAAACCTATTGAAAACTGATCCATCGACAGGCCTCAGAACCACCAGCCACATCTTTTGTTTAATAATTAACAGATCTCAATCACTACTTCCATGACTACACCGCATAAAAGAAACATGATACGCATGCTAGTCGGGCAGAAAATATTAATTAATTTCAGACTTTCGACTGGCCGTCTCTCCGACTAACAGTCCCCAATTAGCCTGGGGCATTTTGCTATCTGATATTGTCGACAATTTATTCATTTGTTCATTGTTGAGGTACAGTAGTCAAAAAAATAAGTGTGCAAGTAACTACAGCTACATTCCCATTTTCATTCGGTTTTCTTATCTATTTCGTAAGGCGAGTGGCGTAGCGTGGACTAATCTAGCCGTGGGCGAAGTCGCATCAGGGAGGCCCTTTTCTTTTAGTACCTATCCCTAATTTTTTCCTATCACCTTGTTTGCCAAGGTGTTTGCAAGTAAAATCAATCAAATTATGTGTTGTGGTAAAAATATAATAGGGTACTTAGTCGTAGTATTTGGCGTAGTTTATGATGTTCGGGCTCAGGTCAGCACCCGCGACGGCGAGTCCTTGAGTGCCAGGCCGTGGGCTAGGGGCTTCTCCACCCACGCCTAGCTACGCCGATGCGTAAGGCTTAAGTTGCGTTGACACCACTTGCTGCGTATCCTGTGCATAAAAAATAATTAAACACACAATTATCCTTGACAGCGGCCTGCCTAGTACATTAATTTTCGTTATTAGCGTGCATGATGAACTCTTTTGCCATGTGTACCGCTGATCTGTCTAGATATAATATAATTGAGCCACAAAATGGTGTTTTGTTTCTCTGTTTGGACTAATTATAAATTTTTAATTATGAAGTTGTCACGGGGCATTAGCTTTGTTTGTCAATATTTGATTATTGAGATCGGATCGTCTCTTGCGCCATTGTATACGTACAGTATACGGGTCGTTTTCCTAACGACGCACTTATTTCTGGTATGGTTATGAGGTGCCAAGTTTTGACGAACAATCATTTTTACTAACATTTTATTAGGATAATAATTCGCATTTTAATTTGGTAGTTGATGCTCTCAACGGCCGTATGTAATACAGGGTGCTGAAATAAAAAAATAACAAATTATATAAAATATTAAAGTGTTAACATTTTCTTTGCTGCATCATATTTCAATATTATTAATTTACGTATAATATATAATGTATAATTTACGTATAATAATTTACGTACTTAGAGCCTATAATAACTGTTCAATAACAAAGCACTTTTATTTTATTACAATAAAACCTATCTACCTATTCGAGAGTAAAATTTAAAAATATTGCGATATTGTTGAGTGATATTTCTACTGAAACAATCGTAGTCCACTTGTTGACGACTGAGTTACTTTAAACGGATCATGAGATGAAAATTTCTCGGTTGAAAAATCCAATAGCAATAAAAATACTATTATTTGAGATCTCGGGTATTATGCTGCAATCCTACTATAGTATTATATTATCTATACATATAATAAAACAGTAAAAAAACTGTGTCTGTACATTGAATACATTAAAAAAACAATAGTTGAGGGGGGTTTAGAAACAGTAAGAGAGCACGAATCCAAAAAAAAAATCTGTCTGTTTGTCTGTTTGTCTGTGTGTCTGTTTGTTTGTACACGCTAATCTTCGGAACTACTGGACGGATTTGAATGATTTTACTTTTGTTGTATAGGTATTAAGTCTGGGCAACATATAGGCTATAATTTATCTTGGAAACTTGAACACCTGATGCAGAACCGTAACAGACCAGCTAAACTATAAGAGATACAAAGATGGTACCATAGCCAAAATTGTTTCACGTGATGAGCATTTTCTGTTGAGAGAATAAATTTGAAGATCTGGAACACCTGATGTGGAACTCCAAGAGCCCAGCTACACTATAACATATAAAGGAATGACGTTTTAGCAAGAGTTGTTCAGCCTGATGAGCACTCTCTGTTGACGTACAAAAATTGAAGATCTGGAACACCTGTTGTGGAATTCCAAGCGCCCAGCTACACTATAACATATATGTATAGGAATGACGTTTTAGCAAAAGTTGTTCCATCTAATGAGCACTCTCTGTTGACTTATAAAAATCGAAAATCTGAAACACCTGTTGTGGAATTCCAAGCGCCCAGCTATACTATAACATATATAGGAATGACGTTTAGCAAAAGTTGAAATGAAATGATATTTATTTCTGTAAATAAATCTGTTACAGATACTTTTACAAGTCAATGTAATGTTTTTTTTTTTTTAAGACTAGATGGCACCGGTATTTCCTATCTGACTAGCTCTGAGAAGAAAAACCGAAACAAACTCAGAGGTCAACGTCTCTTTTAAAGTCCAGACATTGTAGTATAAAACTATGTGAGTGTAACAATGTAGGGCAACGTCTGTAATGGCCTTTTGAGGAAAGAGCCATAGCAGGTTTGAGTTGACCTGTCCTAACTGACGGCACGCATGCATCAGCCATCGTGTAGCTCAACCTTATTATCGGGAGCTCAACGACCCGACGCACGACGACACCAATCAGCCGGACATTTGCGTAGGTCACAAAAATACTCAAAACTGGCCAAACAATTTTATAAAATTCGTGTATAAAAACTAGCCTACATGGTACTCACATTCACAATTAATTGAAATATAAAATAATAATTAAAAAAACAAGCGACATATTAATAATAATAGTTGTTCAATCTGATGAGCACTCTCTGTTGACGTATAAAAATTGAAGATCTGGAACACCTGTTGTGGAACTCCAAGAGCCCAACTACACCATAACACATATAGGAATGAAGTCTTAGCAAAATTTGTTCGGTCTGATGGATGGATGGATTTTAATCCATAAAACCATTTAAACGCATTAACGCATTTCCTGTTGTCTTATAAAAATCGAAGATCAGAAACATCTGATGTGGAAATTAAAGCTATCACTAATTTCACTGTATAATTATAAAATAACATAAGCTTGGAGTACCTCCACGCGGTGAAGGCGGTAACAGTTTAGGACTGATTTTCGATGACGATGGTATATCATTGAAAATTTGACTCTACTGGCCAAAACTCCCATTTTTTTTTTATTTTATCGAATAAATATGACTTCGGGCTTATGTTATTTGAGTGTTTCATTTCCTTTTCCATTTATCTTCGTGACACGGTAGCCTACCCGGTAACGTAGGGGAGCAGTCACTTAGATTTTAATTGATCAGGTATCTTCACCATAAAACTATAACCATGCCTAGAAAGAGGTCAAATCTTTCCCAATGTTCCAAAGGAGCTAAAAGATTGAGGATCATAAGATCCCAAGAATCTACCGAAGAGCGTCAGGAGAGACTTGATGCTGTTCGAGAACTGCAACTCGGTCCGTGGAAACCGCTTCGGATCGCGAAGCACGCCTGCGTTCTTAGCGTATTTACGCATCTACATCCAGGTCTCTAGAGACCAGTGAAGAATATGATGCGCGTCTGACCGCTGATCGTGAACGTCATGCATTGTCTCGCGAGTCGGAGACGTTCACGGAAAGAGAATTACGCATTAGTTCTCAGCGTATTTACACATCTACTTCGAGGTCTCTAGAGACAAGTGCGGAACGTGATGCGCGACTGACCGCTGATTGTGCAAGTCATGCATTGTCTCGCGAATCGGAGACGTTCACGGATAGAGAATTGCGCTTGAGTTCTCAGCGTATCTACGCATCGACTTCTAGGTCTCTAGAGACAAGTGCGGAACGTGATGCGCGACTGACCGCTGATCGTGAACGTCACGCATTGTCTCGCGAATCGGAGACGTTCACGGATAGAGAATTACGCTTAAGTTCCAAGCGTATCTACGCGTCGACTTCTAGGTCTCTAGAGACAAGTGCGGAACGTGATGCGCGACTGACCGCTGATCGTGAACGTCACGCATTGTCTCGCGAATCGGAGACGTTCACGGATAGAGAATTACGCTTAAGTTCCAAGCGTATCTACGCGTCGACTTCTAGGTCTCTAGAGACAAGTGCGGAACGTGATGCGCGACTGACCGCTGATCGTGAACGTCACGCATTATCTCGCGAGTCGGAGAGGTTCACGGATAGAGAATTGCGCTCGAGTTCCAAGCATATCTACGCATCGACTTCTAGGTCTCTAGAGACAAGTGGGGCACGTGATGCGCGACTGACCGCTGATCGTGAACGTCACGCATTGTCTCGCGAGTCGGAGACGTTCACGGATAGAGAATTGCGCTTGAGTTCCAAGCGTATCTACGCATTGACTTCTAGGTGTCTAGAGACAAGTGGAGAACGTGATGCGCGACTGACCGCTGATCGTGAACGTCACGCATTGTCTCGCGAGTCGGAGACGTTCACGGATAGAGAATTGCGCTTGAGTTCTCAGCGTATCTACGCATCGACTTCTAGGTCTCTAGAGACAAGTGCGGAACGTGATGCGCGACTGACCGCTGATCGTGAACGTCACGCATTGTCTCGCGAATCGGAGACGTTCACGGATAGAGAATTACGCTTAAGTTCCAAGCGTATCTACGCGTCGACTTCTAGGTCTCTAGAGACAAGTGCGGAACGTGATGCGCGACTGACCGCTGATCGTGAACGTCACGCATTATCTCGCGAGTCGGAGAGGTTCACGGATAGAGAATTGCGCTCGAGTTCCAAGCATATCTACGCATCGACTTCTAGGTCTCTAGAGACAAGTGGGGTACGTGATGCGCGACTGACCGCTGATCGTGAACGTCACGCATTGTCTCGCGAGTCGGAGACGTTCACGGATAGAGAATTGCGCTTGAGTTCCAAGCGTATCTACGCATTGACTTCTAGATGTCTAGAGACAAGTGGAGAACGTGATGCGCGACTGACCGCTGATCGTGAACGTCACGCATTGTCTCGCGAGTCGGAGACGTTCACGGATAGAGAATTGCGCTCGAGTTCCAAGCATATCTACGCATCGACTTCTAGGTCTCTAGAGACAAGTGGGGCACGTGATGCGCGACTGACCGCTGATCGTGAACGTCACGCATTGTCTCGCGAGTCGGAGACGTTCACGGATAGAGAATTGCGCTTGAGTTCTCAGCGTATCTACGCATTGACTTCTAGCAGGTCTCTTGAGACAAGTGCGGAACGTGATGCGCGACTATTTGCTGATCGTGAACGACATGCATTGTCTCGCGAACGGAAACGTTTACTGATACAGAATCACGCTTGAGTTCTCAGCGTATTCGTACATCTACTAACAGCTCTTTTGAAACGAGTGATGAACGTGATGCGCGACTAACTGCTGATCGAGATTATCATACATTGTCCCGAACACGCACACAACAAAATATTCATAATCGGTTAGAAAATGAGAGAGAAAGAATTGCTGGAGTACGGCATGAAGAGACAGAAGAAGAGCGCAACGAACGTTTGAATTCTGATCGACTTCGACATTCTCTGAACAGAATGTCGATATCATCTGAAGAATCGGATGTGGACCAGCTAAAGTATAAGAGATATAAAAATGGTGCCATAGCAAAAATTATTCCACGTGAAGAGCATTTTCTGCTGTGAGAATGAATTTGAAGACCTGGAACACCTGTTGTGGAACTCCAAAGCCCAGCGACACTGTAACATATATAGGAATGACGTCTTAGCAAAAGTTGTTTAGTCTGATGGGCATTTCCTGTTGACTTACAAAAATGAAAGATCTGGAACGTCTCGAATCGTCTCGCGCATCCCGTTGTTTTCCCGTCCCCGGGCTCTTAGAATTCAACATCAGACGTTTCAGATCTTCGATTTTGACGACCCCGTTGTCGCTGGCATAAGCAACAGGATCCGCGTACGAAGTCGCGGGCAGAAGCTAGTTATAAAATATGTTAAAGTTTGTGAAGATGGCTGGATGGATGGATGGATATATTTGTAAAAGGCTGTGGTCTGTTACAAACGCAGCAGACCGAATCCGGTGTAACGCTGTACGCAGCCGACGAATGCTTATTACGAAAATGTACTATAGTGGTCTCTCTCTAATGCCTGACACGACGTCAGGCATATTATGCGTGGTCTGTTAAAAACGCAGTAGGCTGCCATGGCGTTTGTGAAACACCACGAACAGTTAGACCATGTCCTGGATTAAAACATTGGATACTTTTTATCTAGGTGCGTGAAGTAGTTCTCCTAAGATGCGAGTGAAATCACGGGCAACACCTAGTATTTGATATCACTATAGTCATATTTTAACGAATAAGTATCTGCTCAATAGCTATGTCTACACCAGTGCGCTTTCATGTTCATCTTGCGTCTTCGTCTGAAGCATGCGTGAAGGGCCATAGCGCATGCCTTAATAATAGTTCGACAAAAGCGCATGCCCCAAGCGCACGCAAATCCGTCTATAGTATGTCGACTGACGACTGACCGAGGCACATCGGTGTAGACCATAAGCTACATGCGTCTTATGCCAATCAAGAAAGTTGAAAACGATGAACATGAAAGCGCACGGGTGTAGACATACCAAATCGAGTACAGTACGAGTGCATTCCTGCACCATAGACACATGCCTGGCTTTCCCTATTTTGCGGTCAGCGTCTAGTCCAACCGGATCCGCACGATGTTTGCTAGATCAATCCAGTGGGTCTATCAATATTTAACACGGACTGACCGGCATCAGTTCGAATCGCCTATAAAATATATAATATTACCTACATTTGCGGTCGTAAGGTTACGTGGTCAGTCGAAACCCAATAACCGGCGACACACGATGTCCTAAGATTTGTCAGCCAGTTGGGACTGACGACTTTACGTATTCCCGAAGAACAGTGTCGGTGTGCAAACAACCGCGAATCCATCAAGCGCAGTTCACACTACGCTTTACTATTTCGCTACATAGTAAAGCTTATTGCGTCATAAGCTACAACCACAGGGTGTTACCGAATTCGTGTAATTCCTTCAAACCGCGTGATCTACTGGTGACACAGATTAACCCTAAATGGGTATTTTAGAAAATCAAGTAAAAAAAGTCTAAATAAAATCATGGATTTCTATTCCTGAGTCATTTTAGAGCCCCGAGTTAGCTGACTGTAAAGAGCGATATCGCGTTAGTGCCCGCCAACCGCGTCGCCGTACTTTCATTAATTTATGCGTCGTATCGAAATGTTGACTCACATAAAATATAAATTTTGCGAAAAAAAAACTTGCTTTTTTACTGAATCCTTATAAATAAGGTGGTTTAGATACGATTACTTACACCTATCGCATGAAAAAAAAACGTTTTTTTTTTTATTCTAGCTAATTCCCGTGTTGTTGAAGTTGAATGACTACTATGTACCTACAGCTAGTTATTTTACGGCGATCCTTCGAGCGACGGACCGGACGGGGTAGAAGTGAGGCGGGTGGGCATCGGAGAATTGTACTATACAGGGTGTTAACGAAATCGTGTAATTCCTTCAAACCGCGTGATCTACTGGTGACACAGATTAACCTTAAATGGGAATTCTCGAAAATAAACCAAAAAAAAAAAACAATTTTTTTTTTGGTTTTCAATTTCTGAGTCTTTTTAGAGCCTTGAGTTATCTGACTGCAAAGAGCGATATCGTGTTAGTCGTGCCTGCCAGCCGTGTCGCCGTATTTTCATTAATTTATGTGTGGCATCGAAATGTTCTCACAAATAAAATTATTATTTTGCAAAAAAAAAAACTATTTTTTTACTGAATCCTTATTAGGTGGTTTAGATACGATCAGTAACAAAGCCGCATGAAAAAATAATAATTTTATTTTTTTATTTTTAATCAAGCTAAATCCCGAGCGGGGCCAATCTACAGCAGTAGTAGATCATGTGGTTTTAAGGAATTACACGAATTCGTTAACACCCTGTATAGCTCTGAGAATCGCTCAAGTTTGTCGCGTACAGCATGCCAATAGTTTATAGCATAGCGTTGTGTGAACGTGTCCTTATAAGATGTATGCTGAGCGATATCGTTGTGCTATACATTATTTGCTATAATAATATGCTATATTATATTATTATAATTTGAACTGCGCCTAATGCAATACCTACAACAACACAGACATTTTAAATATAATTCGGTTTCCACGTCTGTAGATATATACACTGTATTTTAATACCTATTGCAAATTTTATACCATCACAAAGCCAGACGCTTCGTGTATCCCACACAGCCCCATCACAGAGGGATCGATCAACGTTCGCCTATATCAAAATCCGCTTGCTAATTTGAGCTCTACCTACGAGGCGATCTGCCTCCGGACATTAAAGAGTAGCTACGTAGAGAGCTGAAATCATATTACGAGCCCCGATGCAAAATAGTTCGTCTAGTGTGAAATTTTCTCTTTGAGATTTTTTCTAACTTCAATATTTTTGTATATTTAAATAAAATATTAAGCTGTTCTACTATCACATGTCGCGTTACTTAGGTATGCCATTTTTTAATTATGAACTTATGAACCAATAAACTATTTTAGCTTTTTAAAATACATATCCTGCATTGACTTAGAATAAGTATGGACCTCGGGTCATCGCTCAAAAATGTCCGAACCGAAAGAGAGTTAAAACACGATACATTTGAAAAGAGCTACAATTGCGCGCGTCATTCTTCATTTGGGCGAACAAGCAGCTACACCTCAATGTCACATGTCAACATTGCCGTTCTGTGTAGTGAGATCGTGTAAAAACTACTCAAAAAAGTGAAAAAAGTTGATGGTGTATTTTTCAGTAGGTATATTATTGTTTTACAATTTTAAGGTATTATTTCGTTAAGGAATATTGTATTTTACTTAAAATTGAATTAATTGCAAGAGCAAAACACACAATAATCCAACTAAACAAAAAGTATCTTATTTTCCTTCCTTTGTTTGACCAATTATGTCAACTTCATTTAGTTGGATTACCATTAAGAAACTTGACATATTTGACAGAATTTAGAACAAAGATTCCAAATAGTCGTTATTTTTACGTTATGTTTTTTTGTATTGCGATTTTGAACCAATTGCAATTTGTTTTGTTCTATTCATTTAAACAAGTCATTTTTAAACTTGCATTGTATGCAAACATATTATGTTCGAAAATATGTATGTTGTCCTTCCGTCTCAAAATTGTATTGGTTTTTCGGTCACTACCAAGTTTCCGATCGAGCTGAAATTTTGCAGGTAGGTATGTGCATATTAGATCATTAAAATGTCATTGAACTAATTTGATGATGGAGCCGAAGATTAGGTAGGCACAGGAACAAATGGTAGGCTCGACGAAGTTTCAGCTCATGTGTTTTGTCATTATAAGCACTTTTCATTACATAAATAATGACGTAGGTCCGATGGTAGAGCCGGAAAACGGGCTCTGGAACTTCCTAATGGCAAATAGTGGACACGTAACGTTTGGGCTCGTTTGTTTAGTTATCATGAGCTCTTTTAAATACACATGACAAAAGATTGTTTCTTTCAAAAATAAAAATGCCTCTGATTTAATTTCAGTTTTCCTCGAGATCAATTAGATGAGATGATGGAGCCGAAGATTAGGTAGGCACAGGAACAAATGGTAGGCTCGACGAAGTTTCAGCTCATGTGTTTTGTCATTATAAGCACTTTTCATTACATAAATAATGACGTAGGTCCGATGGTAGAGCCGGAAAACGGGCTCTGGAACTTCCTAATGGCAAATAGTGGACACGTAACGTTTGGGCTCGTTTGTTTAGTTATCATGAGCTCTTTTAAATACACATGACAAAAGATTGTTTCTTTCAAAAATAAAAATGCCTCTGATTTAATTTCAGTTTTCCTCGAGATCAATTAGATGAAGATGATGATGATGCTGATGCTGATGGTGATACTTCAGCAAAGGAAGCGAAATCGCGTTTTTGAAAATGACGATGTTGTAATTTTGCAAGAAATGTTTTCAGTTGGATTAAATATTTAGCGATCGCAATAAATATAACTAATAATAAAATCTTTTAAAAATTAAGGTTGCTCTATTACTCCTAAGTTCTCCATCGTTTAACATTAGATGAAGTTCGAAATTTGAAAAATTGAGCAGTGCTGTCATGTTTTCGTATGGTAAAAATTGTTGCAAGCAAAATTAGGCATTATGATAACGACATAAGGTTTCGTCCATTGTAAATGAGCTTATTGGTATTTCTAAGTTTGTATTATGTCAATTCAGGACACTTTTATCGTGAATTTTGTACTAAGGTCCCCGTCACGAGAAGCTATAAATTTTGTAAATAAAGAACTTCTACAAAGTTACGTAGCGACAATTCAATCAACATCAAATAATCCCAAATTCAATCAACTCAAAGTTACATACGTGTAATACGAAACTAACGAGCAATTTCACTTAGTCGGGTTATATTTTAGCGATATAAAGCGCTATCGTCTAATGTTTTGTGGTACCGGAACGTGTCTGACTCATGGAACGTCAACATTTGGCCCGCCATTTTGAAGTAAGTTCACACTGACGCTGTCAATGCTGTCATTTGAGTTTTGAATGCGTTTCAGTTTGTTTGTGTTGTTTTCGTAGATTATTATTTATTATTATATAAATAAAATAAAAACCATTATATAAAAATAAAAATCATTCCAAAACTGTTTTTTTTTTATTTGTTCCAAAGGTTGCGAACCCCTAAATGTGTGTTTACAAAATTTATAGCTTCTCGCGACGGGAACTTTACACTCGTTGTCCATACTTATTCTTAGCGTTAAAACGCACTAGCGGCCAGCTGCAATACGGCGTGCCGCTTGCGGTTGGCCGCACATCGATTTTTACATGAAACCGCATGATCTCAACGCACTGATTTCCGGCCAGCCGTCGTGCGCCAGTGCGTTTAGATCGTGCGGTTTCATGTAAAAATCGATGTGCGGCTAACCGCAAGCGGCACGCCGCATTGCGGCTAGCCGCTAGTGCGTTTTAGTGCTAATACTCAGTTGCAAGAAAGGTCCATTAAATTTTAATGCTCTCATTAGAATGTTAATGCTCCATTAACCTCCTCTGTCCATTGCAAGAAGCTAGATTTAATGGAATGATTATCTATCCATTAAAATTATTTTTTGATGTGTCAAACTCCCCATGATTTCAATATATGATAATTAGTAAATGAAGAACGAACTACGACCTAATTAGTGTTCATGCAATAGCCATTAATTTAATGGAAACATTATTCTTAATGACGGATTAGTTAATGATCACTTAATGGTATCTTTCTTGCAACTCAGTGTTAGTCAATGATATCCTGTTTTAAATTCGAAGAAGTTATTAAGCAAAATAGTTAATCTACGTAATAACCCTCTCGCTAGCGCTGTGAGGAGGATTAAAAGGAAAAAAACCGGCTAAGTGCGTATCAGACCACACAGTGTAGGGTTCCATGGTCGATGGGGCTATATTTTTGTCAAGCGTCATGTATGGTAAACAATTTGAGTAAAATATTTAAAATAGATAAAATAGATACTTATTAGATATTTAGGGGTGCATGAAAAGAGCCTCTACGCACGAGTGACGATACCTAAGTCCATCCGGCGCACCCTGGGCTGTCAGCCCCGCTACCAACCTTGCTGACTGGCTAATCTTTTCACCACAGCATGAGCTGTTTTCGTATAGCTCTTGCTGATATGAGAGAAGAAGATTAGATATTTAACATAAAATAACTTAAAAAAAAAGTACCTAAAAACCGACTTAAAAAAAAAACTAAAAAGAGTAAAATAACTTTTCCCATTTATTATAAAACTAACAGTTTTAGAAGTCGGTGCAATTTTACACTGAACCTATACTCCTTAAAATATAGCTTGATTAGAATGACAGATGTCAGCAAAAGTGACGACATAACTTTGTAGCTACGTCGAACGGGTGATTTATATTGGCACACGAAAAATCACTCACATAACTAGCATGATAACAATTTTTTTTTAAATACAGTGCTTCCCATATAATTCAAAATATTAAAAATCAGCTTGAAAACTAAAATAATTCTTACTGATTCATAGTCATAAAATATAAATCTTACGTTCTTCAAAAGTTAGGTCAGCCTACGAGGTTAACTGCCACTTCAGCTACTTGTCTGGACAATATATTTACAGATATTGTACCTAATAGTCAACAAATTATAAATCAACTTAACTCTGATCATTGTGGACAGTTGATAACATTTCTTAAGGAAGACAAGAAAGTGGTAAAAAAGGATATTACTGTAGTGCCTAAAACTGTGGGTCGCTTGGAAGGATTTAAAAATAAACTTATTAGCAAATTGCCTTACTTGTGTTATAGTGATGATCCTAACCAGTTGTACAATACATTTTTTAACATGTTTTGTACAGAATTTAATTCCATTTTTATTCCCAAGAAGATCTCAGTTAAAGGTACTGCAACCTTCAGTGAATGGGCAACTATAGGTATACATAAAAGTCGAAAAAGACTTTATGAGTTGTATGAAGAAAAAAACTATAACAATAGTGAAGAATTTTGTCAGTATGTTAGAGATTATTCAAAATTATTTAAAAGAATTTGTCTTGTAGCCAAAATTCAATATTTAAGTTCAAAAATTAAGAATAGTAATAACAAAATTAAAATGACTTGGGATATAATCAACAATGAGACTGGAAGAGTCAGGAATCGAAGTAGTGACTACAGCCTTACTATTGATAATAAGACGATTAAATCAGACTTAGAAGTTGCCACAGCTTTTGAACACTTCTTCGCGGACATTCCAGTCTCAACTACGAAATCCCTGAAGTCATCCCCCACTGTTGCGGAATCCCTATTAAAAGAAAATGTTAATGTGTGTAATGATGAATTAAATTTCCGATATGTAAGTGGTAAAGATATTGTAAAAACTTTCAATACCCTTAATGTCAAAAAGACCGCCGATCTTTGGGGTAACTCCGTTGAGGTTACGAAATCTATTATAAACATAATAGCACCTGAGTTAGCTGTAATTTTCAATAAATGTATTGACGGTGGTGTATTTCCTGACTTCATGAAAGATAGTAAGATTATACCTTTATTTAAATCAGGTAGCACATCTGACCCCACAAACTTTAGACCTATTTCTGTGCTACCCACCTTTAGTAAAATATTTGAAAAATTAATCCTTAATCAGTTGCAAACCCACTTTAATAAAAATAAGTTATTACATAGGAAACAATTTGGTTTCACAAGAGGTCGCTCTACAACTGATGCTGGTGTTGAGCTTTTAGGTAATATTTTCAATGCCTGGGAGGATTCACATGATGCCTTAGGCATCTTTTGTGACTTGTCTAAGGCATTTGATTGCGTTTTTCACGAGACATTGGTCAGGAAACTACATCACTACGGAGTTAGAAACACCGCTCTGGATCTTCTTATTTCGTATTTGGGTAATAGGATCCAGAGAGTGGACGTTAATGGGAAGAGATCTCCGGGGTCTGTGGTGACAATGGGTGTTCCACAGGGCTCAATTCTTGGCCCATTCCTGTTTCTCGTTTATGTTAATGACCTACCTTATCTCATAAAAGATAATCAAGAGATTGTGTTGTTCGCAGATGACACATCACTGTTATTCAAACTTAAACGGCAGCAGCCGGTTACTGTCGATGTTAATAACGCTCTCTCTGAAGTAGTGCACTGGTTTAATGTTAACAATTTACTTTTGAACGAGAAAAAGACTAAATGTATTAGATTTTTGACACCTAATGTTAAGCAGGTGAAAACCAGTGTAATAATAAATGGAGCCGAGTTGGATCTTGTGGACACCACTACGTTCTTGGGTATAACTTTAGACTCGAAACTGCAGTGGGGCCCACATATAAATAAATTGTCGAAGAGACTCAGTTCTGCAGCTTACGCGGTCTATAAGATACGCCAGCTAACTGATGTAGAGACAGCCAGATTGGTATATTTTAGTTACTTCCATAGTGTTATGTCGTACGGCATTTTGTTGTGGGGAAATGCCGCCGACATTCAAACTATCTTTGTTTTGCAGAAGAGAGCTATTCGAGCAATTTATAACCTTAGCTTTAGGCATTCACTGAGGGATAAATTTAAAGAAATTAATATAATGACGGTCGCATCTCAATATATTTATGAAAATTTGATGTATGTTAAGAAAAATATTAGTTTGTTCTCTAAGAACAGCGACATTCATAGCGTCAATACTAGAAATAAAAATAAACTTAAACTACCAATGACTAGGCTCCAAAAAATTAGTAATTCATTTAGGTGCCAAAGTATACGTTTCTACAACAAGATTCCAAGCAATATTCAAGAATTAAGTCTCAATAAGTTTAAGTCCTTCATAAAACAGAAACTTTGTAATAAGGGTTTCTATAAAGTTAAAGATTATATGGACGATAAAAATGCTTGGAATTGAGCCGCTCGCTCTTATCATAGAGATATCATTGAAATCATTGAAATTATTTCATATTTTTTTTTGTTTTTTCTATTTTTGACATTCTGCATGATGATTTATTGATAATTATTATTATTGAATCTCTATTCACGGCTCATCTTCCGTGCGGAAGATGTCCGGTCTTTTGGAAGGCATACACGGGGACACAGGTCCAACGCGCAGAGGCCCCTTTGAGAACTTTAATCTAAAATGGGGTGGGGCACCAACCGGGGACTATCCACGGCTGCACTATTGGAGTACAGTCATGGACCGTCCCAAGTGGGTGCAAGACTATTGTAAAATGTGGTGAAAAATATCTGGTCTATGGGAAGGGGTGTTAGGTGGACTAGATAACTTCTATTGCCGGAAGAAAACGGCGTCTGCCTTTCAACATTTAAAATTGAAGTGTTGGCAGACGGTGACTCGCCAGCTCACTAGCTGGGCCCCCTGAAAAGCCGCCAGTACATAGGCGAAAGGGGCAACAAACGTGTGAGCGGCTAAGGGTGTAGAGAGGTGTGGCCCCGGTTTCGCCGTCGCGGGTCTAAAAGACCCGGAGTGGGTTTCCCCGTTATTACGCCTTTAGACACTTCCACCCCCGAGCATATAGCTCTGGCGGCCCCCCTCTGGCCGGCCGATAAAGGCAAGCCAGAGTTGAGAGTCCTGCGGGCACTCTTGGGGTTCCATTCCAGCCAGCCAATAAAGGCAAACTGGAGACGAGGCCCTGACCGACTCTCTGAGGCAATAAGGTACGCAGTGTCGCCACTCACCAACAGCTCGCCACAAGCTGCCCTGCGGTTTGTAAGCTCATCAGTGGACCTCATGATACATTTTTTATTATATGATGGGGTTGTAGAAAGCTAGTCTAATGTTCCCTCCGGTTTTACGTTAATCTCATGATGAGGTAACGCCTTTCCCAGAGGGGATTTGAATTTGATTTATTGAATTATTATTATTGAATTATTATTTTTTTAACTTGACATTTTGTCGACTATTATTATTAATATGTCGTTTGTTTTATATTATTTTTTATTTTATTAAATTGTGAATGTGAGTACTATGTAGGCTAGATTTATACATAAATTTCGTAGAACTGTTTGGCGGTTTGAGTATTTTTTTTCTGTGACCTACGCAAATGTCCGGCTGATTGGTGTCGTCGTGCGTCGGGTCGTTGAGCTCCCTAAAATAAGGTTGAGCTACACGATGGCTGATGCATGCGTGCCGTCAGTTGGGACAGGTCAACTCAAACCTGCTATGGCTCTTTCCTCAAAAGGCCATTCCAAACGTTGCCCTACATTGTTACACTCGCATAGTTTTTATACCACAATGTCTGGACTTTAAAAGAGACGTTGACCTCTGAGTTTGTTTCGGCTTTTCTTCTCAGAGCGAGTCAGATAGGAAATGCCGGGCCATCTAGTCTTAAAAAAAAAACTTACATTGACTTGTAAAAGTGTCTGTAACAGATTTATTTACAGAAATAAATATCATTTATCATTTATCATACTGCAAAAATGTTAGAGATGGGACACATCGATAAATGTAATCCGATTGAATAAAAAAATTATTACGTTTGTGTCATTAAAATTTTATCCGATGATAATAAATAATTGTACCTACTTCGTACAATATTAAAAAGGTCTATAAAGTTTTAAATGTTTTATGTATGTTTTAGATATAAACTATTGCGGCTATGGTTATTCGTCATGGGTATCAAATCCAAAGTTTTCGGGTATGCTGATGCTGAAGATGAGGTCAAAACTCAAATTCAAAATGGCGGCCATGAATATTTGCAAATTAGTTGTCATGGGTGTCAATTTCATGGTTTTTCCGGTGTGCTGATGTTAAAAATAAGGTCAAAATCCAAATCCAAGATGACGGCTACGAAAATATACAAATTATACGTATTATAAATTTATTTTCAGTGATTTATATTGATTTGATCAGTCCTTTCCCACCACTAGTCACACCAGTTTGGCAGCTGTCATTCTAATCAAGCTATATTTTAAGCAGTATAATTGAAGGCACCGACTACTGAAACTGTTAGTTTTATAATATTATGGTAATTATTTTCTCTTTTTAGTTTTTTTTTGAAGTCGGTTTTTACTTTAAGTTTTATTTTTCTGTTTTTAGTGGCATAATCATGCAGTTGTTATTGACACCGAATTTGAATCTCGCTGTGTAACGATGTCAACAAATAGCTGCGCTGGTTGCATGAACGCTTTTAAACGTGGAGAAGGATTACAATGCTTAACCTGCCATCAATGGTTCGATCTACTATATGCTAATATTTCTAAAAAACGGCTTCAGCTGATGAGTACTGGAAGTAAATGCCACTGGAAATGTCCTGAGTGTTTGAATAAACAACCAAAGCTTGATAATACCAACACCCCCGCTCGATCAATCCGTCCAGAGAGCCCAAATGCTAATGTGACCTTTCGTAGCAAACAATCGCAGAGTATCCCGAACGCAAATTGGTCATGTCTGTCATGATATTATAGGTGATTATGAGGAATATCTGAGTTGTACATTAAATGCTTGCAGCAAAATGTATCATATTTCATGTACGGGCGAGACAAGCATTACTAAAGCTGATTCTTGGGCTTGTCCTAAATATATGCATGACCAAAGAGCAAATTGATACTAACCTAAATTCAACTTTACATGGGGCCTGCGATCAAAACCAAAATGTCACCTCTAGAAGAAAAATACGCACAACCAGCATGGACGAAGCGCAAAACCAGCTTGAATATCAGCAACTCTCTTTTGAAATGTATAGTATGCGACAGGATATGGAAATATTAAAAGACCATCTTAATAAAGCTGTATCTCTTATTTCGCAAAATACGATGTAAAGCTAGCTGGTTACGCATCGTAAATTGACATTCTTAATGAACAATTAAAGCAAAGTAATGTCATAAAAACTGCTTCTATAGATCTTGCCCCAGAACTGCAACCACTTTCTACAACATCCTTACAGAATTGCTCTCCTGCTCCTGTCCAAATGGCACAAAAAGCTAGAAAACAGAAGAAACTGAAAAGGGCCGAGCAATACTGTGACGCGCTCAAGATACCGTCACATATGTACCCCGACGCTATGGACCCGAAGGTACAGTCACATCTTGATTCCAAGCAATGTGTTGTTATTCAGGCTAAAACAGTCATAGACGAGGAGCTTCCGCAAAGACTAAGGAGTTACCCAATGAGAATCATCACAAAAATGTGACCGACGACCACACATTTGATGACCATGGATGGACGGAAGTTAAGAAAAAATCTCGCCGTCCTGCATTACTCTGTGGCACCGCTGGCCCCACCGTAACAACTTTAAGAGCTGTTGAAACGCGAAGACATCTCCATCTATGGAATATGGAGTCCAGCGCCAACGAAATACGTGCCTATCTGAGCCAATTATGTTCCACTGATACTTGTACCGTTCAAGAACTACGGCCAAAGGGTGATTATAAATCATACAAGATTGGTGTTCCTGTTGTTTATTATGAAAAGTGCTATTCAGTAGATGTGTGGCCGATAAACGCCAGAGTTAAACCTTGGATAACACATAAGTGTATGCCAAGTTTAAAAACTCAAATGTTCAGCTACTTTTGATGCTGACCGTACCAATCGACGCATACCACCCGGCACTAAACATTGAGGTAAAAATCGATACAGTTCATTACTCTGATTCAATTGAACCTAGTAATATTGACACTGCCAAAGATTGGAATTTCAACAAATGCAATTATGAGCAGCTTTATTCATTACTCTCCGATAAAAACGCTTGGGCAGGAGGTATTAGAATCTAGCGATAGACATAGTGCTACCCAACATTTTTACAGCATTATTTATGGTATTTTTGACATGTGCATGCCCAAAAAGCGTCGACGGAAGTTTGTGTATAGACGTTATCCTGTATGGTTCACAAATTATATTATTCAGGACCAAAAGGTTAAGCTCGGACTACATAGAAAATGGAAACGTACCAACTGTGATGACACTTATCTTTTGTTGTCTAACCTTAGGACATGTTTAAAGGCTCGTATAGCAGAAGCATATGCCTTGTACATGAGAGGTATAGAGAGTAGCATTAAAAAAACCCCTCGCCAATTTTGGTCACACATCTCCAGCCTTCAGTGCAAAGGTGGTTTCGAGCCCAGTGTTACATTTGAGGGAATAACCAGCTCAGGAACTAAAGCAGCGGAGGCCTTCGCAGCCTTTTTTTCTAATGTCTTTCTACCGGTTCTATGGTGTTTTACACACAATTCATTAGCAAATTATCATTTCACAAGTAACATTTGTCAACGTTTCATTTCACAAACTATTGCTTTAACAATGACATCAAAACACACACATTCATATGACAAGCAGTCATCTTGAAAATGCATTGTATTATTTTATTTTTAAAGACAAATTGACAAATCAACATATCACAGAAAGCAAAAATAATGTTTTAAAAATAATTAGACCGAAATACAATACATTACATTTACAAAATAAAATTCTTCATGATACGATTCTTCGTCACCCACTTTCAGTTTCACAATAAAAACAAATGAAAAGCTTATGGGAATGTTTATAAGGTTGTTCGGGTTTCCAAAGCAGAGTCGACGGAGCCCCGCTCAGCGAGGCTCCTATTTCTGTCTGCAGGGTTTAAAGAAACCTAACACGAAGGGGATGATGGGGGCTTCGTTCGCTCGCTACGCTCGCTCACTCTAGCCCCCATCATCCCCTTCGAACCTAACCTATCCGTGTCGGGGTGCCCCAAATTACCGAGCTCGCTTCGCTCGCTCTTGAAATAAGTCAGTTGGAAGACAAGTGTTTGGCACAAAATCTAATCTACCTTTCAACTACCAAACAACTTATTACCTCCGCCGGTGTCCATTTTGGGTGCCGGCAGCCGAAATTAAAAACATCGGCTGCCGGCACTGCATGGCGTTATTTTTGGGTGCCGGCGCCGACAGCGGAGGCACTCCCAAGAAGTAATGATCAATAGATCTTTGTCGATTTAGCGTATTTGTGTTACGAAAAATTTACTAATGTTCTGTTGTAAAATGACAATATATGAAAGAGTAACTTTTTGAGGTGTATAGTTTGTGAAACATTATTATGTGGAATGTTGATTTGTGAAATCATAATTTGGCTTTCGTTGCTTGTTGCCTGAAAATTTGTTAATTAACCGTCTATATTTCGATAGGTAACTCTTTCTAGCAGAGGTTCCGCAATTAAATGTTGATCAAGTAAGTGTATCAGAAGACACGATTAGCAGTAACTTTATAAATATTTGTAACTTGTACCCCGAAGACATTAAAACCGCCATCAATAAACTTAAGCCTAATAGCTCCATTGGTCCAGATAATATTCCCCCCTTTATACTTAAATGCTCCAAAAATATTCTGTGTGATCCTCTTTGCCACATTTTTAATTTAGCCTTGCAATCTGGTAGGTACATATCCATCTCAATGGAAACTCTCAAGAGGAACACCTATACCCAAAACCCTCAACAAAGGATCCGTTGAGGATTACCGTCCTATCGCAATCTTATCCTCCCCTGCCAAAATCTTTGACAACATTCTCCACAAGAATATATCTAGACAAATAAATCACTATTTATGTAACGAACTGCATGGTTTTAGAAGTAAAAGGTCCGTAAACACTAATCTCCTTACTTTGGTAGAATATATTTCTTCTAGCTTAGACCGTGGTCGGCAAGTAGATGTTCTTTACTTTGACTTTCGGAAGGCGTTTGATAGGGTTAATAATGACACGCTGCTGGCGAAACTTAGTAAAATAGGATTTGCTCCAGCTCTTCTCCGATTTTTCGTGGACTACCGACGCGATCGCCAGCAGTTTGTCAGGCTTGGGATATACGAGTCGTGTCCCTATCATACGCGTTCCGGAGTCAGCCAAGGCTCAATTTTGGGACCTTTATTGTTTTTGATAACGGTTAATGATCTTCCTACAGTGCTTCGCCACGCAAAATGCCTGCTTTATGCCGATGACCTGAAATTGTACTTCAAAATTAACTCCGAAGAGGACTGTTTAGCACTTCAACAAGACATAAATGCTATTTATAAGTGGAACATAGACAACAAAATGGAATTCAATTCCTCCAAATGCTTTGCCATGACTTTCGGTCGAATGCGGCACCCAATAGACTTTGAATACAAGTTATGCAATAATGTGTTCCTTTTTGTATACAGGGTGTCCGGAAACTCAACGTCAAGCGGATACCGGGCGAAAGGCCAGGTTATACCAGTTCTGGCAAAATCAAAAAAAACCCAGGTCACTAAGTTTTGTGATAATAGGCATATTTTGCAAAACGTTGAAAATCAGCACCCTTGACCACATCTTTAGATACTGTGATCACAAATTGCCCCATTCTTCACGCACCGTGGGAAACAAGCATAACCACGGTGCATAATATCGCGCACCGCGACGCACGAGCTCGCACCGACGCACCATGCGAAGAGACTCGTCTGTGGTAACGCGGACGCGTGCAGGGCGGTGCTTCGTTTCCGCCGCGAGTCGGTAACTTCAAAGGTGCGGTGCGAGTTCTCTTTCACTTGGTATTTTGCAATGAAAAAATAGCTTCGAATCACGCACCCTCACAATGTGGCTTCCCACGGTGCTTGATTTTACGGGTGATACCACGCACAGCAGGTGCGCGCTAACACGCACCGTGGGAAGCCAGCTTAACTGTGCTCTACCTCAGGACTTCCGTTTGACACTTTTTGGGACAACTTGTATATCATGACTAGCTTTTGCCCTTGACATTTTTCGCGTGTTCTACTCAATTTGGGATCGGAGTAACCGATATAATGTGCTAATCTAGGGAACATCTATTTACTTCAGTTTTTCCAAAACCCATTCAGTCGTTCTGTGTGACGGAGGGCGTCCCCAACGTTTTTTTATTATGCTTTCCGTAAAATTTCACCCTTCGTTTATGTACCCTATTATTACATCAAAATTATCTATGTAGCCGCCTGTTTTTTGTTTGGTGTTGTTATAGAGACCAGAGACTAATAAGACCGTCGGAGATGAAAGCCCCGTTTGCCTTCTTATAAACGCATTTAATAATGCCTTCTCATATTTCGACTGAGTTGTTCTCCGAACTGATTTTCTAAGGTTCACGTCAACAGCGTCGCCGAGGCGAGTTAAGCGTACTCTGCAACTTGTTTACTAATGCATTAAACAAATCCTTCGGTAATTGTAAGCGCAGACTAGTTGTGATAGTGATTATATGGCCGATATACTCGCAATCTCGTTAGGCCAAAAAGTTGCGTCATAATTGATGCAGATATTGTTAGTATATTCAGAATCATAGCAAGAAAGGAAAAAAGTATACCTACGCTTAAAATTATAAAACATTATTTTTTTACATAAAAAAATGTTACAATGTTTCTTCAAACCCTGAATATTCCTACCATTTATGACTGGGCTTATACATAAATTTATGGGCTGCCATTAACAAACAGAACAAAAATAATCCTTGCCTTCAGTCGATTCTCACATAGGTACTTACTTACAGAAACCGCTGTATATATTTTTTCCGTTACTTTCAATAATTCGCAAATCGTGTCGAGAGCCGCACTAGTTCCTCCGTGATACGAAGAAGGCCGATCACTCGGGTACACGTTCTACAAACATTAACCGAGTAAACATATCGAATCGGTAACGGTGGCGCCCAATTGTTTGTTTATTTGTTTACCTACTTTATGTTTACAACCTCTGTTTGGATTCGGCTTTGGTTACAGATATAAGGTTAGTTTATTACTTCAGTGTGCTTGAGAGATATTTAGGATTTATTCTTGGCGAACGATGTTCATATCTGATGTTTTTTTACACGTTTATTATAAACCTACCTCTATTACTATACGGTATCCAGAGAAGCAAAAGATTTTTATTTCTATTAGACTGCAATAGGTGGTCCTAGGGGACCATTTCTACGTAACCGGGCAGTTATTGGCGTGACCTGAAAGGTCTCCAGCCAATGGGGGGGAGTAAAATACTTAACCTAAGCTAACTACTTGTACTACACTAACATCATGACTACCTGCAACAACAGCACTAAGGGCGACCCCTAGTGGGACTCGGACCTCGGCTTAGGGCGTTGCTGGCGGGAACTTGGGGGGGGGAGACAGCTTGATGAGAGCTGAATTATCGGTGTGACTGCGGAGTCTGAAGAGACGACCGGCTCTACGACGGGAGAGCTCGGTGGATCGTGACCGGCGGCGGTGGGACGTCGCGACGGGCCTCGTCGGCGAGGACGGTATGCCGGACGGCGGCGGACGTTATGTAGTGTGCTGGTCGATTTACTCGCCTCCTGGAGGAGGGTTATTTCGTCATCGGGTTCTAACAGTGTGTGCCTGGGAGGGCGAACTTTACTTATGAGAGAGGGACTGTAGTCGGCCGCTGCGGCTACAAGGGGGTTCGGATGGAGGAGGGCAGTGTTGAAGTAACGCTTGGAAATGCGTTTGAGGTATTGCCTGATGGTTGGCATTTTAAGATCCAGATGGAGTTGGACGTTACGCATGAACCACGTGGCAGCCGCGGCTTTGCGCAAAACTCGATTCTGGAGGGTTTGGAATGATTTGAAGTGACAAGGCTTAACGTGTACGAACACGACGCTAGCGTAAGTCAAGATGAGGCGGATGCACGTCACGTAGATTCTCAGCTTATTTCTAAGTGACAATTTACTGCGCGCTCTAAGTATGGGGTGGAGGCGACCGACAGCGAAAGCGGCGCGAGCGCGCACCGCTTTGATGTGGTCTCGGAAACTCAGATGGTGGTCGAGGATAACCCCCAGGTATTTGACTTTCATCTCCCAAGGGATCTGTTTGCCGAACATGAGGACGGGACGGATGTGGGTGTGGGAATCACCGTGTCTCTCGAAAAGAACGGCTGCGCTCTTTTCGGGATTCACCTCTATTCTCCATTTCCGGAACCAGACCCCGAGGGCGTCGGCTGCGGTTTGGAGGGTTCGAGTGATACTATTGAGGCTCCTACCGGAATAGTAGATGGCCGTGTCATCAGCGAAGAGAGCCAACTTGGCCAAGCCACATTTGGGAATGTCGCTGGTGTACAGCGTGAACAGAAGGGGCGATAGCACGGAGCCCTGAGGGACTCCGGCGCGGATGGGGTGAGGTGACGAGAGAGTGCCTTCTAGGCGATAGCGGAAGGAGCGATCCGACAGAAAGTCTCGAATAATGAGCACGAGACGGTCCGGCACGTTGAATTGGTACAGTTTGTATAATAAACCGTTGTGCCAGACTTTGTCGAATGCTTTCGCTACGTCGAAGAATAGCATGCCCGTTTTGTACGAGCGCATGAAGCGGGGGCTAATGAGTTCGACTATGCGGTGCAATTATCGAATGCAACAGTGCTTGGTTCGAAAACCGAATTGTTCGTCGGGGATGAGTTTACGGGAGTCAGCGAAATCCTTTATATGGATATAAATGAGACGCTCATAGATTTTCCCAAATACATTGAGAAGACTGATGGGGCGGTAACTAGTGGGCTCACTCTTCAGTTTGCCGGGTTTGGGGATACCGATAACGGTAGCTTGTTTCCAAGCTTGAGGAAAGATGTTATTACTCAGAACGCCATTAAAGATGGCGGTCATGAGGACTACGAGCGGGGCGGAAAAGTGTTTGATCACCTTATTGGTGATACCGTCTGAGCCGGGGCTTTTTTGGGTTTGTGTTTCCTCACTATCGAGTGAACCTCATCTACGGTAATGGGGGATAGGGGATCATCTGGGTCTTCACCGGGAGGGAGAGCGGCCCTACGTTCGACCTCGCGGTCCACCTTGGAAAGATAGACCGGGACTGCGGGTTGGATGCTGGGAGTGTATTGGGCTTCTAGACTGTTGGCTAGACATTCGGACTTTTCGTCGTCTTCAAAGGCCGGTTATTGGTTTGGACGATTGAGGGGGGGCGTTGAAGCTACACAATCGGATTTTGAAGCAAAAGACTTAATGTATGTAAACAAATACTATATAATCGCTATTGTGTTGCTTGTAATTGGCACCTCCTAAAAAGGAATTATTAAATAATGGGTATGTTTACCATTATTAGTATTTTTCTTTCTTGAATGTATCGTCTAATATTATAATAGAAGTTAGTGACGTAATAATTATGCATAAGTAATATGCCTATCAAAGTTCAAACCTCTTTAGTTAAAATTAGGTATCAATTTTATTGGTACCCAACCGATTGATTTCCAAAAAAACAAACATTTAAATCGGCCGTCCCTGTATCTTGTTGGAACGGACCTTAATTATCGCGCTTGCCAAGCGAATGATTGCTGAATAAGTTTACCTTCAAAAGTGGTTGGATGCTGTTACCCTGAATTCTCATAAAAAGTGAGGTCTTGGTGGATTCTTAGGCCGTTATATTTCAACATATCTATCTACAGGTGTCCATCTACAATCACATTGACATAGAAGCACATGGAACTCGGGTCAGCGCTCAAAAATGTCCGAACAGAAAGTAGACTAAAACGCGAAAATGAAGGCCAATTTAAGTCAATGGGTGCTGTCCAATCTTCATATAGGTGTAAGCTAAATTACGCATTGTGATCACGACATAAAATTTAAATTGGTTTGTTGGTATTTCTAAGTTTAAAAGTAGGTGTGCCTTGGCGCGCGCTCAAGTACGTGAATTTTGTACTAGACCCTTGGTCGATGTGTTTCTACGTCAATGTACAAGCATGTAGTAGGGGATTTACACGGGTCGATTATCGCCGCAAGGCTAGGCCGCACGGCGAAAATCGACCGTCTAAATGACAATTCGACTAGGCCGCAAGTGACTAAAATCGCAAACCCCTAAGTTGGGTACCATACGACTTTTGCCGTGCGGCGACAAGCCGCATGCGGCGGGTGACTAAAATCGACCGTGTAAATGGCCAGTTGCAAGCGATCGCCCGCTTGTTTCGATCGCCCGCCCGTGTGTTTTGCGCTGTGTTGTTCCGCTAGAAATGAACAAATCACATGCGATTTATGTTGACCGGTGTAAATAGGGCGGCGATTCGATTTTTACAAGCGATATGACTGGTGACTTGCCGCACGGCTAAAATCGACCCGTGTAAATCCCCCATAATACACGTAATTTGAAACACCAACCACCCCTCAGATCGGGCTTTGATAGACGAACTCGTGCTTCACATAATAGACACGCAATACTGCAAATACGATAGAAAAGGGTAGATCTCTATGCACCTAACTACATTAAAATGCTACAGAAGCTGCATATAATAGAGATGCGGATAGAGTTTACTTAGATCTCTGGTATCATACAGACTGAGTACCTACGATGTCACAATCAGACTATACTCTTTTCACCCTAACAGCTCGGTCATTTCGTAAATTGTAGCCGTGAAAAGACTGCTACCGAAAAAACGTAAACGATATCATCAAGAACTGTAAAATAGCTATATGATGCATGTTTTGTTTTTTAAAAATATTTGATTTTCTTTGTATGGTAACATTTTGTAGAGAAACGTCACTAATCAACTTAAGGTGGAAAGGGTATAGCGGTAACTTACTTAGGCTTCATTTACGGAGACGCGGGGCGTCGTGCGTCGTGTTGTGCGGCGCGGGCCGTACTGAATTCAAACATATGGCGTTGTATGAGAGCGTTTACGGAGAAGCGATTTTACACGCGTTTGCTTGAAACGCAGGCGGAGCCCGCGGATGGCATCGACGCGTCGCACGCGACGTTTATCGCTGCGGCGCACGCAGCGTTTCGACCAGCTATTCCTGCAATTCTCCGTCCACTGTAAAACGTAGCGTAAACCGCGGCGGGGCCCGCGGCGTCGCACGCGCCGCATCTACATAAACAACATCGTACATATGTTTGTTTTTGCGCGTGTAATGATGCGGGCCGTTGTACGCGCCGCCGCTCCGTAAACAGAAAAATCGTACGACGCGCCGCGAGACGCCACGCCGCACGCGATGCGCGATGCCCCGCGTCTCCGTAAATGAGGCCTTAGTGTTTTTATTGTACTACCCTCGATTTTCCATTATGAGGTAAATGGAGCTAATAAATGATATTATAAACTATAGATGCGTTGCCCGCGTTCACAAGGTAATTTCCCGGCATTCACTTGGTCCCTATAAAGAAGGAAAGAAAAAAAAAATGCGAAAATAAAATTGCCATCTTGTGTTTACAGATCTAACGATGTACAGACGCCAGCACATAAAGCTACGAGTACCACAATCTGTCAGATTTCTTTAATAGATTTTCATCTTTACCGCGAAAGCATTAGGTTCAAGGTTGATTGGGAAAATTTGACAGTTTCGGGTAGCTTGACCTGCTGGCGTCTGTACAAATTAAACTGAATAATTAATTTTTGCATTATAACTTTCGTGAAACACATTCATATTATTTACGGTTTACTCACGTGCATTTTTCGGCATTGCCCGAGTAATTTCGGACCCAAACGGAGCCCTATCACGAGCTGAACACGTGGCGCGGTCGCGAGTCGAACGAAAAATGCACGTGAATAAACCGTAAGTAAATAATCATAAGTATAATTAATTGTATAATTTGCACTGTATAGTTAAATGTAGTGGTGTGTAGTTATCGTAATATTGTGCTGTTTTGTAAGGCTGAGGCCAGGCGAGCGTAATTTACGCCGCGTAAACTGAGTCGCTCAATTTCGGTTACGTTCGGTGTCATACAATACGATTCGTGCCACACGATGACGCAAAATGAGTCTGTAAAATCCTTCCAAAACATTACGCTGACTCATTTTGCGCGGCGTAATTACGCTCGTCTGGCTTCAACCTAATGCAAACATTTGGTGTATGACGCGTTTATTTATAAAAGGTCATTGGAGCTAATAGCATTGGAAATATCCTTTTGAAACAGCGCTGTGATGTTCTAAGTCAGGAGAGCTGGCAGGGTTCGAACTCGAACCCGCCTGCATGGAAAAGTCTTTATCAAAAACACACATGTCATTTCCTTTATTAGATTTTTACCTCCTTTCTATGTTGCAGGTAAATACGTATCCGGTAAGTTTTCACTGTCACATCTTTTATTTCCTTATCTGGTTGACCTGCAATGCTCATTTCCTTTGATATAATATTCATTCTCTGAGCTGTCATAGTGAATGTTTTGAAAAGGGATTTTTAAGAAAACATTTCAAAGTTAGTATTTGAACATCCTGTAAACAAGAATGAATAGGAAATGATGCCGTTGTTTTATGAAAACTGGTTTTCACGATTGATTTTTGTGATCTTAGTCAAAAACGATGTTTATTTTATTTATAACTTTCGTGTGAAACATATTTATGATTAGTTACGGTTTACTCACGTGCATTTTTCGGGATTGCCCGACAGTTTGACTCACGTTCGACTCGCGTGTTCAGCTCATAATTAAGGGAGAAGCCACACGGTGCGGTGCGGTGCGGTGCGGTGCGCCACCGCACGGCGACCATTTTGCCGCATCTGCGTGCACATTTAGTACGCGGCGCCGCACCGCACCGTGTGGGACGGCTCTCCGTCAACACATCTGCGGTCTTCGACGCAGGAGCGATGCCGCTCCAGTGCATACACCCTCCCTCCACAACTTGGCCCGGCGAGTGTGCGGCGCGGTGCCGCACCGCACCGTGTGGTAGGCATGGAATTTTTTATGTATTACACCGCAGCAGCACCGCACAGGCGCCACACCGCATCGTGTGGCTTCTCCCTAAGGGCTCCGCTTGGGTCCAAAACTAGTCGGGCAATCCCGAAAAATGCACGTGAGTAAACCGTAACTAATCATAAATTAAAACGATGTTATTTCATTATAATTTAGCAATTAATTTGTTATTAATAACGTAGTGTAAAACAATTATATTACGTAACAGAGTAATGTACAAGGAATATTGTAGTCAACTACTTACATTGAAATTATGACCGCATATCGGCGAATAAGTCACAAATGATTGGTGGAAAATAATTTTCATAGAAATACTGATTGTGCACTTATGTATTAATTTGGAAAATGTTGCCCGACAAAATTGTTAATGTTTATTTGAATGTTTATGTATTCTTTTAAAAAGTATATAACTCAAAGCATCGATCGGGTGACGTCCACAAATCAATACAAGTTTGTCCAGAAGTCCGCGTTTTGACTTCAAAACATTTGTCACTTACCTCGATAGATATTCGCATAGCTCTACGATGGCTCTACGAGATGCAAAGGATTATTATGTACTAACATTAACAACGGTCACTCATGAACGGAGTGAAAGCCTAAACCTCGACTTTACCTCGCAGATCGATGGATTGCGTGTCAGACATATGCAGGATTCAACCTGAAACACAATATTATTTTATGTAATACTTATAAAAATACTTAATGCGAAATTAAAGAGTAACAGTATAATTAACAATACATTATGGATATAAACATAGAAGTAGTTTGTCCGGGAAGAGAATCTCGACTATACATACGCGATATAGCCAGTGAAACCAAGAGGACAAACTTGCTAATTTACTGTTTATATTCCAGTTGACTGCAGAATGTGCCGCGACTTTACCCAGCATTGAATAGTTCTGTAGGGTTCCAAGTATGTTTCCATTATCCTTTATTACTTAACTAATGTTAAGTAATCACTGTTGGATAATACACGTTAGTTACAATTTCTGTCCCACACCGTATTTATAGTTTGCTACATAACTTAAAATTATATTCAACGTATGTTTTACCTTCACAGAACTCTGGGTAGGTACAACTGCTATATACCATATTAAAAAAATTAAAAATTAAAAATATTTATTTGACACTTAAAAATACATGTTACAAGCCAGTCTTAATAAAATAGCACACGAATGTATTGCCACGAATCTGATCCTAACCCCCAAACTTGGCCTGGACCTGTATTTTAGGGGTCAGCATATAAAATTATGGTATAATTAAAACTAGCTGTGACCTTGCAGCTCCACCCGCGTAACTTTTTTTCCATTTTTTTTAATAATCACTCGATATTTCGTCAATCACTACTAAATAAAAAAAAACAAGAGAAAACAGAAGAGAAAATATGGTACTTGAACTATTTTGTCTTTGCCTATTTATATTAAAAAAAACAAGGTCGTTCATATAGTATCTTATTCAATCTTCTGAGAGCTATGGTGTCTTAGAATATTCATCTCCTTTAAAAAATATACTTTTATTGAAGGTAGCAATCTCCTCATTAGTTAGAATATACAAACAGCAATTTTGGATCGTAGAATCACACAAGTTCGTGACAGTATCTAGATTTATTTGTTGTTATTACTTCAGTACATGACATTCGGTACAAATCCGCTTAACTTCTAAATAATATTTGACAATGGAACATTGTCTCGCCAAGAACGACATCTCAAACAAAGTAAGAGTAGTATAATACTTTTACTAAAATAATAGAAAAAAAAAACAAGAAACTTGTTGCCTATTTAAGAGGGCTATCGCATTTTGTCTCCTGCCTCGCTCGCACAGGACCATATTTTTAAGAATGTTAAATTAAAAGATGCATTTTTTAATAATGTATTCAATGGGCTCCCTTTAAAATAATATTAATTTGATAGGTAATTATTGAAAACACATTACTATCGTGTTCCCTAATAAACTCAGCTCAATAATTATTATGATCCGTTTTTGAGATAAGTTTAATAAATGTCACAATAAAAATGTTTTTAATAATTATACCTATTAAATTAATATTATTTTAAAGGGAGCCCATTGAATACATTATTAAAAAATGCATCTTTTAATTTAACATTCTTAAAAAATAATATGGTCCTGTGCGAGCGAGAGAGGTGAGAAAATGCGATAGCCCTCTTAAGGACGAAAACATATACGTCCAGGCGGTAGGCTAATGTAGGACCACTTTTTCATCATCATCCTCATACGTCATTTCACTTTCTTTCTATTTAGATTAAACCTTTTTATGTCACAGGACAAAAAAAAAGTTTTGTTACAACTAAAAAGAAGGTGAACTGGTGTAAGAGGATGATGATGAAAAAGCTTAGAAAAAGTTATCCTACAATACGGCCGACGTATCTTGGCGAGTTTGAAGTTAGTTGTTTGGCTGCGCAATGGATCTTTTAGAAACGAAATTGTCTACTGCGCAGCTAATCAGCTAACTTCAGACTCGCCAAGATACGTCGGCCGTATTGTACAAACGGAAATATCAGTACCTCGGCCTGCGGTACAGCAGCCGAATAATTGCATCGCAGCACCGCATTGAATGAATTTGCTGCTGTAAGGTGTCCAAGAGAAGAAAAATAAACACTCGATCGGGGCTCAAAACCCTAAGCACCTATAAAAGACGCAATGCAGATGAATTAGAGGAGATCGGTCCTAATTATATAATATCATGCTATCCCAAATTAGGTACCTAGATGCTTTGGACAGAAAATCTAGACCTTGTCAGTATTTCTTTACGAGAAAGTTTGATAATTTGATTGCAGTGCATCCCCTATCCATTTTAAGCCGTTTTGGTTGAAAATATCGTTAAGACAATGCGTACATCTTAAAAAGCAATGTTGACCGAAATACTAAGTTTATAATTTGTCATATCCATATTCAATATTAATTAAGTTTATTAAATACTTCTATCAAAAATCTAAAACTTAAATGATGGGGAAAACTGCATAACGTTAACTTATATCATCATCATTCAGCCGAATGACGTCCACTGCTGGACATAGGCCTCCCCCAAACAATGTTGGGGGGGTTTGCACTAATCGCCACGCTTGGCAGGCGGGTTGGCGATCGCAGTATGGTTGTTAAAGTACTCAGAGAACGCTGCTGCCCATCCTCTAGAGAATCCCTTAGTCGCCTTTTACGACACCCACGGGACGAGATGGGGTACTGCTATTCTTTACGTCCGGCACTACACGAACGAATTTAAATAGTTTTAAGTAAATTCGTTAGAATTAACCCTCTACCTTCATGGTTTTTAAATGAACGTCAAACGCACTAAGAGCGCTTACACACGAGCGGCATGTTCCCAACGGCAGAGGTAACTGCAGCCGTCGACGCGCGTCGGCGGCAACCGTCGACGCGTCGACGGCTTCCGTTGACGCGTCGACGGCAGCCGTCGACATTTCAACTTCGAAGATCAGCGGCAGCGGCAACAACTGCAAGTGTCGCTATAGGTCGACTGCTGCCGTTGGGAACATGCCGCTCGTGTGTAGGAGCTCTAGTTATTATTCGGCCTATAATTTTGTTTTCTATTTGACTGCTGTAGATAGCCCTTGCGGACTCTTCCTACGTAACCGAGCAGTTATTGGCGAAACCTGAAGGGTCTCCAGCCTATGGTGGGCAAGTAAAATACTTAACCTAAGCTAACTACTTATACTACACTAACATTATGACTACCTGCAACAACAGCACTAAGGGCGACCCCTAGTGGGACTCGGACCTTGGCTTAGGGCGTTGCTGGCGGGGGGGGGCCTGAATTATCGGTGTGATCCGCCTATCATGTATGCGAACCTAATTAAATACCAATTTTAGCTTTGATTTTATCGGTTTGTTAGAAGTATGGACATATTGTTTTTTAATCATTGTAATGCTCAAATACACCGCTGTAGTAAAAATAAATAAATAGGTCAGTAGTTTTAAGTTGGCACGTCGGGGATAAGAGGGAGATATTCGGCCATGATCGGCAAGCTTCGGTTTTGTAGGGAGCTTTCTCTGTCGAACGCTACACTGTCAGTCTGCTGTCGATATCGATATAGATCTTTAAAGGATTGTTAAAACCATTTATACAAATGTGTCCGTAAAAAATAAAATGAAAACTCTTAATTATCAGAATATGTATTTTTAACTGTACTAAATATTATTTTCACCATCCTTTATCAGGCATTCTCTCTCTTACCATAGGGTAAGAGATATTTTTATATTTATCATATAGTAGTGTCATAGAGTATATTTTTTTAATGAAATAACCTTACTGAGATATTTAAAAAAAAAAACCTAGAGCGAGTTGCTTAAGCTACGGGAGTTTCAAGACTGACTTTAAACCTTTAACAGATAGCTGTTAAAGGTTTAAAGTCAGTCTTGAAACTCCCGTAGCTTAAGCAACTCGCTCTAGGTTTTTTTTTTTAAATATCTCAGTAAGGTTATTTCATTAAAAAAATATACACAATACAACGAGAGACTGACCATGCAACGGTTTGCCTTTCTATACAACGTTATTTTTAGTATTTACAAAAACCGAGACACCAAAAAACGTTCATCAGAACTGCCTGAATATGTGTTTTTTTTAACAAATCTCCAAGTTACACTTTAGTTTATGTCGCGTTAAGTTCCCTAGTAAAGTGTGAAATGCGCTATGCGGGGGCTGTCTAATACACCGAAACTGACCGAGCGGACCGTCTCAAGCCTCAAGGTGTCTATTCTCGTCAACTGTTATGAGTAGAAACCTATTGAAACAAAATTGTACGAGAAAAAAAATCTGGTGTAAAAAATATGTCAACCGATTCTCCTAGTGATTATGAACAAACTAGTTTCAGGCTTAGTTATATACTAAAACTAAGCTTGTATAATTGGTGATTATAAAAAGTCCACATTATACGTTACGTACACGCTCACACCGATAATTCAGCGCTCATCAAGCTTTCTCCCCCCCCCCCCCCCCGAGCCCCCGCCAGAAACGCCCTAAGCCGAAGTCCGAGTCCCACTAGGGGTCGCCCTTAGTGCTGTTGTTGCAGGTAGTCATGATGTTAGTGTAGCATAAGTAGTTACCTTAGGTTAAGTATTTTACTTCCCCACCATTGGCTGGTGACCCTTCATGTCTCGCCAATAACTGCCCGGTTACGTAGAAAGGGGACCATCTACAGCAGTCCATTGATATTTATGAACGCTCATTTACAAGACTAGTTAGTAGAATACTGTCTATGATTACAAAAATGTAGTGACAAACCTTGTAAACAACCACTCGTCAGAATGATCTATAATTCTATAATATGGATTCTGTTTTTTCCATCCAACTACAGAACCCCAAAAAAAGATACTAATCTTCAGACTACAGTAGTTAGAGCGTGTATCACCCGGGGCTAACTACGGGATTGATTATGTGTCGAGGTCTACATTACATGGCTGCACCCCCCGAATAAGGGGGGAGATGATAACGCAGAAAAAAAACATGGCGTAAAAAAATGCTACTAGAATATTCCCAGTACAGGCGGCAATTTGACTTGCATCGATGCATCTAACGTTATTATCGACTATCGGCTACAGCTTACGGCGGATCATAATCATTGACTGGACTCACGTAATAAGGTCATCGTTAATGCAATAGGAATTACATTACACTTGGAACACGTAGGAAAATTTTATTCTGTGTCGTTTTTAATAAATCTAAGGTCCACTTGTTAAATACATTTAGTGCTTAACATACTTAAGAAAGAATGATATGTTTTTGTATTATAACTTTAGTGAGACACATTCATATTTACGATTAATTACGATTTACTCACGTGCATTTAATGCACGTAAATGCACGAGAATTTAGTTCGACTCGCGACCTCGCCGCGTGATCAGCTCAAGATTAAGGGCTCCGTTTGGGTCTGAAACTAGTCGAACAATCCCGAAAAATGCACGTGAGTTAATCGTAATTAATCACAAAAAAGAATGACATTTTAAATATTCTTAGCACTAAATATATTTCGTGAGTCGTTGTAGGTACAAGCGGGTCTTAGATTGTCAGGTGTAACGTGCAAATAAAAAAAAACAAATAAAAAAAAATAAGATTTGTTTTAAAGGTTAAATGTTGAATTTAATTTAAGTTTAGCTTTTGCACGCTACTGATTATAATAATACAATCGACCATCACATCACGCGTCATTCAGTTCTGGGAACAGCGTGGCACGCGATGCGATGGTGACTGTGAAATAAAAGTTAATATTGTTAAGTTGTGGGTAGATAGGAATGCTACCCTGAAATATAATAAGAGGTTGCCGAATAGACTCTCGGAGAGGGATCGAACCTCTGGATCAAGGACCTCTTGGTGGTTGTTGTACTGCAGGTGCTGATACTCAATTAAAATACGGTTTATCAGTAACACTTGTATAATTCAACAGAATCAAAAATTGTTCATTCGCGAACATGGCGGTTACGGCCGCGGTATCTGGGTACCTTACAAGCTAAGCCGTGCTTAACCTACCACTCGAGTTCGTTCGCGACGGATTGAGCTTGCTCGCACTATAGTTTTGGGTTGGCCAACCTTACCGCACTTGTTTCTTCTGAGTGTGGCTCGAAGAAGCCTGCGCAATGCGCACAGGCAAGTCGGGTCGGTCCCCCAGCATACCACCTAGCAAGGCGGCGGCGTCGACGTCGTCGAGTGCCTGCGCAGCCGGCACGTGGTGGCAGCACTGACGGCGCACAGGCACCGGATGATGCGGCATGCAGCACGCGCACCCAGCGAGGTGGCGGCGGCGTCGTCAGCTGCGCCGACAATTGGCCAGCGGTGGCGTCACCTGCGGTCGCCCACGCAACTGCCGACCCCGGGTGTCCTTGGCATCGTCCCGCGCAATCAACCGCGGGACACACCGCTACGGCGTCCTACGGACCCGGGGGGTGGCGATCGGCGAATCGCAGGAGTGGAACCCACGCGTACAGCGTGGCGATATGAGTCCCCAGACTTAATGGATGAACCCCACTTACTTGCTAACAAGCATCTTATATGGGACGGTTGAGGGTGATGCAGGATGTGGTTACGCCTTCTTCACCAGCACACCGGTCCGAAATATTTGGAATTCTATCTCCACGTTCGCTTCATCAGCAAACCAAAAGTTGAATGTCATGGTCATGCGCAACCGGCCTAGTGATTGGAATGACTTGCCTGTTTTATAAAATAGTCGACTTGAACATTTAGTAAAATTTGAAAATAAATTAAATGTAATAATTATATTTATACTAGGTCAAAGCCGCTATCATTTATCACAAGACAAGCCAATTCCAATCACAGGAAACCATCCTGGTATCGCATGACCATTAAATATATAAAGATATCGATTGATAGTCAATCGATACTTTCTGCAATTGTCAGTTTGTAACTAATTGGACGTCACTAATTTTGACAATTGACTTTATGGATTTTATTTTTAAATTCAAATAATATTGAAAACAAATGAAATAGATTTATAGAATTAATTTTGCTGATTCCATCAATACTAATATCACGGTATCTCGTACTGTATTAGCAGAGATACAAGCGCGAATAAGTTTCACAATGAACGCCGGTATTGATGTTTCATTGCTTCAAAAATACAGATATTTACATTTATGTGATGCATAAAAGATGCTGACACGGTGGTCTTAAATCACAGGATTATGTGTAAGTAGTTCACTTAATTATTAATAATTAGTGAAATACACATAACCTATATTGAGCTGTTTGAAAAAACAAGAAAAGTAAGTAGTATACACTACACAGGTCATATCTGATACTAAGAGTCAGAGCACCAGCCATCTGGATAAACAAGTCTTTGTCCGTGGGGCATCGGCATACTTCGTAAAACCGATCACTTCCTAACTGAGTGCGACTTCAAGACCACGAATGTTTATTAGTACTATAGTTAAAAATGATTTTACGATGACGTAATAAGTGTGCAGTCTTTGTTCGATCAGATAACTCATGGTAACTTCTTAGTTACCAAGAACTTCTTAGTTTACTATACCAAAAGGTGCTGCGTGGCTTCATAGGGTTTCCGCAAGCACCGCGTGACGCTGTATCCCGTACCCCAGCTACATTGCGGATGAAGATTTACTTGTTTGCTGGCCTATATTTTAGCATCATGGTAATCGTCATCATCAGAAAATACGACGTTATATGTCAACTCTAAATGCATGAGTAGTTACTTACGTTTTTAAAAATATATCGAAAAGTTAAGATTTTTTTTCCTTACATCTATTACCACTGCATCCATCCATCTTTTTTACAACATCATTGCTCCAAAATAACGAAACTAATTTTAATCATTACTGTAATTAATATTACCTGTTGCTGTGTATAGACTCAATTAATTTATTCACGTGACAGACAGATATGTGTTGCTCGGGAGTTTGTTGCGCCGTTTTTTCTTCACAGCAAAAACACTAGGAAGCGGTGAAGGGAGGGCGATTTTGGGGGCTGTCTTTTATGTACTTAATGTTGACAATCAAAAGGAAACTGAGTAATTATAGTCTATTTTGAATAAATGAGTTTTGAAGTTGAAGTTTCTCAAATGCATACAATCCCATTTCTAAGAATCATCGTACACTTGTCCATGACAACAAAGTCGATTGAAAAAGCTTGTTTATTTTAGAATATACCGTATGAGTTTTATTACCGTCTTCTGGAAAAAAATGGGTAAGTATACGGAGTAAAGTATAATCAGGTAAACGGAGTAGAAACCACATGGAATAGTTTTTTTTTATTGCTTTTATTGAAATTTATTTATTAATAATTAGGTACTACTAATTTGAATTTATGATTAATTACGGTTTACTCACGTGCATTTTTCGGGATTGCCCGACTAGTTTCGGACCCAAACGGAGTCCTTAATCATGAGCTGATCACGCGGCGAGGTCGCGAGTCGAACTTGTTTGGGTCCGAAACTAGTCGGACAATCCTGAAAAATGCACGTGAGTAAACCGTAACTAATCATATAAGTCGCGCGGAGAAGGTTTGCCGATGGCCTCATGACGTCACGCGTCGATGGTCGGTACGATTCAGACGAGCGCGGGTAGCGGTCGGCGAAGTGGGGGGCGCAGTCATCGGCAAACCTTCTGCGCGCGACTAGTAAATATGAATGTGTCTCACGAAAGTTATAATACTAATTTGAAGTAATTTTAATAATAAAATTCTTAAACTTTTAAAATTTTCTAATAATAAACACAGAAATTTTGAAGTAAATAAATCGATTAAATAATATCTCAATTCAAATCATACACACCTTCGTATGATTTGAGTTTCTATAGTAGTTATCTATAGATATATCACTTTCCAAAGTTTCCAAGATATCTACTTCGTTCACCTATTATACGCACATTTTTCCAAACGGTAAAAAGTCATGCAGTATAAGTGCCGTCTTGTATCGTATCGTGAATCGCATTGGAAATAGTTTAAAGCGTTTATTATTCGTGAAACAATAAGGCAGACATGGCGGCATTGAAATCGGCTGCCAAGTGACAAGGTATTGTGTAATAGTCATTTGTCTGAACCTCCACACCTTGGGCATTATCGCCTGAAGACTAGATCCTTTTTTTGTACGTATTATGTTAATAATGCTCAAATATGTTGATATATTTAAAATAATACATTGTGACGGTGCAGCGGTGGCGACTAGCGGGGTGCGCCTATAAAAGGGCCGGCACGCTGCACTTCGTGCTCATTTCCTGGAGACCCTTCAGGTCTCGCCGATAACTGCCCAGTTACGTAGAAACCGTCCTCTAGGACGACCTACAGCAGATAAAAAGAAAAAAAAAAAAAAAAAAACTTCCTCTCTCGCGCCTCAGCAGCCGCCTAGTTAAGTACTGTCTACCTACACCTGAAGACCCTGGACTCCTCGTATCGTATTGTCTAAAGAACCACGCCCTGTAAACTAGTCTAATTTTGTAACTATTATTAAAATATATTATTGTATGGTTAAAAGTGTTTTCCTTAATATTCTTATATTCTGATTTTATGTGCTCGTTAAGGGTTGACTCCTCAAGCCACCCTTCACCCGCTAAGCGTGACAACATTATGCTAAAATATAACATGTTTTCTTTATATTCGTGCTTATTAATCCTACTACACTGCCTAACTTCCCATATCGGTGAGTAATCGCTCAAATACTGGGTTATTTCTAATTTGAATGGACACACATTTTTTTTAAGTTAGGAAATTATCAAATAACTTCTTCCGCTCTGGGCGGAGCGGAAGGGAGTGTCAGACTCTTACTGACTAAAACCCATCCGTGTTCCTCCTAATGCCCTTTGCGTTCCAGGGGGTCTACTCCCTATGCACGAAGTCTGTGGTTTCGGCCTTAGTTACGTGCGTTTTCTACTCCCTATCACATAAGGACATACAATTATTTCGGGGCCCGAACTAAGAATGAATGACAACATGATTTGACAGTTGTCCCTACTACCGATGTGTTTTTGCCTGTTTTTGCCCGTCCGAAAAGTTGAACTTGACACTTGTTTTGTTCACTCCTACGTTTCGGGCTACTTTTGGACGGGCGATTAACTTCGTTGACGGACTTAGGGAGTACCGGGTAAACCGGTATGCAACGATCACCTACAAGCAGATCAACAGAAAATAATTATGAATGAAAAATTATTCTTCATATTAATTGGCGAAATTTCACAGGGTTACTAGGTATCATTCAGGGTTACTAGTAACCAACAAGTTTCGCCAATTAATTTGAAGTAACCCTAAATAACTTATTTGGAAATGTTTTAGTTTGTTTTAGTAAATAAAGTTTATAACCTAACCGACTTCAAAAAGAAGGAGGTTCTCAATTCGTCCTTTTTTGTGTGTGTTTTTTACGCGATTTTTCCGCCAATTATGAATGGATTTTGATGATTCTGTTTTTGTTTGGTAGGCCATACTTCAGAGGTAAATTAAAATTAAAAACAAAAAAAAATATACTTTGATGACGTTTTGGTTTGTGGTTCCCTTCAGCAAATGTTTTTATGAGGACTTTCAATGTCTGTTTTTGATTGCCTCTTTGGTCTGGTGGTAGTAAGCACGACTGCTAGCGTGAGGTCCTGGGCGGGCAGTGCAATTGGGTTTTGCCGTCTGGAATTTCTCAGTAACAGCCCGCAGTCTGGCTTTATGCCTAGTTAATGGCAACAGACTCGCCCCCTATTACACGGGACTTTAATATAACGGCGAAATAAGGATATACCTACTAATACAGGGTGTTAACGAATTCGTGTAATTCCTTCAAACCACAAGATCTATTAATGGTATAGATTAACCCCGCACGGGATTTGGATTGATTAAAAATAAAAAAAAAACATTATTTTTCCAATTTTTTTTTTTTGTTTGGTATATAATTTCGATGCCATGCATAAATGAATGAAGGCACGGCGACACAGCTGACGGGCACGACTAGCGCGATATCGCTCCATGCAGTCAGTTAACTTGGGACGCTAAAATTACTCAGATACAGAATACCATAGTTCATTTTTTGAAAACTTTTTTTGTTGATTCTGAAAAAAACCTATGCAGGGTCAATCAGTGTCACCAGTAGATCACACGGTTTGAAGGAATTACATGAATTCATTAACACCCTGTATATCTCTTCCCAACCAACCATCAAAAAGTGATATTGTGTTATACAGGGTGAGTCGTAAATAGTGGTTCAACGTTAAGGGATCGATACGCGATATATTCAGCTATCACATACAACAGTTAGATTTTTTTTTTTTGGAAAAAAATAAAAATTAGTTGCTTAATGTAGCACATGTATTCAACAGTTATAAAAAAAAACAAAATAGGAAAATAAAGGATTGGGTTGAAATTACAGCTAGATTAGTAAAACGAAGAGTTAATTAAAAAAAACTGAGAACTATGGTAAAAAATGGTTCAAATTGTGGTATGTGATAGCTGAATACACGGTGTGTCGACCCCTTAACGTTGGACCATTATTTACGACACATCCTGTACGTTTTAATTTTTTCACCTTCGTTTTGTAAAAGGCTGATCAAAGCATAAATTAACTAATCAAATCTCATGTTAAATGCTGTGATCGGTTGTTATTGGTCAATCAATAACATCATTTGACATGGCAACAAATTATAAGGCTTTCAGAAATCAGGGGTCAACTAACGGTAGCCTAACAAGGTGTATTGATCACTTCACTCGTCAGCTCAATAGGTCCGATTCTCATCGAGGTCAACAGACCGTAGTAAGCGTAAGAGGCTTTGACACAGTCCAATGCCCATAAGCATTCCACTGCAACAGTTAGGATTTCCAATAATAAAATCAGCATGCCCAGGTAATTCACGTAGGTACCTATTTGTGACGAAACGCGTACGAATTTCGAGCCAATACATCAGAGCCGCCATCAAAAATGAATCAAATAATTCTGTACCAGAGGTAAATTTACACACTGACAGCGACATTTCCGATTACTATCGATATTTCCTATGTTCGGATCCCGTCACTATTTAAAAAATAGCTACTGAAATAGGAAAAAATGGAAGCTTGTGCCCACCGTGCGTCCACCATGGACAGATAAGGAGATTACGATGCACGCGACTTTGAAACGTGACCATCACGACCATTATACTTGTTGGCGGCCTTATCATTAGTATCGAAGCCGAGTATCCCCTCGTTTACTCCTAAAAACAAGTTGAGACACAAGTTGAAAACAAGTTGTGTAACGGTCTTTGTAAAAGACTTAGGACTAGGTTAATGAAAATGAATAAAATATTTATAACCAGTGTTTTAAACATCAAACATGTTTGCTACTTAAAATATCTAAGGTTGCCTTTTTTTTTCGTGTCAGCTCGAGCTATACGAAAGTAGCTCATGCTTTGGTGAAAAGATTAGCCAGTCAGCAAGGTTGGTAGCGGGGCTGACTGCCCAGGGAGCGCCGGACGTACTTAAGGATTCGTCACTCTAAGATTGCAAAAAAAATACTATTACTAATTGTAGAACACATGACTGTTTGAAAGTATCTACGTAGCAACCTAACTAGTATATTGTATAAGATCTGCAGCTGCAGTTAGATAACGCGTTTTAAGGTCAGAGTCGCGGTTTGATTGAATTATCCCGATAATATAAAAGATAGGATTTCTCCGCTTGTCGGCTGACAGATCCGAGTACGGTTGAATGAAAGATCACTTTGAGAGCTTTATAATTACTACAGAACTAGAATTAATCTAGAATTATCTACTTAGCAAATTGGCACAAGTAAGCCGAATACCCACTGCGTGGCACGAAATCCATTGCGATTTAAGGTCACAGCTCATTAGAGCCACCCATCATCATCACCCATAGAGACCGGCATCGCCTCACCTCGTGCGGTTATTATTCTTTAAATGAACTATGCGCTCACTACATCAACTCCGTAGCGTCACCGGATCGCCTCGGGCATATGCCGTCCACGTGCGGACGACGAGTTGTCCACTCGGTGACAACTCGCTGCTCGCATGCTTGCCTTGCGTTCAAGTCCCGAGTGAACCGCGCGCTGCCATCGAGTGGACTCCTCCGACGACTCTTCTGGTTGACCACGCGACGTTTACTGGTGATAACGCGGCGTCCACCCATGAACCACCTGCTGACAACGAGTGAACGCCGAGCGACGAGGCGATACTGGTCGGGTGCCGGGTGGCTCTAATGAGCTGTGACCTTTAGCCTGACCTCACATTGTAAGTAAATTTTTGACGCGACAAAGGACCTCTGCGCATACATTTTGTACTAGAGCCAGCAGGTAGCCGGGTCCGGCAAATTCTGATAGTGTGAAGGGTCTAGTTTAAAATGTATGAACAGAGTGCCTTCCGGCGCACGTCAGAAGTTTTCTGGTGAAATACTTCTTGTAATGTGCGGCTAAATCGTGTGTTTGGCATAATTGCAACGCATCGTTCCCTTGTAGTTCAGTTATGTTGTGTTTTTACTAGGAAAGTTTTGGTGTAGTTCTGATTTCTTTCATTCCATATGTATTTTGGGGTGCAGAATCCGAATCTGAGGTTTGCGGACAAAATACATATGGAATGAAAGAAATCAGAACTACCCCAAAACTTTAGAGTATAAATTGACTGAATTATTGCCCGCGCACACCACAGCGAGGCCAAGCCTGTATATTACTGCCATGCGTGGCCGTGGGCGTCACATTCGACCTAGCCATGGTTTTATTTGTAACGTCATAAAGCCACGCATTCGTGGCTAACCTATTCATGCGCCCCAGAGGGCGATACTACGAAGTTGAAAAAAATAGTGGCGAAGCGTAGCAATTGGTAAGCGGCTGTATACTTTCTTGATTTTTTTCAAGCCCAGCTGTTTTTCATGTAAGGTGTCATTTGGAAGAACGTCATTTAGAAAAATTCCCAAAGCATTATATTTATCTGTCTGCAACACAAAATGGTGGGAAGCATATACGAAAAGGCTATAGACGATAGGTAAGAGTAAGTAGGTGCTACAACATTTTCATGCAAATAAATCTAGAAAATTCTAAATGCCGAAAAAGATATACAATATTATGGTACATTTTGAAATTACCATCACGCCAGTATTCCTCGAAAGGTAGGGCAGAGGTGTAACAGCACACCCCCATTTCGCCATCATGTTTTAATCACATGTATTAGGGTGCGAGCCTATAGCCATCAACCGGGCTCAAATCCAGACTCCGGGCTGCTAATGAAAAATTCCACACCGAAAACCCAATAATACTTTACCCAACCTGGGGATGGAACCCAGAACCTCAAGCTCAGCAGTCGCGCTTGCGACCACTAAACCAACGAGGCTAGGCATATTGATATTAAAACAACGTTTATCAATTTCTATATTATTATAGATGGATAGAAATGAACAGTATGATAATATTCTATGTGGCTAGAATGCGAAAAATACGAATTCGAGAGGATCAATCAGAAATAAAATGTATGCGCAAACCGATAAGTTCGTTTTTACGACCTGGAGAAAGACGTAAAATATTTGATATATGTCTAAAACAAAAGCCTGGCATAAAACATACCTGGCATTATACGAGGGCATGATGCCCATTACAAACGAAACGAATATGTGTACCTACCATATTATTTGTCATAACTACAAATGCTTTTCATTAGGATTTGTAATTGGAGCATTTATAGATATTCTCACTGAATGCCTTATATAGAATCCTTGCGTCAATGTAAGTATATCAGACTCTATATTTGGAATTTTACGACGATACAAGTGCCAAACGTGTGAGCAGCGAGTAATGCATTACCTACACATCCTCGGAAATCCGCGCTTCGTTCGGCTTCCTCCGTTTGTCACGGTTCGCTTTTCCGACAAGGAAATCATTCGGAACAAAAGTCAGTATATTTCTGTGTGGCTCACGGTTAAACATAGTATCGCCCACGCTGCTCACGCGCCGCACCGCCGCCGCTCGACTGCCCAGTCCCATCTTCCTTCTCGCCGCCTATACACGCTCCAGGTTAGTACCAATTTTAAGATTCACTTTCAATGCAACCTCAGCGAATTCTTTCCAATTTAATATTTATTTGCTGCGCGACATTTGTAAATGGATCTGCCAATTGTTTTATTTATGACAACTAATTCTATTCTGTTATATTACATTTCTACATTTTAATCATGGTTTGGTTACCGGTACCTAATGTGCGTTCGAATTCCGTGATTATTTTTAGCTATGCCGTTCGGCGTTCAATGAGTGCATATTACAATACCTCGTGTCCGACCAAAAACCCGGTTTTCGATACTAAAAATATCCCCATATCGAATGTTTGCGAATTCTATTTTGAATTTGTTTCACTGTTCGACTCACGCGTCGGTGCTCGTGGAGGGTAATCCATCAGGAGGGATGATCGATGAAACAAATACCGCTCCGGTCACCGCCGATACCATTATATAATTTATAGATTATGCGCTCGTGGACAACCGTGTCCGCTGTAGTAAACATTTATATTATGTTTATAAAAATTCATTGAAGTGAAATACTCATTGAATTTTTTTACAATTCCATGCCAAGAATCCGTTCTTACGCATGAAGAAAACTACGTAAGATAACATCAAAATATATCGGCGGAACATTTGTCTTGTCAAATTAAAAGTTGCTGTCTCTATTTTTGTTTGGCTGGTATACATAAGAAATGGTTTAACGTCGGCAACAGGATATTACGTATTGTTGCCTCCGCGGCTGTGCCATAGCTGATTTTAATGTTTTCGAAACATTGTTTTTACTACGAACTTGATGTGCCTGACGTGATGCTCATAAAATACACAAACTGAGATTTTTATAGTTTCACAAACAAACTGGGCGCGTGAAATTTTCAGCTGAAACACAGAACTTTTACAAAACAGAAATATTTTAGAATAAACGACAGGGAAAATAACTTTAAAGTTGAACCTGTAATGGACTGTGATGGAATGAAGTGGTTCAAATAAGCTATTGATATTATAGTGTGAATTTCCTACTTATTTATAAAAGAAACAGACAAAAAGTTGACTTTTCATGAAACCTGAGTGAATTAAAGGACAAAGGAAAATATTCAGCCTGAATTAGAATTCAGTTTTTCTAATTTTAATCTTTATACTAAGGCAAATTATAAATTGTGAATATCTAAACACCAATATTTTTACTTGCACAAAGACTGATTGGATTACAAATTATTGTAGCAAGAGTTATTTGATCAATTTTCTTAACATTATATGCGGCCAGTAGGTATTTAAAATGTTGTCATGTTATTTATATGTTTAAGGAGCAGTATACATAGCTAATCTAGTAATTTTATCATGATTATAATGAGATAGATATTATTGTTGGATTTCAAGTTTTTGATTGTACTGTTTATATTGTAACGAATGATTTCGGACGGAGCATAGAAATTAAACTTTTCCTATAATATAGTGCATCGTTTCGAAGCCGCCATGCGATTCATTCGTACGTTCGTACTCTCATTACAAGAATCATTCGACTATCATTTAACAAATCATTCTGAATCAAGCGGTTGGGCACTAATATATCCACCCGCAAGTATTTTAAAAAGGTCCGTTAGTATTTCTTTAACTATCTGTTTTATCAAACAAGACGATAAAGCAATTGAGATGACAAAAAACCTCAATGTGCTCCCAAATAGTGAACATCCTTTCATAATTTCCACCAAAAGATAAACTTTCAGCGAGACAGAACTTATTTAAATACGAAATAAAGACATTTAGAGCCATTTGCCTAGTTAATCTGAGTCTTTGACTTTGAACATGTTTGAAATGTTAGTGAAATCCCTATTAGTGAGTGTCATGTTAATTGCCTGCCCGGGCAAGGCCGAGCGCGTAATTCGATAAGAGCTGCAAATCATTCATAATAGACACCATATGCAATGGATACACTCTGGTGTAGCAAACCCAGCCTAGGGTTGAGGATCAGTGACGTCAGGATATTGGGGAGTACGTCTCAACGTTTTAGAGAACTGTGCTAAATAATGTCTCTACTCTGAAAGCTTTCAATATTAAACACAAACTTGTAAAAAAGCAAGAGAAGACAGAAAATAAATCAATATAGTCAGAATTACTTGTGCCAGAAACTGTGATGAATACATTAAAATGACCCAGTTAAAACATTTTGTTTTTTGCTTTGTAAAAAGTAGACCGTACTCTGTATTAACTCTTCGTCTTGTACTGAAACAATTTGAATAAAAATAAAGTGAATATTGTAACTATTCTTGACATAATGGCGAAATGACGATTTTTGGGGTTTCGTACCCAAAGGGTAAAACGGGACCCTATTACTAAGACTCCGTCCCCGTCTGTCCGTCTGTCACCAGGCAGTATCTCATGAACCGTGATAGTTAGACAGTTGAAATTTTCACAGATGATGTATTTCTGTTGCCGCTATAACAACAAATACTATAAAACAGAATAAAATAAATATTTAAGGGGGCTCTCATACAACAAACGTGATTTTTTTGCCATTGTTATAGATAATGGTACGGAAAACCTCGTGCGCAGGTCTGACTCGCACTTGGCCGGTTTTTTACACCTCTGCCACACCCTTCAGGGAATACAGGCGAAATGTTATGTTAAAACATAGATCAGATAAGTGACACGCTGTCACAGCGACGACACCCTACATCTAGAAAGCAGGAAAACATATTCAGTCTACTTTGTTCTATCTAGGTTTAGAAGCACAAAGCACCTAATCATTATCATCATTCAGCCGAAAGACGTCCACTGAAGCCTCCCCCAAAAGGGGGGGTTTGCCGTAATCACCACGCTTGGCAGGCGGGTTGGCGATCGCAGTATGGTAGTTAAAGTACTCAGAGAATGCTGCCCATCCTCTAGAGAATCCCTTAGTCGCCTTTACGACACCTACGGGAAGAGATGGGGTAGTGCTATTCCTTAAGTCCGGCACTACGCGAGACACCTAATAGTATTAGCAAATTATAGTTAATCATTTGTCCTATGTAATTTCTTCACAATATTCTTTTTCCAGCATAATTGCATCAGTAGTAGAAATTTTTATAATAGGGTATTTTTGCAAGTATTCCTTATTTGTCAACAGTGCGCATTGCGACATTATCATCATCATCAGCTGAGTTTCCAGTATGTGCTGATCTCGCATATTGTAGGCTTTCCGTACAGCTAATACTCGAAATATTTAGCTTGATATGTAGCCGTGTGTACGAAGCATATAGCTATTATGTCTACACCAGTACGCTTTCATGTTCATCTTGCGTCTTCGTCTGAAGCATGCATGAAGCGCCATAGCACATGCAATAGCGCATACCTTAATACTAGTTCGACAAAAGCGCATGCCCTTAGCACACGCTAATCTGTCTATTGTAATATATGTCGACTGACGACTGACCGAGGCGCACCGGTGTAGACGATAAGCTGCATGCGTCATAAGGCAATCAGTATTGCATGCGTTTGACGCAAGAGGAATTGAAAGTTGAAAGCGTAAGATGAACATGAAAGCACACTGGTGTAGACATACCATTAACTTGCCTCTGCATAAAATGGTCCGTTATGATATCAAAGCTGTGTAGCGTATTCAAAGATATTTTGAAAATCCAGATCGGTATTTATGTATTCAATATACCTTGGCATCTTTGAGGTTGCGGTCGTCTGCGCTTTCCGCTTGTTTGTGACGTTGCTACATTGGAGAAGTAAATATTGGAGATACTGGTCGTCTGCACCGCAGCAGTATGACTTAATTAGGCGTAAAATGATTAAAATGGGAGCCTGCCGTTTTGACAAAATTATTTTGACCAAATTTCAGTACCCAAACGCATTTTAGCAACCTTTTTTATACCAATGCAACATTTTGGAATGATTTTAGTTCGCACATTTTCATTTGGTCAAGTTTTTACTCGGCAGAATGTTATCAAGGTACTATCATTAAGGCATTTGGTCTTTAATCAAATGATTTATTACAGCAAACAATCTTTAGATAATAAACATTTAGGGCCGATTTTTCAATCGCCAGATAAATTTTATTCAAGGAATAAATATGACGGTTTGAAATATTTTCTATAGAAAAGCTGTCAAAACGTCAAACTTATTCCCCAGATAAAAGTTATCTGACGATTGAAAAATCAGCCCTTAGTCAAATTATTGTAACACGCTTATATGTTTCTTTTTAATCGAAACATCTAGGTTAGGTTAGGTTAGAACTGTGACCACACAACACTCATAACCGAACTAATGAGACAAAATTAGTCTCAGTAGTCCGGCCCCGAACAAAACAACCGAACTACTGAAACTAGAGGGCCGGACGTACTTAATTATGGTCACTAGTTGAGGCTCTTTTCATGCACCCCACATCTATCATAATTATCATTATCGGATAGAAAATATCCGTCATTCCTTTAGATGCAATAGATAGGAACTCCCACTCCGGTTACATTTAATGGTTACGTATCATAATACCTACGTTTATTCTAACTATTTTCAACTTAACTACGATCAAAAGACCTACCGTTTAAAACACCTAAAGATCGTTTCACCTATTTTTGTAATAACTAATGGACGAAATCCATAATGGAGAATTCATCTACGGTTTATTCGACTACAATTAATTCACCTAACGTTGATTAAACTAACGGACGATTCACCTACTGTTGATTTATCTGTGGTCTTGTGTTTGTCTTACTGGTGATTTTGTATATGTGACAACATTTCTGCGAGCAACTTGGAAGTAGCGCTCGCCGGCCGCTGCCGCGGCACCGCTCGCTTCGCTCGCTCGGCTCGCGCGCGGTTTGTCACAGTTCTAACCTAACCTAACCTATTTCACCCAGTTCAAAATGACGAATCATACAATCTGCCGCAGAAATGTTTTTACCATTGTCTAATTATCTAGTCGCAGGCAGATTGTATGATTCATCATTTTGAACTGAGTGAAATAGGTTAGGTTAGGTTAGAACTGTGACCAACCGCGCGCGAGCCGAGCGAGCGAAGCGAGCGGTGCCGCGGCAGCGGCCGGCGAGCGCTATTTCCAAGTTGCTCGCAGAAATGTTTTCATCATTGTCTAATTATCAGTATTAATAAACTGTAGGCGAGTCGTCCATTAGGTATTTCATACATAGTTGAAACATTCAATATCTTAAAAAATCATTAGATGAATCGTTCGTTAGTGCAATTAATTTTAGTTTAATCAAGATTAGGTAAGTTAAACTGTAGTTGAGTCGACCATTATGCGTTATGAACATATGTGAATCAACCGTAGTTAAGTTGAAAATAGTTAGAATAAACGTAGGTATTATGATACGTAACCCATTTAATCGTTGACCACAATGGAATCTTGGTGTAGTAAACCTCAGTGGTGCTACACATAGTCCGGTCGGAACACTCGGTTTGGCAATTTCTATTGAAGAACAAAATCTGTTCAACAGAAATTGCCGAACCGAATGTACCCGACTAACAAAGTACGAGTTCGCATATTTATCAGGAAATCATATTGCAGACTTCAAAGAAATTGTACTTGAATGAAGTGGAATTTTCGTAGAAAATCCTCATCATTTTGCAGTGCACAGAAATCAATAATATAGCAACATTTCAGCAGAGCTCAATAATAATTTTCTAGGTAAATAAAGACTTAATTGAGTTGATCTCGTTTCGTAATAATTACTATGAAGCAACGCGAAAGTTTAATAATGTTCTGAATATTTTATTACCATATGTAGAATAATAAATGATTTTATGTAGGTATTCTCTTTTCTTTTTTGGTATACAGTATTAAACATTTTAATATTGTATTCTATTTCACGTATTTAAATTCTATTCTGTTCTATATATGCTAAGTAGAGCAATATTCAATGTAATCAACGGTGTATTACCTAAATCGAAGAACCACGCGCTCATTTTTGAACTCGTTACGCCATTAGGTACCTACTATATTGCCCCTGAGGTAGGTAGATACTATGCCCAGGGAATATACTATAAATTACAGCAAGACCAGTATAATTATAATCTAAGGTTCCCAACAAAGAATTCTTCCAGCATTCTCCTGTGTCCTAATTATTATTATAGTATACTGTGATATTCAATTCACTTGCTGAGCGCGATCGTACATATTCAATGTCCTTTATTGGACGATAATGATAGATTTCCGTACAAAAACCTTCATATAATACCGTGTTCTCATTATTCACAGCAAAACAAGATGAGTCGCCTAGGACGGACCCGACGCACGCGCGTCTACGACTGTAACTTCGACAAAGGCGAGAGTTACTACCGTCCCGTGCTGGACCGGCTGGACGGCAAGTTGCCGGCAGCGCGCGCCGCCGAACCGGAACGTGAACGTATCCGGTCTGACGTCGAGAACCGCATCAAGAGCGCCTTGGACGAGGTTGAGGCCCCCGCTGATGATTTCTTCGACTCCAGGGGAAGTAGGGTACAGAGGGGCAGGCCTGTGTCTTCTGCGTTCGATAGCGAGGAGCTTGCCGATGATGTAAGTGTTTTTCTAGACATTAACTTTAGAAACGCGATTTTATGCGGCCGACTTAAAACTGCAACACCTTTGTAGGTCGGTCACAGGCGTCCAGCAAAGTAAATAACTACTAAAACATATACAATTTTTCTTATGCCACTAGCTGTGACCGCCGCCCTGCCCTTGTAAAAGGTTTTTGCATAGGATAGTTTTCCTTTTTCTACTATTATTCACTTATTACCAATCAATATCATCACCACCCTTACCCTATCACCAATCACCACAATAAATCATCTATCAGGTGGCATATTTTACTAATCTTTACCACCCAGTGTCACCGGTTACCAGTCTTCTTCTTCTTTATTGTGTCCTCACTACTGAGGATCATGACTCCATTTCAACCTGTCCACGGTCTGTCTCCATCTGTTGCCAATCCCCTATCTTCAAATTAAGAGTAGAAAAATAGTAGTAAAAGTACGTGAAATCAGTCCGGTCGTACTCAGGTGATGACGTAACAAACAAACAAAGACATTAATTTATGAAAATATATTTTCATAAATTAATGTCTTTGTTTATTTGTAAACATTATAAAGTTTATTGCTTTATTCTGGTCGATTTTCGGGAAAATATTTACAACGTACAGACTTTTTTTACGTTACAAAACAAACGCCTTACTCTACTCGTTCTCTTTTCATGATGAAATGATAGTAGAGTAAAAATCATAACAGTGGACTGTTGGAAATACTATTAAATTAAATACAAAAAACACATCTTTAATTATTGATAAATTGAATCACACAACACGGCATCACTTGTAGTTTGGGAGCTCATGTACATAAAAATAAATGTTTTGTTAGAGATGCTAACTTTATTAGTGGAATATAGTGTGTATGTGTGTGTGTGTGTGTGTGTGTGTGAATATAGTAGTTTTTTGATCGATAGTATCTTCATATCTACTTTTTGTGTTCATTAGATCCTATAATACTTAGTTCAAAATATGATGCTTCTCGTATCACGCTATTGCTTGGTTGAGTAACAGAAGTTTGAAGAATATCTCAGATTCAGCTAATATCTGCACAAAATACCGAAACAAGCTTTTATATGTCTCCGTTGACTACGTAGCACCAAGTCTGCCGCGACATTTAACAGATTTTTGTTATTTTTTCTACACCCCCATTTCCGAAGTTCCAGTTTTTATGACCTTAGACGAACACATTTTATAGGTACTGTTTTCGTCACCAGCTCCCTAACTATGACGTTGTAAATTAATATGTTTTTAGTTATTTATATTAATAATACAATATTTACCCAATTAAAATAGATGTCAGTAGCCGCAGTCCAGTAAAATACATTAATTCAATCAGTTATGTTAGTACTATTCGGTTGTAATTGACGTCCGTCATGAGTGTAAAATTATTGAAAACATCGCAAAACATGCATTTCATTAAATCCAAAACATCACATTATGTCTGTTTAAAACATAAACGGAGTACAAAAATTTTATTAAAAAATGTTAAAAGTTTTAAATGTATTATTAGAAGATTTCTGTTCTTTTCCGAATTTGATACCTTTAAACCGACTATAATACTACATAGTGTAGAAACAACGACTCAACTAACAAAGATTAGATACACCGTACACAGAAAATCTGTTTATCATAATATTCTCAAGTTATTTGATATAAGGGCGTATAATATACATTAAGGAAGCAGGTAACCATCGCCGACCTACCAGCGCTTATTGATACTGGTCCGTGCAGGTAATCGCTACATAAAGGAAGCGGGTAGAAGCAGGTCTGATTTCCTTCCGCTATCGCCTAGAAGGCACCCTCTCGTTCCCTCACCCCATTCGCGCCGGAGTCCCTCAGGGCTCCGTGCTATCGCCCCTTCTGTTCACGCTGTACACCAGCGATATTCCGAAACGTGGCTTGGCCAAGTTGGCTCTCTTCGCCGACGACACGGCTATCTACTATTCCGGTAGGAGCCTCGATAGCATCTCTCGAACCCTTCAAACCGCAGCCGACGCCCTCCGGGTCTGGTTCCGGAAATGGAGAATAGAGGTGAATCCCGAAAAGAGCGCAGCCGTTCTTTTCGAGAGACACGGTGATTCCCACACCCACATCCATCCCGTCCTCATGTTTGGCAAACAGATCCCTTGGGAGATGAAAGCCAAATACCTGGGGGTTATCCTCGACCACCATCTGAGTTTCCGAGACCACATCAAAGCGATGCGCGCTCGCGCCGCTTTTGCTGTCGGTCACCTCCACCCCATCCTTAGAGCACGCAGTAAATTGTCACTTAGAAATAAGCTGAGAATCTACGTGACGTGCATCCGCCCCATCTTGACTTACGCTAGCGTCGTGTTCGCACACGTTAAGCCTTGTCGCTTCAAATCCTTCCAAACCCTCCAGAATCGAGTGTTGCGCAGAGCCGCGGCTGCCCCGTGGTTCATGCGTAACGTCCAACTCCATCTCGATCTTAAAATGCCAACCATCAGGCAATACCTCAAATGCATTTCCAAGCGTTACTTCAACACTGCCCCCTCCATCCGAACCCCCTAGTCGCCGCAGCGGCTGACTACAGTCCCTCTCTCATAAGTAAAGTTCGCCATTCCAGGCACACAATTTTAGAACCCGATGACGAAATTACCCTCCTCCAGGAGGCGAGTAAATCGACCAGCACACTACACAACGTCCGCCGCCGTCCGGCATACCGTCCTCGCCGACGTGGCCCGTCGCGACGTCCCACCGGTCGTCTCTTCAGACTCCGCAGTCACACCGATAATTCAGCTCTCATCAAGCTGTCTCCCCTCTAAGTCCCCGCCAGCAACGCCCTAAGCCGAGGTCCGAGTCCCACTAGGGGTCGCCCTTAGTGCTGTTGTTGCAGGTAGTCATGATGTTAGTGTAGTACAAGTAGTTAGCTTAGGTTAAGTATTTTACTTCCCCCCCCCCCCCCCATTGGCTGGGGACCCTTCAGGTCTCGCCAATAACTGTCCGGTTACGTAGGAAGGGTCCCCTAGGACGACCTACAGCAGTCCAATAGAAAAAAAAAAAACAGGTCTGAAAAGAGGGCGAAAATACGAATTGTAAAGTCAGTACGAGTATAAGATCCAATTTGTTACAAATATGTTTCTTGAAGAGACTTGAAGAGAATAATGCGCACTCTCCTCATTTCAACAGTGTGCTTATATCATTATTAGGCTAATAATAATGATGCTTTGCAAAAACAAACTTTTTCAAACATAAGAGGATTATCAATAAAACATTCTACTTACTGGAGGACCAAAAAAAACATGAACAAAGCATTATATTATATTATTGGGCTATTAATAATGATGCTTTGCAAAAACAAACTTTTTCAAACATAAGAGGATTATCAATAAAACATATCTACTTACTGGAGGACCAGACAAAACATGAACAAAACAAATAAAAGAGCTGTATCTAATTGAAATCAAGTATACAAAACACGATTCAATAATTTACTGAACTAAGTATCTACAAACTGATAAGTTTGCGTAACGCTGGTAACATGGACGAATAGCGGATTTGATTCCGAGTAGGTACAAGTTTAGTAAAGGGAGCTGAATTCTATGAATACAGAGCGGAATTCAAAAGCGAATATTGCAGATTAAGGCCGATTCACACAACACCAATGCGCGGGCAAGCGCTCTAAGTGACGGGAATGAATGTGTTATTTTTTTCATAAAACTGTCCCACATCATGGCGGCTATGCAAAAACACGTCTGCACGATGCGACCGTATTTTATTGCGTCATTGTTAGAACACGTCCGGCCACGATTCGCCACGGCTCGTTGGCGGAGTACTCGACCTTTCGATTTATTTTAGAAGATAGAAACATAAAACAAACTTTTATTTACTCGTGAGTTAATGCGGATTAGTAGTCATGTGATTTTTTGCATTTGTAGAATATAGGTATAAAATAATATTCTTAAAAGCACGTTAAACTAGTAGATTCAGGAGATCTTTTCATGTCTGGATGCGGAATCATAGCAAGTATTGTTATCATGATTTGAATTTATTTCTAAATTGGCAAGAAGAGAGAAAAAAAAAGAACACAAAAACAAATTACAGGCGCTTATGATAAGTCAAGAACGCACGGTTCCAATTAGTCGTTACCTATGGAGATGAGCTGGCAAGAAACTCCATGGCAACTCCTCCACTCCAAATCAAACCTATAAAATAACAAACATTACCTCGAATTTAAAAATAAACTGTTTATTTTTCACAATTCGCAATATTTTCACAACTTAAAAGAGCCCAAATACACTTGCATACGCCCAAATATACTTGCCTCCGATAGTCGGTTCCAATAGTCTGATCAGACTATCTGAAGGCCTCCGCGTCATACATTTGTTTGAACATGAATTACACGTACGATCAGACTATCGGATCGGATGTCAGAATCGTAAGCATCGTCCGAGCGTCGAAGTCGTCCAGAAAAAATCAGACACGAGAATCGTACGTGTTTTCATCCATGAAGAATCCGATCAGATAGTCGGATCCGGCTCCCGGAAGCAACTATCGGACTTGTATTTTGATTTGACCCTAAAATAGACGCAAATACGCAACACGATCATAACAATAATGATTTTGAACTAATATCGAATAGTGTGTGAGCAGCGTCTTACCTACAGTACGAAAACCAAATATTGCTGTAAATACGAGTGCGTACTGCGTACTCAGTCTGTTTTGATAAGGGTTATTTAGACCAACTTGTTTTGAAATTTTTCTTTAGCTATTTGAAAACTTTAAAAATGATTTATTCTTTCTTTTTGAATATTTTTTAAGGTTCCAATCATTGTCGTTTAAATAAACGCAATCATTGCGATAATGACCGATACTTAGTTTTGTTGCGTAACATACAAGGCATGTAGTTTTGATATTATGAGCTATTGATTTGGGACACCATATTGAATCCAAATAACCAAAGTACCCCAATTTTTTTATTTTTTCGTATATCGAAACTGAACCCTATGAAATGTAATCCCCAATTTTTTATCAAACCGCAAAACGAGTATTTTTTGTTACGTTACTAGCCTCTTTTAATTAACTTCCCGAGTATCATATCTGCACGCTTCATATGAGATCCGTTTTATTTTGTTAGGAAAAAAACACGTCCATGCTCCGATACGTAGGATTAAAAAAATATTTTCATTACTTTTGCAGTTGAATTCCAACGAATGCACTGAAAATTTGCTGCAAAGAATTTTAGCGTGCGCGTGATTTTTTTATTTGAACTTTTATCCTTTCTCCGAAAATAGGTCCTAATACCTTGCATATTCCCGCAAAACGTAACACAATACATGCAGCATCCGATAGTGGTTTAAGCCTCGTCCCCACTAGGAACATTTGTCGACCGACATGTGTCCCCGGTGACATCGGGCGATGTCGGGCGACGTCGGACGACATCGCCGCGACATTGTTGAAACTGTTCCTTGTCGCACAGTCGATGAAGAGTAGAGGTTCGACTGAACTGATGTGGACGGAGACAAGACATCGGGTGACGTGGGGCGATGTAGGGCGACATCGCCCGATGTCTCCGGGGACACATGTCGCTCGACAAATGTTCCTAGTGGGGAAGAGGCTTTACTCTGCGTATTAGCTGTGTCTGTGACACGAACGTCAATAATTAGTAACAATCAATACAATATTAGTAACGTTATCTACTAAAAGCCCGTTCGTGTCTCAACTCAAGCTTGTTCGCCGTCTATCAAAGCTAAATGTCGCGTCGCAAAACTTGCCGACAAGCACTGAGTTATACCAGCCGTATGCGAATAACTTAGCAATTATTTCGTTTGGTACCCTACATTGGTTTGGACAGATTAAAGTTACGACGATGTCAAATATAATTATTTACCTCTATAAATAAACACACGTCGTAATGTACAACGTGTGTTAACAAAGTAGATATCTGGAATGGAGCCGAAGGTATGATGTGACACATTATGATTATGATGGAAAACAAATCGTTTGACTTACCATTCATCATCATCATCATCATTCAGCCGAAAGACGTCCACTGCTGGACATAGGCCTCCCCCAAGCATGTTGGGGGGGTTTGCCATGATCGCCACGCTTGGCAGGCGGGTTGGCGATCGCAGTATGGTTTTTAAAATACTCAGAGAACGCTGCTGCCCATCCTCTAGCTAGTGAATCTTTTAATCGCCTTTTACGACACCCATGGGAAGAGATGGGGTAGTGCTATACTTACGTCCGGCACCACATGGACTTTACCATTCATAGTATGTGGTAATGCCAAACTTTCCTCTAAAAATACCTGTAAGACTTTACTACCTTGATGGATGGGTGAACTATGAGTCCTATGTATTTTAGTTAGTATAATACATAAGTCTTAGTAAAAACTAACTATGCTCTTCAAAATATAAAGCATTGTACAGACTACACGTTCCACTGTACGCATTGCTATGTTGAACACGCGTACAGAAGGATATGCGTACAACACTTGTACGGACTGCCGCTAGTCTGAATGCGAAATGAAACGATCCACCAGTCACATTGAGCCAGTATTCGCGTGAGCCGGTATTGTATTCCTACGGGAACGCGTGAGCCATTTTTGCCGTCCAAATCAAGCGGACACGTCCCCTTTGACGATCAAAATACAGACTCCCAATGGATCGTCAGGAGCCAGGATCGCGTCGTCTAATGTGTGCTTGTGGCTGCTGGTACGAACAGCGCCTTCCAGGATTCGCGTACCCGACTATGCATACACTGGAACGTGCAATCCGTACAAGGCTTAAGAATCATTGCATAGCATGCATTGCAAATGATTGTGCTGTGACGTTTAGCGATGCTAAATATAGCCCGAGGTTTCATCACCCTTTCAGAGATGAATTCCCTTCTATTTTTAAAGCCGCCTAATAAGTCTTGAGACAGCAACACTGAGTAAATAAAATAGCAGTCTAATTTAATATTATGACTTGCTATGAAACAGGTGCACACACGTGTCTGTAAACATGGGCGGAGTATGTGCAGGTGTTTAATGCATTAATATGATTTCTAGCCAGGCAGCCATCTATGTGTAATTTTAATTACTTTGAGTCTATTCAATCATTCCAACACAGGTTACTATAATCAATAGTACTTAGGCATATAGAAGGTGACTAACGTGTATTGAGATTTCAATAATAATCCTCTTTATTTTTAGTATTTTGATGGGAATCTTAACTGGATTTTGGGTTGAATAAAGATGTTTTGTCAACAAAATGGAATCGGCTTCTAGTAAAAAGGTATTGTAAGTTTCCCAATATTGCAATATTAATATACAAGGTGTCCCAAAAAGCAGTTTCAAGCGAAATTCCATAAGTAGATCACTCTTAGAGCGATTACGCACTGCATCCGATCCGAATCTGTGAAAATACGGATATAAAAAACTCGGACCGAATTCGGATATTGCTTTACGCACTGCATCCGATCCGAATCCGTGAAAATACCGATCTAGAGTAAAAATCTCGGACCGAATTCGGATTTTGCTTACGCACTATTCCGATCTCTGATCCAAATTCAAACAATTCAGGGGCCATTTAGGCATATCCATTTGGCGTCCGATTTGAATCCGAGGTAGTGCGAAAGCGTTCATACAAATATTACTACGGCTACTTCGGTCCGTCAATATTTCTTCCGAATTGGAGACTCACGGATGACGGATAGAAATCGGATGCCGGATGTAGTGCGTAAACTACCATAAAAATAGTTCTATGGCTACTTTGGAACGTATTTTCACGGATTCGGATCGGATGCAGTGCGTAACCGCTGTTCAAGGAATCCGAATCACCCCATGTACCTATGTACCGCGTTTTTTTGTAGTTTTCAAGTTATGATTTATTTTCATGTTCTAACCAAACTCTGACTTTAGGGACATTTTTGATCATGGTGACGTGAATAGCTATTTTTTCTGAACTAGAAGAATAGAGAATCTAATTTAAAAAAAACACGCATTTATCTTAAGATTTACCTCAACTGTTCATGACATGACGATTGACACTACTTTTTGGGACCCTCTGTATAAATTATTTTCAACTCTCTTGCAAATGTGGCTTAAAGCAACACCTTCATCGTAAACATATTATTATATTCGTAAAAAAAAAAATGCTGAAAATATTTCGCTGACACATTTAATATTTGAGTCTAGTTCCGATGACAAGCGTTTGACGGACATTTGGCAACGTTTTTGCGTTTTGCGTTACGTGTCCCAGTAACGCATTTATTAATAAGTGATGGACTAGTATTTTTTACTATCCACATTTTAAACAGCAAAACACAGATTAAAATCTTAGTAAACATGAAGAGACTGTGAAAAATTATTTAATACATCGTCATTATTACAATTTTATGTCGTGAACAACGCCAACGACTGAAATCTCAAGGTAACGAGGTTATAATAGCGACATCTATGAAAATTTTAAATGACTACTCAACTTGCTACGTCCATTTAATAAAATATACTGGTATTTACTATCATCCATCATTTTAAGACTCTGTGATGACATAAATTCAAATAAATCAGCCATAAAATTATTTGATGCGATTCGCCGCCCGCCGGAGTCGTTTTACGCATCATCAAAATAATTAGATGATATCTTCATGGAATTACGCATCACTTAAACAAATTAAGAATATTATCTTTTAGGAATAAAGTGTTCTTAAACATTTTAAATTCTTTGATTTTAATATCAACGCCATTCTTCAGAAGAAATTACTTTGGTTACAGAATATACAGGGTGTGGCGTAAATAGTAGTCCGACGTTAAGGGGCCAATACACGATATATTCAGCTATCACATACCACAATTTGAACAATTTTTTACCATAGGTCTCAGAATAAAACATTTTTTTTCTGTAATTTCAACAAAAAACATTATATTCCTATTATTACTTGCATATGATAGTACATGTATTCAGCAGTTATACCTAAACAAAAAACAAAATAGGAAAACAATGTACCTATTTGGTTGAAATTGCAGCCAAAATAGAAAAATGAGGTGTTAATTTTTAAAAATAAATAAAAAAAAACTGATACCTGTGGTAAAAAATGGTTCAAATTATGGTATGTGATATCTGAATATACGGTGTGTCGACCCCTTAACGTTGTTTACGCCACATCCTGTATATTTTGTATTTGCAATATTGTAATACCGGATATAAGATTAAAACTGTTTGCCACTAGCTAGGTACGCTTTCTCAGTCTAGGGTAAGTTATCTAGTTATTGCCGGATGCGCAACTAACGAGGAAATGGCTAGAGTCACCTTGGATTAACCGTAGAAAATTAAGTTTCAACGCAGATAGTTTACTTAATAATATAGAAATTTGTTGAAAAAAATACAACAGACCGAAGGTCAACTAGCAATCAATCAATCAACTAACCAATTCAGCTTATAGCAGTCCACTGTTGGGGATAGATATCTCTCGAGTTGGGCCACAACCTCCCATATACAGGCTGTAAACGAATTCGTGTAATTCCTTCAAACCGCGTGATCTACTGGTGACACAGATTGAGACTGCATAGGTTTCCTTCAAAATAAAAAAAAAATATCTAAAAATTAACCTTGGTATTCTGTAACTGAGTAATTTTAGCGACCCGATTTAACTGACTGGTTGGAGTGATATTGCGCTAATCGTGCCCGTCAGCTGTGTCACCGTGCCTTCATTCATTTATGCATGGCATCGAAATTTTCTGTCACATAAAAACATTTATTTGAAACAAATTTTTTTTTTTATTTTTACTCTATCTTAATCCCGTGCGGGTTTAATCTATACTATTAATAGATCATGTGGTTTGAAGGAATTACACGAATTCGTTTTTTATTATTATTATTATCAGCCATTTCTGTCCCACTGCAGGGCAAAGGCCCCCCTTCCCTCCGAATTCCCTAGAATTCGTTTACACCCTGTATCTGTGACCACAACAGCAACGGTCGTTCCTTCAAGAAGCAATTCTTATAAAAAAATTACTTTACACGTCTTCACTCGATTGAACACCATCGTGTCTAATTATAGGATTTAATTATTGTATTTTGAGATTCCAATGCCCACATTACTAACTCTTTGGTAAAGGTACAGTTTTTACCGTAGACGCCGAAAGAAACGCAACATTACGCTGAAACATTGAGAAGCGTGCCAAGAAGCTCATCAGCAACGACTCCTTTGTTCAGACCAAGCTCCAAAGTCTTGAGCATCGGCGCAAAGTTGCTAGTCTATCGGTTTTTTATCGGACACATTTCGGAGAGTGTGCTTCAGATCTGCATGATCTAATACCCCCCTGCCCTTTTTTCTATCGGACGGCCAGAAGCACGAAAAAGCGCCATCGGTTCGTGGTTGATATACCAAAAACCCGAACGAAGCGCTTTGATTCCACTTTCATTGTGAAAACCGCCAAACAGTGGAATGCGCTGCCCGAGTAGGTGTTCCCCGACAGCTACAATCTGGGTGTCTTCAAGTCACGAGTGAATCGGTTTCTTCTGGGCAAGCGTGCTCCATCGTAGACCGCATCATCGCTTAACATCAGGCGAGATGGCGGCCAAACGCAGGCCTAGTAATAAAAAAAATAAAAAAAACGCGTGAAATTACAAGTACAATTCGACACAGTTCCATTTTATTAACTCCGTAAAGGGATACAACGTTAGTCGAAATTTGGGTAAGTACTAATCCGCAGACCAAAGTATCACTGATGACGGTTTTATAGCAAGTGTTAAAATTACAAAATTCGATAATTTTTATTTCCATGTAAAATAATTTTTAGTTTAGTTTTTTCAAAAATTCTTCGTCCTTGCGTCCTTTTTAGTTACGAATTCAGAAAATGTAGCTTCTAATTCGTGACCCCAAATTTGACTTAAAATGTAAACACAGCTGATCGTAGCAAAGGATAGATAGATTTTAGCATATTATATATGTAATTTTTGAAAAGCAAAGGCCCAATTCTCCTAAAATAAATTGTTGCCAAACGCAATCGAACCACAACCGTCAATCAGTTTTTGTTTTCGAAAACTTTCAAAAGGATTGATTTTGTTTTTTGTGTCAAACAATTTGATAGTTTTTGAAATTGAGAACTGTCTGAATGAACGGTTCGGCCTTGGTTCGGTTGTGATTTATCAAGATTTATTTTAGGAGAATTAGGCCCCTGTTTCTCTTAAACTATTGACTTTTGGTGAAAGTGGTAGAACAAAAGTTACTCAATATTATGGGTACTTTAACACCCTTTTGGATTATTACCCCCTTTCTGACTAACCTTGTACAAGCGATACGTGGACTTTCTAGCGGTCTAAAAAAGGGCACATGCTATCGACGGATACTTCCATCATATAATATTATAAATGCTAACGGAACTCTGTCTGTCTGTCTTTAACGCTTTCGCGCCTAAACCGCTGAACCGATTTTGATGAAACTTGGTACAAAGATAGTCTGGAACCTGGAGAAGGACATATGCTACTTTTATCCCGAAAAATACGGAATACGAGATAAAAGACATCCACGCGGGCAAGGCCGCCACCGACCTCTAGTTCAGTATATGATTATGATTCCATCGTTAGTCAATTATTTTGTCAATGTTGAATTTGCCCAAAAATTACAAAAGCGTATCCTTACTAAGTTGGCAAACGATGAACTTTACCACTGCGTAACCCTAAATTTGCAGACAGCCTTTTCCCTGTGAGACGGTTGCCATGGCAACTGAGCTGGCTGTGCGTCTAGTCACAGGCGGCATGGTGGTGCAACATAAAAATTTTCCAACGCTAACCATTTTAGGCACCATTTCTATATAAATCTATGCCTTCTTGATAGTGTTAATCGAGAAATTAGAAGTATATTATCGAGTTGGTCATTCACTACTCGATGTCTCGATAATTGCATAGGTGCATCATGTAAGCAACTTTTCTTAGTTTTATTGTTTTTTATGATAATGTATAAAAACATATCCACACAACATGATGTATACCATAAAACTAAGATAAAACCATTTTAAAATCAAGCTTTATCTTCCGGCTCCATCATCAGACCAGTTCCATAGTACCATATTATTGCATTGTCACTGAAGTTATATGTATATGTAAGCCAAATTTCAGCTCACTCGGATGCCAGCAAGTGCTTGAAAAATGGAACACAAATTTTTAACCGAAAGCACAAACATACGAACGACGCAAATTAAATGAAAGCTTGTAAAAACAGTTATTATAACTACATCATTATATTTTTATCTTATCTCTCAAGAAGTAAACAAACAAAGCAGTTTCGTTTGAAAAATAAAGTAAGAGGAAGTTTACTCGGGTGAGCAAACTTAATAATTATAAGTTTCTACACTTCTCATTTACAAGCCTTCACTCTCAAGCCTCCGGTAAAACATATTATTATAAGTTAACAATAGGTTAAACCTGACTTTTAGAAGATGGTATTAAAATATGAGGCATTGTGGAATAACTTGGACGAAACTTATTAGGAATCGACTGCGATGAAACCAGTTTGATAATTGACTGTCAAAAAATGATTCTACATGTCGTTAAGTTAATATACGAAATCTTTTTGTACTTATTAGTATTTGAAAAAAAAACTACAACTTGCTTTAAAATTATTAGCTTTTAATCAGCGAAAATGAATGCAGACGCGTCCTTTGCTTGGTTTAAACGACGTATTCCACATTGGGCACCCGCTTTTACGGCACCCAAGTTAATGGCACCTGAGGTATTCCATATTCGGCACCTATCGGTATTTTTCGCAGGTGCCATTAGTGGAACAGTTTATTATTTAAAATTTTATTCCACTTTCGGCACCTACGAACCAGTAGGTACTAGTGATGAGACGTTTACTTTTTTTAGGACGTTAAAATTAAAAATTCGATTAAAATCAGTAGAGTTTAATAACATGATAAAAATATAACTTCTTTATGTATTTTAATATCACAATCGGTTTCCTTAATCACATATATTGCAAAATCAGCCTTGAGTTACAATAGTTTTTGTTTTTTTTTTTTTTAATGTTTGGAGGCTTTTTATCAAACATGATCATGCTAGCCTCATCGTACACAATAGAATTCAAAAACAAATACTTTTTAGGTTTACATACAATTATTTCTCTTCTTGATTAACTTTGTAATTAAAATTCAACTGTCTTTATTTATTAAAACTACCAGGAAAGCAGAAATGATCTGGAACTAAGTGCTTAAGCGACTTTACTACTTAGCTAATAATGCTAAAATTATAAGTTTTGAAATTGAATCAATTGTTGTTTTGAAAAGTACCAGGGTGACAACCTAAACGATATCACTAAGATGTGCACCAATGATTAAACACAAAAAGGAATATAAAGTATTCCTTATTATTCACTATATCGATAGAAGTCTTAAAACTGTCCTATATCTTACCTATAACTGTCACTTAGTGATATCGTTTAAGCCCCTATTTTCTGTTCATTTCTGTCGCCCTAGTACTTTTCAAAACAACAAATGATTCAATTTCAAAACATGTATTTTTACCATTATTGAGCTATGTATGTTAAGTCGCTTAAGCACCTAGTTCCAGTTCATTTCTGCTTTCCTGGTAGTTTTAATAAATAAAGACAGTTGAATTTTAATTACAAAGTTAATCAAGAAGAGAAATAATTGTATGTAAACCTAAAAAGTATTTGTTTTTAAATTCTATTGTGTACGATGAGGCTGGCATGATCATGTTTGATAAAAAGCTTCAATACAATAAAAAAAAAAAAAACAAAAACTATTGTACTCAAGGCTGATTTTGCAATATAGGTTAAGGAAACTGATTGTGATATTATTAAAATACATAAAGAAGTTATATTTTTATCATGTTATTAAACTCTACTGATTTTAATCGAATTTTTAATTTTAACGTCCTATAAAAAGTAAACGTCCCATCACTAGTACCTACTGGTTCGTAGGTGCCGAAAGTGGAATAAAATTTTAAATAATAAACTGTTCCACTAATGGCACCTGCGAAAAATACCGATAGGTGCCGAATATGGAATACCTCAGGTGCCATTAACTTGGGTGCCGTAAAAGCGGGTGCCCAATGTGGAATACGTCGTTTAAACAGGTTTATACTGCTTTTTGGCAATCGATTCCATGTGCACTCACACAAATTCAAAGCTCAGTTTAGGCCTCGCGGATTGTACCCCCATTTTCTGAAAGGCTGATCAACGCAAAAATTTACTAATCAACTGTCAAATATCATGTCAAATAATGTGATTGGTTGTTAGTATTTAAGTCAACAAGTTAAGACAGCATCAAGTTGATCAGCCTTTCAGAATCGGACGGTAAGTATCGTATACAAAACAAGTTCAATTTATTACTCTTAAACGAACTTTGATATCACAAAACACTCGTATTTGATTGGAAAAATTTTAAAAACACGCACAGAACTACAGCAGAGCCGTGTAAAAGCAAGTTAAACCTGAATACGTGCAATTGTTCAACTTTTTCAGTGCGCCCTGCTACGTGCACAATGCAATACTTTGGCAATATTTGCCTAACGATATTTCCCGACTATGCTTGAAAAGCATTGAGGTGAATTACCCTTTGTTTGTCGGCGCCATAGGCAGAATAAACAGTTGCTATTTACAAACATGATAAAACAACACGAAACAGACTATATTTATGGTTGTTATTTGATTTTGGTGCAAATTAAACAATGATACATGGAGTATCGCTGGACAAAGTGAACAAATAGAATGTACTGGTTGATATTAGCGAAATTATCGAGATTTGGGTATAATTCTTAGTTTACACGAGCTTAGTAACTGATATTTAGTACTTAGATACCTACTTGTCATTTAAACTAAAACTTTGCGTATAAACATGCTGAATTAGTGCTTCGTATTAGTGAAACTGCAATTGTATATTAATAAGAGCCGATCCTATCATAAATGCCGCTTCAGACGATGTGCAGTAGCTTGCGCAAGTACTGTTGTTTTGCCAGTGCAAGTTGTTTAATTCAACTCGCCTTAAGCCCCTCGCAACGCCTTCTTCACCCCCGCAATCCGCATTCTCGCCCACTGCGCATCGTTCGTTCGAACAACGCGCGCTTGGCACCTAGTGGCGCCAGTTTATTCCATAAAATCAAACCATGGTCCATGGCTATCTAGTCTATTATAAACTGGCACTGCACTTGCAAGTAATCAACTACGTTTAAACGCCAATGCGAGTAGAAATATGTAGTTACAATATTTAGTTTTAATTCCCCCAAACTAGTTCATCAAGCTAAGATACAGTATGCCAATGCAAGTATTAGATAAAAATGATAAATCTAAATATATTCCTAACCGTTGGCCACATTAAAATTCATATAACAAGGCAGACGCGTGATCAAGGCAGGACTAAACGAAGTCAGGGTTGTCGGCCGCCCGGGACGCGTGGCGCCCGCTCTGTGTAATATGAACACAGTCGAGGTGCACCGCTCCTAACCAAACTCAATGAAGGTATTCAGTATATTGGATTCCTCCCCCTTTGTTACGGAGCCGGCAGAATCTCAGAATTTCAACGTGAAAGCAAAATATCAAACGAATTGATGTGAATGTATCTTCATATTGTTTTCGAGCGATGCAGATGTCGCGTGGCATTCCAAATTATTGATGCTAGGTATTGGCTATGTAATCATTATTTTGTTTAGTTTCTAGTGATCCTATCCGGCGTCCCTCGAGTACGTTTTATAGCTTAAAACTTTCCGGAAGAAATTATCTAAATGAAAATGAAAACCGCATCAAAATCCATTGTGTAGTTTAAAAAAGTAAGCGGACAAACAGATAGACACGAAAAGCGACTTTAATTTATATAATACTAGAGGTCGCCAGCGGCTTCACCCGGGTGGTTGTCATTTATCGCGTATTCCGCGTTTTTCTCCACTATAATATACTTGTATTATACATATAAACCTTCCTCTTGAATCACTCTATCTATTAAAAAAAACCGCATCAAAATCCGTTGCGTAGTTTTAAAGATCTAAGCATACATAGGAACAGACAGACAGCGGGAAGCGACTTTTGTTTTATACTATGTAGTGATAGAGATTAGCATCCTCCTGCTTCTGCTTAGTGCTGATAAAAACAAACTGCAATCACAAATCTATTTGCCAAACGAGGTCATTATTGCATTCTCCATTAGTTGTAGCGGACACTGGGAAGCCTACGCTGATGATTTCCTCACGATGTTTTCCTTCACCGTATGTCAGTGACGTCTTAGATTAACTAAGAAAGTACATACAGGGTGTTAACGAAATCGTGTAATTCCTTCAAACCACGTAATCTACTGGTGACACAGATTAATCCTAAATGGGAATTTTCGAAAACCAACCAAAAAATAAATTCAAATTTTTTTTTTGGTTTTCCTTTTCTGAGTCTTTTTAGAGCCTTGAGTGATCTGACTGCAAAGAGCGATATCGCGTTAGTCGTTCCTGCCAGCCGTGTCGCCGTACTTTCATTAATTTATGCGTGGCATCGAAATGTTCACACAAATAAATTTATTTTTTGCAAAAAAAAATAACTTATTTTTTTTACTGAATCCTTATTAGATGGTTTAGATATGATCGATAAAAAAGCCGCATGAAAAAAAAAGGTTTTTTTTATTTATTTTTAATCAAGCTAAATCCCGTGCGGGGCCTGTCTACACCAGTAGTAGATCACGTGGTATTAAGGAATTACACGAATTCGTTAACACCCTGTATGAAATTGAAAAAGTCACATTGGTACATGCCTGGGTTTGAACCCGCCACCCGGTGCTTAACAAACGGGTCTGTAACCTCGGGGCCAACACGACACTTCGCGGTCTGTACGAAAGTTAAATGAAACGTTCGTGGAAAAGACTCATACTTCCTCACACTCTCACTCCCACTTCATTCATAAGCTCCAGATCTTCGCGTTCAATTGTCAGACATAAGTCTAATTTTAATGCTAATTTTTAAGAAATATGAATACCTAATGAAATTGATAAATAAAAAATAAAAACATTCAGACGAATTCAGAAACTCTTTCACTTTGAAGGTTAAAAAAATGAAAAAAAAAAACAAAATTAAATGTCTAAGTCTATGTACAGTAAAAATTGAACCCAGCTACTAGTTAAACGCTAATCGTCGATTAACTATGCTATTTGGTGTAATCGTCCAAAAATTTTAGATGTACCCACATTAACTATTGTAACTCTCAACAAAAATATTTATCTTGTACCTACTTTATAACTACGCTCAGTAATATATCATTTTGTTGTAATTAAGTTATTTTCTCATGTAAGCGATTGTTATCTTTTATGAGAAATAAAGAAATATTTAACCATAAATTTGAAAAAAAATCTATCTTCACATTCAATAATTAGGTACTTAAGTACGTTGTTTTTCTTTGTTACAATGTTTTGTGATACTTATAAGTCTATAATGATTATTTTTCATTTACAATTTGTTCTTTCTTCGAGTCTAACATGAATATAATATTCAAATTACAAGGTAAACACTTCAGATACTAAAATAGCCAGCTAGGGTTCCGCCAAAAAAAAGTATGATCAATTGGGATTCCGTGGCCAAATAAAAATGGGAACTTCTGCACTAGAGGATGGGCAGCAGCGATCTCTGAGTATTTTAACAACCATACTCACTGCGATCGTCAACCCGCCTGCCAAGCGTGCCATGCTTGGTTGGGAAGAAAATTGGGGGAGGCCTATGTCCAACAGTGGACGTCTTTTGGCTTAATGATAATGATGATGATTAACAGTGATCGGAAAAAGGTGAGCTAATTTACCTAAACTTCAAAGAACAGAGACAAAAACTGAAGACTTCCTTACGACAGCAATTTTTTTCGTGAAAATTATTCCGGGTTTCGGGACATCACTAAAGTACATTTTTAATATTAATGTTAATAGTCCAGAAAACAATTAAATTCGTTTCCTATTTTTGTTTCCCAAAACTGTCACAAAACCAGATGACACTTTTTTCATTGTTTTTAAAAAGAGATTGTTTATTGTTTTCAAAAAAGGAGATTGTCTTTTATTTTGTGAATACAAATTAAAGACAATCTACGAGAAAATTCTCCCGAAAAAAAAAAGTTGTCGTAAGGAAGTCTCCAGTTTTTGCCTCTGTTCTTTGAAGTTTAGGTAAATTAGCTCACCCTTTTCCGATCACTGATGATTAAACAAACTAGAATGCATTGGATTGCGAAAATACAATACGGCCGACGTATCTTGGCGAGTCTGAAGTTAGTTGTTTGGCTGCGCAATGAACCTTTTAGAAACGAAATTGTCTACTGCGCAGCTAATCAGCTAACTTAAGACTCGCCAATACACGTCGGCCGTATTGTACAGTATTTAGCAAGAATTCCTGACACGCTGTCTGTTGAATGGTGAACACATAATTTACCTACCTCTCATAAATACAAGTACCTATACTACGAAATAACTACGTCGTTGTTCAATATACCGGTATTAATATTGACATTTCAAAAATTATATTGAGTAATTTATTGAGTAGAATTTGTTGTAGCTTGTGTTTTTATACCACGTTAAATCTTGCATTTTTTTTTTCATAAATTTCAGTTTTCTTTCAATAGATTTTCTATGCATAACAGTGGACGAGAATAGACACCTTGAGGCGTGAGACGGTCCGCTCGGTCAGTTTCCGTGTATTATGTTGCTATTGGAGAAAAGGAATGAAAAACTCGAAGAATGTTTTATTAGGTATTCAATTATTTAACCTACTTTATACCAAGTTATTTCAAATAGAACGTATCTTTAATATAATAGGGCTTTTTACATACTACTCGTTCACCTCAGTCTCCACGCTTGTCAGGTGATTTGCTAGTCTCAAAGGTAAAATGTAAATGGAAATACCTATATTTCCAAAAAGCCCTTATTAATTAATTTAAAAGCCTCTGCGGGCCGCGTATCTTTCATGCACCGATGACGCTGCCTCTGCCCTAACTAATATTCGCGCGTTAATGAACGGTGCGCGTAGAGACGCAGCCTAAATTTTCAAACATTTTTGGCGTGACGCAACTACAGTAGTTAACGAAAAAAACTCACACTTGGGGTACAGATTATAAATTATGATGTTGTTCAGCAACACGGCAGGTGTTGACGATGACATAAACTAAATGAAAATGTTCTGCCTAACCTTTTCCCACTTATGTTGGGATCAGTTTCCAGTCTAACCAGATGCGGCTAAATATCAGGATTTTACACGGAGCAACTAGCATCAGACCTCCGCACCCCACTTACTGGGCAATACTGATATCCTAAGGCAAAGCTGTTGTCAGACTTTCGGGCTTCTGTCTCCCCGTAACGACTGCCATAGGTATTCGAATACCTAACACCCAGGACCGACGGCGACGGCTTAATAAACTAAACGAGAATAATAATAAATATACAATTCATCATCTGCCTAGCCTTTTCCCAACTATGTTGGGGTCGGCTTCCAGTCGAACCGGATGCAGCTGAATATCAGTATTTTACATGGAGCGACTGCCTATCAGACCTCCACAACCCAGTAACTGGGTAATACGATACTCTTGGTAAGACTGGTTGTCAGACTTTCTGGCTTCTGACCAACAGTAACGACTGTCAAAGATCTACAAATGACAGCCGGGACCAACGGCTTTACGTGCTTTCCGAGGCACGGAAGAAACTCGGTATGTTAAATGGTCACCCATCCACAGACCAACCTCGGCAAGCGTGGCTTAACCCGGAAGATCGGTCTATGCGGCTGTAATTATTTAGCCGGGAGCTCCTCCAATATATACAAATACACATTGTAATGTATTTCGCAATAACCGTTTCTCATTACAAGCGTACTTAGTTTGCATTCCACGGCGTGTTCCGTTTGCATTGACAGAGATACCAACAAACCAGTGCATGTTTGCCTACCTGTTGAAGCGGCGACGACTATGTGTAAACAACCACAGCAATGTTTATCTTAGAGAGAATCACTCATAAAGGGATATTAATAAACATGTAAGGGCCATCTTTGCTCGACTGTTAAGGCGAGCTGAACCCTGGCGCGGTAGGTTTTGCTTGTTTTAGAACTCATTTTTGATAGGCAAATTAAAACATTTATAACCAAAAATAAATTTATATTTTAGGATACATTCCTTCTCTATACCATGTACCCGTTCAATACACGATGCAATATAGTTTTCTCGATAGAAAAAAATACTGAAGTTACTTCGATTTGCAGTTTTTTTACAAGCAAAATTTCATTTTAAACAAGTACTTACTATAATACTCTATTTTTATAATTAATATTAATAGGTAATTAATTTTGGAATCGATTCTACCCGATCGTTTGTTTTTATTACATTTATATATTTTTTATCGATTTTTAAAGTGATTTTCGGCCCGCGCGTCGTCGCTTACCCGATTACCGCGCCAGGGTTCAGCTCGCCTTAACCTATATCAAAATGTCTAGGCAAAGTAGCTGTACCTCCAAAAAGTATTTAATCGTAAGTTTTAAAACAATTCAGTTCATTATTATTTCCGCTAGTCCAAATCTTAGTATATAAAAGTATATCGTATGAAATTTCGTACGGCTGTATATTATAATTTTGCTATAAATATTTTAACGGACTGCATACACAAGTGTAATGCTTGCTAACGCGGTCCAAAACGACAACCTTTTTAATTATAAAATGAAACTACCTGAACCTGTAGATTCCTTCAGATAGCAGCAATGATTTCAATCATGTACACAGGTACTTTTTACCAGTGATCAGAAAAAGGTGAGCTAATTTACCTAAACTTCAAAGAACAGAGACAAAAACTGGAGACTTCCTTGCGACAACATTTTTTTTCGTGAAAATTATTCCGGGTTTCGGGACATCACTAAAGTACATTTAATATTAATGTTAATAGTACAGAAAACAATTAAAAATCGTTTCCTATTTTTGTTTCCCAAAATTGTCACAAAACCAGATGACACGTTTTTCATTGTTTTTAAAAAAGAGATTGTTTATTGTTTTCAAAAAAGGAGATTGTCTTTTATTTTTTGAAAACAAATGAAAGACAATCTCCGAGGAAATTCTCCCGAAAAAAAAATGTTGTCGTAAGGAAGTCTCCAGTTTTTGTCTCTGTTCTTTGAAGTTTAGGTAAATTAGCTCACCCTTTTCCTATCACTGCTAATTACAAAAAATAAAACTCATCAAAACGATATGTTGATATAAAATCTAAAGTTAATTCGAAACATGTTGTTAAATTCGGCATCGTAATGTAGGCACACCGAATAAATTAATTAGTAAAATGTCAGTTTGTCAATCTTAGTTCGCCACAAGCGACGTGTGTAACATGTAGGCAAATTATCTCGCTGCGTGCCACATTGATTCTGTGTCGTTCGTGGGAGTCAACCCGTGTTTGTCACGATCTTTCTTGGCAGGCTAAACGTTATGTTTAGACATACTCCACGAGCTAGAAATTAAACGCATTGCATACTACAAACAACAATACTCAACTGAGATTTAGTCAGTAAATATCTGTCTGATTACTCATCTCATCATCATCATAATAAGTCCGCATAAATAACAATCACACTCGGAAAAGGGATTAAAGGCATTAAGTTGTAATGAACCCCTGCGCAGGATGCTGCTGATAATCCTCAAAGCGCCTTTTACAACACGTAGCCTACTTGGGGACGGGCTATCGACGCACGCTGGGAATAGACGAGTGTTGTACCTAAGATTCAATAAAACCCAGCACGCCTGGCTAGCTACCACCCTCACATTAAAGTCCGGCGCCCAGCAGTTTACTGTGTTCCGTCGTGTGTATGTGAGAGCCAGAGGGGTATAGGATAATCTCTTGGATTCGTGTGCTCCATCTTAGACCCTGTCTGCGCTTACCATCAGTACCCCAAGTGTGAGTTTTTTTCGTTAACTACTGTAGTTGCGTCACGCCAAAAATGTATGAAAATTTAAGCTGCGTCTCTAGGCGCACCGTTCGCTAACTACAATTCGCGCGGTAATTGAACGGTGCGCCTAGAGGCGCAGCCTAAATTTTCATACATTTTTGGCGTGACGCAACTACAGTAGTTAACGAAAAAAACTCACACTTGGGGTACAGGTGCGACAAGGGTCAAGCGCGAATATGGAACAAAAAAAAGAAGGTACTTCTTTTAAAATACAGATTCCATCATTTAACAATATCAGTCTTTTACATTATTCAAGCTTTTTTACTACTCTATTATCGAAATCAATACGTCTTAAAGTCTCATGTACTGTAATTATAGACACAATAGATAAACAGTGGCACTGACGAACCGGTTCGTCGGTCGGGCCGCTAGCGGTATATACTTAATTAAAGTGATCTTGTCTACAGGCTTTAAATTAACGCAATATTAAGTTTCTTACTCTTCGTATACAAGGACCAAATTTTTCTCTTTCATTTCTCAATCAACGAGCAGGATCTTATATTTGACATAATGTAACTAAATCATACGAATAGGATGTAATGTAATTTTGCATGAATAGTTTATTCCTTGCCTCACAGAAAACATTATTGTATTAGGGCGAAACGAGCTTCGCCTTCTATAGTAAGTTATAAAAGTCCCTACGAGTCGCAAGCTCGTCACAAGGTACAGGGTTCCTTTTTTAAATAAACTAAACAAACACGCAACATGGCCGCTTTCTCGTGACGTACCTATGTATTTATTTATAGAGCGCAACGCAGCTCAGTTTAAATTGCATGCCCTCGGTACGTACAAAGCTGAAACTATCGACAATTGCGGTTTGGTTCTCCGACACTTCTACCCAGTGGACCATCGCAGTTCCAATTCAATTAGTTTAGCACTGATACTCGGATATATCTATTTGTAGATGAACGCGTAACATGTTGATTGTAACTGAAATTGTGATTTTCGTACCCAGCAAAAGTTAGTTGTGATACAATTGGATTAAGATAGTGAACTATACAATAAATTACTAGTAAGTTAATAAAAGAGCCGTATTTGAATTCTGTTTTGGGAAAGAAACGTTTAAACAATGCGCAAAACTCTTTCAACTTTACGACAGTTTCATCAGCAATAAAAGTCTGCATGCATCCATTTGAATTCCATCAGTAACAGACAGTGCAGCACTGCATTGGAGAGATGATAATAGGCCATCAGTCATATTTCAAATTTGTTTTATTGAACTATACGTCTTGTCTGTGTCGTCGGAAGCGGGCTTAACAATATTGTCGATATCAGGCAAATCGACCGCAGCGAGCGAAATCCGTTCCGCGCAGTTTTGAATAATTGCGCATAAAAATGTCAATCAATGTCTGTAAAATTGTACGAATAGTTTTGTTTATCTATCTTCTTCTATGTATATAAAAATGAATTCCTATTTCCCTTGGTCACGGCATCACGCGTGAGCGGCTGGAACAATTTCGCAATTTTTTTTTGTTGTGTTCCTTATTGTCAGGTGAAAGTTCTTATGAAAGAAAATTTTTATATTTAAAAAAAACGAAATTGTCTCAGTATGTCCAAATTCTTCATTTGTTTACCGCATGCATGAAAATGGTTTTAACTTTTTGTTACCTACTATTTTGATTTTGTTTCTGAAGGTAGATAAGTAGTAGGTAGGTAGTAAGTAGGAAAAAGTGCATTACAACTCATGCCGGGTACATCTAGTACTGAATAAAAATACTTTGAAACTAAAACAACTGTATTATCCATCGTAAGACGATAATGCTATGATGTTTCCATCAAACGAGATACCAAGTAACAAGATGAGCGCAACTCTTAACACAATAAAACATACACAGAGCTCTTTTCCTTATTTTAATAAATATGACCTAATGAATCCTGTAAACACTAAGAAGACAATACGGGTTCGCTATGCTACACCAAAGTAAATCCTATTACGACAGCTTAATAGTGTTTTTACAGTGTGCATAATTTCTTTTACCGGACAAATAATATTAAAATTTTCCTCATTTTTCTGGGAACATCAATATGTTATTTTGTGCTTTACGTTGATTTGAATCCGCTCTAGACATTTCTGAGGCAAACTTTAGAAAAGAAAAGAAAAACAACATTATTAAAATTTGCGTTCATTATTTCCGAATGTTAAATTTAACAATGAGTAGACACACCGTTACCCACATGACGGCTCGCCGATAGCTAGACCGAAATAGCTCGGCAACCACTAGAGATGATAGGACTGCCAAACCAAATGACATGAAGCACTCGAATCCCAATCTGATTTTTATTACAAACCGTAATCAAAATGGTTTATAGTGGTATTACGAAAGAAGAATAAGCTCAGCTTTTTAATCCAGTCGGACGGAGATTACGATTTTTATTCAAGAAATAATCTTTATAACCTTGGTGCATACATCAAAAAGTAGTAGAAAAACAAGGTTCTGGTTTTAGTTCAGCATTAGTACTGAATAAGATTTTCTTATCACGTAAACCTGTTCTAGATTGTTAGAACTATTACGAAACTTCCTAACGTTCATTTTAATTATCTTTCCAGATCACAGAGTCTCTGAAGCGTCTGCGTGCTGGCAAAAAGGCTTCGCGCTTCGCAGAGGACATTGACTTCGAGACCAACGTTGCCAATCTTGAGAACCGCATGAGGATCTCCGACAAAATCCTTGAGAGCGTTGGCATCGGTCAGTCTGAGGTCAGCGGCGCCAGGAGAGCGCTGCAGGAGAACGAGGAGCGCACAGAGAAGCGCATCGCGCGCAGATTGAACGAAGAGAACTCACTCACAAAATGGACCGCAATCAAATCCGATGATGAGGTCGCGGCCGCACAAAGAGCAAAAGTGACAAGAGCGCGTTTAACTGACTTGGAAGATGAGATGAACGAGCTGAGCGAAAGGACCGCGATGAGGGAAAAGCGCGCGGCTCGCCTCCGAGCCCTAGTCGCTGACTCCGATACCTCCGACACGACGGCCACCTCCTCCAAGATCACTATCAGATCCGAGAGGGAAAAGAAGCAAGTCACTTTCTAAACAAGCGTAGCTAACTTGTTACTCTCTCGTCGCTCTCTGCTCTAAAACAACTCGTTTTAGGCCACTGTGAGTTCTCTTCGTTTCGAGATAGATAAGTTTGCTAGAACGTGTGATCCTGCATTTGCCTATGTACAATGGTCGAAGTTGATGTCTATTTTATATTTGGATAGAATAAAATGCTATGTATTGCCCTGTTTTCTATTTATTGAAGAATTAATAGAATAATTTTACATTGAAGACTAATCGTTTGATTGCTATTCTCAATTTGTGGTATGATATGTGTACGAGATTATCTATTGTAGTTGTACTTTACTGAAACAGTATCCTGGAAAAACTTTAGTTATTGAGACTTACGCAGACTGCAAGCTTTATTAGCTTATAACATCTAATTAAGTAGTTAATATTAAGTTTGCAGAAATTTCCTGACTGTTTCAGTATAGTTTACAGTTCAGCTTTTCTTGTAGCTTTTGTATGATAAACTTTGAAAAAGGATATTACTAAAACCTAATAGGACTTATTCAGGAATCAACAGAGAAAATCGCAAGCCAAAAACTAAAATCAGTTACTTTGATCTATTTGTTTAGTTTTTCAGTATAATTTCATTCATATCATTTGTATAATAATGTTGACCTATTAAGCCCATCGTTTGAAGATGTTGAAACAAAACAAAGTTATAAATCAAAGATAATTTATTTTTCTCGAAAATCCACATCAAAGGATATTTACTGCCACACAAATGTAATGACAATATTTCTTCAACGATATGACGTAGATACAGATTTGCCTTTGGAGATAAGATAAGTAATTTTATCCTTGTCTGTACTTACGTCAGTACCTACTTGCGGCGAAGTAATGATATTACCTGTACAATGGGATGCAGTATAAAACCCTGTATTACATTTTATTAAAAGCAATATTGGATGCGATATTGGTAACAGTGGGAAAAATAAACAGACATTTCTTCGGATGCGCGAGTGTTGTGCGTTTGGGACTGGGTTTAGTGTCACATTAACCTATAACAGCGGTTACGCACTGCATCCGATCCGAATCCGTGAAAATACGTTCCGAAGTAGCCATAGAACTATTTGTATGGTAGTTTACGCACTACATCCGGCATCCGTCATCCGATTTCTATCCGTCATCCGTGAGTCTCCAATTCGGAAGAAATATTGACGGACCGAAGTAGCCGTAGTAATGTTTGTATGAACGCTTTCGCACTACCTCGGATTCAAATCGGACGCCAAATGGATATGCCAAAGATGGCCCCTGAATTGTTTGAATTTGGATCAGAGATCGGATAAGTGCGTAAGCGATATCCGAATTCGGTCCGAGATTTTTATTCTAGATCGGTATTTTCACGGATTCGGATCGGATGCAGTGCGTAAAGCAATATCCGAATTCGGTCCGAGTTTTTTATATCCGTATTTTCACGGATTCGGATCGGATGCAGTGCGTAATCGCTCTAAGGCACCCCGCTGATTGTGATTTTTTTGTCACGGTGACTTTTTGTTACCAAGTCGAATGCTATGAAAATAATATTTGTCACCGTAATGTCACGTCACCATAGTGAGCGTACTCCCATATATTATATGGGAGTGACGTATACGAAGATATTATCTTGGCTAGATAGGTTACATTATGTAGGGAATCACTGTGTAAAATTTCAAACCCAGTAGATTGGGCTGTGCGTCAATCAGCTAGTCACAGAACTGTTATATACTGTACGTATATACCGGGTGGCCTAAAATATAGATACGTTTTAGACCACCATGACTAAAGATAATCATGGAGTAGAAGTCCTTTAATTTGTATTCATAGACTTTCAAAAAGTCTGTTGCCTGAGTTGGGAATCGAACCAACACAAACGCGAAAACATGTCCCCTGCTTCTACCCGCTTCCTTTATGTAGCGGTTATCTGCACGTACCAGTATCGACAAGCGCTGGCAGGTCAGCGGCAGTTACCCGCTTCCCTTATGTATATGCCCTTACACGACACGTTTGACGCAGAGGCTGAGCAGTAGCTTTCTGTACTACGGGTCGTAGATTCGATTCCCGCACGGTACAAATATTTTTATGGCCTACAGATAGTTGTTCTGGGTCTGGATGTTTGTGTATGTGAAGATTTGTGTCTGTAAACGCAACAGAGAACAGATTTTGTTTAAAAAATAAATTAAACTGGAAGGTACAGTACGACAAAACTAAGAAGTTACATCAATGAACCTGATCGAATACCAATGAAGTCGCTCATTTTGACGCTACTCACACTTATTTCAGTACTAATAAACATTCGTGATCTTGAAGTCGCACTCAGTTCGGAAGTGATCAAGTGTCATTCTGTAAGAAACACACCTCAATATCGACGGTTAGCTCGATATCCATAATGTCACAGTATGGATAATAGAAGCAAATAACACACAGATAATCGACAGTATAATCAATAACGCGTAGTTTTGTTATCCACGCTGTGTCACGACAAGTGTCTAATTGACAGCCGCGATCATTCTTACAGAATTGCACTGCTGTTTTACGAAGTTTGACGATGCAACTTCTTAGTTGCTTAAACTATATTATATATACTAGCCTAAAATATGCAATACACTAACAATCTGTAAAATACATGGTACCAATGCTAAGCGTAGTTTCAAGCAGAGCTTTTCAAACTACTGGCTCACTAGCGGTAGACAAATGAAAAGGATCCTACACGTCGGGCCACATTTTAATCGCAACCATATTGCTGCAGTTTTCGACACAACTCTTAGCTGCAGTGCAATTCTGTAAGAATCTCACCTCGATCGCGACTGTCGATTAGACACTTGTCGTGACACAGCGTGGATAACAAAACTACGCGTTATTTATTATACTGTCGGTTATCTGTGTGTTATTTGCTTCTATTATCCATACTGTGACAATATGGATATCGAGCTAACCGTCGACATTGAGGTGGGTTTCTTACAGAAGGACACTACTGAACTTAGTACTCCTATGTGCTGTATGCCGTATAATTCTGCCGTCCTATTTCTAAAAGACCATAAAGTGACATTTTGTCAAATTTGAGTTTTATAAACTACGTAAAAGCGCAACATTTTCTGTATCGACCAGTCTGGTTCGTATTTTTCTATCATTTGTCAATTACGAGATCCAGAGACTTTTACTGAGACAATACCATATAATACCATACCATACCATATTGTAGATGGTCAAGTTTCAGTACAAAAAAAGCAAGAAATATAAAGAAAAAAAAAAAGTAAAAGTCTGCTAGTCCTGTAACTCATTGAAAGTTATACAATGAGCTTAAAGTAGCCCAATAATTTGGTATTATCAAAAATATCTGTATGTCTTCAAAATTTCTTGGGACAACACTTTCGACGTTTTTGCTCATAACTCAAAATTAGGTTTAGTCACTTAACGGCCTTTTAGAAATAGGGCGGCAGAATTATGCTCTTAACAAATCACACTATTAGATATAATATGGAGGATATAAAGATGTATGTTGATGTTTGTCACTCAATGACGCATAAGCGGCTGAACGGATTTGGATGAAAATTGGCACACAGATAGACCATATCCTGGATTAACACACAGGATTACTTTTATCTGGGTACATGAAGAAGATCCCCTAGGATGCGAGAAAAACTGCGGGCAACAGCTAATTAGTGTATATTTTGAGATTCGTGCTATGATAATTACTTAGGGCGTCTGAATGAGAGATCAAGTTCGATCATAATTTTCTTAAATCGTGTTTTACAAAGTTTTGGAGTTTCAACAGGTTTTTTTTTTACCGATTCTGCCCTTTATTTACATAAGGATTTAAGATTCGATTACTCGTTCAGATGCACATCCCAGAAACGAGTATTGCGACTTCTACTCTGCAGGCGTCGCACCATTAATATCACCGTGCAATGTGCTACACACTATAGGGATGAAAAATACAATTTTAATTTTGTTCTGCCTTACCTCTTTCCCAACTATGTTGGGGTCAGCTACCAGTCTAACTAGATGCAGCTGAATACCAGTATTTTACACGGAGCGACTGCGATCAGACCTCCGCAACCCAGTTACTGGGCAACGCAGATATCATAACATTAGACCGGTTATCAGACTTTTGGGCTTCTGACTACCTATGATGGCTGTCATAGGAATTCGTATGACACCCGGGACCGATGGTTTAATGAGTACCGCGAGATTCGGATACTTAAAAAAGTATTAAGTAGAAAAAATATAAATATCATTCCAGATCTATACAAACAAATATGAATATCGTAAGGAAACCGGTATCCCATGGTCGTTAAAGGCTTAAAACTACGACTAGTGAGTACGACACGAAGCAGAATCTTCGTAGTGTGACGGCAGCAACCATTACGTAGCATAGACTCCTTAAAGGTTCTGCGTCCAGCATGCGTAGCGTGACCACCGTAGACAAGGGTTTTGTCGAAGGAAGAATAGATAAAATTACATATACACAACGACAATATTGTCATTTTGTCTATTCTTCAGTCGACAAAACTACCTACTAATCTACGACTAATCTACTAGACTAATCTACGGTGGTCAAACTACTCCTGCTGGAGTAAGGCTGCTTTTCTACCAGAAATATGTGCTACGGAAGTGTGTCAAATTCACTAATAGGATCGCTTGATTTTCAAACATATCGTCACACTCCGCGCTAACTGTCATAACTAGCTATTGATAATTTTTCAGTAGTTGCGTTAGCTGTGGCTTTATTAATGAATTAATAAGTTTTTTTATATTGCTCTTGGCTTACTCTTTAAGTTGCCCTAAAGCCCTAAGGTATCTACTTATTTATTTCTATTCATTTGAAGCAGATACGTCACTCTGTGAGAATTTCTCTGAAAAATTATTAATTGCTAGTTATGACAGTTATCGCGGAGGGTGAGGATATGTCAAGGTTAGTAAAATAAAGCGATCCTATTGGCTGGTTTGAAACATATCTGTAGCACATTAGCCTAGTACCTACCGTATACTTCCACACTGCAGTCAGATTTCTAAAAGGCGTTAAGTAAGTAAACCTTACTTTGAGTCATGATTAAAAACGTGGTAAATGTTATCCTTAAAAATTCTAGAGACATACAAATGTTATAGTTATACAAAATCATTGAGCTGCTTTTAAGCTCGTTGTATAACTTTCAATGAGTTACAGGGCTAATACTGTTTTTAAAATTAAAGTTTTTGTTATTTAGTGTTGCTTTTCTGCACTGAAATGTGACCATTTACAATATTAATGTCTCTGTAAAAATCTCTGGATCTCGTAACTGAGAAATGATATAAAAATACGGACCAGACTGGTCGATACAGAAAAAGTTGCGCTTTTACGTAGTATACAAGGTTAGTCAGAAAGGGGGTACTGTAACCTCCACCCGTTTTATTGCCACCTAATAATTAGGACGGTGTCTATAATAAAATAAAACGAGTGTGTCCAATAAAATACTAACGTATAATAAAGAAATATATACGCGACTATGCGGAGGCACACAAATTTGTAGGTCGTGGGTGTACGGCCGTCTGTTGTCACACCTGCAGTAAAAGGGACTTCCCTGCAGAAATTCGGCAGCAGTCCTCCCAGGCCGGAGATGGTGGTTGGCCAATGATGCACGATGGCGCGGCGAGTATGGCGGGAAGGTGCAGCGGGGCAACTTGCTCAGCGCGCCACGGATGATGTATCTTCGCCGTATGCCGTAATCTTGTACGATGAAGGTTAATCGGGCAGTATTAACCTGGCCGTAGTTCCTGGAAACCACCGTTCCAGTTCATTAATATTTTCATAATAATATTCCGTTCTGGGGTAGGTAGCACCGACGACAACAGGAAAGTACCCAATTTAATGTAGTAGTTTTGTCGCGGTGGTACTTATCAGAACGGAGTTTACATGAATAAAAGTAAGCAAGCTTGAGAAAAAGCAAGCTTGAGATCAAAAAGAAAAGAAAGAAGCAAAACATTACCCTCCTTTAGGGTTCGCCACAGTCGGGTAAAAGAACTAAAGAAGAACAGTCACGGCATATAGGAAATTTACCCAGATCCGACACAAAAGGAACTTATCTCAGTTATTTTGTTACATTAAATATAACAGAAATAAATTAACTCTATTCTGAATATCAGTGGCTAACACCTATTTGTTGCCATTTGATTTTGTTCAGTTTTTTTTACGAATTTCTATAACGGTTTTATTTTTGTTTCACAAACGGCACTGAAATAGAGTTAATATTGATAAGCTCAAACTCGGTGTGTTTAGTACCTAGCTACCAAAATATTCCATTATCTAGCCAGCTTCTTAATGATACCGTAATCTCTAACCTGCAATAAATCACCGAATAAGACGATTTTAATGAACCCTAACTCGATGTTATACTAGAAGTTTAAAAATTACATAATCCAGCTCCATCACCAGGTCACCTGGATAATTCCATAATTATTGTATCGTCATTAAGTTTTAGTAGGTAAAATAGGTATTAAAAAAATGTATATCGCCTGAACAAAAACATAAGGCAATATTTTGGTGTTAGCCATTGATTTCAAATACAAAAAATGTATATAAAATAAATATGAAAATTGAGATATGTCTCTTTCGTGTCGGGTCTGGGTCATAAATGACCCTTCTTCTTTGAAATATACGTTAAACGTTAGCAACGTTAAGAATTTAAAAATATTACATTATTATTATTTTTTTATATGAAGGTAGAAGAAAACCGAATTGCATGATGAAGCATTATCAGCAACTTAATAAATTATTGCATCTAAATAGCGGTTCCATATTGAACTGAATTATGATTTAAATGCTGTTAAAAAAACACAATGTGAACAAACAGAATTACACACAGGTAGGTACACAGAAAAGTAATTAGTAAACATGAGATAATATTATGTTAGTAATTATTTGTGTGCTATTCAAAACTTACCCAAATTCGGGAATTTAAAACTTTCACATGATTGTTTAAAATTAAATAATTACGTCCATCTCGGCTAGGGCGCTTCAACGGGACGCGATTTCGGAATAATGATATGTGCACTCAGGTTCAGCTTAGTAGCGACTGCCCCGAGCTGCTTTTTTTTTTTTTTGTTTCTGTTTGACTGCTATAGGTCGTCCTAGGGGACGGTTTCTACGTAACCAGGCAGTTATTGGCGAGACCTGAAGGGTCTCCAGCCAAGCCCCGAGCTGCGCAAACGTATGACCTTTTATGGCTATGAAAAAACTCCCCACACGACTAGATGCGCCGCGCGTTCGGAAATGCATACCTACACTCAAAGAACGAACATTAATTTATTGTAAATGTGTTCCTTTATTTTCAAATATTGGTTTAGATAAAATTGTTATTATTTAGATTTAGTTATATAGATAGTTTTTAATTAATTAATTTAGTTTTAAGGTTTTTGAACTACATCAATTAATAAAACATGATTAGTCATGTAATGTTTCGTTACAGTACTAATCCGCGAGCCACTTAAAGTATCACTGATGACTGTTTTAAAGCAAGTGTTAAAATTTCAAAATTCGTTAATTTTTATTTCCATGTAAAATAATTTTTATTTTAGTTTTTTCAAAAATACTTCGTCCCTACTTTAGATACGAATTCAGAAAATTGAGCTTCTAATTCGTGACCCCAAATATGACCTAAAATGTAAACACAGCTGATCATATCTGACGATAGATAGATTTTAGCTTTTATATGTAATTTTTGAACAGCTATTTCTCTTAAACTATTGTGTTTTGGGGAAAGTGGTAGAACAAAAGTTACTCATTATTATGGGTATTTTAACACCCTTTCGGATTAGTACCCCATTTCTGACTAACCTTGTATCATCATCTGCCTAGCCTTTTCCCAACTATGTTGGGGTCGGCTTCTAGTCGAACCGGATGCAGCTGAATATCAGTATTTTACATGGAGCGACTGGCTATCAGACCTCCACAACCCAGTAACTGGCTAATACGATACTCTTGGTAAGACTGGTTGTCAGACTTTCTGGCTTCTGACCAACAGGAACGACTGTCAAAGATCTACAAATGACAGCCGGGACCAACGGCTTTACGTGCTTGCCGAGGCTCGGAGGAAACTAGCTATGGTAAATGGTCACCCATCCACAGACCAACCTCGGCAAGCGTGGCTTAACCCGAAAGTTCGGTCTATACGGCTGTAATTATTTAGCCACGAGCTCCTCTGACTAACCTTGTATAAAACTCAAATTTGACAAAATGTCACTTTTTTAGAAATCGGACGGCAGCACAGGTAATAGAGATCACCCATTTTGTTCGATGATTTGCGATAAAATAAAAAGTGGGCGGCCAGGAATGAATTATATTTTATTTAAATGATGGCAGGAGTACCTACAAACATTTCTTTGTATGGCGACAATGCTGTAATAATAATAAAATAATTCTTAAAACCCCTAATACCCGTCGTCGTTTTAATTTTTACCTGGTATATATCTCCGAAACCAAATAGTTTTCGACTTTGACGCCACAGTAAAAATTAATGCGTTACACGTGTGCTTTAAAATTGTGTATCCATTATTGATGGCCGCCAAAAATCCCAATTATAACCCAGAATGGGTGATCTCCTTCACTTATTTTTAAAGGATTTCGACCGCAACTCTATCTGTCGAACGTAGCGCACTTTATTATGAGTTGAGTATGAGTCCAAGATTTGGCCTTACTGTACTTTATTAACTCGCTAGATGGCGACACTTACTAAAATGTACTTTTAAAAGTTTTGTTTTAGTATATTTTCTTTGTTAATTTTACTACTTTCATCCCTTGGTTAACACACACCTGTACAATCAAAGTTTTATTCTATTAAAGTTTCGAAGTGTAAAATATACGGTTTCGCTATTTCGGAAATCCGTTAATAATACTATTTACCTATGATTATATCGGTAAAAAGAAGAATTATACGTTTATATTTTTTTACTATAACAATCTAGACTAAACTGTCTAAAGCGGAAATGAGGTAAGTACAATTTTTTTTTCCAAAAAATAAGTTTGTTAATGCAATATAAGTTCCAGATTTAAACCAAGTAAAAATACACAAAATTTATAACAATTTCATATGCGGATTGAAGGACCATTTTCACGAATAGAATACCTACCTAGGTCTCTCTTCCGTCCTTCTTAGGCATCCCAATAACCGTTTCTACATTGACAGTTATATCACCTTAAAAACAAAAAAAAAAAAAACAATTTAATATGAGAATGTCTGCTTTTTTAAAATTTAAGGAACGATAGAATAGTTTTAACCTCTAATTGAAAAAGTGTCACTATAAAAAATATGTTAATATGTACAAAAAAAGGAGCTACGTCTGCCAACAAACTGCTTTGCAGTTTGGCAGAGGTTAACATGATATCTTGTTAATAATTATTTCTGTGAATAAACACTTTTTCATTTTCATTTTTTTCATTTCATAATTACTAATTTGGGAGACGGATTGGTGATAGCAGTATGTTCGTTACCAGCCAAGAGGACAATTTTGCCAATCCATTTGACTCAAACATACAAAACAAAGACAGCAAAACTTTCATTCAATAATTAATAAAACTTGTATAAAACAATTGTAACTAGGCTGTAATTTTACAAAATTAAGGTATTTTAAAATTTGACGATTTATAAATTGATCTATATATATAAACTAGCTGTACCTAGCTATGCGTTGTAATGCCACGTAAAAAAAAAGTGTTTAGTTTTAAAATCTGTTTATTGTAGTGCTTTTGGATACACAATTTGAGGGGACCCGAATTTACCGTACCGACGGGACGAACATCGTATGTTTGACAGGTAGGAACAGTTTGTATGGGAAAAATAAATTGTTGTTTTTACTATTTTCCTCGCGATGTTTCCATATTTTCTCACCATTTAAACCATCCCTGGACTTCCACAAATATTTCAAAACCAAAATTAGCCAAATTGGTCCAACAGTTCTCGAGTTTTAGCGAGACTAACGAACAGCAATTCATTTTTACATAATAGATAAAAGAAAAGTCTTGACTGACTGACTGACTCATCAACGCCCAGACCAAACTCTTGGACCTAGAAAGCTGAAATTTTGCACAGAGGTTTCCTTTATAATGTAGACAAGGATTAAGGAAGGATTTTTCGAAATTCACCCCCTAAGGGAGTAAAATAGGGCATGAAAGTTTGTATGGAAAATCGTCACTTAACGGGTTCGAAATTTCACGCAAGCGAAGCTGCGGGCAAAAGCTAGTATTTTCATAACTTGACGGTAATTCCATAATACGCTCGCTATCACGCTGTCTGTAGTTCAAGGTCTGAAAATGAGTAATTCGAACGAACGCTTCGTATAATGAGAACAAAACTACAGGGTGTGATCTATTAAATACAAAAATATAATGTCAGCCTCTTATTCCCTCTGCTGGGGTAAAGGCCTTTTCTCATGCAGAGAAGCAACGAGCATTAATCTCCTCACTGGCTTTGTAGGATGTCTTGTTCATCATTATATTTATTCGTCATTTCACCTTCTTTCTATTTACATTAAACTTTTTTTTTTCCTATTATAAAAAATTCAATAGGTAAGTATAAGAGAAAAAAAAAAGTTTTATATAAGTAAATAGAAAGAAGGTGAAATGACGTATGAATATAATGATGAATAAGTTATCCTACAGCTTACAGTGACGACGAATCCAAGGGGGTGATCATGTGGGATATGAACACCCCTAAAAAGGCGCAATCGACTGTGGTCAGTGCCTACAACATGAATATTAGCCAAGGTGACCTTGAGCCTGGATCCACTATTGTTGCTTACTGCGTGTTGGGGATTAAAAACCATTGACTCCAATTTTTGTCACGATGTTTTCCTTCACCGTAAGTGCGTGCCAGGATTTGAACGTACTGCTGGTGTTTAAAAAGCGGATCCATACACCACAAGACCTGTCTGTTTGTTACAGCTTTATAGCTAAACTGCCAAAGAAATTATGATGAGATTTGGCTAAAATGCAATATTGCTCAGTGAAGAGCGTAGATTTAAAGCAATGCCGAAGAATCTATAAGTTCTTATCTTAAACCGGTTGCGTACCGCCCGTCGTCCCAGGACGACATTTAATTGTCTTATCTATTGTGTCTTTAATTACCGTGCTTGAGGTTTTAAGGTTAAAATCATAGAGCACTTTAAATGTCATACTGCTGCCGTGCCGCAGCGGTGCAGTTGTCGTGCTGCAAACGGACGGTTGAGTTTTTACATAAAGTTAACGCGATGAAACAGCAGTGCGTCACCCGTACTGTCGCCGTGCGTGCACGGTACGGGCATCGCACTGCTCTCTGCTACCAACCGGCTAAATTAAAAGCGCCCTTAGCCCACATTTTCCCATAACTGAGCCAATACCTTCTTAAATTCCCTGTCTTGCGATTTTAAGAACATAACTATGTTAGGAATTCCGGTACGTGATCACGTTACTTTTTTTATTTTATTTTTATACTCATCTCACCATCTACGTCTGGCTCTGCTGCGATGTTGTTTTGTTGGTTTTGTAACATCCATTCCGTTGTTAGTTATCCCAGCGTTCATCTGACGTTCGACAGATATGTCCTTTCCAGCCTCAGTTAGCTTGGCAGCTTTAAAATCTACTATATTTTCCTCTTGCTTATAGCAATTTTCGAATTCTTCAGTTAAACTCCGTTAGCTTTAAGGGGCAAGTTTGTATTTTAAAATAGATAAGTATCTTGCAGTAGAAATCGGTTTTTAAAAAAAAATGTAATGTTGTGCTACATGGAAATAATTTGTAGAGTAGTAGCAAAACGTATATGTAATTTTTGTATGTTTTCATGCATCTGTTATGATAAAAATCTTACCTATCTATGAAGTTAGATTTAAACTTATTATCATACCTGTTTTGGACGCCAAGCAGCATTGCTGTGTTTCAATTTGAAGTTTAAAGCCCATATTAACCGTGTCCTTATTCAAAAAGCATATTACAAGTCTAAGGACTACGTTGACGATAAAGATGCTTGGCAATAACTCCTTCTGCACATGTGGCTTCCCTGGTACCTCATTAACGTCGTATGTGTACCTATGTCTATTAACTAACCTCATTACGATTAGCTTTTTTTTATTTTATTACTAACGTTACTCTCAAGATATCTTTATATTATTATACAGTGATTATCTTTGTAATGTGCTTTGATGACAATTAACCATGTCAGTTGTTTTATATAGTTTAGCGTCCTTTTACTTTTTGTAAATGTGAGAGCTTTGTAGACTTGCTAGATGCCTGGATACCTAGTTAATCTGTGACCATATTTATCATTTTGCTTTTTTGTGCGGTTCCTGCTCTTAAGTCTACTTTGCTCTCTCATAACTATTCTAAGTCATAACTGTACCCACTCAAATTGTTAAAGATATGGATTTTAAAAGAGTAACCATGGAGTTTCTTGCCGGTTCTTCTCCATAGGAAGCGACTAATTGGAACCGTGCACCTAAATTCGACTTTTCATAAGCGCCTGTAATGGTTTATGTGAAATAAAAACTTTTGATTTTATTTTGAAGAGTGTTGGGTGTGAAAATAATGGCACATGAGAATTCCCATCTTTATTTCTAAGTCGCAATCATAGACAATCACTACCTCTTCGTGCTGCAGGTGTACGTAGGCGACGGTAACAATTTTCCATCAGGTCAGTGAGCAAATCTATAAATTATTATATTAAACTCCAGAAACCAATGTCGAGCAGTGTACTGCGGTAGGTTGAGTCAATACCTTTACTGAGCTACGACGTAGTAATAATCCGTAGCAGCACAGACATGGACCGCAGTGTTCGACGAGTGGTTACCTTGTCCGTAGCTCAACGTAGCTGACCCCGTAGCACGTAGCTACATAATAGCGTTGCTGTAAGTTTAACGATTGCACTACAATAATGATTTGTTTGTTTTTGTACCAGGTACCTAATATTTGATCACCTATGAGGGTAGTGGCACAATGGTGATACTTTTTTTTTCATTCGTAGGCTGATAAAAGTGTTTTGTTTTTAGTTTTTTTGCTGTCAAAGAATTGAACCTTTTCAGGTTGAGAAACGCACTGAAAACTTACCAAATGTGTCATAGATTTACGATAGCTAGAGGAGTATTTTCAACTATATGTTGATGAATAGTCGCTAAATAATAAAGTAATAATAGGCATGTTGACAGCATTAATAAATTGCAAATCTAATTAGTCCGCCAGTTACAATTTCGAAAAATAATGGAACACGTGTTTTTTCTTTTGTTAAATCTATGAATATTTGGGAAGGTAAAACGCATCAAAACTCGAGAGTGGGGCTTCGCTTGTGACGTCAGAAGCAAGTAAAAATTGTACTTGCTTGTGACGTTTTGCCAATTTTCAAAGAGTCGCAATTTCGTCAATTTTGGTTTACGTAACAAAAGGAAAAATACGGGTCAAATATTTTTTGATAATCTAACTGACGGATTAATTAGATTTTTTCAGTCAAATACCCTATTTATTGACCTACATTGGAACTTCATATTGTCGTCAGTCATCTTGGACAAAACTTATGATTTGGCTGATCAAAATACTCGATTTAACTATAAAGAATACTATCGTTTTAAAGTGCTTTCCATACCACCCGAAAATGATTCGTAGGTTAGTGGTAAAATGCGTTTGTAATTGAAAACACCACACTAATCTATTGATAGTAAACGTTGATTTCAGTTTTTTATAAATTTAACTTAATTTTTTTTTTTTAAAAAAACGTTGCCCCACACTAAGATTTCTCTTGTATCGTGGGTGCGTTTACAGACACAAATCTCACAAGCAAACGCCCAGACCCGAAACAACCATCTGTAGGCCATACAAATTTTTGTTCCGTGTGGGAATCGAACCCACGACCCGTAGCGCAGAAGCCAATCGCTTAGCCACTGCACCAAACGTGTCGTCAAATAAAAAAAATTAAAGCTATCTACAAAAAAACAGGGGGTCTACTCCCTAAGCAGGAAGTCCGTGATTTCGGCCTTAGTTACGAGCGTTTCCTACTCCCTATCACCTACGGACATACGATTATTTCGGGGCCCGAACTAAGAATGAATGACAACATGATTTGACAGTTGTCCCTACTACCGATGTGTTTTTACCCGTCCGAAAAGTTGAACTTGAAACTTGTTTTGTTCACTCCTACGTTTCGGGCTACTTTCGGACGGACGACTAACTTCGTTGACGGACTTAGGGAGTAGGCCCCCAGGTACAGCCTGGGGCTAGAATTACGTCCAAAAGTTGCCGATAGACTTTCTCCCTCTCAAATAAGACGCTTTCCCAAATACCGCACCTATACCGCATCTGACCTGTCCAACCCTTCTGCATAACCAGCCTGATAGTTACGTATGCAAATCTAACTTACGTCTAACTTGATTGTTCTAAACAACGCGTCGGCAACACGCTGTAGATTGGCAGCTAAGTAGGTCAGCGTATGACCGCTGATTGCAGCCAAATCATCCGTCAATATTTTATTGTGGGTTGGTACATCAATCACTGTCGCGTTGCACTATATGGGACTAAGGAATTTATCCTTTCACTGTTTCATGACTAATGTTACCTTCCGATGTCATAATGTCGTTCCGAAAATTTAAAGATTTATGTGAAAACTTATTTTTGGTGCTAAGGACTTGTAAGATGCTTAAAACGAAGAGTATAGAACTCAGACGTAAAGAAGACCCTAGCAATAAGCGGCGATAATGCTTGTAACCAAAATGTACGGGTTTGAAATTTGAAGTATACCAGGGGTCGGTAACATGCGGCTCGCGAGCCGCATGCGGCTCTTTGAATGTGAAGCTGCGGCTCTTTAGTTCTATACGCAAATATTATATTAATATATAATAATATAATATTTGCGTAATAATATATTATCTAATTTGTTGTGAAAAAACACTACTTATATATGAATAAATAGATATTTTTCTTATGAATATAGGTATAGATTAGTTTTTTTTATAAAAAAACTTTATTTATGCAAGTACTATTTATTGTTGGCAAGAAAAAAAATGGTGGCTCTTTAAAAGCTTTGAAATTTTGTAAATTGTAATTTTTGGCTCTTCCGACTCAAAAGGTTGCCGACCCCTGAACTATACCACTAATAAAAATGCTGCCGTCACACTATATCTTTGAAAATATTATGTTTGTTCCGAAAAACTTGCGTAAATGTTTAATGTTAAAAGCGATTTTCATGACAAAAATACACGCTTTCGGTGTTTATTTAATTAAATATATTCTGAGTAAGACACCCAATTTCGAAGTGAACATTAATTTACGGCCCGATTATTCTTAAATTCAGCTATACAATATTTACACAAACAATATTTACATAGTTACAAATAAAAGTACATACAAATAAAGAAAAATATATCCTAATAAAACTATAAACAGGGCATCAAAATATTCCTCCGCATCGCTGTCGACTGGTAACGTGCCCAGAAGGCTGGCAGAATTGCCACGTTGTATGGCAATGATAATCCTTTGACCAAAGTAGAGAGAGACTAGCCTTCGTGTCACGGGACGTGTAAAATAAACATAAAATTTTAAAAGAGTAACCATGGAGTTTCTTGCCGGCTCTTCTCCAATGGAAACGACTGATTGGAACCGTGCACCAAAATTCGACTTTTCATAAGCGCCTGTAACGGTTCATGTGAAATAAAAACTTTTGATTTTGACTCACTACTCTTTAAAGAAATAGGTTTTTTATCGGGTGCATCTAATTCCCCCAAGCCCGTTCCATCACCGAAGAATCAGACGCACAACAATGCCCCACCGCTTTATGGTGAACATTCCACCCATACTCACAACACGTTCATTGTGCGTACAGCTAAGGAGTGGAACTCCTCCCAGAGTTTATGTATCTATACATATAAAAGGAAAAGCTGACTGACTGACTGATCTATCAACGCACAGCCTAAACCGCAAACCTAAACTTGAAATTTTGACAGTAGGTTCCTTTTGTAACGTAGGCATCCACTAAGAAGGGATTTTTCGAAATTCAACTCCTAAGGGAGTTAAATAGGGGATGAAAGTTTGTATGGAAAATCGTCACTTATCGGGTTCAAAATTTCACGCAAGCGAAGCTGCGGGCGAAAGCTAGTCCTGTATAACCTTTGAGTTTTCAAATCTTGAGTGAATACTAGGTTACTTCTAGGCAAGCGTACACATAGTCAACCACATCTTCACTTACCACCAGGTGAGATAGGGCTAAAAACGGGACTCAATAATTTATAAAAAAAAACAAGGAGAGGATAAGAACATGATATTCTATTTCGCTCAAGATAATACTAAGGATGCCAATCGCCACGCTTGGAAAACAGATTGGCTCCAGTTTTAACTTTGCCCCCTATTCATATTTCTCCTGTATTTTGGATGCATTTACAGACACAAATCCTCACGTGCACTAACACCCAGGACCAAATCTGTAGGGCATACAAATATTTGTTCATCCGGAAATTGAAGCCGCGCCCTGTAACGCAACGCATCAATCTAATCGCTCAGCCACTACGTCGAACGTGTCGTCTTTGACGACACGTTGACGCAATTTTATCTTTGAGATTAATAGAGCACCTGTGGCGGCATCTATCCACGCCACATGCGAACTACGCAACACATCGGTGGTGTAGACGACTACAGCGACAATATCGACAACTCTCTTAAATGACAGTTCCTGCATCGCGCCATCATAATTTAACACGCAGATAGTATATACAACCACCCAACATTAACCTGCGGGCAGTAGCCTCCCTTTGGTTAGTGGAACAGCACACCTCGTTCCTCCACACACTTGTATAATATAGGTTTTGAACAAGAAAGTAAAAGAGGAATAGTAGGGGAGACCAAGGAGAGTTGTGACAGAGGCGAGTTGTGACAACGTCGATTACTCGTAAACTGTGACCGTTAGCGAGCTGTCACGGCGCGTGTTTTGCTGCATTTTGAATACGTCACTACATGTAGTATGCGCAAACGGCTCGCGGGAAGCCGTTTAGTCTGTATATAGTCGGCGTCAAAAATGTTGGCAAAAGTAAGTTTTAGACGGAAAATTTGATAAACTGTATTTCAATGAGTATTATACTATCTTTATTGTGTTATATTTTCTAGTGTGCGTAGGTTTTCTAAGTTTTAAAGCACTATATTGTTTCTTTGGTTTCGTTGAATGTTTGGAGATTATAAAATATTTTTTCGACCTAAGCACGACTTTTTGCTTCTAGGAGAATTGTGACAGCTTGTCACAACTTACCTCTGTTGCTTTTTATTTCAATTTTAATTATTTAATGTTCAGTAGGAACAACCAATGGATCTGGATGGATGCAGGAAGATAATTTTCACTTTTTCCTTCAGCATTTTAAAAATCGCGTAAGGTCATCAAAAGAGCAAAGAGCTTTGATGCTCTTAGATAACCATTCCTCACACATAGTTTTGAAAAACATAGAGTTCTGGAGAGAGAATGGTATAATTTTGCTTACATTGCAAAAGTAAAGAGTAAAGAAGTCTAAGAAAACAAAGAAAGTGAAGAAGACTATGAAGAAAAATAATGTCAGTGACGAAGAGAACTCAAGATGCAAAAGATAATTGTTTTTTTTTTGTGTTGTCTTGAACCTTTTATTAACAGCAAACCAAAGAAGAAGTTGGTAGAGTGCATCGAATGCAAGGGATGGTCACATGAAGCCTGTACTGGAGGAGAGTCCCAATAAGTTTGTCACAATTGCGTGTCGAACTACTGATTTAAATTTTTAAGTTGTTAAATTTGTCCAATGATGGACTAAAGAATAATTAAATTGAATTGGTGGTTATTTAACGGTGTTTTTGTTTACTAAATATATATTATTAATTTGTCCACTAATAGTATCAGTTAAATTTCTAAATAGAGTATTATATTTCTGAATAGTCGCCAAAAACATAAGTGTCACAACTTACCTCGACCTCAGTCACAACTTACCTCGGTAATAGGAGAATTGTGACACGGGGAATTGTTTCGGTTTTTGTTGATTTTCTCAGAAACCTTAATAATTTAACTTAATTTTGTAATTGTTTTATATAGAGAATAGAATTATTTACGTAGAGTTATAGAACCCATAATCATGGGACCCACTTTTACTGATCTACACTACTTAAAGTAAAAATTGTCACAACTCTACTCGGTCTCCCCTACTATGAGCAGACAGACATCCAATACAATAAAGGACGTCTGGGGATTAACATACAAGTATTTGGAAAATGGTTACCACCGCCGACAATTATACATCCACAACACCAAGAGGATAGCTCTTGTGATGCCAACTTTAGAGAAACAGTGGAAAAGTCTCAGGAGCCTGAAATTTCACAGGAACAGCTCTTTAAACAGGAAAATAGCAATGCTTCTTGGCGGCAGATTTAGGTACATACCCAAAGAAACTCTTTCAGAAGAATCTCTACTTCTACTAAAGTATTAAAAGCTTCTGTTTTACATCTTTTATTTGTCCACACAGCGCGTGTTTATTTATAAATAAAAAAATCCATAACGTACTTATTATAATTCATTAATTTACAAAACAAGTACCTACCTGACATTATGTGCAATGTTATACACTGAATAAACATTAAAGTCAACATTTAACATTGTTTAATTTACATTTTTTATATAGATCTATGAAAAACACATAAAAAAATATAAATTATTAGGGATACTGACATCGAGAGTAGGGTTCAAGCTACTGCAGGTTAGGGCACCAAGGACAGGAACCTACTGACAATACGCGCCGTGTCGAGTTGTCGTACTGTTTAGATTTCTGTGATTGTAAGGTAAGGTAATTCGAACAGTGGTTAATGATTTAACATTAAAGCAAACATTTAGTGTTGATGTTAAAGTAAATATAAAACATACTTATAATTTATCATCATTTAAAACCATCAAAATCGACATCTAAAATATTCTAAATATACTATACCGTATTCAAAACTGTAGAAAATACATGTTAAGAATTTTCCTACACATCAACATGTTTCACTGCTAATACCGATGTCCGACCAATTCACCATCTAATTATGAGCTAAATGGCTGGCGTAGTGATTCAGCATGCAGTTAATTTAGACAGTAGCAGACATGCGGGCATGTTGCACCAGATAAAGGCTCGACCACATTACATGGCACCGCGCGTCGTACCGAACTACGCCGTTTCGTGTGATGTGTGTGGTGCAACACCGACTGTGTAACCTCACCTCTGTCCCATTATGTCAGTGTACGAAACCCGTATTACCACACTTACGTTACAAATGCAATGTAACGTCGATTTAATACGCGTCGGTTAAAAGAAATAGGCTCTTATAGACTGCTTCGTAAAATATAATAGACTAGCTGTGCCCGCAGCTTCGCCTGTGTGTTAGATAATATACAGCCTACTAAAGTGTAATTTATGGCACTAAAACGTCATTAATAAATGCTTTTTAAACGTATGTGTCAGTTAGTTTATTAGACAACAGTGGAAGTCCTATCAAAACCACGAGAATATTTCATGAGAAAAGCTTTCATGAGAAAGCTCCTTTCTCCAGTGATTCTGTCATAAACAGACGGAAAGACAAACATAATAAAAAACATTAAATAAAAGTAGAAACCGACTTAAAAAAAAAGATTAAAATAATTACCATAAAGTAAGATTAATAATTCCAGTCAGTAAAATGACATTTCCAGTGTTGCAGGTTTTTAGTCAAAAATAAATAGTGATGTGGTAGAATCAAGTTTTTACAATTAAAAGTTAGTCGAGATTACATTTTTTTTATTCAATATCAAATTGCCTTTATATAAATAAAAATATGTAATTTACGGTAATTAAACAAAAGATATACACGGTAGGTAATTAAATATTACATAAAATACTGTTATATTATTTGTTTTCGGTTATTGGAAGCACTATGGTCATCACTTGTCACGCTATGGACGCCATTTTGTTTTTCATTCTGCTCCCGAATTCCGACGGTGACAGAAGTGTTTAGTGTCCTCTGCAATTTCTTGTTTATTTCTTACTTGTTAACTTGTTATTTTTTTGTTGAGTTTTGTTACGTTGGTGTTTGAGATGGATCCCCAACCGTCCACCTCTACAGAGGGATGTCTCCATCCAAAAAGAAAGCGTCGATCGTCGAATATGTGGATTCATTCATTATAAATGTAACTGATTCCGATTCTGAATATACCGATTCAGAATCGGAGTCGGAATCAATAGCAACCGTAATGAATAAAAACGTATAAAATTACTTGTATTTTCCTGACTTTCTAGTGTTAATTCCTCTGAATCTCTTTACACATTTTTTCCCAGCTTTTGTAATAATGTTGTAGTGAGAAATTTTAATATGCTGGTAAGGTCCATATTTCTAAAATCGTATTATTTAATACGGTATGCATTAAATATTTACAATAAAAAAACGCTGATACCTAATAAAATAAAGCATGACTTAATGTCTAAGTCTATTGATTGCCGAACATCACTATTGTAGCGGGTCACCCTTTTTTGTATCAGTGACAGTTGCACTTGTCATTTTACTGACTGGAATTAGTAATCGTACTTTAGTATAAAGTTAACTGTTTCAGAAGTCGGTGCAATTCTACACTGAAACAAATAAAACCCACTGAGTTCTGAAACTGTTAACTTTATATTATTTTACTCTTTTTCGTTTTTTTTGAAGTCGGTTTTTACTTTTATTTGAAGTTGTTTTTTTTTATGTTGTTAGTGTAGATTTCGACAATAGGATGTATCAGCCACCTCCTGTCTGCTAGTAACAACATTCTGTGTTCACTAATTTGTCTGTCAAGCGTGGCGGTTATGAAAATATGGGGTAAATTACAACTGTGACTGACTGACTGACTATGAATTCGACCATTCATATATATGATATAGGTATGGCCCATAAGCGGAAGACATTATTGGATCAAAATACACTATCAGACGCTTATGCCACCATTAAATGTCAGCATTTAAGGTGACAGCTCCAATAGATAATATTCTATGCATGGATAAATAACTATAATAAATAATAATTAGTTGTGTAGTGTTACAAAAATAGCCACTCAAATACATCTGACAGTAGTGCCGGTGTTGTTGTGCACAAACTTAAGGCTGATTTACACGACGCCAATTCCTTGAAGCAACTCTCATGCTATCTCTGTTTTTTCGCTGATAAATACAAAGACAGAGCGAATCTTGCTTCAACAAACTGGCGTCGTGTAAATCGGCCTTTAATGTAGACTATAGGAAATATGCATGTAATTCAAAACTCGTTCATTATTTAAATTTACATTGTACAGGAGTCAAGAAACAAATTGCATTATTTTTTTCATTTTTTAACTCATTACTTATTTTACAATTAATTGTTTTATGTTACGTTTTTTTCGTGGAACGGAACTCAATCTCGAAACGCGTCGTCTTCGAAAATGCCGGAAGTGACATCAAAATCCATGTGAATAAATCTTTAAATAATCTTTTCTTAGCAAACTGTTTGATTTCTCACTGCGGTTAAGTTAGTAAGTGCGATTTCTGCTTGAATAAAGCACAAGAAATAATTTAATTTATATGATTGTAGATAAAAATTGTTGAAGTTTAATCATTGTTTTGAGCAAAAAATAATAGTAACATTTGACTTTTAATACTTTTCTTGGGTTTATGTTAATGTGCTTTATTGATTAAGAAAAAAAAAAAGTTACATGCACATTCCCTATTGCCATCTTTCTCACTCTGATAAAATAAGAAAGAGACGGACGTAGATAAGAGCTGTCAAATTTAAATGAACCAAAATTTCCAAAGACATGTCGGAACGTGTCGACTAAAACGCGGTGCAGTTCAACGCATTAACTATAATAGTTTGACATGTCTAACTTAGTTCTTATCTATCACCATCCTTTTCTCGCGTTGTCTGTTACTCAAAAATAGCAATTCTCTAATTTTAGTTTAGTTGGTGAACAAGGGAATTGGCACCAGGATAAGATGATTTTCGACCGAATACTAAATGTTTTCCTTACAATTAATTATTAAAAAGAGCACGGAAAGAAATGGTCTTAACCGAGACACGTAATAAAAAGCTACTACATTTTCTCTTCAAATTTATTAAGTTCTCATTTCATTGTTTATTTACAATATTATTATTTTTACAACTGAACATAGTAAAGATAATGGAACAAAGAACAAAACATAAACACGTTTTATTATCTTGGAGACTGCATTTAAATAATAGTCGTATTTACTAAGAAAAACCTGCCAGGCGAGAATCGTGGCTCGGGCAATAAGTACCTTCTTTGATGTAAAAAGAAACTATCCAAGGTAAAACTAAATAATTTTCCCTCGGTCTACTCCTTATTAACAATATACACGTTTTTAAAATTTAATAAGCACTTAGCTAGGGAGTACCGTTTATTAAGCGTTTTTCAGAGGAAAAGCTAGAGAAATATCGTGCTTAAAAAGTTTTACTTAGATAGTACAGTCAGCAACAAAAGTAGCTGAACATTTGAGTTTTTAAAACTTGGCATTAACTACAAAACTAATTGTTTTAAAACAAAAACTTTAATAAATACCTACAGCTGCTAGATACAGTTCTAAGTATGTCTTAAAGTTTTTGTTTCCTATCAATTAGTTATGTAATAAATGCAAAGTTTAAAAACTCAATTGTTCAGCTACTTTTGTTGCTGACCGTACATACAAATACTGAAAAGAAAAATGATTTTTTGACCTTCTTTTCACTCCTCAAAACTAAACACTACTTTTTAAAAAAAAATCATTCATTTCTATTGGTACACTACTTTCTATAACTGTGCTTTCCTAAATTATACGTTGAACTGTCTGAAAAAAATGGGTATGACCGACTGTCGGACGACGGAGACCGAGGTGATTCCATAAGTCTGCGTTTCCACTGAAGGCGAGATGAACGGAGAGATTAGCGGAGCTGTGAAAAGATGTGGGTGTTTGCAATGAAGCGGGAACGAGCGGCTTTATTGCATCGCCATTTACCGCAGGGTTTCAATACGGCCAACGTATCTTGGCGAGTCTGAAGTTAGTTGTTTGGCTGCGCAATGAATCTTTTAGAAACAAAATTGTCTACTGCGCAGCTAATCAGCTAACTTCAGACTCGCCAAGATACGTCGGCCGTATTGTATATTTTTCTAACACATTAGAAATTTCATATGAATGTAGAGATAAACCTATATAAAATAATGACTTATTTTTTGAAGGTCGCTAAGTAAGTAAAGCCACTCCTCACAGCCACAAGCAGTTGTAGGCGAGTGGGCGCCACAGGCTACGTCGATTCCCTGCGAAATATCTGAAAAGATAGTCCGCAGCTTGTGATCGGCCACTTGTGGCTATGGCGAGTGACCCGGCCCTTATCCATGTTACTCTGAGTCCCGCTCTGCGCTACAACCTCGTCCCGCTCTGAGCTACTCTGCTTTACTCCGCTTGGTGCTACTGAAGCGAAGCGATGACAAGATGTGGGTATCAAAGAATCTGATTGGTCTATTCCAGCACGCCTCGTGTCCTCTCTACTCGTCTCCGCTTCAGTGGAAACGCAACTCTACCAATTTCGTAAAGGAGCTCATTTTTTTTAAATACACTTATTTTCTCTGCTTTACTTTGTCTGTGCATTGAACTAGAAAATAATACTTACCTGGAAAATATGCAATAACAATATTTTCTTAGTTAAAGAAATTCTCAGAATTTAAAACACTCTGAGCAAAGTAAACTAACAACGTACGAGTTTATCAAAGAAAAAAAAGATAACTAAGAGCGATTACGCACTGCATCCGATCCGAATCCGTGAAAATACGGATATAAAAAACTCGGACCGAATTCGGATATTGCTTTACGCACTGCATCCGATCCGAATCCGTGAAAATCTCGGACCGAATTCGGATGGTGCTTACGCACTATTCCGATCTCTGATCCAAATTCAAACAATTCAGGCTACTTCGGTCCGTCAATTGTTCTTCCGAATTAAAAACTCACGGATGACGGATAGAAATCGGATGACAGATGCCGGATGTAGTGCGTAAACTACCATACAAATAGTACTACGGCTACTTCGGTCCGTCAATTGTTCTTCCGAATTAGAAACTCACGGATGATGGATAGAAATCGGATGACGGATGCCGAATGTAGTGCGTAATCTACCATACAAATAGTTCTATGGCTACTTCGGAACGTATTTTCATGGATTCGGATCGGATGCAGTGCGTAACCGCTGTAAGACAAAAACCTAGGAATTCATATAGAAACAGATGTCTTGGAGACAGGCTAAGGCTTAGCCATCAGACAAGCTGTGTGAAGTCTGCGGATTGTGGTACAAGCCTGAGAAACAGCGTGACATACAGCGCCATCTTTACTGAAATTAAAAATGTAAAAGTAATATTAATAAACGTGCGAATATGAAACAAATTTTGTAAAAAAAAAAGAACATACAGACGAATTGAGAACCTCCTCCTTTTTGAAGTCGGTTAAAAAAACGGAATGCAAAGCTAAGCAAGTATTAGATTGATAAATCCTAATCCTAACTATCCTAATCCTAACTAATATTAAAAATGCGAAAGTAAGTTTGTTTGTTTGTTACCTTTCACGCCTAAACCACAGAACCGATCATCCTGAAATTTTGCATATACGTTGTCAGGTGTACAGAAACGGACATAGAATGCCTTTTATTCCGAAAAAAATACTGTTCCCAAGAAAAACAACAATATTTAATAAAAATTAATAGTAACAAAAATCATTTTTCTCTTTTCATATTATTAATTATTATAGAAACTTTAGTAGTGTGTTAAGAGTTGATTGTCAAATTCGAAATTAACGCAAGTGAAGCCGCGTTCAAAAGCTAGTACAGGCATAAATGGTAAAAATATGATTTCAGCATGAAATGATTAAACAATTTTCAAGACTACTTAGCCAATGTCAATTCTCTGGTTATACAACCGTTTAATCGAAAAAACTTATCACAGTTTTATGTAAACGGTTATTTAACCAGAGAATTAATAATGGTGAACACCAGTCTTAGTATATTTAAAGCCACTTTCAATACGCGCATTTTATCTTGGCCGCCGTGAACTTCGTGCAGGTTGTTTTGCAATACATTTTTAAGATACAAAATTACTTTTAATTAACATATAAGTAATTAACACCATTAGCTGAGCGAAGTTTATTTAATACTTTTAACAGGAACCGTTTCCTTTCTGAGTATACATGCGCGAAAGTTCGGAGAACCTATGTTCATAGCGGTAAAGATAAAATGCGCGTATTGTACACTATTCACTGAAAACTGTTAATAAAAGTATATTTTTTTAGACAAATTTTGAAAAAAATTAGTGTTTTACGAAGTCGTAGCGTGATTGATAGACTTGTCTTGTCTAGACACCATAAAGTATTTCCCATGACCTTACCTTTCGGAAAACCCATCACCATATTTATTTCTCTGCTAGCTTTTGCCCGCGGCATCGCTTTGTTAATTTAGAATTTGACAATCAACTCTTAACACACTACTAAAGTTTCTAAATATAATAATATAATTTAATCGTGATTCGAAAGACACATGGCGCCATCTATTAACGTTATTGTTGTTTTCCTCGGGAACAGTACTTTTATTCGGGATGAAAGGTACCCTACGTTCGTTTCTGTACACCTGACAACGTATATGTAAAATTTCAGGATGATCAGTTCAGTGGTTTAGGCATGAAAAAGTAACAAACAAACTTACTTTCGCATTATAATATTAATTAGGATCTTAAGATGTCTGATGCTGATTAATACGTTATGCGATCAACGGCTCATCACTCAATATAGAGCACTCTATTTAAAATCAATATGTTGTGACTACATAACAGTTATTAATATACCTTCATCTGCGTATATTAACACCACGTGCAGTGTACAATATATATATATATAGTTTTATATACCTTTATTGTACAAAAACCAGGTGTTTCTTCCTTTTAAGAACACCGTGGAAAGGTGCCATTTGGTAGAAGATTCTGGAATGTTAATCGAAGTCCCACAAAAGCTTAAAGTGATGTGTATCATGAACAAAATAATATTGATAAATCTTACCTTTTTTATAAATCAGTCCATGAGGCTAGGTAATAAAAAAAACAGTTATTGAATTGAATATCTACACGGACAGAAGAAAAATATAAATAATCCGTTGAATTTATTTTAAAATAAAATGTATTTTTCTTTCTGTAATTGCATTTTATGCTAGCGATTTATTTTAAAATAGTGACTTCGAAAAGTTTATTTAATTCTTGACTTTCATAAATCGTATTTCGTACCGTATGAGAGACGAGAGGAAGTAATCCCCTTGAGGAAGTTGCTTGATTTGAAGTGTTGCTTGATTCACAGTCACATGTTATTTACAATGTTCATTATTTATTAAGTGCCACATAGCCTACGTCTATTTACCTGAGGATATTTAGATGCCGATGTCGTTATCAATATCAGGTGACTACTATATTTAGATTTTATTTAACATCTTGTGCAGAGACTGGGGTAAGTGCTAAAAATATATATTTTCTTAACCCCTTATTAATAGTTTTTTTTTTTTTTTACCCTTGTTTTTCTAAGTTATTCATTGAGGAGCATACTAATGATACTAATTTCGCATTATTTGGGTAAAATTCCTTGTTTCAAAGATTTCTTTACAGTTTTCGTCGACATGGAAATAAAAAAAAAAATTTTACGTGGGGTAATCCTCACCGCCACCGGTATTACTACGGGTAAGATATTGGGTTATGGCGGACTCTTAGTAATTGAAACAACCACGGTATTCTCCTAGCTACTTTGAGCCGTTGGCGTGAGGTTTGCTCCCGCATTCGCTGTCCGGTACCCCAAGTGTGAGTTTTTTTCGTTAACTACTGTAGTTGCGTCACGACAAAAATGTATGAAAATTTAGGCTGCGTCTCTTGGCGCACCGTTCACTAACAAATATTCGCGCGTTAATTGAACGGTGCGCCTAGAGACGCAGCCTAAATTTTCATACATTTTTATCGTGACGCAACTACAGTAGTTAACGAAAAAAACTCACACTTGGGGTACGGAGGATGTTTTTGTCTTCAAAAACAAAAGACGTGAGTGATTTGAAAAAATAAGAAGATACTTAGTTGATACCACGGTTGATACTACTAGGATATCATGTTTATACGTAAGGATAAAACAATTTATTTTTGAAAACTTAGCCTTTAATGCGGGCCACGGCACGTATGGGTGTTACCTACCACACCAATCGATCGATCGTCGATCGGTGTCATCGAACGGCATCGGTCGACGTTTATTCGATCGATTGGTGTAGTAGAAACTATCGATCGACGTCGACTAATCCATTCTACCATCGATCGATTGGTGTGGTAATCGATCGATTGCCGATCAATGCCATCGAACGACATCGGTCGACGTTTAGTAGATCAATTGGTGTAGTAGAAACTATCGATCGACGTCAACTAATCCATTCTACCATCGATCAATGGCATCGATCGACGATCGATCGATTGGTGTGGTAACACCCTATCGCGTCGTAGTTCCAATCGTAAGGGTGCCTTTCCAGCAGAAATGTGCTATCCAACGTTGCTATGGATGCGTTTGATATCCACCAATCATATTCATTGGTCTGCATAGCATTAGCACTGGTGGAAACTGATTCAACTAAGCTACGTTTTTTATATGGAAGGATGCGTGCTGTGGATGCGTGCTATGGATACGAGCTATGGATGCGTACTATGGATGTGCGCGAGTGATGTAGCTATGTGTAGATGCCTTCCCTATTGTCGATACGTCGCATAGCTCGAGCTGCGCATCTTCCTCGCACAGCCATCGTGCGGCGGCGCATTTTCATAGCACATCTTACTCACTCCGCTACATAGCTTAGCATCAGTGGAAACGGTCACATAGTTTCGTAGCTTAGCTTTTACATCCTCGCAGTATAGCTGCATAGCACATCTCTGGTGCAAAGGCATCTTAACTCTTTTTTCGTAGCTGTCATAGTTGTCTACTGTTTAACGACACCCACGGTAGAGGTTATTTAAAAAGGATGTTCAGAAGCATTCTCCAATGCAGTCACGTTAAGTGACATGAACCATATTCCATACGATATGATTATGTCAATTTTCCTCATCATGCTGAAAGACGTCTACTACTGACATAGGCCTCCCCCAAGCATCGTAGCATCGACCGGTCCTGTGCTTCTCGCATCCAGCGGATTTCACCACGTCATCGGTCCACCTTTTGGGAGACCTACTGCACTTTCCGGTTAGCAGTCGCCACTCCAGAACCTTTTGGCCCATCGGCCATCCATTCTGCGAGCAATGTGTCCCACCAACTGCCACTTAAGTTTAGCAATTCTTCGGGCTATGTCAGATAACCTGAGTCACCTACGATTCTCATCATTTCTGATTGTCAATTTCCCTCACGGCTACTTATTGAAGCGTCTATTTTACATTATACAAGCTGATGCAGATTCTTCTAGTTATTATAAACACGAAGTTTGATTTCTTGTAAATGAAAAGTTTGCCGGTGAAGTTAGTTAACTTGTTACTTATATTCTTGTACTTGGTATTAAATTAGAATTTCTGTGATAGTTACTGACTAGTTTTCTCATATTTCTATTACGAAGTTTTTCATTTAACAATTACGTTTCAAGTCTGTTCAGGAAAGATTATTCTCATCATTTGAATGTTATTCCTTCTTTGTACTTATAAGTGATTCATGTTATTGTCAGCCCGTAGAGTGGACGGTCCATTTTCAATTTTAATTCCTGAAATATTACACGTGGACCATCTCGTAAACCCATACAATGAATGATAGTGAGATAATAATAATACCATAATCACCAAACTTGACAAACGCATAAGTGATCGCAGTAATTTACTATCAGCATTCTTCAATCAGGATGTTTCTGCCTCTTTCTGAGCTAATTATTTAGTCGCCTTTTACGACACCCGTGGAACGAGAGAGGGTGGTAAATTCTAGGTTGCAAATCACACAGAATTAAAATAATTAGGCGGAGTTTTATCTTTAAACGTTATGGAGAAAAAAAAAATAGTTATACCTGTTTTTCAGTACTTGTATGTTCTTTCCATCCAAACAGATCGTTTATTTTAATCATATTGTATTTTGACCGAGACGTTATACATTGTCTTTAAGCACGTTTGGCACCCTCCACATTCATTGATATCGTGAGAAATCTTCGGTAATCGGCGATTAATCGTCATTAATAACAATAAAACATGCAGAACGACAACGTAATTAGTTACTAGTCATTACAACCACGACAAGATAATAATGTCACAGATTTTGTCAAATCTGGGACCATCTGCAACATTATTTGTCACCTTAGCGTATGTTAGGTCTACAGATTGCATCCCGGCCAACAATTAGGCCGGTCTCCACCAAAGCCGAGACGAGATGTTTTTCACCTAGGGTGTGTCCACCGAAACTGTGCGGAGATGCGTACTGGCTAGACTGTAGCGGAGATGTGTGCTGGCTAGGGTGGAGATATGCGCTGACTAGAGCGGAACAGAGCTGCGTGCGGCGAGCGTTGCATGTGAACGCACAGTTTTGTGCGATCTGACGGGCACGCCGTACACATCTCGTCTCCGCTGCGGGCCGTCGTCAGCTTGCGAGGCAAAGCTCACATCTCCGTTTCCATCGCACCATACAAATATGATACATCTCCAGTCAGTGGTATCCACTTATGCTGAGTCGAGACGAGATGTGTGAATAACGAAATTCTATTGGTTTTTTTAAACACATCTCCGCTCCGCTCGTCTTGTCTCCGCCTTGGTGGAGTCCGGGCCTTAGGTTTGTATCCATTTTATTTTATTTTATGATGTTGGTTGGCAAACAAGCCGGCAGCTCACCTGGTGGTAACAGGGGCCTAATTCTCCTAAAATAAATCTTGATAAATCACAACCGAACCAAGGCCGAACCGTTCATTCAGACAGTTCTCAATTTCAAAAGCTATCAAATTGTTTGACACAAAAAACAAAATCAATCATTTTGAAAGTTTTCGAAAACAAAAACTGACTGACGGTTGTGGTTCGATTGCGTTTGGCAACAATTTATTTTAGGAGAATTGGGCCCCTGGTTTCTGCCGTCTATACAAGGTGTAAACGAATTCTTGTAATTCCTTCAAACCACATGATCTATCAATGGTATAGATTAAACCCGCATGTGATTTATATTGATTAAAAATAAAAATGTAGTTTTTTTCCCAAATTAAATTGTTATGTGATAGAAAATTTCGATGCCATGCGTAAATGAATGAAGGCACGGCGACACAGCTGACGGTCACGACTAGCGCCATATCGTTCCACGCAGTCAGTTAACTTATGACGCTAAAATTACTTAGATACAGAATACCATGGTTCATTTTTTTTAATCTTTTATTGTTGTTTTTTTATAAAAACCTACGCAGGATCAATCAGTGTCACCAGTAGATCACACGGTTTGAAGGAATTACACGAATTCGTTTACATCCTGTATACACTTACAGCTCTTAGAGGATTGGTGACACGTTGCCAACTTAGAGACAAAGTTGAAAAGTTTCATATGCCTGAAATTTCACCGGCACCGATACCATTCAAACCCAAAAAAGGACGCCCATCCTTCTGATGTAATATTTCATGCCCGATTCCTATGGACAAAGCGAATCTGCTTACCGTCGCTAGCATTTTTAGGGTTCCGTACCCAAAGGGTAAAACGGGACCCTATTACTAAGACTCCGCTGTCCGTCTGTCACCAGACTGTATCTCATGAACCGTGATAGTTAGACAGTTGAAATTTTCACAGACGATGTATTTCTGTTGCCGCTATAACAACAAATACTAAAAAACTGAATAAAATAAATATTTAAGGGGGCTCCCAAACAACAAACGTAATTTTTTTGGCGTTTTTATAGATAACGGAACTCTTCATGTGCGATTCCGACTCGCACTTGGCCGGTTTTTTATAAATAAGCGCAAGCTAACTTTATCTGTGATAGCTACTAATGCATGGGTGGACCTAATTAATGTACAAAGCTTGCTAGGACTTTGCTTTGATAAAGATACAAGTTTTAATTTTAACCAGTAACGGTAAATCAATAACCAGTAACGGTATATTAGTGCCCAATACTCTAAGACGAAAGAGGCCAATGATACTAATGAAAGATACGATGGAACATGGAATATCTTAATCATTGGGTCTTATTATCAACAAAAACATTATTAATATGGTGTGAACTTAAGTGTCCACATTTTGGTTATAAAGAATAAAAACTTTATCATTTTGCTATAGACAAAAAATATTTTAACACGATACTCTAAGTAATGATTTTTTTATCTCTTGTTAACTCAAACAAATTCAGAATAATATAAATAAATCAATTAATGGTCTTCCGGATTTATACAACAGATGTGACATCATTTGTGTTAAAGTTAGTGACAATCTGGCTCATTTCCACCCAACTCAAAGACGATCTAACGTAAATTTATATCTTTGTTTTGTCTTTTCATGTGACACCCGTAACTAATGACGTCGGTACGATTAATACATTCGTGTGTAGATCACTATTATAGCAATCGCAATTTCTTATGAAAGCAATTTGTAACAGTGAGTTGATTTATTATTACAAAATATATCATTAAACACCTTGTTCATATAACTAATACATCGCGGAACACAACATTATGATACAACATTGATATAACAAACATTTAAATTATGATAAATACTTTTCCTACTTCAAAAACGACTATGCGTCAGTTGGCACAGTAATTAAAAACGACTAGGAATTTGTCAATACAATGCACGGTCAGCGTATTGACAGAACATCATTGGCAGCTAGTCGCGCAAACATAGCGCTTGCGACAGCCAGGTGGGGTCAAAGGGAGATAAATCGGGAGGCTGCGTACGCCACCGGGGGACGGAGCTGACAGTCGTAGACGAACGAGCATCCGCACCACACGCTTCTCCAAACCCAGTTAGGTCTGTGATGTAGTGCCGTGACCGGTCGTGATACCAGTGAAGTTGCTTTAGCAAGTGTCAACAATAACGCAGTGGTTTTTGATCGCAGAGTACCCCTTTGCGAGATGTGGGACGACGCCGATGTAGCAGAAGAGACCCCAGCGCCGGCTCCGCCCGCGCCGGCCGACGCCGCAGCAGCTGCCGAGCCTGCTGCGGCCGCCAAGGCCGCCGAGGCCGAGCCCCCTGCACCTGAGGCCACCGTTATGGGTGAAGAGCCCAAGAAACTAGTTTTCAAACACTGGATCAGGTGACCTGTAATATTTCTTCGGACTTTCCTAAATCAGATGGAACTCAAACAATAAATACATTCGGCTCAATTTGTAATCATCACTGATGCACATTATACATCTACATTAAACACTTTCGACTAAATTGGAAATTATAATATTTACTTTAATTTCCAAATGAAAATTTTGGTGAACACTTTAAATCTATTTTGAGCGTATCATTTGTAAACACGCCGCCCTCACGTTACAGGCCCAGATTCCTCCAATACAACTACCTGTACGACTACCAGCATAACTACTACAACGACGTCATCAACTATCTGGACAGGCGGAACAAAGGCCTGCCCGTGGAGAGGCCACGCGCGCAGACTTGGGGCGAGCGGGCGCTCAGGACTTACCTGTCCAAGGCATCGTCTTGCTATAGCCACAAGTCTTCGAAAGACGCTTCTCTCCTCCGCCACATATCGACGGGCGCCAGGTTCCAGCGTTACCATAGCAAGTCCCTCATCTCGAGGAAGTATTCCAGACTCGGATTTAACACCGTTTCCATCTAGCTTCGCTCTAACACCCTCGCTTGACCTTGCTTAGCGGACCCACTCCGGAGTGCCGGCGTGACCTTTGTGTCAATGTTACAGGATCACGCTGGCGTGATGCAGCATCAGCGGCCACCTGAACGGCACAAACATAGAATAAAACTGATCGGAAGCCGTCCGCATTCCTATTTTAATATCTGTCTTATTTGTGTAAGACAATAAAATTTTAAGTTAAACTACTTAGTTTCATTGCTTGCGTTTCCCCGTAGAAAAAAACTGATGTTACTATAAACGTAAACACAGCCTAAAAATTTAAGAAATAACATGTTTTCATGCAATGCGACAGTCACTTTAACCAGCTTTGCGATCTATGTATTAAATATACTTTTGTGGCTTTCAACGAATTTTGTATGTAGGTACTTACAGTTAAACCAAAGAATGCTCACATTATATAATATGCATATAGAAATAAATCTTCTAAGATACGCAAAATGCATATGTACATAAACAACATACATATTAACTTCAAAGATATATTAACCAAACACGGGTACTAAACACAGGTAGTAATATATCTTCCTTCCAGCGATGATTTACAGCAATGTTGATAGAATAACATGTGTTCAATCTGGATCGGGCACTACAGATGTTAACTTCAATTAGCAAGCACTCCAAATATACCGATGCACACGGGCTGACATCCACTGCGCTTCATATTTCTCACAAAAAATAATAACAAAAGCCAGCCACCTGCTGACACCACGCTAAAAGAAATAATGATGAAAGAATTTATAGTGACGGAAACATTAAAAAGCTTTTAGACTGTTTACCTATATATCACGTTACATCCTCAACTTTACTAACAAGAATGTATAAAACAATACAAATAAACATAAACACAATACTAATATTTATCAAGCATATTTCTCGTATTATATGAAAGAATAATACCGCCCAATCAATCCCTGACAACGACTAATAAGGTACCTATATTAGATTAATATCCAGCTAAATGGCTCCCATTAACTTCGCTTAGAATAATAAATCTGTGCGTTGATTTCTTAATAAAAGTGATTTATGAGTAAATAATTAAAATTATTTATGGACAATACGAATATCCGTTGAACATTTTTAATTAAAACAGAACAGTTTACTTATAATGTAAATTCTGTTTATGAAATTATTATTTTCACTTTAAAATATTGCCAATACATGTCACAGCCTAATGGGGCCCGTCATAGTTATGAGATGACTAATATCATCAATGGCAAGTGATTTGTTTGAAACATGGTACGGTAATGAAGTATCTGTAACAACATTCTCACATGACACGTGAGCCAAGTAATATGGCTCTTAATGCAAGACGTTCAATGTCACAATCGCGTGACACATCCACTCAGTGGGCGCACTACAAAATTTCAATGTCGAGATATCTAAAATAACTTATCTTTGACAGTTCAGTGAATGTAATCACTTGGGCGTGGGCCAACACGTTGGGCTACCTAGCAGGTAAAGCAGGCGATCGGCCAAATTGAAGATAATTAAATGTTACAATGACCAAGGGAGCCCAGACATCGATCGAGTACTCGATGGTTAAAAATAGGACGCTCAATTTGTGACTTCGATGCTGATGCAATTAATTACTTCAATACAGGTGTGTTAGGTTATTGTTTTACCTGCTCAACTCACTCAAACTTCACGCAGAGAGTGCATATTTGTTCCGGAATTTCACATTTCACATCTGCATTAAATGTTGTTGGCAATGACTACAACTATGTTTTGTTACGGGTGTTTCATTTCACAGTACAAAATATAACAATAAAGTTATGCGTTGGGATTACCTATTTTACTAGAACCTCTGATAAAAGGAACTGTACGTGAAGAGTGTAGTATTTCCAAAAGGATTATTCCCATTTGAGCTCGCTGTGAGAGCGGGCATCGTCAGATTGCGCTAAAGCTACAACTAAATAGGTACTGCATCGGATATGAAAATGGGTAATATAAAGCCATGTATTTGATACGGCTAAAAGCCGTAGTGCGGTTACATCTACATAGGTTTCGCCGTCTACAACTAAGTGCGGTCGGTGGCAGTAGGTTAAACCGCAATGGTTGGTGAGCGTGAGGTCCTGGGTTCGATCCCCAGGTCAGGTAAAGTGTTATTGGGTTTCTCCGTGAGGCATTTTTCTGTAGCAGCCCGGAGTCTGGATTTGTAGCCGGTTAATGGCAATAGGCTCGCCCCTATTACATGGGACTTAAACGTAACGGCGAATTGAAGGTATACTATACACCTCTGCCCAACCCTTCGGGGATTACACGCGTGATGTTATGTTTAATGTTGCATTCACTAATAAACATTTGTTTTTAAATATCATTTAAGTTTTAAAATCCCTATTGGTACATTAAAATGTTTATACTTGTCGCTAGTGGAACCTATACTTGGTTATGCTCTTGATTGCTATGGTCTTACGTTTAAATCCTATATAGATAAGTTAGAAACAATTCAAATTAGATTCTTAAAATTACTGGTTACTAAAAAAATTAAAGCGCAATGTCAAAGCGATTTATTCAAAATATGTAAAATCTTACCTGTCAGTTTAAAACACAAGTATTTGCTAGCGGTAAATAACCATGGCGATCAAGAGCATAACCTAACATTGGTTTGTAACACGCACAATACCCGCTCGATGGCCACCGGCAGCTACGTGGTACCAAGAATATTTAATTATTTTGGTGATAGAACATTAAAAAAACGTTTGCCATATCTGTTAAATAGCCTGCCGGAGGATATTCGACGCGAAGATATTAAACGCATTTTTAAGCGTAAGCTTAAAAAATATTACCTAACTATTTGTTAGCTGTGAGTTAGTTATTTTATATAGTTTGATTAATGTACGGAGACTCGATCCCACAGTCAAACCGATAACACGGTTTTGTGGGGCAAATGTATGTAATCTATGTAATTGAACAATAAATAAATAAATAAAATAAACTGTTTCAAGAACAAGAATCAACGTGTTTTGAAAACGTTGATGCACGTTGCGGCAAACACTACTAACAAGTTTACGGCGACGGGAAAAACTTCGAAACATCGATTCTAGAAGCATTTTCGTGGTTTTTCAGAAACTGCTGGCAACATGTATCCGAAACTTGTTTACATAACTGAAATAAGTTGACACACACAATATAACTCCTAAAGAGTAGAAATTGTCGCCTTCCCCCGTCACCACATAATATCGACTGTCAATTTTACCGAACCGTGGACGACCCCGAGACACTGCATCATCTATCTGCATCATTTCTGTGGACAGGGCCCATCAATTCATTCATAAGTGACCGATTAATTGATTGGCCTGGCAGACGGTTGAAATTTAATTACGGGTCATACCGTACCTTTCCATTCAACTGTACATAAGTACCAACATACGATATAGGAAGTATATTTTGGTAACAACGGACGGAACTAAAAATACATGTAGGTACATATTTTTTAATTAAGATAAGATTTTACTAACTTCGGATAACTTTTATCAGAGGAATTAGTTACACGTTTTGATGGAATTTCTATAGAATAGCTGTAATATATCTCGCAGATAAATGTTATCCTGGGTTGTTATAATCGGTCCTCAGTCATTACATTTTATGGAGTTAGCAGTTGTGGGTTAGATATGACTTCCTATGATTTTATCATAACATAACAGTCTATATCCATTGCAAACTCATATACTAGACGTGAACCAAAATAGTTTGATTCCCAACCAAAATTCCCTTGCATGCTAGTTCAGTTCTAGTTCCCATCCCATGAAATTCAACTCAAAGAAAACATTCTAATCTGACCGTAAGATGATCTTGTGCAACATGTTTGCTGTTTTAATAGTACTGAGGCTAAGGGCTGCCATAAACGGGCAACTGGAGCAGTTAGCTCGACCGCACATTATTAGAAATTTCTGACGCGTGCGTAAAGTCTCTCTGCACATACATCTTGTACTAGACCCTGCTGACTGCCGGATCCAGCAAAATCTGATAGTGTGCGGTAGTACAAAATGTATGCGATACACACAATGCTCACAATGTACACAATGCAATGAGTACAGACCGGCGCGCGTCAAAAAGTTTCTTACAATGTGTAGCTTATGCAGCGCTCTGAATAACGTACACGGATCGCTTGAGCAGTCGTTTTAACCCCTCGAGCAACCTCAAAACCCCAGTTGCTTGCTCAAACTTCAGTTGCAATATTTTCAGCAATTTTCCGCCTCCGAGAAGAGCGAAGGTAATTTAATTGCGAGAGTGCAGTCGACAGCTCGAAAACTCGACAGCAGTCAGGATATGCCTTGCAAATGCTTGACCGCACGACGGAATTTTGCCGTGCTGCTGACCGCTCAGTGCTGTCATGACTACTCGAACGGTCTTCCGTATGTCAACGAATATGCAGTCGCAGCTGGAAGCTGTCAGTTATGACTGATTCAAGCTGCCCGTGTATGGCCGCACTTAGTTGCACCAAAAATCTGGTTATTATTGTCAAGATAATAAACAGTTGCATTAACTAAAAAAAAGTTTGACTCGCGACCTCGCCGCGTGATCAACTCATGGTTAAGGGCTCCATTTGGGTCCGAAACTAGTCGGGCAATCCCGAAAAATGCAGCCCTAAGATTCGAAAGAGTTACCGCGGCCCTGGAATGCAAAGGGCAATAGCAGGAACACGGATGGGTTTTAGTCAGAGTCTGACACTCCCTTCCGCTGCGCCCAGAGCGGAAGAACACATATACGAGGATTACACATGCTTAAAAAAATTGCCCTTTAAAAAAAAAAATATATAGAGATTCTCACTGCAAAAATATATATAACATGGCAGTTGGTTGACAATAAAGATAACTTTAACCACTCATTTTTGGTCGGTAATGGTTACGGATCAATTGTGACGTCTTTTTGACGATTGTTAGACGGTGCAATCCAGTTTTTTATGTCGACAATGACCAGATAAATAGTTTTACTGTCGTACACTAGTAAGATGGGTTGGCAACCTGTCACAATCACAACATAGTTGCTATCGATCAACTTATTAACCGACGGCAGTCATGCCAAACTCAATCTCAGACCGCAGATAACAGCGTCCGCGTCGATAGATATACGGCGGCGACTAGTTACAGGATATGTCTCAGCACTAATTAAAACTCTACAATACCTGTCAATAATAATCGGTGTGCATTAATTTACGTCACCACAGCACGTTGCATAATTATTCATCTAGCTTTTGCTCGCAACTTCGTTTACGTAGAAATCGGAAAAAATATTAGGTTGCTTCAACCAACCGGTCATGAATTGTACTTCGTAAAGGAGAAGCTTCATATTAAGTGGGAGATCAATTGTCTCATACGTTTAAGAAGCATTTAACATCATTGGTATTTAGGTTAGTTTTTTAAACAACAGTGGGTGTCCTATCAAAACCACGAGAAACTTTCATGAGAAATTCTGTTATAAACAGACGGAAAGACAAACAAAAATAAAAAAGTCATTTCTATTTTTCTTTCGCGTTGTAGTATCTCTGAAAAGATTAGCTCTTTGCCGATTATATTACCAGTTTTATTATACTTTAAAATGGGCTTTTTAAGAAGGCTCAAGGTCACGCAGGCTCGGAGGAATTGCCTGTAAGTGGTAGTCACATTGTAGTGGGCGGGTCACATTGCTCGCAGAACGGATGGCCGATGGGGCTGAAAGGTTCTGGAATAGCGACCGTGTAACGGAACGCGCACCGTGGGTAGGCCCCCCACAAAGTGGACCGATGACCTGGTTAAGGTCGCGGGAATCCGCAGGATGCGAGAAGCATAGGACCGATCGATGTGGCGACGCTTGGGGTAGGCCATATCCAACAATCGACGTCTTTTAGCTGAATAATAATGACGATGATAGTTTATAATAGGAAAAGATGCTAGATGTGCTCGTAAATGCTATAATATTGGTCTGTATTACAATAACAGTATCTAATAGTCCGACTAGTCGCTCTATCTTATTTGCACAAATTGTAATTTGCACAAATAAACAAGTGTAAGGTACCGAAAATACCGTTTGCGCAAACATTTGCACAAACCGTTTGCGCACGCAATCCGCTGCGTGTAACCGGACCATTAAGTAGTTTTACCGCAAGTATCGACACACGTGCAGTTGTTTAGTAATGAGAAACAGACGTTAGACGTAAAGTGTTGTCTGTGATTATAAAGTGAAACGCATCTGTAGTATAAATAAAGTCTGCAGAATATATTAATAGACTAGCAAAAGCCAAAGTCAAAAAGGTTATAAGCACAGTCAATAGCAAAACTAAATTCATTTTTTTTAAACTCTATTATTTTTCCTAGTTCAATAATATTTGTATGTCTTAACGATTTTATCTACTCTTTATATGTAGAATATAATAATAATTAGTTTTTTTTTTAAATCAAATATCTTGATTTGACATACGAGGTTGTCGATATGTGGGATGTTGAATTGCTGACACAGCAGTCACTGTGCCAATAGTCGTTACAGCCAATGGCTTAATAGCCAAGAGCCTCGACCAACATCTCATGAGGTTCTCGTTAGGCAGCTGGATCAAGAGTTTGATTCAGAAAGCGGTACTTCTAGACACGGCGCGTGTTGTTAGGAAGTTCTTCTCTCTGGAACCCTGATCGCCGGTTGCTTGGACTCTGTCCCCGATGCCGGTTAGCTACATATTTTTTTTGTTTTTTTTTAAATATTATTACTGAAATATTTAAAAATGTAAAGTAATATGTTTGAAGATGAATAAATGAAAAAACATATTTGTTTTTTATTCATACAACACTTTTGAAAAAACAATCATCACATGAACTAACTTTTGATGTTAACTGTACCTACTTCAACTAGCTGCGCTTGCGGCTTTGCCGGCATGGAATGTAGTTTTTTTACCAGATAGGCTGGCCTTTGTTCACTATCCTACTGGAATGCAAAATAAAAATATACGTTCTACCTATGCATTAAATTCCAGCCAAATCCTAGTCGATATTTCGGTGAGATTGTTGAACAAATTTTCGAACTTTTACACGAATGGAATGGTAATATTTGCTTGATCATGGTAAGTTGTGTTACGAAATAGTGCTTCTTTTTCCACTCCTTCTCTAAACAGACGCCAAAAATTCTCTGTTTGGTAATAAAATGAGTGTGGGCAATGGCGAGCAAGGTTGCACCTGGCATCTTGCGTTAGGTTTTATTGAGCCTGAGCCATAATTTTGAACTTACTTAAAACTATAGTTATACCCCCAGATGTAAAACAAACTGTTTTAAGGGTTCCGTACCCAAAGGGTATTACTAAGACTCAGCTGTCTGTCTGTCTGTCACCAGGCTGTGTCTCATGAACCGTGATAGTTAGACAGTTGAAATTTTCACAGACGATGTACGAGTATTTCTGTTGCCGCTATAGCAACAAATACTAAAAAACAGAATAAAGTAAATATTTAAGGGGGCTCCCATACAACAAACGTGATTTTTTTGCCGTTTTTATAGATAATGGTACGGAACCCTTGGTGCGCGAATCCGACTCACACTGGGCCGGTTTTTTGAGATTTAATTTGAAATAATTTCAACTTTAATCTTAAAAAGGCTACAAATGTTTAGATACCTCGGTAAAATCGTGTCTACCGTCAAACTCCACAAATAAAAAGAGTTTTAGTGTAAACAATTGTTTGCCATGATTACCTATGTGATAAGACAGAGTACCTATGTTTTAGGGTGCCTTTCCACCAGAGATGTGCTATGCAACGTTGCTATGGATACGTTTGATATCCACCAATCATATACATTGGTCCACATAGTATAAGCACTGGTGGAAACTGGTTCAACTAAGCTACGTTTTTATATGGAAGGATGCGTGCTGTGGATGCGTGCTATGGATGCGAGCTGTAGATGCGTGCTATGGATGGTGGCGAGTGGTGTAGCTATGTTCCCCGTGCCTTCTATATTGTCGATACGTCGCATAGCTCAAGCTGCGCATCTTCCTCGCACAGCTACATAGCTTAGCATCAGTTGTAACGGTCACATAGTTTCGTAGCTTAGCTTTTACATTCTCGCAGCGTAGCTACATAGCACATCTTTGGTGGAAAGGCACTCTAAAGTTTAGTTCGCTATATAGTATAGCTTATTACGTCATAAGTTATAACCAAGTTTCTCCACAACTATATAGCGTGACGTTCACACTATACGCTATATTGCAAACCGGTCTACCATATATAAGGTCCATCTATTCATACACGAAATATTTTAAGGGATACATCTATAGGAGGTAAAGAAGCCATATAAATTTAAAAAAATAAAATACCTATCTAAGTATATATTTTTGTCAAATTAAATAATTTAATTTTACTTGATACACGTAAAAAATACTGGCTCTTTACTATTTTCAACATCCATTACGCTAGTTTCTACGTAAAATTGAAGCGGGCGGCGGCATGGCGCACAGTGGGCTGAAAATCGATCTTCATAGACATTGGGATCAACTTTGTAAAACTTTTATTTTTTTGGCAGAAATGGGTTTAGGTATCGTATGTTGGTCAATTTAATGCTATTTGAGTTTTTCAATAAACGTTTTTCTTTACTTTATAGCACTTGGTTGAAAAAAATGTATGGAAAAATACGTAAAAAAGGATATATTTCGACTTTCGTACAAGTGCCCCTAATTTCCTTTGGCACGATTATACCCCTTATTTTTCTGCATTTTTTGACATATCACATAATGCGGGCACGCGTTAGATTTTGGGAGAAAAAAAATCAAATGTGTTTTTAGAATATAAAAAAGGTTTTAATCTGTTTATAATTGACATTAGGTACGTAATGGTTATAAATGAATTATATGAATAGAAATGTAATAGCTACCGGTTAAACATAACAAATTTTATGGAAATTAATTAATATTTTTGTAATTTAATAACGAGGATGGTTAAATAATGAGATCATGATCCATTGGCCATTATCTATCATAATGAGATCTAATGTCCTATTACTGAGATAAATTAGATCTCATCAACTAACTACCCCCCTTCCTACGTAGTTTTTTCGAACCTTAAGTATAAATCGTGTGCATTTAATCACTATTTTCAATTGACTTTGTTTTTTCAAAGAGTAATAACCTATTTTTCTAAAATGGAACGAGTGTATTTAGTTCACAGTCCGGCAAGCTGGGTAACTACCTTGCATTGCTGGAAAGTTTTGTGTTTCAGTTCAATTTGAATCTTTCGGAAGAAGACAGCGATACTTTAAAGGAATTTTGTCGAAGATTCAACCAAGCTGTCATAAAAAGATGGAAGAATGCCAAAGGATACTCTGAAACATTTAAGAAACAATATGGAGACTGGTTGGCGTTAACAGTGGATTGGCCATCTTGTGTTGATTCGCAACAAGCTGCAGAGGATGGCCATTACAGAGTATCAAGCACCTTCAACCAGCCAATCTGTATCTGTTGGAACACTAACTAAGCGTTTAGGTCCTCGTAAACCATTTGTAGATTTGTGTACTAAACAGAAAAAACGCAGGATTGAAGAACAGAATCAACAAGACAGTGACGAACTAGCTAACGCTACAGTAAGCAAGTTAAAGAAAGACGGCAAAGTAAATTTGGCTGAAGTCATTGATTATTTTATGAAACATCCTGAAGAGGTAGCAACATTTTCTGAACTAATTAAAACTCAAAAGCACAAAAAATGTGCTTTTACTCCCGAGAAAGCGCTTGGATTGCTGCTATCACTTAAACTGTCGAAGATTTACGGTGCTGATATCATCAAAAACTGTATTGTACCGATTGGAGTCTTCTTCCGAAAGATTCAAATTGAACTGAAACACAAAACTTTCCAGCAATGCAAGGTAGTTACCCAGCTTGCCGGACTGCTTTAAAACAACATACAAGTCAAGATTATGAACTAAATGCACTCGTTCCATTTTAGAAAAATAGGTAACTCTTTGAAAAAACAAAGTCAATTGAAAATAGTGATTAAATGCACATGATTTATACTTAAGGTTCGAAAAAACTACGTAGGAAGGGGGGTAGTTAGTTGATGAGATCTAATTTATCTCAGTAATAGGACATTAGATCTCATTATGATAGATAATGGCCAATGGATCATGATCTCATTATTTAACCATCCTCGTTATTAAATTACAAAAATATTAATTAATTTCCATAAAATTTGTTATGTTTAACCGGTAGCTATTACATTTCTATTCATATAATTCATTTATAACCATTAAGTACCTAATGTCAATTATAAACAGATTAAAACCTTTTTTATATTCTAAAAACACATTTGATTTTTTTTCTCCCAAAATCTAACGCGTGCCCGCATTATGTGATATGTCAAAAAATGCAGAAAAATAAGAGGTATAATCGTGCCAAAGGAAATTAGGGGCACTTGTACGAAAGTCGAAATATATCCTTTTTTACGTATTTTTCCATACATTTTTTTCAACCAAGTGCTATAAAGTAAAGAAAAACGTTTATTGAAAAACTCAAATAGCATTAAATTGACCAACATACGATACCTAAACCCATTTCTGCCAAAAAAATAAAAGTTTTACAAAGTTGATCCCAATGTCTATGAAGATCGATTTTCAGCCCACTGTGTGGCGGCGCGGTAGGACGGCACGCGGCTTTTATGAATGATCTCTCACACACCGAAAAGTGATAATAAAAGAGTAGCGCGGCGCGCGCGCGGCAGCTCGCAGCAGGCAAGAGCACCGCACGCGCCGCGCCCTCCCCGCTCCTCTCCAGTCCCGCACGGTCCGCGTGTTGCATCGCATGTGCGTTTTTCAATCAAGCGTCGGGCTTCGGGCAACAATGCCAAACTACAGGTATTCCAACCAAGAGTACTCGAACATGGTGTTGTGCTATCACGACAGTGGAGATGTTTTGCTCAGAGCACCAGCCCTCTTCTTGGAGCGATATGGGAGACGACCAGCATTAGAAACAATCCTAGGAGCAGTACAGCGGCACCGGGATTATGGGGTCTACGTGCCACCAGCTGCAGACGGGGACAGGCAACGAGTGCGAGCGAGCATTGAGGACGACATCCTCGACTTCTTTTCGCGGTACCCAATGGCCAGCACAGCAGACGCCGCTCGCGCTTTCGACGTGAGCGATATGACCGCTTGGCGCCTTCTACGGGATGAGGGGAAGCACCCGTTCCATTTCACCAGGGTCCAAGAAATTAAGCCGATGGACTTACCTCCACGCGTGGAATTTTGCCGCTGTTTACTTGAAGACCCGACGCGGCGCATCCTGTGGACGGACGAGTCCACCTTTACGCGCGATGGGTTGTTTAACATCCACAACGCGCACTGGTGGGCAACAGAAAATCCACGTGTGGTTAGGCCGGATCATTTCCAGACCCGGTTTAGTGTTAATGTGTGGGCTGGATTAATAGGTGATAGACTATTAGGACCTGTTTTCCTGGATCGGCTTAATGGTCAATCATACCTGGACTTTTTGACAGGCGAACGAGCGACCATGCTGGAAGACATTCCGCTTACTTATTTGAGGACAATGTCCATGTACTTCCAGCATGATGGCGCACCAGCGCACTATGATAGGCGCGTTCGCGAGTACCTATCTAACGAGTACGGCGATCGTTGGATAGGTCGAGGTGGACCGATCGCCTGGCCAGCTCGCTCGCCTGATCTTACGCCGTTGGATTTTCATGTGTGGGGTAGGGCTAAAGACCTGGTTTATGGTAATGACGGCCATACCATAAATAGTGCGGAACAATTAAAAACGCGTAGTGTGAACGCTTTTGCAGTGATGGCTTGTGATAGAGACACATTATTAAAAGTGCAAGGACACATTATAAAACGTGCAGCCCTCTGCGTCCAACAGCAGGGCGGATATGTCCAACAATTGGTGTAGTGTAAATAATTACTAGATAGGTATGTACATTTTCAATTATTGTAAATAATTTTCTAATTTTTAAACACGCCAAATTATTGTTACAGTAATTCGTAAAAAAAATCCTTGCAGTGGGATAAATTTCGTGTAAAATAAACATGTTTTCAACTAACTACATACGTCGACGTACAAACATAAGAATAATAAAGTAGAATAATAAGTAAGTAGGCACCTACTACGTAGATACAACGTTTTCTATCTACCTAAACAAATTATTGTATCAATAATTCGCCAGTCCAAAGCCTGATGAAGTGTGATGGGGAATTAGAATCAATAGGTACCTACCTACTTACCTAATTAGCATTTAAAAAAAGTTGCTGCACTCTGATAGATGTTTCATGTGTCGTGGATGCGTTTACAAATACAAATTCCGTATGCACGAATACCCAGACCCGAATCAACTATCTGTAGATTTGTTTCATGCAAGAACAAACCCGCAACACGTAGCGCAGCAAGCCAACCGCTTCGCCACTCCGCCAACCGTGCCATCGCTACACCCGCTACCTATACCATTGCGACCGCGTTCTATGCGGCATAGTAATCAACAGTCATGTAGATTTGTACCTCTAGACCACAGAGTACTACCTAGACTGTAGATAGTCCGTCGGATTGCGCCTAGTAGGTACTAGGTAAAGTATTAATAAATTAAGCTAAACGTAGCCACTACCAATCGCATTGAGTTAAACAGACATCATTCAAATACGGATTTACTAACAATGTTCTTTACCTACAAAAAGACTAGTAGGTAAATAAAACTTACAATCTAGATGTAATGTATCTAATTATTTAATCGTTAAATAGGTTTGACGAATCATACCGTATGTTATTCCACGTAGGTATCATAGGAATACAAATACTATCGGCTTCATTAATGCAGTGTCAGTTCAACAAAATAATTGTAGGTATGCGGCGACTTGCTCGGTTTAATACACTTACACGTGCACAGTTGCACACACACATCTCGCGCGCAAGCTAGTGTCGGTCGTCCGTAAGGTGAAACTGCACATAAGGCCGACCGTCCATACAATAGCAAGTAGCATAAGAAGGCACTTACCTACCTACCTCGCGAGTACCGATTGTGATGTGATACCTTCGATACCCAGATTGGACAACAACATTCGGTTTTCTGTAAGTAAAGAAATCTCAGAAACAGCGTGTACCTACAACAGTACTGTAGGTATGTCTACGTTTGCCTATCTCTGGTACGATTTTAGATAAAGCCGCAAACCACTTAGATCACTTAGACTTCTTACAGTTTACATCTGTACGAGAATGTAGGTACACAATCAACAAACAGCTGACGGATGCGACTCGACGTTCGAATAGTCGACATGAGTTATAAAATTTTAGTAACCGTCGAAAATCTGACATAATACCTCCTTAAGTACGTAATTTGACCTCCCAGACTCCTAGGCGGAAAATCACATTAATGTCATTCGAATACGCCAAATCTGCGTAATTCATAAATCAAACAGTAGTACAGACGCATTTCGGTAGTTTGACTAATAAACGATTGTATAATTTAAATTCACGCTATTAAAATTAGACTCGATCGAGTTTTGCATTTTATCTACGCTGGTTTATTTCTAACATCATCATCACGCCTGTATTCACCGGAGACATAGGCAGAGGTGTATTTTCGTACGCCCACAGATGTTTTATGTGTCGTAGTTAGATCCCATGTAATAGGAGGTGAGGGCAGAGGTTTTCGTCAGGCACCACACAGACTGATAAGTGCGGTAACTGTTAGCGTCAGGATGCGAATGACTATCGTGCTTGCGCGGTTGCGCGGTTGCGCGGAGACATGACGTACGAACACGCACGACCTCACTACGCGGCACGCGCTGCCCGACAACTGACACTGACAGAGGCACAGAGAAGAGCGATCCTGCGAGATAGAGAATAGACGGGTACCGCGCTCGCGCCGCCCGCGCCGTCGTCCGGGGCGGGTCATTCATAGAATAGGGAGTAAAGGTTTTATGTAAAATGTCTCGAGCAATATTACAATTATAATAATTACGTAAAACAAAAAACTTAAAAAAAAAAAAAAACGCATTGATTTGGCTTCTTTATCCCTTAAAATATTTCGTGTATGAATAGATGGACCTTATATAGTAAGTTATTTGACGGCGACCCGTCGGACGACGGAGGTAGAAGGGTAGAAATGAGGTGAAGCAGGGACCGGAGAATCGATTTCAGAGCTATATCGTATCGATTCTTATCGATACGATATAGCTCTGAAAATCGCTTAGGCATATCGCGTACAGCAAGCCAATACTTTGTAGTATAGCATTGTGTGAACGTGTCCATATACTGAGCGATATCGTTGAGCTATACAATATTTGCTATATGCTATATATTATAGCGTAGTCTGAACTGCCCTTAACCGCTAGCGGCCCGACCGACGATCCGGATCGTCAGTGCCATTGTTTATCTATTGTGTCTATAATTACAGTACTCGATAAGTTAAGGTATTAAAGAATAATAAAACTATTGCGATGATAAAAAAATCTATATATAGATATAGATTTTCCCCCTAAGGGGATAACATTAATAATTATGTTAATTTGTTATTGCCAGAAACTAAACCGAATTTATTAATAAAATTATGTGCTTTGCTTTATTGTATTTTATACTCTTTTCTCGACTGTGGTAACGACTTGTTACCGTATAATATGCACCTCTTTATGCAAAAGGAGGACTCATTCACGAGCATTATTCATGAATCCAGTCTTTAGTCCGTCCAATGTTAACTCAACGTAGAGGGCATACGGACGAGAGCTGAAAACCCCAATTATGCTCCGTATATGTTGACTGACGGTCAAGTTCCCAGCTTCACTCCGCTCCCGGATAAACAACTAAGCTGCGAAATCCTCTAACCAGCGACCCCGACTATTTTGATTAAATACTATGCTCAGATTGCTCAGGTAGTTTAGCACTTCCACTTAATTAACTTGGCAAATCAAATAGGTGAGATCCTGACTATTAGTTAAAAAATACAGGTCACCCTAAAATCTAATTAATAGAACAAACTGTGTTGGAGTTATTAGCTCGGGCATTTTACACCACAACTCGTCCGCAGTTGGAATAAGTTTAGGAATTCTGTCCGAACATTCTGCAATTTTGATGCAAATATCAAATTAAATAGTGTGATGAGGTTTTCACGGATTTGGGAGAAATATTTCAACGTATTAATTTTAGTTTGGAACATGAAATGGATACATCGGTAATTTACTTCGGAAACCCAGGTACTCTCCGAGATATCACCAGCAACATCAAGGGTGTGCTGGTCTTTTTCGAGGAGTTAGAGTGGATTGAGTACCACCCATCACGCAAAATACGCACTTATACGTGGAGCTGCGGACACCACCTTATACCTTTATCGGTAGTTTGTAGTTGCAATCGAAACTCAGAGTCTAATCTTAATATAGCCAAAACGTTTATTTATGTAACAATGTCATAAAATACAGGCCTACATCTATATCGCCCAGATATCAAGTATTCAGCCGCGTGATCCGTTTCTTCGGTCTGAAATTTAAACTCAAAACACACGAGGATATTATTATTATCTCTTGAGCACATGCTAAGATAGGCACCAATATCTTACTTTGAGCTATTAATAAGATTCTGCGATCACAAATATACAGTTTCAGTGGTGTTGTAATTATAGCAATATTCGTATAACCGATCTATGATGGTCCGTGTTTCTTTGTTTAACAGAAGACGTATAACAGTTGTTATGAAATATCATGTAGTACAGTAAACCTTCTTATAATTAACCATTTATTTACAAATGTAAAAATGGTAATTGATATTTTAGGATATCTAATTTAAAAAAACAAAATGTTATGTTGCTTAAAGTTAAAGTTTAGTAGTAAAATGTACTTGTTACAATTCTTTTTATACCTAACCAAGCTTGTACCAGACAGAGCCTTACTTTTTGCATGTAGATTGTAGGTATTAAAAAAAATAGGGACGGAATATGCCTCCGACATTTCAGGGGTATGACGGAGGCATTTTCTGTCCTTGTCACGCGAAATGGATATTGTATTGCGCCCGAGTTTCTTAAGAACACCCGTGTGTGCGTCCGACATTTCAGGGGTTAATAAATGCTAGGTACAAGTACATTTTTACTTCAAACGTTTAAACTGTGGCAACATTTTGATTTTAAAATTCCTCCTAGTATCCTAAAAGACCTGTTACCATTTTTGCATTGGTTAATAAATAAATGCCTGATATATACCCAGAAAAGTAGAATACAAGTGTTTTGGTGGGTTTGTATTTAAGGGATTCAGAGTATTTTAGACTTTGCAGACACTGACGTATATTCGAAAATGTAACGCGAGGATCAATAAACATGTAGTGTATGTCCGCTGCGCCTTAACTGAACCGATTTTGATAAATGAGGTGCTATCTGCCTACACTATGTGACGGGTATGTCATATGATGCCATTGCAACACAATTAATCTCCGACTAACGGTAGAATAGTGTCTATTGACATCGTACCTTTGTACATTCTACAAGGTTAGTTAGAAAGGGGGTAGGTACTAATCGGTGTGGCACTTAAAGTATCACTGAATCATCACAGCGGTGCGAGCACCGATCTTTTTATCGAGTCGATTCGAGAAATTTGCCGATTCTAAACGTCAAATTTGACATAACATAAAGATAAAACGATAGTAGTCGTCTTTCCCCCTCTAGGAAAGGCGTTAACTCATCATGAGATTAACGTAAAACCGGAGGGAACATTAGACTAGCTTTCTACAACCCCATCATATAATAAAAAATGTATCATGAGGTTTACTGAAAAGCTTACAAACCGCAGGGCAGCTTGTGGCGAGCTGTTGGTGAGTGGCGACACTGCGTACCTTATTGCTTCAGAGAGTCGGTCAGGGCCTTGTCTCCAGTTTGCCTTTATTGGCTGGCTGGAGTAGAACCCCAAGAGTGCCCGCAGGACTCTCAACTCTGGCTTGCCTTTATCGGCCGTCCAGAGGGGAGCCGCCAGAGCTATATGCTCGGGGGTGGAAGTGTCTAATGGCGTAATAGCGGGGAAACCCACTCCGCGTCTTTTAGACCCGCGACGGCGAAACCGGGGCCACACCTCTCTACACCCCTAGCCGCTCACACGTTTGTTGCCCCCTTCGCCTATGTACTGGCGGCTTTCAGGGGGCCCAGCTAGTGAGCTGGCGAGTCACCGTCTGCCAACGCATTTCAAACTTAAACTTGAAAGGCAGACGCCGTTTTCTTCCGGCAATAGAGGTTAACCGATCCACTAAACACCCCCTCCCATAGACCAGATATTTTTTTACCATAGTTTACAATAGTTTTGCACCCACTTGGGACGGTCCATGACTGTACTTCAATAGTGCAGCCGTGGATAGTCCCCGGCTGGTGCCCCACCCCATTTTAGATTAAAGTTCTCAAAGGGGCCTCTGCGCGTTGGACCTGTGTCCCCGGGTATGCCTTCCAAAAGACCGGACATCTTCCGCACGGAAGATGAGCCGTGAATAGAGATACATTATAATAATAATAAATTTATTTCAGACTATTAAGTAAATTTCGTCCATATTTTTTCATACAAAAAAAAACGAAAAGACAGTTTATTTTATATATGTAAAAGATGCACGGTGAGTGGTCATCCAGTGCCACATCAGTGGACTGTCCACTCTATTCGCCATGATCGCCACCAAGCTGTTAGAGCTATCGCGCACTGGCCGCATCAGGGATGCTATTCGTGTCCTCATAATAGCGTGAAAATCAGGCACGCCATGCTCCGCGAACATCCCTGATGCACTGCAAAAGCGCGGTAGCCCCAACATAACCCTGAAGGCGTTATTATATTGGACTCGCAGAGCATTGTACGAGCTTTTTGCATAGCCGACTTATAGGGCGCACGTGTACATAGTTTGGCAATACGCTCTAAAGAGTGTAATTTTTACCTCCCTAGTACAACGTGCAAACCTACGGGCCAGCATGTTACATCGAACTGCCAATGCTCTGCGTTCCCTTTCCACGTCCACATCGTCGGACAGACTATCGGTGACCCAATGCCCCAGGTACTTGAACTTAGTCACCCTGGAGAGCTGAACGCCCCCCAGGGTGACTGGTGGGACAGTGTCATAACATTTGTTAGCCGCTTTGAAAACTAGAAGTTCACTCTTTGTCGCGTTGTACCTAAAGCCGTGAGCCACCGCATAGTCCTCACACATGCCGAGAAGCCTCCTAAGTGCACTGATCGATGGGCTCAGCAATACCATATCATCCGCGTAACTGATGTTATTGACGCAGTGCCCGTCAATGGAGCACCCGATATTGGCATTGCTGAGCTCACAGATCAGCTCGTTTACGTACAGGTTGAAAAGCTTGGGTGAGCTGACTCCCCCCTGCCTCACTCCGCATTCCAACCTGTATGCACCCGATAGGACACCCGCCCACTTAACATAATTATATTGGTTATTATACCAATACTTTAGCATTCTAATGAGATCGCTTGGAAGGTCCTTAACATTTGATAGTTTCCTTCATAGGCAGTCGTAGGACACGAGGTCGAAAGCCTTGGAGAGGTCCAGAAAACATGCATACACAGGAGTTTTCCTACTTGCATAGTATTGAACAGTCTGTTTGAGACAGAGGATAGCTGTCTCCGTGGATAAAAGCGGCTTAAACCCAAATTGGGCGTCATGGAGTGTTAAGTGCTTATCCAGCTGCCGATCAATCAGACCGTCCAACACTTTTGCAATGATAGTTGCCAGGGATATAGGCCTGTAGTTGCTTTTGTCACCCGCATCTCCAGTTTTGTTCTTGACAATAGGCACAACAATAGTTTTAATTAAGTCAGCTGGAAGATAAGAGTGAATCAGACACAAACTAAAAAACATCGCTAGCACTCGCGGTAAGAATAAGCTAAAGCAGTAAGCCTTAAAACGCACTAGCGGCCAGCCGCAATACGGCGTGCCGCTTGCGGCTGGCCGCACATCGATTTTTACATGAAACCGCATGATCTCAACGCACTGGCGCACGACGGCTGGCCGGAAATCAGTGCGTTGAGATCATGCGGTTTCATGTAAAAATCGATGTGCGGCCAGCCGCAAGCGGCACGCCGTATTGCGGCTGGCCGCTAGTGCGTTTTAAGCCTAAGTACTTCAACTACCTACAATCGTCCGAATTGACACACTCACACAGACACGCACTGCAACAAGACTTCTAAGGTAAGTTCGGAAGTTCGGTACGTTCTGTGTGAGTGTTTCAATTCAGGCGATTATAGTAAGTTGAGGTACTGCTTTAGCTTATATACGGCTCCGCTACTGTAGCCTAAAGAATTAAGCCCCGATCCCTTAAATTAGGCTTCTTCAACGCTAACAGCGTTAACGGTCAACGAGATGAGATCGCAATCTTTTTGCGTGATCATCAAATTGACATCTTCTTAGTGCAGGAAACGTTTCTCAAGCCCCACAACAGGAACCCTGGAATTGCTAACTATAAATTAGTTCGCAACGACAGGACCCGTAGTAGGGGCGGTGGTACTCTCATCTACTACAAACGTTCCCTGTACTGCACTCCCTTAGACCCTCCTCCTGGTCTCCAATTCCTGGAAACTTCCATATGCAGACTAGGCATGACAGGACACCAGCCGATCACAATCGTCTCGGTGTATAATCCTCCCTCCAGTAATAAGATCCAACTCCGGAGCGATCTTAAAGCCCTCTTTGACCTCGGCGGAGGTTCCGTTATCATAGCGGGCGACCTCAATGCCAAACATCTCTCGTGGAGCTGCAACTCCAACAACCACGCGGGTCGTAACCTCGAAGAGTTGAGCCCGGAGCTCGAATTCGACGTTATCGCCCCGATGTGTCCCACTCACTACCCCCATAACCCTGACCATCAGCCCGATGTCCTTGACATAGCGCTCCTAAAGAACGTAAACCTCGGTCTACGCTCTATAGAGACGCATGAAGAGCTAGACTCCGATCACCGCCCCGTAGTCCTTCACCTAGGTCCCCGGGGTGGTCCCCCGGATCCTGGTCAACCCGCCCCGACCAAAACTGTCACGGACTGGGGAAAACTAGAGGAGCGCCTCAAGTCTTCCTCATCCGTTCACTTAGATTCCATCCCCGACGATATCGTTACGATTGCCGACACGCTGGGCGCGATCGACTCCCTTACCAGTCACGTACAGTCCGTGGTGAACGAGTGTTCACGGCAAGTTCCAGCGGTGGACGAACACCGCTGGAAGCTGCCGGACGATGTGCGTGAACTGCTGACGGAGAAGAACGCATCCATCCGTGCCTATGACACTTTTCCCTGCGAAGCTAACCGCGCCCATATGCGTTCTCTACAGCGTGCTGTAAAGAAACGTGTACGGGAGGTTCGGGATGCCCGCTGGGACAAGATGTTGAGCGACTTAGAGCCATCCCATCTGGCCTTCTGGCAATTGCAACGTAATCTGAAATCCGATTGTGTAGCTTCAACTCCCCCTCTCAATCGTCCGAACCAAAGGCCGGCCTTTGAAGATGACGAAAAGTCCGAATGTCTAGCCGACAGTCTAGAAGCCCAATGTACTCCCAGCACCCAACCCGCAGACCCGGTCCATCTTTCCAAGGTGGATCGCGAGGTCGAACGTAGGGCCTCCCTCCCTCCCGATGAAGACCCCGACGATCCCTTACCCCCCATCACCGTAGACGAGGTCCACACGATAGTGAGGAATCTCAAATCTAGGAAAGCCCCCGGCTCAGACGGTATCACCAATAAGGTGATCAAACACTTTTCCGCCCCGCTCATAGTTCTCATGGCCGCCATCTTCAATGGCGCTCTGAGTAATAACATCTTTCCGCAAGCTTGGAAACAAGCCACCGTTATCGGTATCCCCAAACCCGGCAAACCCAAGAGTGAGCCCACTAGTTATCGCCCCATTAGTCTTCTCAATGTAATTGGGAAAATCTATGAGCGTCTCATTTATATCCGTTTAAAGGATTTCGCTGACTCCCGTAAACTCATCCCCGACGAACAGTTCGGTTTTCGAACCCAGCACTGTTGCATTCGACAATTGCACCGCATTGTCGAACACATTAGCTCCCGTTTTATGCGCTCGTACAAAACGGGCATGCTCTTCTTCGACGTAGCGAAAGCCTTCGACAAGGTCTGGCACAACGGTTTATTATACAAACTGTACCAATTCAACGTGCCGGACCGTCTCGTGCTCATCATTCGAGACTTTCTGTCGGATCGCTCCTTCCGCTATCGCCTAGAAGGCACCCTCTCGTCCCCTCACCCCATTCGCGCAGGAGTCCCTCAGGGCTCCGTGCTATCGCCCCTTCTGTTCACGCTGTACACCAGCGACATTCCCAAACGTGGCTTGGCCAAGTTGGCTCTCTTCGCCGACGACACGGCTATCTACTATTCCGGTAGGAGTCTCGATAGCATCTCTCGAACCCTTCAAACCGCAGCCGACGCCCTCGGGGTCTGGTTCCGGAAATGGAGAATAGAGGTGAATCCCGAAAAGAGCGCAGCCGTTCTTTTCGAGAGACACGGTGATTCCCACACCCACATCCGTCCCGTCCTCATGTTTGGCAAACAGATCCCTTGGGAGATGAAAGCCAAATACCTGGGGGTTATCCTCGACCACCATCTGAGTTTCCGAGACCACATCAAAGCGGTGCGCGCTCGCGCCGCTTTCGCTGTCGGTCGCCTCCACCCCATCCTTAGAACGCGCAGTAAATTGTCACTTAGAAATAAGCTGAGAATCTACGTGACGTGCATCCGCCCCATCTTGACTTACGCTAGCGTCGTGTTCGCACACGTTAAGCCTTGTCGCTTTAAATCCTTCCAAACCCTCCAGAATCGAGTGTTGCGCAGAGCCGCGGCTGCCCCGTGGTTCATGCGTAACGTCCAACTCCATCTCGATCTAAAAATGCCAACCATCAGGCAATACCTCAAACGCATTTCCAAGCGTTACTTCGACTCTGCCCCCCGCCATCCGAACCCCCTAGTCGCCGCAGCGGCCGACTACAGTCCCTCTCTCATAAGTAAAGTTCGCCGTCCCAGGCACACACTTTTAGAACCCGATGACGAAATTACCCTCCTCCAGGAGGCGAGTAAATCGACCAGCACACTACACAATAAACGCCGCCGCCCGGCATACCGTCCTCGCCGACGAGGCCCGTCGCGACGCCCCACCGCCGCCGGTCACGATTCACCGAGCTCTCCCGTCGTAGAGCCGGTCGTCTCTTCAGACTCCGCAGTCACCCCGATAATTCAGCCCTCATCAAGCTGTCTCCCCCCCCCCCTATGTCCACGCCAGCAACGCCCTAAGCCGAGGTCCGAGTCCCACTAGGGGTCGCCCTTAGTGCTGTTGTTGCAGGTAGTCATGATGTTAGTGTAGTACAAGTAGTTAGCTTAGGTTAAGTATTTTACTTCCCCCCATTGGCTGGAGACCCTTCAGGTCTCGCCAATAACTGCCCGGTTACGTAGAAACCGTCCCCTAGGACGACCTACTGCAGTCCAATAGAAAAAAAAAAAAATGTAGCCTAAATGTTGCCGTGTCAAAACTAATCGGTTTGTGAAAAAAATAAAATAATGGTTTGATTTAATGACATCAGATTGTATCTATTCCTGTCATATAATTTAAAGTACAATGGCTGTAGAGTAGACAAATGGCAATCGATGATCAGAGAATAGATATATATATAGATAAACGGGGTAAATACAGTACAAAATTGTATATAGTATAAATAAATTAAGTAAGTAAATATCTACCTTCATACATAGTGCAAGTTTCATTGTTATTCCGAATTAATAAAAAACAAAATAATATTAATGTATAATTTAATTAATATTTAAAGGATAAATTATAATATAAACTTTTTAAAATGCTATACTTCCTTGTAAGGAAATTAAATTAGATAGATAGGTATATTGATATTAATAATTTGTATATTAAGCTTCCTCTCTCCTAATATTTTTGCTGTGCCCGACAGGGTCCATAATGATCTCATATTTTTTTAAGTTACCACCTAAGTCTACATTGTGGAATGCAATAAACTTATTGAGTATTGAGTATAGATACGACGGTGAGATGTACTGGATTGACATACATTTCGACCGGTCAAGCGATCTGTTGTGTCATTTCCATACATTTAATTGGCGTATCTATTCTCTCAGAGTCAATGCTAGCTGTCAATCTCACTTCTGAGAAATTTATGCTATTAGTGGTAATTAAATTGATGATGTCGAAATATTATAAATACCAAAAGCAATATTCCGTATTCAATTATTTTGAATCAGTACATGCAGTTTTCAATCATAAAACAAGTTTATTTGATAAACTTATTGATTTACTGTACTGTAGATACATTTAACTTTACAATTTATGCCAAATCGGCTGTGTTCGTTGAAAGACGAGAAGAAGGCTCCGACAGCTACCAACAAAAGGCAGTCATAAGATGCGATGATAAGAGGAAAACAACAAGGGTTTTAGTAGATATAACCATATATATCTTTTGTTCATGCTCTTCATCATATTTAGTCACTAATTATATTCAGAAGCCATATAAATTAGCAACTTCGACCTTCCTCTTGTATAAACTAAAAAGACATGAGTTATGTCTCAGATATAATTTAACATTCTCTCACTCTAGGCCAGTGTCTTGGGCGTCTATTTTTAAACACTGCCCAGCGAAACAATTGTGTGGAAGTCTTTCGCCAATTGGAAAGAGTTGGGAATCAGTGACAGTAATAAATCGTTGTACATAAATATTTTCCAATGTCTCGCTAGAGCTGGGCGACAACGTAGGAATGAATCACAATAAGGAAGCTGAAGATAAAGCTGACGCCGTAAGTAAATGAAGCGAACTTGCAATCGCACTTTTGATAACGCCCTACTTTTTCAAAAGAGATTTCTTATAATAATTTCCAGGCTTTTGCATTTGTTAGGTTCCAATATTTGCTTTATAAATTAGGCCGGAAATTCCCGGGCATTCTTAAGATTTATTGCAATATCAAATATTATACAGGGTGTAAACGAATTCGTGTAATTCCTTCAAACCGCGTGATCTACTGGTGACACAGATTAACACTAAATAGGGAATTTTTGAAAAACAACTGAAAAAATAATCAATATAAAAAGTTAGTTTTCTATTTCTGAGTCATTTTAGAGCCCTGAGTTAACTTACTGCAAAGAGCGATATCGCGTACGCGAGCCCGCCAGGCGCGTCGTGGTGCTTTCATTCATTTATACGTGGCATCGAAATGTTCAATTTCATAAAACTGTTTTTGCAAAAAAAAACCTTCTTTTTTTACTCAATGCCTATTAGGTGGTTTAGATACGATCATTTACCCCTACCGCATGAAAAGAAAAGATTTTTATTTTTTTAATTTTATTCAGTCTAATTCCCGTGCGGGGCCTATCTACAACAGTAGTAGATCATGTGGTTTTAAGGATTTACACGAATTCGTTTACACCCTGTATAACTACAATATTATTAAAATACTTATTCAACAGTAACCTGATTTATGACTTGCTTAAAATTCTTTATTTATTTTCAGAACAACTTTTCTAATATGAATCAATATCAATTTATTTCGAAAAAGGAAATCAAACATAAAACTCATGTTAGGCATATATACCTACCGCGATATGGTCGAGTCGTAACTAGTGTAACTACACATTTCGCTAAAAAAGGAAAGATGAAAAACATTTACTTGCGTTTTATGTACTAATGATGCTATCTTTTCTGTATCTAGAAATATTTACAATTTTTAGTTCATTTCCATTGATACTTGGAAACGCTATACTATTAAAAGATGCAGTTGATGAAATCAATCAGAAAACAAGTAACGGAGAACAGTTTATCAAACAAATTATACATGGACCGAGTAAGTAATATTTTTATATAATACCCGAACACAACACGATAGTACACTTAAACTTAATTATGTGAAATAAATTCGTTTTAGAAATGTCAGCAAATCCTGAAGTATTAATGTTCACCGCTCCTTATAAATTGTGTGATGGTGGATGCAATGGAAGTGTCAGCAACATCGCGTTGCAGTTCCCACTGTTCATTGGAAGCAAAGGCCAAGGGGCTTATAGACGTATATTTGGTAGGGACTTCCAGCAGTTACGTGCTGGGGAAGACGCTGCGCCGTTTAAAAAGCGTACAAGCAGAGCCACTACGACTCAGACACCTTGTTTTATTCTAAGTATAACGGTAATTCCTACAACTGAAGCCACAACTGAAGCCACAACTGAAGCCACAACTGAAGCCACAACTACCACCACCACCACGATCACCACTACTACTACTACAACAACAACTACTACTGAAGCCCCCACTACGACCACTACTGAGCCCACTACGACAACTACGGAGCCCACTACGACTACTACTGAACCTACTACGACCACTACTGAGCCAACTACTATGCCTTGTCCAAGTTTTATACCACGAGTGTGCTTGAAGAGGATTAAAAAAAAACATAAAATGGCGCCCATGATTGATGATGAATGGCCCATGATTACAGAAGATACAACTTTGCCACCCGAAGTGGCTATTGAAACACCACCCACCATAGAAAGTATGCATACAGAAGATACAAAGCCAGCCGAAATGGCGACTGAAGCAGCAAACACCATAGACAGCGTGATTTTAGAAGGAACAGCTTTGCCACCCGAAGTGGCTATTGAAACACCAACCATCGTATTCGAAATAGAAACCATAAAGGAAAAGCAAAAAGAATTTAAAGATGAGTCAATAACTGAAATAATAGTTCTCAGACAGGAAAGTGACGAATACCTTGACGACAGTGCCACAGATTATAATTTTTATAACTATGGGGACTATGGTCCTCCACTTAATAATAACGACCATTTTTAAATCATTATTCTACAAACGAACGTTGATGAGGAACGAAGTTTTCTAAGTTCGTCTCGTAAAATTGGTCGTAAATTGTGTCATGTCTTCCATTAGTAAAGAACAGTCGTTCTTTATACATTACGACAATTATTTCATATTGAAATTTCGTTCCATTGAAAGCACGTTAGTAATTTTTCGTGGTCGTAGTAGAAATAAAGTCGTTATGGGTAGACAGAAGCCCGGAAGTTAAAAAATAGGTCTAACAGTAAATTGATTACGGAGATTAGGAGAAGCTGAAGCTTTGATGACATCTGTTACACTGAAAGACAACTTTGTGGGGGAAAGGCTAGGCCCAATCAATAAGGGCCAACACACCTAAGAGTCAGATGGATCATCGAGGAACTATAAAGGTGCTCTTAAACGGGCTAGTTTTTTGTCAATTTGTTGCTGCAATTGTATAGCCACCAAGTGCCGATTATATCGCTCAACACAGTGCAATAATTGCTGCAATCTTGCAGTGTAACCCGGCGATATTGCCAAGATATTTCATAATAGTTGCAAGTATTTAATGTCTAGCCGACTAGATTGCAAATGATTTATCCCGCTTTGACGTTACCTTTGCTTTGATGTATAGGTGCATCTCTTTTCCCTCGCTCGCCTCCCCCCGCCTCGTTCTGTCGCTGCCGCTGCTTTCTCCTGGCAACTGCTGAGATCTAGCCTCAATATAGCTCCGCGTGTACAACAAAATTCCTCAGCAATCCAGTTGCAGAATCTTGCTGGACTACACTCGGCAATGTATTGCACAATGAAATTGCAACAAGGATATAAGTTGCAAATATACTAAGCTATATTGGTCAATAAACTTGTCAACAAGATGCAATTTTTGTAGCCCGTTTACAGGCCTCGTATGTGTTGTGATCTCACAATTCTAATGGAACGATTATTAGGTACAATAAATATTTTCAACCTAAATAAACGAAAATGAATAAATGTCAACAAAAAAAAATATCGTCTTTTGTTTTCACATGAAAATAATTAAATAAATTAGCTATTTTCATATGAAAAAATTCTAATTATTTTAGATTCTTCACCTTTTTAAAACAGTTTCGCGATACATAATTACTAGGTATAAAGACTAATTTTACAATAGAATAGTTCTTTCAATTAATACATTATTTTAGTCTGTAGCTGTTGTTTTATTTTTATTTAGGTAATACAAACTTTTGGTCTTGTTCTCTTAGCTAGCCAAACATAATTTAGTTATAATTTCGTAAGTCTTATCAATAAACGTGCATTGTTAGTGCTTATACGACTTCAGAGTCGTTTTCTTCTGATATATTAAGGGCTGAGTCCGAATTATAATGTTTACTTGGCGACTAACCACCAGACGAGTTATTGTCGATCACAGTAAGTTGTTATTATATGGGAGAACGGTACTACCCAGTCTCCTTATATAAAAATAATTGGTGAAGAGAGTGCCGTATTCTTTTCTGGGAGCCAAGGTGAAGTTATTACAACTTATCGCCGGTTTCTGAAAAGCTGATCATTTTAATCTGTTGTCAAATCTCATGTCAACAAATGTGATTGGTCGTCCAAAATAACAACCAATCACAGCGCTTAACATAAGATTGACAGTTGAATAGATAAGATTTGCGTTAATCAACCTTTCAGAGACCGGGAGCTAGACTTGAATATACGCCAGGATTGTATCAGATCGAGGCCCATTATTAGGTCTAAGAAAATAAGGCTTTACTCAAAACTCAATAAAATGTTATTAAAGTAGGATTGGTAAAAGAAAATGTTATGTATTAGCTACTCATCGTCCTACATAATTATGAAGTGCAATATTTTTTAAAGTGATAATTGTTTGCGCTATTTTATATTGTTTTTTTTTTCCCAAAGTGCACAAAACACTTAACAATCGCTGGCCTATACCTAGCTATTAAATGTTTAAAAATGTTCCTGAGAAAATCTGCTGCCTATACAGGGTGAAATTGTAAACACTCGACTAACCGAAATGGGAGATTGTACTCATCACTATGAACAACTTTTACTATGGGAGGAAACCAGAAATCGTGAAAAAAAAATCTGCTGTTCCCTACATTTTGACGAGTTATGCAAACATAAATGTAGAGAACATCTGTTTGTTTTTCACGATTTCCGGTTTGGTCCCATAGTAAAAGTTGTTCATAGTGATGCGTACAATCTCCCATTTCGGTTTGTCGAGTGTTTACAATTTTAACCTGTTTAATTATTATATAGAAGCAAGATTATTACAAATAAAATTAAATTTCAGAATACGTTGGTGAATTCGAATTCAACATGGAAGACTTGAAAAGGGAGCGTAAAGATTTGAAACAATTAGAAGATTCTGGAGTTGCGTCACTCAGGCAAAAGAAAAAAAGTGCTAGTAATAACACTAGTAGTAGCTGCCCACCCAAAGCCATATACATGCCAACATTCATAACCGAGAATAAATTCAAAGAATTAACCGATAAGTTCAAACGTCTAGCTGAAACTAACTAATACATTTTCAGAAAACACATTTCGTTTTTTATTATTTCTTAATCGTAAAATTTCAATAGTTCATACGTTACAACACATAAAACTGTCATATTTGACGAAACGGTTACGAACATAACAATGCTTGTGGCTATTTTATTTATTACTCTAATATCAATCAACTACTCGACTAGTACAGACACAGCAAGGATGGGTGATTTATCTGGGAATAGAGGTATGTATCTTAAAATATTAATATAATATACAAGGTTAGTCAGAATGGGAGTACTAATCCGAAAGGGTGTTAAAGTACCCATAATAATGAGTAACTTTTAATTGACCCCTTTCCCCAAAAGTCAATAGTTTAACAGAAATAGCTGATCAAAAATCTCAAAAAAATGTGCTAAAATCTATCTATCAGCTATGATCAGCTGCGTTTACATTATAGGTCATATTTGGGGTCATGAATCAGAAACACCATTTTCTGAATTTGTAACAAAAGCAGTGACGAAGAATTTTTGAAAAAACTAAAACAAAAATCATTTTGCATGAAAAGAAAAATGAGCGAATTTTGTTTTATCACTTGCTTTAAGACAGTCATCAGTGATACTTTAAGTAGCCTGCGGATAAGCCCCCCTTTCCGACTAACCTTGTATACGCGTGCCAGGGGTGGTGTTAAATATGCAATATGGAAAAAAAAACAATTAGAAATTCGTTTATACAATAACAACATATAAAAGATTCTGATCTGGAAAAAATATTAAATCACCTTGACGCAAACAGACGTGCTTTCTGCATTTCTGTTATACAAGATGTCCCAAAATGTAATGTCAAGTGGAAGTCCAGAGGCAGAGAACCCTTGGAGGTACCTTAATCACCCCCATGTATGGTCTATGATTTTTTGTAGTTTTAGTGTAGACCGGCTTGCGATATAGCGTATAGTGTGAAGGTCATGCTAGTTAGTTATAGCTTATGACGCAATATGCTTTACTATATAGCAAAATAGTATAGCGTAGTCTGAACTGCGCGTAAAAAATATACTTTGTATTCAATGTATGTTATAATTCATACAAACCTCAGGGCAGCCTGTAGAGATTTATGTGGAAATGGCTACAATGCTTGATTGTGTACCCGTTCATCTTTCCTTTATTGTCTAGCTAAAGGAAAACTCCATTGGAACTGCGTTGGCTCCATTAGAACTCCCGTAGGACTCTCAATTATGGCATGCCTTGATTCAGGAGGAAACCACCATACCAATATTGGATCAGAGTAGGATTTAATGGCGTTATAACAGGGAATGGCGTTCCGATTCTTAAAGAACCTCGGTGATGCAACCTGGGCTCCACCATTTCATATCTCATACCGCTTACAACTGTCGCATAGGCGCCATTTTTTCTACAATTCTATATTTTCAAGCCCACAGAACACTCATTCCCCGAACAGATCATCTTAGTTACAATATTTTACAGTAGTTTGCATCCACAGGAGATGATCCGTGTTTGTATTTATGTAATAAATAAAAATAAATCAGCCTATAACTGTCCCACTGCTGGGAAAAGGCCTCTTCTCATGCAGAGAAGGAACGAACATTAATCACCACGCTTGCTCACTGCGGGTTGGCGATTTCAGACAATTAAGTCCAGGTTTCCTCACGATGTTTTCCTTCACCGTATGTCAGTGGCTTCTTAGATTAACTAAGAAAGTACATAATTATGAAATTGAAAAAGTCACATTGGTACATGGCTGGGTTTGAACCCGCAACACGGGTTTGTATTTATATGGTGCAGAAAATCCATAGAGTCCCCGGTTAGTGTCCCATCTTCAATGGACCCCTGGGTGATGACACAGGATTCCTCTTAGCGGAGAATTTAAGTCACTAGGTAAAAAAAAATATACAAGAAAGTCGGAAAGGGGTATTAATCCGCAGGCCACTATAAGTATCTCTGATGACTGTTTTAAAGCAAATGTTAATATTTCATAATTGTGTTTTTTTCATACAGTATATTTTTATTTCCAGACAAAAAAAAGTTGTTTTATCAAAAATTATTCATCTCAAAATGCAGCTTCTAATCCGTAACCCAAAATATGACCTAAAATGTAAACACAGCTGAGAATAGTGTTAGCGTAAAGTTTATGAAATGTTTGAACAGCTATTTCTCTACCACTGACTTTTTGGGAAAGTTGTAGTACTTACAAAAGTTTTTCATTATTATGAGTACTTTAACTCCTCTTCGGATTGGTACCCCTTTTCCGACTAACCTTGTTTAGAAACCACATCCACTTCTGGACTGTCTTACTATGTAAAATAAATGGATAATTATACCGTTACTTTTTGTTTCAGTTAGACCACCAGTAGTCATACAACCTGTCATCATAAAATTGTATAGATACCCGCATCAAAACGGAAAAGAAGGAATTCGTGATCAACTTAAAAACATGCAAATTGCAGACTTTTTAGGATAATGTTATTACAATAAAAACAGCTATCGCGAAATTTGTGTTTTAATTTGAAAGGAGATTGATTAAAATCAGGCCATTTTTAACAGCTACGTGTGTACGTAGCTTCGAAATTATTATTATAAATAGTTGTCTGATTTTAGACGACTCTAAGCAAGTTTTTAGGTTTCATTACTGTCGTGAAATAAATTAAATAATTTACAACAAACAACTAGGAAAACTTGATGTATACACGGGGTGGTAATTTGAAATGGGGCATGAAGGGCAGCTACCTTAAACATTGTAGCTACAGGAAAACGTTCTTAAAAGACCACCCCTAACTTTTGGAATAATTTCAATCAGCATTCACAGATTTTGAAAAAAAAGTACAGTCAGCGAGAAAAAGGGCTGCTTTCACAAAACTTTTTATGATGCCAATCGATCCCATTTCTCATAAGGATCAAAATACTCTTCAGGACCGACTGAGGTTGGAACTTGGAGTACTAGAAAAGTCAAAAATCACAAAAAACTTATTTGAGATGAGGTAGTAATAAGGGCAGCTACCTTAATCGTTGTGGCTAGAGGAAAATGTTGATAGGAGACTGGCCATAATTTACCAGTGGCCATAATATAATCCAAAAAAACACACTTATACAACTACAGGTGTTTATGAAGAATGGAATTCAGGTGCATATGCACTTACTGACGTTATGTAGTAGGCCAGAGGTGCAGCGTGTAGTGGGCAGGTGTTGATATGATTCGAATCAATGAGTCAAACTCGTCCGTTTTGCTTTTTTCGGTTTTAATTGCTATTCTGTGCTTCGTTTATGTGTTGAGTCCACCAGCTGTTCCTCCGCATACTCCGCCTGCATTTAATACCAGGGCACGTACTTTGAAGTGTAAACTATCATAGTTCTATCATTAATCCGTTGCCCGCGATGTCAAAGTCAAAGTCAAACTTTTTTATTTCAAGTAGGCCAAATTACAGGTGCTTTTAAAACCTCAAAAACTAGGTGCACGGTTCCAAAAGGTAGGTCTCATGGAGAAGAACCGGCAAGAAACTCCATGGATACTCTTTTTAAATAATAGATCATGACAATTTCACTACAGTATCGTGAGAAAAATAGTATGAGAATAATGCAGGTTAATGTAAGAAATAAACTCATATAATAGATAAATAGAAAAATACGCCTTTTGGGATTGCCATAGCAGTTAAGAGCTGACCAGTTCCCACAGACGGCACCCGTTTACGAGCATAACGTACACATCCGCACCGCTCAGCTCAACCATGTTGCAGGGAACTCAACGATCGGATACATGACGCCACCGTCAGCAGGACATTTTAGTGAGCATGACGAACTCATATTGCCTGGCAATAATAGATGAATGGCGCTATTCATCCTGCATGGCGCCATTTCTCTCGCGCAATGGCACAGTGATAGAACTATGATAGTTTGCATTTCATAGTACGGGCCCAGGTCAAACAGCAGATGCTTTATATCAAAAAACAATAAAACTGCTGTGGTTAGTGGATATCCAACTTTGTAGAACATGGCTTCACCAAGTCGTCATTACGGTACAAGTCCGAGACGGGCTGCAAACTGCAGACTGCAACCGCAGACCGCAAGTCGCCATCGGAATAGCGCCTTTAAGGTGTGCACTTTAAAGGTGCTATTCCGACAGCGACTGCAAAACTGCAACCGCAGACCGCAGCCGCAGATCGCACCGCAAGCGATACCACTTTTGCAGTTTGCGGTCTGCAGCCCGTCTCGGACTTGTACCTTTATGTTCACTGTTGGTATCGCATAACCTTCTAACTCACACGCTGGAAGAAATTGATACACAATCTTAGCGTAGTATTTACGTTATTGGATATTGCCTAGACAGGTTAGTTCAATCATTTTTTTTTCTTATTTATAATAATGATTAGGAAAAATCACACACGGTTGTATTGCTCAGTAAGTAGGTGGCGGAGGTCATCTATCACGTTTTAGGCTTAAATACTGTTACACATGCTGTACGCAGCTTCAGAATCATCTGCCTAGCCTTTTCCTAACTATACTGGGGATACTACCAACTTAACCTAATCTCAAAATAATGTGCACTTTACAATCACATTTCTCAAGTCTTCGAGAAGAGGAAATAAAAATGTTTACGTGCGTTTATGTGTTCTTAGAGCAAGTAAATGAAGCATAACATAAATCTTGAAGTCTTCCCTTTATAAATGAAGAAACTTCAACGTTGTCTATGAAAACTGTGTTCAATAAATTCTGAAAAGAATGTAGCATTGCATAACTGTGCAGGTGGTAGCACAATAGAAAACGACGTCGACGTAGTATTAAAAGAAATAAACACAACACTGCGATAAGTAGGTGCCAATATAGTGCGAATGAAAGAAGTTGATGTAAAACCAAACACAAAGAATAATGAGGGTGAGTCTTTAATAGATTAGGAGCATTGTACACGCGATGAACTAAATAAAATTGCTTAGAATAAATACTGAGAAGTTGAGAAATCGATACTTTGTTGAGGTAATGTTCCGTGTGACTGGGCTTTTAATCATTCGTCTTTATTTGGGAAGCGTCGCATCCTTGAGCACTAGATTTGCCTTACAAATTAAATAAGTGGCTGGCCTTAATTTTTAATCAAGTCCTGTCAGTATTTCGTTAGAGTGAAAAACTCGGGAATGCAATTCATTCATTTTTATTTTATCACGACGTATAGGCACTATAGTTATCAGAGAGCCGCACTATGCGAAATTATTTTGTAAGCATTAAAATTAAGCCTTTATTGGGGGAACCAGCCGTTTTACCAAAATTATTTTGGTAAAATTTCATTATCCTAGCAACCTTTTATTTATACCAATGCAATATTTGGAATGATTTCAGTACGCTCATTTTCATTTGGTCAAATTTTTACTCGGCAGAACATTACCAAGGATAATGTAATTAAGGCATTTGGTATTTAATAAAATGATTTGTTACAGCAAACAATCTTTCGACAATAAACATTTAGTCAAACGATTTGTTATTACAAAATATATAAAGATAAATCGATACAGCTAGGTTAGGTTAGGTCAGGTGACCACACAACGCCCAGACCAGAAACATACTATTGAATGTAAAACCCTAAATATTTGGCTTATTTTATTTTGCGTAAAATACGTTATACCTACCAACTGAAATATTTGACTGCATTAAAATTGGTAAAAGTTGTTGGTAAGCAAGTTATTGTTTAAACGTTCACTTGCCAAACATTAGGTTTGCGTTACAATTATTTGTAGAGTCTATTTACTAAGTAATAATTTGGCAAATGAAATGATGCGTAAAATTGTTTGGGAAGTGATAATTTGTCTTTTTTTTTTTGATAAAACAGAGTTACCCCTTTATTGGGTATTTAAAATTCGTAATAAATATAACTGACTAGCTTTTGCCCGCGACTTCGTCCACGTGAAAGCCAACAGGAACCGAGCAATGACCAAATACGTCCTGAGGTTTTCACACTATAACGGCGATGTTAAGTGAATTTTAAAGAAGTCACTAACTCCGACTCGTGAGTCACACGCAACAGTCCGTCACACACTATCCCAAGTAATTAAGAGTTGACAACATTTTGTAATGAGTGATATCAAGATTAATTTGCAATTTAATTAAAATAAATTATATTATCACTGCATACATTATAAATAAGCTACGCCTACATATTGGCATGAAATTACAGCAGGTATTAATTTAGGACGTGAATCCCGCATATTCGTGATTTTCATCAGATAGTGATGAAGCAAAATTATTATTAAACATTAAATAAATTATTCATGTGGGTTGTGTGTACTGGCACGATCATTCAATGTAGGTATTCAAAAAACAGTCAAATACATATTTGCTTTTATTTAAACGATAAAGCGAATAGAAAACATATTTGGAATTTATAATATGTACACCACAATTTATAGTTTATTTCAAAACTTAATTAATATGCATTGCTTTAACTTATTATAATGTAAAATTAAAATCACTCTACAGGGTGTTAACGAATTCGTGTAATTCCTTCAAACCGCGTGATCCTGATACTGATTGACCCTGAATAGTTTTTTTTTCAGAAACAACAAAAAAAAGTTTTTGAAAAATGAACCATGGTATTCTTTCTGTATCTAAGTAATTTTAGTGTCCCAAGTTAACAAACTGCGTGGAACTATATCGCACTAGTCGTGCCCGTCAGCTGTGTCGCCGTGACATCAGTATTTTATGCATGGCATCGAAATTTTCTATAACATAAAAATTTCATTCGGAAATAAAAAAATGTTTTTTTTATTTTTAATCAATCTAAATCCCGTGCGGGGTTAATCTATACCATTAATAGATTATGTGGTTTGAAGGAATTACACGAATTCGTTTACACCCTGTAAAACAAAACACGAGCAAAAATTAAATAATCAAGTAGTTAAATAAAGTTAGTCTGAAAGGGGGTACTAATCCATAGGCCACTTAACACGTTCAGCGCCGGGTGCCCTCCAGGAGGGCACCCTGTAGTCGCATTCACCATGCCGGGTGCCTTCGTGGAGGGCTCATTTTAAATGCAGGTTTTTCTTGGAAAATTCACCGTCATGAAACAAACAAACACCTATTTTACGACGTAATAGCGTATTTTTAAGGTTTTTAACCTAATGCCAGGAATCCTCTTCGAGGGTTCACTCTTAGCGCAAACGTAATGCCGAGGACCCTCCTGGAAAGTCCGCTAGCAATATGTATGGCGGGATGGCATATGAGCTCTATGAAAAGTGTGGTGGACTCGAATGTGTTAAAGCACCACTGATGACTGTTTTAAAGAAAGTGTTATTCAAAGATCGATATTTTTTATTTCCATGCAAATTATTTTTATTATAGTTTTTGTTTTTTTATTCGGTGTCCCTACTTTAGTTACGAATTCAGAAAATCGAGCTTCTAATCCGTGACCCTAAATATAACGTAAAAAGGAAACACAGCTGATCATAGCTTAGGATAGATAGATTTTAGCGTGTTTTATATGAAATCTTTGCAACAATTTCTCTTAAACTATTGACTTTTGGGGAAAGTGGTAGAATAAAAGTTATTCATCAATGTGGGTACTTTAACACCTTAACACCCTTTCGAATAAATACCCCCTCGACTGACCTTGTATAAACACGAAAATATAAACCTAGGTAGTACTACTAACAAAATCTCCCGCATAACTATGTAGTTCTAATATCAGTTAATATTAAAGTAACTTGACATTTTCAGCTAAAATGGGCACTCCTAGCATTAGTGCAGTACGAGATTATAGTAATAACGTCGCCATCAATCACTGGCGTCACGTACATGGACAACTTCGATTTCGAGGAGAGATACAGAGACGTTAATGAGTGCAACCCGTTTCATTGGCATCCCCTACATGTTCCCGAATACTGCGCAAACATGTTTGAGAAATTAATACGTTCCAGGCTAGCGAATAAAACTCCAATCAGGGTTATGAGGGAAAAGGAGAAGAAGAAAAAACCAAAAGATAGTATCTATTCTCTGGATACACATAGAAGTTACAGCTACCCAGAAATTAACTATGGATTCCCCATTCCTTCGTATGAAATAACCAGTGCAGAATATGAATATTATAGTCCACCAGACACTTATCCTATGAGCCCATATGAGAAACTGTTAGAACTTTTGAAAGTAGACATAAAAAAAGGCCCAAGCTCTCCAACTGTTACAGTGATACCGAACTTAGGTCCTGTTGCACTGTACAACCAAGCTGTATCCAAAAAAAGTGTAAATTTCATCAGACATATGGCTGAGGCTTATGTGAAAGCTACTAAGAAGTCCTACGATGATTATTACGCAACCTTCGGTAACTATCCTTCTGAACCACAGTTATATGTATACGACAGTGCGAAAAATAAAACTAAAGTTGAAAAGGATAAGAAGGAAGAGAATAATGATGAAAAGAAAAAAGATAAGGATAAAAAAAATAAAGTTTACAAGATGAAGACCAAACACGGTGATGTAGTCACCATAATCGAAACGAAGAATGTGGAAATGCTGAAAAATTATCCAGAAGGATTTATGCATTGAATTTTGAAATGTAAATGTGAAATATTTAATTTTTAAATAAAATGTATCTTATTTAGAAATTGCTTTTATCTTACTATTTACGTACTACTTACTATGCATAAAACTATTAAATATATTTTACTGAAATCAATTTATTACTAGATATTATAATTTTATTACATGGGCGTATACCTAAAGGAAGCAAGTAACCGGCGCGGCGGCGCCGACCTGCCATCGCTTGTCGGCCGACTGGTGCGTGCGGGTAACCGCCATATAAAGGAAGCGGGCGGGAGCTGGCATTTTTTAACAAAAATACGCCTTTTTCCCTTGCAAATACAGCAACAAAATGACGGCCTACAAGCGCTGATCGGAGCAGGTCGGCGCTAGTTCGCCACACAGTATAGACTACCTGCGCCGACTAACTACGCGGACCAGCATCGACGCCGGCAACCAGCTTTCTTTGTGTATACGCACTTACAGCAGTGATTGCCTAGCGGTTGAAAGTTTGTCTTCCGTGCCGGAGGGTGTGAGTTCGATCCCAGGCCGCACCTCTGACTTTCCGAATTCATGCATGGATCAGAATTTGATTATCACTTGCGTTAAAGGTGAAGCAAAAAACGTCGTGAGGAAACATGCACACCTGAAAAGGCTCCATAAAGTTTTCGATGGTGTGTGTAGTTTGCCAACCCGCACCAGACCTAAACTCAGGGGTGGGCAAACTATGGCCCGCGGGCCAACGCTGGCCCGCGAAGGATTTTAAGCTGGCCCGCCAACCCTTCCTTTTAGAGCAAGACTGTTTTGCTATAACAAATAAGCTTAATTCATCATCATCTGCCTAGCCTTTTCCCAACTATGTTGGGGTCGGCTTCCAGTCGAACCGGATGCAGCTGAATATCAGTATTTTACATGGAGCGACTGCCTATCAGACCTCCACAACCCAGTAACTGGGTAATACGATACGCTTGGTAAGACTGGTTGTCAGACTTTCTGGCTTCTGACCAACAGTAACGACTGTCAAAGATCTACAAATGACAGCCGGGGCCAACGGCTTTACGTGCTTTCCGAGGCACGGAGGAAACTCGCTATGGTAAATGGTTACCCATCCACAGACCAACCTCGGCAAGCGTGGCTTAACCCGGAAGATCGGTCTATGCGGCTGTAATTATTTAGCCACGAGCTCCTCCACCACAACCTTAATTATTAAAGCCAAAAATGTATTATTACAATTAAACAAAATGCATTATTTTTGGGAATTCTGGCCCTCTTTAGAATTTATTGCGTTTTCCTGGCCCCTAATGAAAAAGTTTGCCCACCCCTGCCTAAACTGGTGGATTAAGGCCTAAACGCTTCTCATTCTGAGAAGAGATCCGTGCCCAGTAGTGGGACAGTAATGTGCTGATTATGTATGTACCTAAGTACTACTTTACGATTGATGATTCAGCCGAAAGACGTCCACTGCTAGACATAGGCCTCCCCCAAACAATGTTGGGGGGGTTTGCCATAATCGCCACGCTTGGCAGGCGGGTTGGCGATCGCAGTATAGTTGTTAAAGTACTCAGAGAACGCTGCTGCCCATCCTCTAGTGAATCCCTTGGTCGCCTTTTACGACACCCATGGGAAGAGATGGAGTAGTGCTATTCTTTACGTCCGGCACTACACGGAACTACTTTACGATTGGAAACTTTAAATATGTTACAAGTACAGTATGATCAGTACACCTATCATTAACCTAAAAACATGCCTCATCCTTTTAAGCAAGAGTAAATTGTTAATAATAGCAATCATTCGGTTATACCTAGTTCAAGTCTGGATAGCCAGTAAGAACTAGGTGAACCCGATCGTTCTCACAAAGCAAACCGTGTTGTTGTTTTGAAAACGGATGCAACGAATTTACAATCTACTTTTTATCCATCTGAAACACTTCCCGACCTAATCCGTTTTTAATTTTATCGATAAAATCTATACAGGGTGGAAACGTTAAGTGTGAACAGGCGATCACTTTGTTATTTTTACAGATATTGAAAAACTGTTATACAAGGTTAGTTTTAGTATATACTAAACCTGAAACTAGTTTGTTCAGAATCACTAGGAGAATCGATTGACATATTTTTTACACCACATTTCTTTTTGTTTTTTTTTCATAAATTTCAATTTTGTTTCAGTAGGTTTCTACCCATAACAGTTGACGGGAATAGACACCTTGAGGCTTGAAATGGTCCGCTCGGTCAGTTTCCGTGTATTAGACAACCCCTGCATAGCGCAACTCAGGCATTTCACACTTTTTTAGCGAACTTAACGCGACATAAACTAAGGTGTAACTTGGAGATTTACTAAAAAAACACATATTCAGGCAGTTCTGATGAAAATCTTGTTGGGGTGTCTCGGTTTTCGTATAAAGTAAAAATAATGTTGTATAATAGCTTGACTACAGAATAAAATGACATACATAGAATAGAATAGAATATACTTTATTGTACACCAAAATTGTAACATAGCTCAATGGCGACCTAATTATCTTTACGAAATTAAATCGCCATTGTGTTTGAAAGATTAACACTGCGCCCATGGTCTACACCGCAAACGTGTATTAAAAGAGGTTTATTCCACTTTGTTCACCTGGGTGATATCACCTGGATGAACACAGTGGAATTTTTAGTGTCTTCATTTCACCTCGGATTTATTTCATCTGACAATATCACCTAGGTGAATTAGTGCGACATATTTGGTCTCCTTTGTTCACCTTGGTATTAGATCACCCAGGTGAACAGTTGCGACTTTTTTTATTAATGTTGTTCACTTTATTCACCCATATACAACACGCTAAAAAAATTCAAATCAATGCCAACTTAACATTTAAATGAATTTAATGTAAAAAGAAAGTAAAAAAATATACAAAAAATATTGTTAGTATTAATTAAATTGTGTAAAATTTTGTCTATAGGAGTTGCTATGATAATTTATGTTTGGCAACACTGGTAATAAAAAATAAGGTGAGGGTAGATTTAAATTTCCAGCATGACCCAGAATTTTAAATAACTTTTTTATATTTTGTGTTTAATAATTGTCATACATTATCTTCTTAAATTTTAATTATTCCAACCATTTTTCAAGATGACAATTTTTACACAATTTAATTAACACTTCAATCATTTTTCTTTTTTGTTTCTCTTTACATTAAATTGATTTAAATATTAAGTTGGCTTTGGTTTGAATTTATTGGCATGTTGTATGTGGGTGAATAAACTCCACAACATTAATAAAATAAGTCGCAACTGTTCACTTGGGTGGTTTAATTCTAAGGTGAACAAAGGAGACCAAATATGTCGCACTAATTCACCTGGGTGATATTGTCAGGTGAAATAAATCCGAGGTGAAATGAAGACACTAAAAATTCCACTTTGTTCACCCAGGTGATATCACCCAGGTGAACAAAGTGTTATAAACCTTAAAAGAGCCTCCACGAGTGACGATGCTTGAGTTCATTCGGCGCACCCTGAGCAGTTACATCCCCTACCAACCTTGCTGACATATTAATCTTTTCACAACGGCAAGCTATTTTTGTACAGCTCGTGCTGATACACAGGTGTGCGGTATTACGCTCCTGGGATCTCATCATAGATCACCAACGAGAAAATAAAAATAAAAGTACAGATTTTCAAGTATTGTAAGCTCAAAAAAAGGTGATTTCATTGTCTACATTGAAAAAGGTTCATTGTTTGATTCGAGGCCTTTACTCTGTTTATAAACCCCCGCTTGAAGTAACAGAGTCAGTCTCCAGCTGTTAGGATCAAAACAATGTATCACATAAAATCAATCTCAATAATAAAGGTAAGGATAATTTACTATTTATCATCGTACTTTCTATTCTTCCTTTTTAATATCCTAATAACGCGTCGTAGAAATGCGAAGGATACATAATCGATCACAAATATGTGCTATGCCAATTTTAAAGATTCAAACAATCAACAGTAGTGCATGACATCTGAAAAATCGGTTCACTCACATAAGAAAATCATGTAAATTAGGCAACCCACTTAGTAGTTCATTTGTGCTTGTATGTTTGTTAAATGTCTAGTAAACTGAATGACTGTTGTGGTTTCTTTTCGATTCTGTAACAGTTTTCTTAGTTTGTAGGTAGTAAATCTACTTAATATAATAGTGTCACTGGGTTTTCGTTAGAAAGAGACGACTTTTTGTAAAAGGGTTAGAGAAAACAATAAAAAAAAATATGTTCGTCTGGCATTAAAACAAAATAAAAAATATTTCTTGTTAAAAAAAATCAATAGACTTTAGTTGATTGTAGCACGTCAGCTCGAGTGTGCTGGCTGGTACTGTTTTTACCAATTAGTACATGTGTGAACTAAGCTGTTCAAGGGGTGTCACGAATCGTCTCGCCAACCAGAGCAAGCTGGATTTCGAAAAAGCTATAGCACCGTGGACCACATCCATACTATTCGGTAGATTGTACAGAAGACCGAATGGAAGAGTACAATCAGCCGCTGTGTATGACATTTGTGGGCTACGACTCTATCAAAACTTAGGCAGTTCTGGATGCTCTTAAAAGATGCCATATTGACGATCGAGATGCTAAGGTGTCTGTACAACGCTGCCACGATGACTGTCCAGATCTAAGGCCACAGGACGAAACCAATCCAATGCGCAGATGAGTGAGACAAGGTGATGCGATATCCCCGAAACTATTCACCGTCGCTTGGGAAGACGTTTTCAAGTAACTGGACTGCACTGGACAGGGTATCAACTTGAACAGCGAATACATCTCACATCTTCGTTTGCCAATGACATCTTTTTAATGGCAGAGTTGCCGGAACCACAGGGCCAAATACTTCAAAGCAAAACGGAGCCTCTCGGCGTTTCGGTCTTGGCATGAATTTGGACCGGAGTATTTTTTTTTTTTTTGGGACATTTTACTACACAGCACCATCTAGTCCCAAACTAAGCAGAGCTTGTACTATGGGTACTAGACAATGGATATAATACTTATATACTTTTTTTTTTTTTTTGTAAATACATTCTTATAATACATAAGAAACACCCAGACGAACACAAACACTTATATTCATCACACAAATATTTGTGTCCTGTGGGAATCGAACCCACGACCTCGTGATCAGCAGTCCGACACTCGAACCACTAGACCACAGACGTCGTCATGTCAATACACCCGTCGTGCCGATAGTTGTGCAGAAATTAGTAGTATGATTTTCAGAAAGAAGCCTACGTAATTATCCAGTTGGGTTGGCCAGCATTTGGGATACCTTGCCGAGTCTTCTCGTCGCCTTTACCGCAAACTCTGCAACTAGTGCGTCCTACTTATCATGACCTACGGTGCTGAGACGTGGACACCAACATAATTATGCACGTAGGACATTATAATGTACATCGTAGAAAGGATTCCAGCGACCTAGAACTATTTCTTGTAGAAATCTGTAGCTACAATTTATGTTCAGCAGTGATCTTCCAACCTGCGTTCTAGCCAGAATACGACTCATCATCCTTCTGCCCTTATCCCAACTATTTATGGTCACGCAGTATGGGTTTTTCTTCCATACATCTCTGTTAACCGTCTTCTCAGTAGTCATATCATAAATTATACTATCCTTCCATCATTTCTTTGGTCTTTCTCTAGGTACTCTTATAACCACACATATTCATGCTTAAAACTATCCTCATGTTGGTCATTCCTTCCTAGCTGATGAGACTATGATGAAAAATACAACCTGTGCAAAAAAGACTTACCCAAGCTATGATCACAGATCAAAGCGTGTACGTTTTCCTCAACACCACCATGTGTGTGTTTACGAAAAATCAAACACTCATCACTCAAGGCCCTTTCGATTGCAATGAAATCATATGCTTAACTGAACAGTTTACGGTCATTATTACACATAAACTCGCGCCAATACGCGAACTCCCGCGTCTGTCTCCTACGCCTCGCGTCAACGCGCGGTCGTGTGAACTCTTGTATGTCAATATAATTGCGCCTCGTCGTTCCACTTGAAATAGCACGACAGATACGAATAATATCGTCAACGAAATAAAATAAAATAATTGAAATAATGTTTCTGAATGTGTTTTTTTTTTTGTTTAATTCATTAATGGAAGTGAATGATTGCGAATCACTTTTAATAGTTTTCAATGCTAGCCGTTTACGATATTTAGATATTAGAACGCGGGCAAGTATGATGAGTTTTGTGTAAGCGTCTAAGCCACTATTTGCCACAAATCAAATGAATCTTAAAATAATTACAGGAGTAATGCATAGAATTGTATTAATTTACGAAACTATCTTGTAATTGGCGTTCAATAGTTTCTGCCTACCCCCAAGGGAAAAAGACGTGAGTTTATGTATGTAACTTTTAATTCAAGAAATATGTTATTGAAAATTCTTGAAAAAATTGTACACATTTAAAGTGTTGAATACATACACGCTCAATATTTATCACGATAATATTTGGATCGCAATCCTAGATTTTTATATTTATTGAGTGTTTTGATCTGTATACTGATGTAATTTTTGTATGCTCAATAAATATCACGACTCAGAATCGCGATCCAAATATCATGATAAATATTGAGCGTGTACGTATTCAAAATTTCAGTGGTAAAAAATTGGTCAAAATGTTTGTAATATTACTAAGTAGATGTTTGTAATATAACTGAGCATATAATGTTTATAGTACTTACTACTAATAAGTATAGGTATGTTTATAATATTACTAAATGTTATTTGTTTTCTTTTCGCAGTTTATATTCATCGTACTAACACTAGAAGGAATAAAATGTTCAATAGACGGTTCGATCGACAATTGCAAACCAAACGACACAAAAACCGTAGATGAATGCAACCCTAGATATTGGTACCCGCAGAACATTCCAGAACACTGCAACTTTAAGGATATGCCTTCTTCTACAGTTCCTGGGCCAGACCTGCCTATTCCTATCCCCATTCCAGTGCCAATGCCACCGATGCCGATACCAATGTTCCCACCGCCTATGGTGCCTCCGTTAATGATGCCACCTCATGTCATGCCGCCGGGCCATCCGCCACCACCAATTATGGTCTCTCAGCCGATAATGCCCCTACCAATACCTTTACCTTTTGGCATTCCCCTGGCACCTACAAACCCTATGGTACCAGTTGCTGGAATTCCCCTGGGGCTTCCACCGCCACCTGCATATCAGATGCCAGATCTGCCACAGTTTCCGTCACCTTACCGACAACCTTTCGCACCACCTTATCCTTCTCCTTTCCCAGCACCATATCCGGCACCAAATCCCGCACCATATCTACCGCCGTTTCAGTCACAATATCCTCCGCCCTACCCGATGCCACCACCTAGACAAGTAGGTATGGTTCCCGGAATTCCAGGTTTGGTTAGTCCTGATGGTGGAATAAATATAATGCCGTTCTCTGATGTTTACTCCGATATGTTAGAAAAACATAAGCAAAAAATTATAAGAAAACGACTACAGAAGTTACTTAATGAATACGACAGAGGTCCATGGAAGTCTAGCAGAAAGACGAGGCGACACAATGGCAATGATTTCTTCACGAATGAAGAAAGGCTGGAAGAGAATACAATAGAAAATAATTGACTGCAATACTTATGTAATATGTAGGTACGAGTGATAATATTACTGCAGCGCAGCAGTGCAATTTAAAGTTTTGTATTTTTGGTAATGAGTACCTATTAAATGTTTATATATTTTAAAACGAATTTTTACATTATCACATTTTTTTAACTCATGCTGGATACACGAAACGTACTGGCACCACCAATCCGCTGTGGTCATAATGCACTCACAGTTATGTTTCTTGTCTCCCGGGTAAATCTGCCTCCTATACCTAATAGTTAAACAGGAAAACAGTATTAGTAATGCCAATAAAAATACCTAATTCTTAAAAAAAACTACACCAAACAAGATACAAACTTTAACGTTTCAAGTTCGTTATCGATATAAACATGGCAGTAGTGACATCTAGTGTCGAATAACAGAAAGTCATTCTCAAACTTGATAACCGCAACACCTACCGCCAATTCATATCCAGAAGCAGACTTACCCAAAGAAAACTTAATCTTCCTTTTTCCAGTTTTCTGACCATTCAGATTCTTGAAACTTTTTTATTTGTAAACTATAAAATACAACAATTGCAGAAATATAACAATCTTTCCTGCACGTTGATTTTGATATCTAGGCAGCCGCCTATAGCCCTACTGGTCATAGTCATAGTTCTTCGTAAAATTCACAGAACGTAATCCAACAATACCTGTGTATGTCCGTTCAGTGCAATGCATTTATATTTTATAAAGGTGCACCACGCACCCTTTCACCCAATGAATATTCCATATTGCAGGTATTGTATGGAGCATTGACATAGAATATAAGCTCCCGTTAGAAACCTTTTAGGATTGAAAAATACTACAATGGTTTGCAGGTGTTTTCAAAGGGATAGTGGTATTGGTTTTAGTATTTTGTGTACTAGCCGCAATTGTTTTTTGCCTTGCTTTCTAAGTAGAACTGTAGGCGCGATTCCATTAGGCAAGTTACTTGTATGCAAATTGCATACAACTTGAACAAACCTGCATACAAATTACAAATTGTATGAGGTAGTTTGAACTTGTACATTTTTCTATTCAAGTGACGTGCAAATTGAACGCGCAAACGTTAGTTGCACTTTTCGAATCGCGAACAAGTGATGTGTACGGCCTATACGGGCATGGTATCTCTCGCTGTACAAATTATCGAAACATAATGGCTGTTATGGCTAAAAATTGCCATTTACTGAATTCATAACTAAAGAAGGTTTTTTTTTAAGTATCCTATTTGTCATTTGGCGAAAAAATTATTGAATTTTGAGATTTTAACACTTACTGTAAAACAGTCATCAGTGATACTTTAAGTGACCAGCTTTCCGACTAAAATTATATATAAATCGAACAACATATGTATAGTATACCGTTCGAAATTAACATCGAAAGAATAATTTTGACGACACGTCTGGTGGTCTAGTGGTTCGAGTGTCGGACTGCTGATCACGAAATCGTGGGTTCGATTCCCACACAACACAAATATTTATGTGATGAACATAAGTGTTTGTGTTGGTCTGGGTGTTTCTTATGTATTATAAGTATGTAATTACAAAAAAAAGTATATGTATAAGTATTATATCCATTGTCTAGTACCCATAGTACAAACTCTGCTTAGTTTGGAACTAGATGGTGCTGTGTGAAAATTGTCCCAAAAATATTAATTAATATTTATTAAAATTATAAATTTATTAAAAAAAATATTATTAATTTATGGCTAAAAAGCTTACATATAACAGCAAATAATTATCATAAAATGATTAACGATCTGAAGTCAAGATAAGACGTTTTCGACGCACCACATTTCTTGGAAGAGATGATTTTATTTTAAAATAGTTTACATGTGGAAGCGACAACTGTGTTCTGTGCGTGACTGATGTTTCGTTCGCGTTGACGGAAGCGTGCTAAAAATCTGTTACAGTCGTGAAACAAAATTATATAAGCTGAAATTAACTGAAAAAGTATTTTTTTGTGAATTTTTTTCTGTGTTGTCTGAAAAAATTACAATAGAATGTGCGACGTGCGTCATGCGTATGCGCCGACGGACGTGGACATGAAAGTTTTCATTACCGACGTACATCAGCTGTCCCATTTCAAAACCTAGTAAGGGCTTAAAACGAAATTTTACAGGAGAGCGCATAAACGTTAAATCAGTCAGCCTTTGAAAAGTATTTATGTTAGGTAAAACCATATGGTTAAAGTGACTTACTAGGTTTTAAAATGATTAGAGGCAATGAAACGATTTTTGAAAAAGTGTCCCTTACTAGGTTTTGAAATGTGACAGCCGTAATATCATAACTCCACCACTGAACTTCCACCTTAGCAAGTAGTAGAAGTCATACGCGTACTGACCAAGGAGTTTCGTTACCACAGGGTCAGCCCTTACTTACGTGTGCTCATGTGCTGATGCTGCCCTTCAGCTATATGGGGTATTTGGACTGGATAATTTGATGCCATTATCTTTCGATTGTTAGAGCCTCACACAGGGGCGTAATATCAAAATGTAATCAATAATTAAAATAACGACTGCTTCTTTGGTCTAGTGGTTTAAAGTGCTGCTGCTGCGCGTGAGGTCCTGTGTTCGATCACCAGGTCGGACGAAGTGCTATTGGGGTTTTCCGTGTGAAATTTCTCAGTAGCAGCCCGGAGTCTGGATTTGTGCCCGGTTGATGGCAATAGGCTCGCCCCCTATTACGTGGGACTTAAACATAACGGCGAAATGTGGGTGTACTATACATCTCTGCCAACCCTTCGGAGAATACAGGCGTCAGCTTTGTTATGTAATTAAAGTAACTATATTCTAAATACAAAATAAAAACACTCGTGCGCCTTCAACATAAAGGATTAACGCATTTACTGTATGATCTTTACGATCTAAAGAACATCATAATTCATTGCATACCGAAATGAAAATCTCAATATTCATCGAAAAACGCTTGTCCATTTTTTGTTCCCTGTATAGTAATAATTTTAGTCCAATTTTAATTTTCGTAGTGCCACCTGCCCATTCATGGGTATTGGTGAAACAATCGCATACCCGCGAAATGGAATCTGCTCTCAACACTCGCGCATACCTACAAATTGTAAATGAATATCATCATTCCATTGTGCCGTTGTTAATAGAGTTCCGTACTTAAAAGCAGGGCGAACCTACTTATGTACTGTATTTAATATAACATTAAGCAAATAAGATCTATTTTAACAAGGAAATGTATAGAAATAAGCAACATATTTGCTGCCAGCAGGGAATCAACACAGTATTATGCTTTTGTGAAAATTAACTGAGCTGAAACTCTTCTTGAAGAAATGATTCAATAGATATTCAAGCCTTAGTGGGCCACTTTTGTCTAATATTATGAAATGCAGTTACACTGTGCAACTGCAATTGTGACTTTATTCGGCTCACACAATGGCTTAATTGGTTGCGACGGTTTCATCCATATCAGATTTAATTATCTGAAAATTGTTTTATGGTATTTGAACATAGTGCACAAAATGTGGGATTTAAAATAAAGACAGGGTAGGAATCAAACTTTTGCCCGATGTTCTAATCCGTACTAATATTGTAAATGCGAAAGTAACTCTGTCTGCCTGTCTGTTACCTAATCACGGCTAAACTATTGAACCGATTTTGATGTAACTTGGTACAAAGTTCGTCTGGAACCCGGAAAAGGATATAGGCTTCTTTTAACCCGAAAAAACGTGGAGTACGCGATAAACGACAGCCACGCGGGCGAAGCCGCAAGCGACCTCTAGTATTTTATATATTAGTATGTACCCAAAAGATTTTAACCACGCCTTTCTGATGGTATTATGAGTCAAATGTTATATCAACGAAAGTCCAAATAAGACAATTTTTCTTTTTTTTGTACTTACTTTATCAATTAACTTTGTACATCCTTGTAAACAATACCTTAGGTTGAACTGGCAACATTTATAAATTATCGTGTGAGTGGATAAGAAACTTCTCACTTCACAATCCTCCCCGGCAAATAAGACATACGGCGAGAGAGGTATGGTATGACAAAAGTCGCAACGCCGCGTTCGCGTTCATAGGACTTGTCACCATAGATATTTTTCGATTTGAGAATTTCCCTATATCCTAGCTGTTCTTCTCCAATTAGACATAGGAATCGAAGGTTAAAATCTTTGGGGTACCTCGGGCCCACGGTGTATAAGAATAGGACTTAATTGACGAACTATTCTTCCAATAACCATGTTTGTATTTTAATGTTATCGGACCGCGTGTTTCTCTCACACTTGACCAGTTTTCCAAACAACTGACACCTGTAGTGACCTATAAACGCACGCAATGGTGCGTAGTTTCATTAATCTATTATTTTCGGGGGTACTGATGCGTGCTCTTGCAAAAAGGGCCTCAACTTTACAGACAGATATGGGTAGGCAGCATTCACACATCCAAGGGACCACATCTCTTACACTAGTACGATGTGAATACCTACGTAATAAAATAAACAATAAATTATTCTTAAACGTTTATTTCCAATTCGAATTTAAATTTAAATAACAATGAACACTGGAACATAATTCTAAGTGCCTTGATAATTTGACCTGGTCTCTCAAAATTTTGATTATATAATATAATGCCATAAGCGTTACTAATATGAATAATAAACAATTGCTAAATTTACTAAACCTTCCTCGTAATTAATATGCATAATTAAATATAGTTTAACAATAAAAAGACTATGCAACGTTTTTCTTTGCTTCAAGTGCAAGGTTAGTTGCTGCCTGATCGATTGTCACTTATCGATCGACTACTATCGACCAATAATTCGACAATTACTTCTTGAAAGTTGCGAAATAAAGATCGACAAATCAGCTACGTTAAAATTAATGTGATAGTTTGACTAAACAGTTATTAGACATTATTTTAAATCAATACGTCACAATTAGCGGTTTAAAAAACATTGAACACTAATTAATTATAATTTAGTGCAATTCATAGCATACACAATAATATTATTATCAATGTATCTTTAAATATGACTATCCTATTCCTTAAAATTTCTTAATTAATGGACGGAATTCCTGAGGGCTCCAAATATATACAGACATAAGAGCTTACAATCTAAATTCTACCTTATTTTATCGTAGGTACTACTACCTTCCAGTTAAATTATAAGTACTTAGGTATTCAAAATGTTTAAAAATATTTGCTGATGTAAAACTACTATAAAAGGTGATACAAAATTACCTACATCTAGTAATACGATTGATTGACAAAACTATTTTGTTGATGTGTAAAGTGATGTATTTTGGCCTTACTTTTTTGCTTTCAGTTTGCTAAAATTCAACAACACCAACAATGTGAGTCTATAAAGGTTGTTAAAATGGTTAGTATATTAAGTTCACTAAAAATACGAAACACAAAGGTAGGTTTCAATCACACTCTTCGAGCAATCCATATTTAATTGGATCATAACATTACTTACTGTGTTCTACCCATGAAAGCACTCGATAACATGTATACGAGTACTTAAGCATGTTTATGATATTTCAGTGCACGTCCGTCTCAAGATGGACTTATATCGGTCGGCACTTAAAGGCAGGGAGGCTAATTCTATAAACAAACTCGTTTAAAATTGCAACTGAACCGCAGGTGAACCATGACTTTTGACCGTTATCTCTATAAGAAAAAAATAACGCCGTGGTTTGAGCTGCAGTTCGAATGCTATCTTTAACAACTTTGTTAGTAGAGCTGTCGCAGATCAATGTTGATAAGAATTCCACCTTATTTGGCAGTTAGGACCTTCTTCCTGACACGCGGGTTCGTCGAGCCCGAGTGCGTGTCTCACCAGCATGCGTGGCGCTGGCAATTCACATTTTCGTGCGTGTTTCTCACATCAAAATAAATATTATTAAAAGGTGAAATTAAAGCCCGTCACACACGTTGCTATAACATATATTAATATACCAAAATATATTGCGCTTTTCGTATAGGTTTCAAAGATATATATTATAGCTGCGTGTCATTCAAAGATTACTATAGAAAATATATCGTAATATGTCTAGCTATAACTTATATTAATATATATTATAGCTACGTGTGTGACGGGCTTCAAGCGCCACGGATGCGGGTCGGCCACGAACGCGGGCACGAACCCGCGTGACAGGAAAAATACATTTTCTTTCAACTACGTAATAATGTTATCATTAATCACTACAAAACGGTCACAAATGACGTATTTTTTGCTTAGAACCAAAACAGTGCAGAAATGTGCTCATTATTGCACTTTTTTACATTAATGCACTGTTTTACAATAATGCACTGTTTTACATTAATGCACTGTTTTTTATTTTTTATTTAGATATAAATTTACCACAGAGGTTTGATGTCTCCCATTAAGTTTAATATAAAATATATGCATTAGATCAAAAAGATACTGGCTGAAAATAAAAACCAGCTAAATACAACCGACTTGGTGAAAAAAAAATGGCGCGCATTTTGTACCATTGTAAAACCTTGATAATTCATAATTAGCAAGAAAAGTTTTAAAAAATGTTATATGGATATTTTATCACGGTAGGTAGACTGGTAGTTGAAAGAAAAGTAGATTACGCACCTTGCTTAAGTGAGTTATTAATGCACTCGTGTTAATTTAGTGCCCTCGCATGCGCTCGGGCACCAACATAACACTCGTGCATTAATAACTCACTTTGCGCTCGATGCAACAATCTACTATTAAATGCATATAACGAGGAATTGACAGAACACTTTGAAGTGTAACTGCTACCAAGCTTTATGTTGGCACTTTGATAGTGAGTGTATATAAATTTGTGTTTATGATATATCTTAATTGGTTTCTACTACAGCCGTTGCGGGAATATGCAGACACAATACTTGACAGTTACAAAATAATACTTATTCTATTTAAGTGCTTATTGCCGCAAGAGTTAATATAAATCTTAAGTAGTACTCCAGCTTTAGACCTTTCAATTTATTTTACACACGTGTTAAATAATTTAATATAATATTATTTCTATGTCTGTGAATAAAAAGTTATTTGAGCACCTAATTTTATGCGTGATGTTTTAAAATTGTAAGTGCATACTTTTACAACCTGTGATTTTATTATTACCTTACCTATGCGGGACGCAGAAGAGTATGTTGCAGAGATTTTACTTTTAATTATAATCATTTCAATTTTAAAAAAAACAATATTCTTCTAAAAGACAGAGATGTGTTACAAGGGAGTTTGTTGCACCGCTTCTCTTCTTCTCAGCGTAATTATGTATAAAGAAGCGGTGAAGAGTGGGCGAGTTATAGTAATTTTGACTTTTAAAAAGTACTGATGATTATTTTTGATTTACATTTTAATTTTAACATCTTAATTATAAACCTAAAATACTAAATCTATTTAAAAACTTTGTAATTTTACTTCTTACCTAGTGGAATGTAAAGTATGGACGGTTTAATAGTGAGCTAAGTATCTAAAATAGGTTAAACTATAATTATTATATAATACCTACCATGCCATTGCCTCAAAACCTATATTTTACTAATACTAAAATGTGATGCAAACCTAACTTATACCTAGCAACGAGTATGACTTTACAAAATCCTCCTAAATAAGAAAAGTTTGTAAAATAAATTTTATTTTACAGAAACGATAACAATTATATTTGCTTGAGATTCAAAAGTTCAAGTAACAATTTAATATTGAGAGCATTTTTACAAAATAATTTCATTATTTCTTACAAAGTACAAAATCGTTTATAAAAAACCTGGTTGTAGAAGTACATGATAATGAAATAACTAATGTCAAACCTTGTTATCTGTATACTGTTAGAACCACTCCTAAGTGGCTTACATAGTAAACGTTTAGTGTGGCATATAGCGTAAAGACGCATTTACACATCTCCAGTTCGTAGTTGTGCAAGTTTAGTGTTTAGTTCCAGCGTTTTAGTCCACTTTTATTATGTTTTCAATAAGTTCCGTTAGGTACGAAAAACCGCAACACATAGGGTGGCGAAATTCAAGTGGAGTTACTCGAGGACAAGTGACATAATAGCCCAAAACAAGAAAATTGGTACTCTAAAAGGGATGTTTACTAAAGAACGCCACTCTTTTCTCGCACTGGAACTCAAACTAAATAATCACTGAAATGTCATCTGCTTTGTTTACACGCTTCGAGTCACTTCATTTAAGGTATCTACTCAATGCTACGCTGAGCATCTCCGCGACTCTACTAAAACCTGGAGGCATGTAAATAAACCTTAAGTTCGTCCATTCCCAACAAGGTAGGGTAAAGGTCATGGCACAGTAGACCGGCACAGCAACTGCACAGCTGCGGCACGGCGTCGCCGTCGCCTCGAATTTAAGCTACGGCTAGCCGCCAGCGCGCTAACTACGCGTCGTCCGCGAGGTGCAAGCTCGCTGCCAGCGCGCCGGCTGCAAGGTGCAAGCTTGCTGTCACCGCGAACACAATTGTTATATTATGGCATTTGTGATTGAATACGCCTAGGACTTGCATTCGCTGGCGACTCGGAGTCGGCGGCGCACCGTATGCACGCAGTCGGCGCGCCGTAAGCACGCAGTCGGCGCGCTTGCAGCGCGCTGTCTGCGAGTCGAGTTTTATGGTAACGGCAACCGCGCTGACTGCCCGTCGTTGGCTTTTTCATATTGACATTATGAAATACATTATACGACACACGTTGCGGTGCCGGTATAGTGTGCCATAACCTTAAGCCTATACAACGACAGGCTATACATTTTTTCTTAAATACAAATAAGCCGTAGTGCAGGCATGCATTCAAAATGTCTTGCTTCGGCTTGTGCGACATCCTCACAAATTACCACATGTATATTTCCCATGAAGGGATAAGTCAGCTATTACCAAAACGAGTATTTCGTCTGCAAACATTTTTTTTTTCTTGGCTTGGTCACCTTTGACCCTCTCTGCGCTTACGATGGTAAGCGCAGAGAGGGTCTAAGATGGAGCACACGAATCCAAGTAACAGAGATATAGAGGGATTTCCCTATACCCCTCGGCTCTCACATACAGACGGAACACAGTAAACTGCTTGGCGCCGGACTTTAATGTGAGGGTGGTAGCTAGCCAGGCGGACCGTACAGATCCTACCACCAAGCATATGTATTATATTTACAGAGACAAATTATAAACCTTTCACCTTTTTCGGAAAGTAGTTCTAACTTTTATCATCGTATTTTCCTATATTGTGCTATATTATTTCATATACTATAAAGCATTGCGTTTTTGAGTGTAGCTAATTTAATGCAAAGAGTGACATTACCATCTATTTACCAAATATTTACACAACAGATATTCCTAAAACCGTTACTATTATCAATACCATAAACTTAATTTACTTAATCCGATGAATTATTGTGAGTCATTCCTAAGTACCTTTTTGGATGTTTCTAGTTATAACTTATCGATTGCTACTTCCGAATCATGAAAACGCCTGGCTAATTTAATATTATTAAGTATTTACAAGATGTTCAATTAAAATAGAAAATGTTAACGAGAACAAAAGCAACACGGGGAAGCAGGGTAACTAATTTTCTATCTAATGGTCTTAACTGTCTACCTTAATCCAACAGAAAGCCAAATCTCTAAATTTAAAAGCAAACGCCTCAACAGGGACTGGAGGCGGAAATTATTAGCATTCTACTACAGGGTGGGAAGACGATGGATCAGGAGGCCGCACCGCAGATCCCTCCGAACTGTGCAAGTTTGTGCAATCATAAAATAAAATCCACTTCCCATCACTAACTCCGTTGAAAATAAAATGGCGATAAAAGTAAATAACTGTGCACTTGTGTTAATGATATCGATGACGATGCATCAATTAAAAATAATAAATATAATTTTAAAAAGCTATTTATAAGTTCTACTCGTTGACTAGTTGATGACACGTCATCAACCGAAATAGATATAGATCAATTTAAAATTTATTTTCACTACAAATCCATTAAAAATAAATTTTATTTTTTCAATAAGTTATACTCGATTGCTTTTAAATCATATAAATAACACAAAAGCGATGTAAGTACATACTTAGATCGCTTTTGTGTTATTAGTTAGTTTAAATCACAATCCACGTTTTTGTACATACAAAAACATGGATTGTAATTTAAAGTTATTAGTAAGTTATGTGATAAACTAATAATAAGAGCCTATGGGGTAGGAAGACGATGGATTAGGAGGCCGTAATTCAGGTCCTCCAGCTGTGCAATTTAGTGCAATCATAAAATTAAGTCCACTACGCTTCCTCTATGAAAAATTACAATATCGACGTTCTGGTGAAAATTACATCAATGACGAAGTTTAAATTAATCATTTTTCCTTAGTTATAAAAAAAAACATGTTTAAGTTAAACTGACACTTTATCAACCGATAAATGATGATGATTTTCAACCTATTCTTTTAACCGTGTTGTAATTCATTATTGTATAATTTAATACATAATATTTTTATTTAAAAGCAAAAACAACTCAAACTTAGGTATAAAATAATAATTCCACACGTTGTGAATCTTAGGTATTGGTTAAGTAAGTGAGAAACCTAAAATCACAATTTAAGAACAGAGATAGGATGACCATGGATTTCGAGTCCGCATTACAAGTCGGTCCACCTGTGTAAATTTGTGCATTCATAAAATAAAGACCACTTCACCTCACTAACTCTGTAGAAAATAAAATTGACATAAAAAATCAATAACTGTGGATTCCTGAGTATTATATCGGTGACGATGTGTCAATGAAACTTACTGAAACTATAAACGCATAAAACTGAATTTTACTGTGTAAAAACTAATCTGAAAATATCTTCCAGAAACAAATATCACAAACAATACGACTGTAAACCAAAAAAAAAAATCATCAAACAGAAAGATTAGAGAAATTTACTTAAAACTGCTGGCAAAGAATAAAATTAATATGGAATTGCTATAGATTTAGCAGTTCCTGAAACTACTGAATAAAACAAGAAGTAATATCCCATTGATAAACACAGAGGTAGGTACTCATAAAATTAAGCAAAACAAGAGACAAGTAGAACCAAAATATCTAATGTCATTCTTATTCTAAACACTCCTATAGAATTAATTTAAAAAAACTTATTATTATTCAATTTAAAAGCAATCGCCACAACACACAACTTAAGGCCATACTTATTAATATTAAATAGTTTGTAATAGAAGGTTAAGGTTAATTAACTTTATTAACTCAAGAGGTCGGAAGACAGTGGATTAGCAGACCACATTGGTGGATATCTGCCGATGAAAGAATTCGTGCAATCTTAAAACAACAAACTACAACATGATTTTAAAAACTTTTCTAATGAAATTAACATATTTAGAGAGTTCTTCACCCCATGTTAAAACTTAAAGGCCTCTACACACCAAAGCCGCTGGCCCGGCGGCTTTCCCCGGCGGGTCATGCCGCCGGGCTTGTTTTGCGTCATGTTCGCTCGCTTAGTTCGCGTTAGTTGGCCGCAATAACCCGCCGGCATAACCCGCCGGGTAAAGACGTCGGGCCGGCGGCTTAGGTGTGTAGAGGCCTTAATGGAGTAAATCAAGTTACTATGTTCCCGTGAAATGATATCGCTGACGAAGTAGGTACCAATGAAACTTGCTAAAACTATTTCTTTTTATATATTTTTTTATTTTGTTTTTGTGTGCTAGTGTATTAGGCCTTAAAAGAAACTACTCGTGCGCTCATCTAACCGTGACTTAAAAATACTATTGATTAGTCATATCAAATATATTTATAAGTTTCACTCATACGTCATCAAACGATTTAGATATAACGGATAAATCAGAATCTGATTACTTACATATCTATTGCGAATAGCGATACCAATAAACCAGGTACCTTCAGGAATTTGAAGTAGCAATACTTAGTTATAAACTATTAAAATACACAAAACGACAAATAACTTTGGAATATCAAAGACGATAGTCGACTATCTTTAAAATTCAAAAAAACCAAGAACTGGTTTGATGACAAAGAGGCTACAAGTTCCGTAAAATATTTTAACTTAGCAATCATCGCGTTTAGGTATGCAGTATTTTTTATTTAGTATGTCTATGGACATTTAAATTTTAAATAATTAAAAGGTAGTCAAGTATTCTAATGTCTTTCATTCCTTACATTCGTAAATGGTCCATTCACTGCTCCCTCACTTGACATCAACCGTATCTAATCTGCCAGTTAACTGTAAACAACACAATGCCGCGTCGCGTTGATAGAAGCTGTATATTAATTACTATTACTTATTCAGATTACGACGGAATACAACACAAACCCTCGTTGTTAGTTGAAAATTCCTTCAGGTTTTCGCAGCTCATACTTTAGGTATTTGGTTTGCATACCAATCACAATCTGAACTGAATCCTGTATTGATCTAATATTATCATTCAATATAGGAGATGTTTATTATTTATCCTCAGCAAAAAGACGTGCACCGTTGACAGTTTGCGAGATTAGAGCATCGATGTAAACTTCAAACTGTTATCGATTTATTACATAACAGGCTAATGGCTGATTCCTATGGTTTATCGAGCGTTGTTAGTTAAAATTTAAACTTTTACATCTTCTCTCATCTCTAAATACACTTGGGAGCGAATAAATCGAGCCACTCCTTTTTTCACGTGTCCTGGTTATTAGTTTTGGTTTCATGAATTACTTATAAATAATTCTAAGTTGACAAAAAACTACCCTCATTATAAAGGTTATCAAATAACCTTTTAGGCGATATATGTTTAAAATTGATCTTTTCCATAATACCAAAAATAATAACAATTATGCGTGAAAAATAGAAGTGGCTCGTTTTATTTGCTCCCAAGTATAATATAAATTGAAGTCGCTTTTCGCATCTGTCTGTTTGTCCGCTTACTTCTTCTAAACTACTCAATGGATTTTGATATGGTTTTCATTTTAATTTAGGTATTTTGTTCCGGAAAATTTTAAGCTACAAAACGTACCCGAGCGACGCTGGGGCTGGTCGCTAGTTACCAATAAGGAAGCAATCCAATAGCTTTGAATAAAATCCCTTTTATACGTGAGCAGCTATCACAGGTAGAATTAGCTTTAAGCCCGGCACAGACGACGGACTTTTTTCCGGCGGACTACCACGGACAAGAATGAAAGTAGTTGGTAGTTGTTGCCATCACAGACACTACAGTTCTAACGACAACTACAGACAAAATTACCGTCGTGTGCGTTTACTCCGTGTTAAATTTCGCGACCGGCAAAGACTACCAACCACGTCAATTCCTGTCCGCGGCAGTCCACCGGACAAAAAGTCCGTCGTCTCTCCGGGCCTTATGAGTTCATAGATGATCAGCTTAGCAATAAAAATACTACCATCGGTAAGCAAAACGATTGTTTTTCGACCATAAGAACCAGGCATAAGCCAGAAGCAAATTAAGTGTCGGTAATTTTGAAATATTCCTTGAATATTATTTATTTTTACGTTTGACCTTTAGTAAGTACCTTCAAAACAACGTACTCATGTTCTATTGAATAGTTGAAATACACTTAACTACTTACATTGATTGGAGCTGGACTTACAAAAGGACAAGCCGGGACTCTCTCGAAACTTGTTCTCAAGGATAGTTTGATAAGGACTCGTCTGATGTACTCACCTATAGATACTATATAAACGCGTCTATGGGGTGACTTATTACTAGGTTACTTTTATCGTAAGGAATAAAATTATTTATCAACCATTTCATAATTTAAATACATAGCCTAAACTTATTGTGAAACTACACTCCGAAGCAATGAAACCGGATCACCATTATAAACCCTAAATATATTGGAAACTAAGAAAGAAAGTTTTTTTTTAACGATCTGCTCGCTTTTGTCCACTATCTCGCCTGATGGTAAGCGATAACGTGGTCGACAGTGAAGCACGCTTGCCTAGAAGTAACCTATTTACTCTTGACTTAAAGACCCCAAGGTTGTAACTATCAGGAAACACAGACTCCGGCAGGGAATTCCACTCCTTAGCTGTGCGAATAATTATAATAATCTATGAAAAGTGTTTTATAGACTATCAAATTTAATATGACGCAAATAAAATTAATAAAACTTCTCAACTGATCAATTACCTGAAACATACGACACAATCGATAAACAATGGAGGTCATTAAGAGGTTAATTGGTCTATAAAATACGTAGTTTTCGAGATATTAAAGTTAATGTTGGTGATCCAGATTCATTGTTCTCGAGTGTATTATTAATTTAAGAAAATTACGAAAGAGAAATCCAAATCTACATGGCTTTCCTGGGCCTGGGAGCTAAACTATGTGAAAAGGCACTGAAGGGAATGCTTTCTAAACTTAAAATAATACTGCCTTCAAATTAAACTAAGCTGTAACTAAAACTCTATACTCGTATTGACAGAAATAGCAAGTGCTATTTTGTTTTGCCAAATACCGGTGCACTGCAAAAATTACGCTGTTTGTGTTCCTATCTTAAATCTTACTGTTAATCTTAAAAGTTACAAGAAATTCGTAATCTCCTTCAAAATACAATTAAATTATTCATCATTGGTGAGCATAATGTTAATAAGATACATTAAAAGCGAACAAAAAAAGCGGTACATAAAGTCAATTCACAATAACAACATGGTACATAATATTATTGAATTGGAGCTTCAAATAATAACAGATTCCATAAGACTGTTTAACCGTAAATGTTATCAAATATCTATTAATTCATAGATCGAAACGTGGCGTATTGTTCTAAATAATTCGGTTAGCGACATTTTAGAACTACACATAGTATGATGGGATAACATTGTTGTAAGTAAGTGTAGTTAGTCGTGAGCCAGCGAGTTGGGCGTGAGCTTACACTTGGTGCATCGGCTTAAAGTTGCCAAGCTGTTCCTAGTACCTACATCTACCGCTGCAGCTGACGACCGACTAACACTACGTAGTACTTCATTTAATCATACGACCAATTCGCTTTTAAGATATTATATCAACAATAAAACAGTACAACATGCTATCACAAAGTTAATTTACACTAGTAACAAAATACACGATCCAACACCAACAATGATATAACATACACATAACTCGTAAATGAAAAACTACCTCAGCCATGCTGAACATTTATTTAACCCGAGTCGAACTCGAAAATATACAACATAATAAAATTTTAATAATAAGTATTAGGTTCATTTCTAACTACTTAATACAAATTAGGGGAATTGCCAGCCTACAAAATGACATTGCAAAACAGAATGTATGCAGTCAGGAATTTCTTATTTTCATTGTGCTAATAAAGGTACCGTCAGACCATCCGTTGTTTGCTTAGCTTAAATAGTAACACTCGGTAAAACACACTGTATAATATAAATTAGGTACATCAAATGTTTTGCTTTGCTAGAAACACGGTACCTAATTAGCAGAGTTGATGAATAATGCTCGAAATGAAAACGTTCTATTCGCTATGAAAATTACATTGAAATTCCTGTTTGCCAGAAATGTTTTGTGAATGTTCATCCATCGTGTCTAGCAATACCCCGGGATGAATACAATACATATATATACAAGTGTGATAGCGTTATAATCTCTTAAAATTATTGCTGAACGAATACACGTCTGAAATAGTAATTAATTACTTAATTTAGTTATAATTCACTGGTACCCATGTGGTGTCTATCAATTTTCATTGTTTATTTTTCGTGACAGAAAGACAGAACACAGTACTGTGTGGTTGCCAAAATGGCAACGCGCACGACATAAAAAAAAATGTATTTTTACATGATCGTCATTTCAAAATGTATTGAGAGACCACTATTTGTAGCAATTTTTCAATCCGAAACAGTTCAGAACACCTGTAGAAAATAGTGTTATTTTTTTTTTAAACGCTCTTTTTTTTGTCCTCCTTAATTTTGTTATCAGGTTCATCTGAGGAAAAATACATCTTGGTATTTTTTATCTTCAATATTTGTTACATAACATCGCATGGGTACCACCTTATTTTTACTGAGGCGATGCTACTTTGATATATAAAGTGATGTTAAATACCTATTTGCTACTGTGGTGATACTATGTGATGCATTCCTTATTATACCACTAAATCGTGTAAAGCGATTATTATACTGAAATAGTTGTCTAAACCAATAGATATTAATTTTAATTCTATAATATATGTAATCTAATGTATGATTAACATATTTATACTTATCTCGCTACATATTTACATCATTATAGCTGCACCAAGAGGGGCCGAATATTCATACTTAAACTGAATGTAATTACTACAATATTGGTGTTAAATCTTACAGTTCTTTATAACATAGTTGTTCCATAATATGATATAAAATATAAATAATAATTACTTAGTCCTAACTACGTTATGTACTAGAATACTATTATTATGTCATCGACACCAGATGACTGTTGTTCAAAGAGTATAATTATATATTTCATTCGAACTAGATGTCCCAAAGATTACTACGGTGTAAATTCGATGCATCGATTTTGTTTTCATCTTACTATAATTCATAAAAGAACAGCAAAGGGACGAAGAATAAATTACTAAAAGTTATATACTCCTCGTTCCTTGTCATCTATTGAAACTATTGCTCAAAAGTCTGTGTGCTGCAGGATATTATATCTAATTCTACCTCGTATGGCTAATTTAATGTCTCACATTCCCACAACAACGACTCGTATAAACTAGGATCCAATCCAAGAAAACTCCCAACGATAACAAAACATTGTTAGTAATAATGCAACGATAATTAGGAGAAAAATCCGTAGAGACATAGAGGTGGTAAGGTTTTGTTTCGGAGAAAAGATTTTGTCTGCATCGCGGTCAAGATAAAACTCTTTTAAATCATGTCATGTTACCTGTTTGCTTATTTAATAAGCCGTGACCGTTGGGGCGTATTGAAATTGGGCGAAAGCTAACCTTTCGTGCTGTAGTAATAAACTCTGAGTCTAACATTCTGACACGACAGTACTGACGTTACAGTTGACCTCTATAAATCTTATAGTTTCGCCGCCGAAGCTGACGGCTGAATCTCAGAATTTGTGGCTAGTGGCCGGCTGCTCCGGTGGCGTCACGTTCATTCCCATGTTGTCGTATGAAAAGTCTAAAGTCGTATCTTCGGCTGGGTGTCGGTTACTAAGAGATGTGCTGATCGTCTTTGGCGTGGTGGCACCCTGGCTCTTATCGGTCTGGATTGTCTTTGTTTCCAGGTCCCTCACGTTAAGAGGCTGCTGTGGTCGTTTCGCTGGTTCGGGGTTCCGTATCTCCAGTTTTAGCTCGTGCTTAGGTTTTGGCATCTCAGCGTGTGGGTTGTGATGGGTCAGGTCGCTTGGGTACTGCTTCACACGGTTCTGGAAAATTGAGTATGAAATGTTATTAAAGTGTCCATTTATAGATTTGTCTTTACTCAGGTAATGATTTATTTTTATAAAACATGAATTATTATTACATGAGTGCTAAAACGTTATGTCATTATAGTTATTGAATTGAAATAACCTTTACAAAATATATCCAGTTGTGGCCAAGAATGCTGCATTGTTGATATATTTTTCACGTATGTATGTAGCACGCCCGTATGTATGTTGCACGTGTCACACGTATATAAGTCGAATTATTGAAACGGGATATATTTCGTACAAGTTACTTCGACTCCGAAATTTGTTTACCTTGGCTGGTTGAAATTTTTGTTTGATGTATCTCCAAGAAAACTTGCCTCTGCATACGATGATCAGGACGAGCACCAAGATGGCCAAAGCCACTGCGCTGATGATCAAGGCAGTCTGCGCTTGACGCTGCACACCTTGGAAATCATAAGTTTTGTCAACTACTTTTCACGAATGCATCTGAGAATGAGGTAAGTATTTGTGTTTTTGAAAAGATGATGTCTTAATGTTCATATCATCGCAATGCAAAACTTATGCAGGACTTATGCATTTGCAACAACTCTGCTTCTGCAGACTGCTACAGAGAAATTTCCATAGAATATTTCCTTTACCACGCTCACCAGGCTGATCAGCAATTGTATTGATGTTATTAGTATTTTCGTACATTTTACAGACAACCAGATCCTTTTGGGGTGCGATGGAGTGGCTTAATTATTCTTGTGTTGTCAATAGACAGCCATATTGCAATCTCTTGTATCTAAGTACATAAGCATCTATAATATAAAACCTATATCAAAGTCCATAAGGTACAAAATAGCGTGTTAAAACGCAAGACAAATAGAACCACGCTTAAAGTTGACAATGAAGAATTATTTAGGTCCGAAGACGGTGCTTGTGGGACTCACTCGAAGGCGCAACTAGTTGCTACAAGCATTACATGTCTGCCTATACTAAATGTATAATTCATAGTAAAAGTTGGAAGCTTTTGACACCAGCTTAACGTAACTTTGAGCATGTGAACGCTTATTGTAGATGGATAAGGATAAACAAATAAAAACAATTGTTCGCTAGTGCTCTATTGAGGCTATAGCATGGCATAAGTAAGCTTGGCTTTCGCAAACAATTAACAAACAGTCATAGACCATAGTCAAGTAAGAAACGAAAGGTTGAGTGGGAGTGATATTGTTGGCTAAAATTTTCAGCTATTTAAATCAACCAATAAAAGGGACCGTTTAATAAAGTTAAAGAAGTTAACAAGACGTTTAAAAGACTTTTAAAAAACACTTTCAGATCATGACAAATAAATAAGTATAATGTTAAAAGTAAGATCGTAACTTTATTTAACACTCGCAGTAAACATGTCTGCAGCCAATTACAGATTTAAGTTTTTCAAACTTTGACGTTCGCAGCGCGCTTTCTAAAACTCGCTAAAACTTGTAATTTCAGAGAGATTCACAATGGAATATTAAAAGGCAAAAATCGTTTTTTACTAGTATTTATATACAATACAATTTGGTTCGTGAGCTCGACAAAGTCTCGGCTTATTCAATATTAACCCTGCGAAGCTCTCAATTGGACAGAGAAAGGACATTCTCATATAAAACGCAGAAACCAATTTATATCTTGTTTAAGAATAATAAAGTTGCGTTGTTCTGTGAGAAAGAAAAATATCACTAGAAAAAAATACTATTAGATTACGATATCTACTATGTAAGTGATTTTAAGACTTTATTATAGGCACATGATTCAGATAAATAGATTATACTTGTAAATATTCGGTTGACCTTAAGTGCAAGCAAGCACCTCTCTTTTAAGGATTAATCATTGTTTTAAGTTTATATATATTCTCATTCTATAATATCGAGTTGAGTGCTCTGTAGAGTGCGCGCAAGATAACTCTGCGCGCGACTGAGGGCGTGCTAAACGTTGCCGTGATCGCAAAAGTTCAAATTACCGCTTTTTAAGCTTAACTTTTTTATCGCTTAACATAATTTTCCCGTTAAATATTCCTATAATCAGGTAGTTCTACTATCAAAATTGATAAAACGGCACACACTTTGGTGGACCATGATTAGTTCCGATTTCGGCCGCGCGCAGACTTATCTTGCGCGCACTCTACAACCCAAGTAGCATTTTGTTCTCTTTAATAGTTCACATTTAGTTCACAGGTGATCTCTAAGCATTAACATTGGCCACACGTGGTTCATTGGCAGTACTAAAGTGAACAAATTCACTTATACCTGTTTATGGCATGTGTAGGAGTCTATAATTGACCTATTAAATAACTATTGGTGTTTTAATGGGCTAACATTAATCTTCTAGTCAGCTTTTACTTTAAAAGCTGAACAAGAGCATTTTAAGAGGGGAAAAATACGGTACGGGCTATTTAAAGGTCCACATGTACAGTGTTATATTGCTGGCATTTTAATACAACATATGTGAACATGAATGCAGCCAAAAGCGAACGTAAAGCGTTATTCAGCTTGTTGCTGTAAGCGGGTCTAGTTTGTGACATATTAATCAGCCTTTATATTATTCTGTAAAAGAGCGTTTAATGAGTTCACCATGTACGTGTAAGGTATAAGTCATTCAGTCATTAATACCCTTCTTGGTAAGAGTATGTCACACTTTGTACTGATAAAAAACAGATTAAGGTTTACCTAACGTGTTCTCATTAAAGGGTGTCAAACTTATCTAGTGCCCGTTGCTTAGTAGGATGCTTAGCACATTAAAAGTGATAGAAGCAGCTTCACTCGTTGGCCTTAATTTTCAATTAGTTAAATAAAGTAATTCTGCTCTGAGCAATGTCTCTAACAAGTTAAAAATGATAACTAACATTTGCAATTGCAATTTCGGGTGCATGGAAAGAGCTTCCACGAGTGACGATACTTAAGTACGTCCGGCGCACCCTGGACAGTCAGCCCCGCTACCAACCTTGCTGACTGGCTAATCTTTTCAGCACAGCATGAGCTATTTTTGTATAGCTCGTGCAAGAATATATACTAACATTTGAAGACTTAAAAGAAGTGTTAATTGTTGACCCAAGGTTGATTTTTTACTTTCTATTGCAACTTCATCATCTTATTAATCACCCCACTGTTGAGGCTAGCTCTGGTTATATATTTAACACTATGTAGAGGAATAGGCGTTAATTAACTTGGAACTCTTTCTCTCTAAATCGAATTAATAAATGGTTATTGAAGAAAACTGTCTACTAAACATTAAATCACCTGTAAATCGCCTTTAAACATTTTCGCAAAAGCAAACAAAAAATACATAACAAAGCAAGCAAACAGTCGCATGAGCATAAAGTTCAGAACAAAGGATATCTAGGAAAAAGAAATAGATAAAAATAGAAAGTTACCGCTCAGATCCCCAGGAGGATGTGTGTCTTCTGACCTTCGCATGTACCTCAGGTCGAGGAGGTAACCTGTAAATAAAGAAAGGTGTAAAATAACAAGTCTTAAAATAATACAAAAAAATACACAAGTGACAAGTGTATGCCCTTTTAGTAGATTTGTGTAATTTCCGATGAGGTATGCCTAATTATACCACGTATATCAATAATTTGGCAGTTAACCAAATGGGATAGACAGGTGGCAAATACAAAAAACACAACAAAAAATCTTATGTAAAATATACAATCTTGTAACTACTAAATTTTTGGCGCAAAGACGCGACCGAGGCGTCGAATGATGCCGCTCAAAAATATTTATTGTTTTAAAAGACAAGCATTACTTTTAAGTGATCAGCTGACATCTCGTAGGAAAGTGCCAGAACGTTTGGTCAATGACAACAGCTAATAGTTCATACGTCATGCTTAAAATCCCCGAAGGGATAGGCAGAATCGTGTTGTTGGATATCGTCGTTTCGCCGATAACTGTATTTAAGCCATATTTAATAAAGGATAAGCCCCTTTGCCATTGTTCGGCATCGTATCCAAACTCCGGACTGTAACAGAGGAGGTCACAATCGAACGCCATGCTCGCGGTACTAGACCGATGGCGTTATCTTGTTTCATAGTTCACCTGGTTCCAATCTCGATTCGTAATTTCGGGTCTTTGCTCTGTGTGCAAGGTGCTCTAAAAATCCCGTTTAGTGCATACTGACTTGTTGCTAGTTCGCCTACAGCTTTGAACACAAAACCCTAGACAACTATTAGGAACGGCTCAGAAATAGCAACTAAAGTTCTTTGGAGAAGTACAGAAAATATTTCAATTGTATGAAACGTTATGATGGGCTTACAATATTGAATTTCTTCAGACTTTGAAACAGTAAGCAGTTCTTAAGAACTGCTTGTGTAAAGATTTCAAGTATTTCGATAAATGTGTGATTGATTTGCTTATTTTTATTTTAATAGAATTTATCTTGTCTCTTGTCTTCAAAATTTCTCAAGTATAATAAAAAAATATTAAATCTTCGAGCGTTCGATCGAGCTCTTAAATAAAACTGAATATTACTCGGTTTAAAGGCCAAGCAAATTAGCTAAACCTGGACATAATTCGATAACTGTAATTTTCTTTTTCTATGACATAAAGTATTGTTAATTATAGTTAAAATAAATAGAATTAAAAATTTTAAAGCTCCGCGTCAGTGTAAAAAAAATTAAAAACTAAATTATCAACACATTTTGATTTCGTAAGTACAGCATAATAAATAACTTTGTAAAAGTACCTTTATTATGATATGACGCTTGTATTCCAGTAAAAAACGTCTAAATTAAACTAATTAATCTTTCGGGACTATCATTAATGAAGAAGGTTCAGTAAGTTACAGATTTTGTGGATTATCTTACCAGAAATTATAGATAACTATGATTCAACAGTTTATTCTGCATAGTTTAACATGTGTGTTAATAAATTATTAAAAATTAAACAGATTCTCTTTGCGGAAATATAAAGTCACAAATATTTGTAATTTTTGGAATGCCAAAATACATAACTACTTCAAAAGTGTTTAATTCATGCCTTCAAAATATGTTTAGTACCTTAGTAAACAAATTAAACAATAAATGTTCACGATTATTCATTTATTGATATTTTTTCTTTGTTACATTTCAATATAAACGTTATTCCTTGTGGCTTAAGGTCGTAATTTCTTTGTGTCCCATTTCCCGACCGTGCTATCGCGAGTAACGAGCGATTTTTGTATCTCACTATTTATTACTAGTTTTTGCCCGCTACTTCGACCGCGTGAATGTCGGTTATAATAACCGTAGTCAGCATCCGTGATAATAACTTATTATCACGGATGCTGACGAAGTCACGAATTAAAAATTTGCCTTTGTCCTTCCCTAGGGGTCGAGCTATCTTCTTCTTAATTATATAAAGGGTGTCCCTGGAAGTATGGATCAAATCGAATAGGGGCGTGGGCAATGTCATTTCCAAACTTTGTAACCCTGAGAATGTCGGTGCAATTTTTTACGATTCAGAAGTTATGACCAATAATTGTTTTTTTTTTTTCAATCACTTTGCATAGAAAAAATCATAAAAAAAAACTATCAGAGCTATCATTTTTTTTAGGACTTTGGCGAACAGTATGCCTTTCTTGTTGTAGTACTTTTACGCAGCTAGAAAACATGTGTTAAATAAGAAAAAACATTTACTGCAAAGGCTTTTTTGGTCTGGCAATTTTACTCAAGTTTTTACTACTACAAGTTTTGAAATCTTTCTTTCTTTATTGTAAATGACCTTGCCCACGCCTCTATTTGATTTGATCCATACTTCCAGGGACAACCTGTATAGATTATAAACTACTATTCAATTGTTTCCACTTTACAAAAAATAAAATGTGTAGTTAACTAATAGACTAAACGTTGGGCAGTTCGCTCACACCGCGGCATTTTTCTTATTTTTAGCACTTCTAAACGAAAGGTCCGATTCGAACACGAAGCGTACCTATTTGCTTCGTGGATTCGAATAATTTAAAGAGCATTTTACATGTACATAATCAACCTTGATTATGAAGCTATTTACTTGGATAAGGATTAATATCATGATAGGAATGTCTTCATCTTTCGATTCTACTCGTGTTTTGATCGACTCATTTGAACAAAAAAACGGTTGATGTGACTTAACTATAATAATTAGACATATACCCTCATGGACTTTTTTGTGGATAATGAAGAGTGCTATAAACATGTAGTACATTATTTTTATGTATCGTCAATAGTTTTCGCAGCGTACGCCAAATAATATTTTTTTAAGCAAATTTTTGATACCTTGGGTTACATTATTGTAATTTTCTTACGGATCCCTAATTTTTTGATAATAAAATATAGCCTATGGCACTCACGGATAACGTAGCTTAGCTAGCCTATTGGTGAAAGAATTTTTGAAATTGGATGAGTAGTTTCGGAGATTACCTCCAATATACAAACAAACTTTACCTCTTTATAATATTATATACCTAGTAAGAATTCGATAGGCTATACAAGGTTAGTCGGAAAGGGGGTACTAATCCGCAGCCGCAGACCACTTAAAGTATCACTAATGACGATTTAAAAGCAAGTGTTAAAATTTCAAAATTCGATCATTTTTATTTCCATTAAAAATTAATTTTATTTTAGTTTTTTAAAAAATTCTTCGTCCCTACTTCAGTTACGAATTCCGAAAATAGAGCTTCTAATTCGTGACCCCAAATATGACCTAAAATGTAAACACAGCTGATCATAACTGAGGATAGATAGATTTTAGCGTATTTTTTTTGTAATTTTTAAACAGCTATTTCTCATAACCTATTGACTTTTGGGGAAAGTTGTAGAACAAAAGTTACTCACTATTATGGGTACTTTAACACCCTTTCGGATTAGTACCCCCTTGCTGACTAACCTTGTATAGTCAATGATTGTCAAACTTTTATGAACACGTGTCACCGCGGATCGACTAGGGCCGAAATTTATTGAAATATTGTGTTCATTAGATCGATAATAACTAAATTGTTCAGGATGAGGTATTATGATGATTTTACTGTTTTGTGATAGGTACTGTTTTCAATTTTTTTTGTAAATTTTGGTAGACCAGGTATATGTATCATCATCATCATCATTCAGCCGAAAGACGTCCACTGCTGGACATAGGCCTCCCCCAAGCATCGCCACATCGACCGGTCCTGTGTTTCTCGCATCCAGCGGTTTCCCGCGACCTTCACCAGATCATCGGTCCACCTTGTGGGAGGCCTAACCACGCTGCGTCTTCCGGTACGCGGTCGCCACTCCAGAACCTTTCGGCCCCATCGGCCATCCGTTCTGCGAGCAATGTGCCCCGCCCACTGCCACTTAAGTTTGGCAATTCTTCGAGCTATGTCGGTTACCTTGGTTCTCCTGCGAATCTCATCATTTCTGATATGATCACGCAGGGTAACTCCGAGCATAGCCCTCTTCATTGCCCTTTGGGTGACCTTGAGCCTTATTATGAGGCCCATTGTGAGCGACCACGTTTCAGTACCGAATGAAATCACTGGCAACACGCACTGGTCAAAGACTTTCGTCTTGAGACTCCGCGGTAGTTGGGACGAAAAGATTCTACACAGCTTCCCGAACGCTGCCCAGCCGAGTCGGATTCGACGATTAACCTCTTTCTCGAAGTTGGACCTACCTAACTGGACAGTTTGCCCTAGGTAAACATAATCGTCGACAACTTCGAGTGTAGAGTCTCCGATCTTCATGGGAGTGGGTGTTACATGCATATTTGACATGATCTTTGTCTTATCCATGTTCATTTTAAGACCCACTCTTTCGGAAGCTCTACTAAGGTCATCGAGCATTGTACTGAGGTCCTCCATGGTTTCAGACATGATGACTATGTCGTCGGCAAACCGAAGATGAGTGATGTACTCGCCGTTAATGTTGATGCCTAGCCCTTTCCAATCCAGAACCTTGAAGACATCCTCCAGTGCAGCGGCGAACAGTTTCGGAGAGATGACGTCTCCCTGCCTCACACCTCGCTGCAGAAGGATAGGTTTCAAGGTCTGATCCTGTAATCGGACTGACATAGTGGCGTTTTCATATAAACACTCCAGCACTTCGATGTACCGATAGTCAATCTGGCACCATTGAAGAGACTGCAGTACAAGCCCAGGTCTCAATCGAATCGAAAGCTTTCTCGTAGTCCACAAACGCTAAGCAAAGAGGCAGGTTATATTCTTCGGTCTTCTGTATAACCTGCCGCAGCGTATGTATGTGATCTACGGTGCTAAAGCCTTTTCGGAATCCGGCTTGTTCGGGAGGCTGGAAGTCGTCAAAACGGTTCGGGATGACTCTTGAAAACAGCTTGTAGACATGACTCAGAAGTGAGATGGGCCTGTAGTTCTTCAATAGGGTATTATCACCCTTTTTGAAGAAAAGTATCACCACACCTCTGTTCCATGCCTGTGGCGTTTTCCCCTCGAGTATGACGGAATTAAACAGCTTCTGAAGGGCCTTATGGACCGGTTTTCCACCCGCCTTCAGAAGTTCGGCCGTAATTCCGTCATCGCCGGCGCCTTGTTCTTTTTAAGGTACTTCAGAGCCATCCTAATCTCGTACAGGCTGACGTCCGGGATGTCTTCGGTATAGTGTCGGATCAATCTAGCTCTTGGGTCGTTTGCCAGATTTGCAACGGGTTCGCTTGTTGAAGTGTACAACTGTCCATAGAACTTCTCAACCTCTCTCAAAAGCTCTAGTTTGGCGGATACGATTCTGCCGTCATCGGTCTTCAGTTTCATAAGCTGACTCTGCCCAATAGACAAATCTCTTGCAAAAACTTTGGAGCCCTTGTTCCGCTCAATCGACTCCTTAAAACGCTCTGTATTAAATCGGCGTAGATCGCACTTCAAGGACTTAGAGATCCGTCTATTGAGCTGCCGGTACATAAGCGCGTCATCTGGAGACTGCAGAATCATCTCGTGGCTTGCGTCCATGAGCTTAAGAGTAGGGTCAGAGAGCTTTTCGGTTCTATTTCTACGACGGGTCTTGAAGATCTTAGACCCGACAGTATGGACAGTTTCCACAAACCCATCGTTGTAATCGTCCACGGAGCTCCCTAGGCATTCGAAACGATTCTGAAGTTCTATCTGAAAGCTCTCGGGGTTATGGACCTGGATCGGTGCAGGACGGAGCGTAGACTTCATCAGTCGAGATCTTTCCAGCTTGATATTTAGACTCAATGTGCCTCTTACCATGCGGTGATCGCTTCCGGTTTTCACCGCGTTGATCACAGAGACATCTTTGAATATTTGCTTCCTCGTCGACATAATGAAGTCAATCTCATTTTTAGTTACACCATCAGGGTTCAGCCAGGTCCATTTCCTATGCTCACGCTTTCTGAAGAAGGAGTTCATCATAAAGAGCCCCTCCTTTTCCACAAAGCTGGTGACAAAAGTGAAGTGAGTTTTAGAGCCATGCATGGCTCTGGAGATATCCTCATACATGGTCTCCACCTCATCGTCGGAGTGTGCCGAGGTCGGGGCGTATAACTGTACGACCTTCAACGAATACCCTTTGGATATTCTGAGTATAAGGTACGCCACTCTGGTCGACACACTCTCGATCTTCACCACGTTGTTCACAAGGGACTTGTGGACGATAAACCCGACACCACCCTGGGACTGTCTATCGCTCTCCCGGAAATAGAGCAAGTTACCGGATTTGAGGATTATCGAGTCCGGGATTCTCTTCGGATTTCAGATAACCCTATAATATCCCAGCGTAACCTGCTCAATTCTTCCTCGAGTTCGGTAATCTTCTCGTCGGTCCGTAGTGTACGCGTGTTGTACGTTGCCAGATCCAGTCGTCGTTGTTTGTGGTAACCGGATCTCTGCCGGGGATTCTTAGCACCCTACGCCCTGCCGTTACCTAGGCCGCTACCTTGACCAGGGCTAGCAGTGCCGCCGGGGACTAGGGGCCGTTTCTTCTTTGTGCTATCCATGTTGGGGGGGTTTGCCATAATCGCCACGCTTGGCAGGCGGGTTGGCGATCGCAGTATGGTACGGTATATGTATAACAGCAAATAAAACTCATTATACAAGGTTAGTCGTAAAGGGGGTAGGCACTAAAATATTAAAGTACCAATAATAATGAATAACTTTTGTTCTACAACTTTCCCCAAAAGTCAATAGTTTAAGAGGAATAGCTCTTCAAAGATTTCTTAAAAAATACGCTAAAGTCTATCTATACTCAGTTATAGCAGCTCAGCAAGCTGGTTTTAATCAGCATCATTATAAGTTTGATGGAAATCGGTTCAGCCGTTGCGTAATTATCAGCTGTTTTCTCAGTTAGGTTAGGTAGGTGTGCATTGTACGGCGTTGCAGCTATTGTAAGATCATGGAAGTAAATTTGCTACTTAACTTAACTGAGAAAACAGCCGGGCCCACGTTGTATAAAATATCAAGTACCTATCGAAAATGTATCAAATACGATTTATTTTCAATAGCAAGTTTCCTAGTTAGGTATTTATACGAATAGTAATAGTGAAATATTTATTGAACTAGATTCGTAAAAATAAACACAATAGAATTTCATAACCACATATTTTTTTGAAAATTTCAGCGATGTGTCGATTGTTCTTTTCGATGTATCGAGTTTGAAATTAATATATTTTTTAAAATATTAATTTGATTTATATCGATACTTTTTGGGACTTCCTGCATCCCTAAGTGAGGCCGCACACCGGCATCACACGCTACACGTACGCAACATACATTTAGGGCGCCACAATTATTGCGATAAAATTTACGCGGCGACAAATGTATCGTGTATGCGCACATCGGAAACACAGTTGTAACGTGGCACTAGCAACAGAATGTCGACATCATCGTCTGACGACGACGATTTTTTGATGTGGCGATTAATGAGAAAAAATAGACGTTATTGGGTTCATCCGTTTAATCAAAATTGTATAGGTTAGGTATAGGTAGGCTTCCTTTCATTAGATTTTTCGCCGATCTTAGTCCATATCATTTCTGTAATCCATCTGTTGCTATACACAGTGAGCGTGTGATTATATAAAATAGGGTTTTTCAACCTCTGCAATAAACTCAACGTAAAATTCAATGTTGTCTTTCATTTTTGTAAAGCGCGGCAAACGTCTCACCACAAACTGCATCTACTACAACTGTGTCCTTGATGTGCGGGTTTACATACAAATTAAGGGGGCGATAAAATGTGTCGCGGTTCAAATGTGGCGCTACAATTATTGTAATACAAATGAATCTCTGGTGTGCGGCCTCACAAACTCGATAAGACATCTTGCCGCTGACGCCGCGCCCCGCCCCGCACCCACTGCATGCATCCCGCTCCAATACTTTTTCGCGCGTATCATCAATAATATTTTCAATTTTAAAAGCGTAACATTAACATGTTTAATTTTGATGAAAACATGATTGTAATACACAAAAACCTATTATTAAACAAAAATTTCACAGTTTCGATTTTTAACTACTGAGAAAAACATTATTATTAAAACGTAAGAAATAAATGTTTAATTTTTGTCTTAAATGTCTAAAAAGACGCACTAAAGCTTAATCAGATACAACCACCATAGTTACCATTTTTGCTTATCTAGATATTGAGAACAGATGAATACTTTGAAGAAAAACATACATGCGAATTTGGTTTCAGTTTAATTTTGCTATTAGGTGATAGCATTTGAATGCCCCTCAAAATTATACTAACAAGGTATTTGGTTACCTATTTTGCTTTTAGAAAAAAGCTAAGTAGTGTACGAAATCTCATTTTTTTTTAAATAAACGGTTACCACCGCGGGTTTTTTACATCATATATCTAATTAATATTTGATACTTAATATCAATATCCCATAAAATAATAAAAACAACGAGTTATCGAATTATGTCCAGGTTTAGCTAATTTGACTGGCCTAAATAGAACCACATTAACGCCACAGCGTACGTTTCTTTGCTACAAGATAACAAAAAATTAGGAGCGAGTAATGTTGACATAGTCGAGGTTGGGAAAAAATGTCCCGAGCAAACAATTAGCAGGTTGAACGCCGACAGGTGCTTGCCCGGGCCACACACACACACACAAAAATACATACACATGCAGACTGCACTGCACAAAACTATCAACAATAGAGCATACATTGTTTCGAAACTCCCAACTCCAATTCGTAGCTGATATCCACCAATGGAACACAACACACAACCTACTTTATATACTAAATATTGCATAAATCCAGACATCAAACGAAAAATGTATTTTGTCTTTTCACGGAATAAAAGCGCAAATATAAAGTCCTATCCAAAACTAAAAAGGGAGTAGAGAGCTCCTTTGTTTTAGCGACACAGCTTCATTTAAAGCTCGCGCATACTTCACTTTGTTTACAGACTAATTAATTGAAAACACGATTTTAATTACATCGCGACATATGCGACAAAGGCATTACACTTGCACAATTTATAAACAAGGAGCCACCTGTATTTGAACACACACGCTGTACGACCCACACAGAGACGAAATGTCATGGCTGTGTGCGAGACTCTCGCATGTGTGCGTGCCGTACCTGTCGGAATCAACAGAGCATGACTTTTATGGGTATTGTTAAACCCCTTACCAATGATTCTACAACTGCATTCTGTTCGGTCCGTTATAACTCGTGATGTGAGAGCAATAATGACCCATTCGTAGAGGATTGAATACCGTGGTAGGGGTATCCACCTGATACTTTAAAATTGTGCAGGTGATAAAAGTGGAGCGCAAAACGTTCGTATGCTACCTAGTGATAAAAAAATGTTTAGGCTCTCGTATATCGAAATTTCAATCTATTATTTCAAACAATAATAGATAAAATCGTAGCAGCCATCACGAGAAATAAGGTCATTCGCGGCTGTTCCGCTGTTCTTTTTGCCAGTTGTCTATATTTCTTTTAAATGCTTAGTTTATTTAATTAAGCGTACAGCTGCAGAATAAATACGTAGAATAAACAAGTGTAAAGCTAACAGATTTCGTTCATCATTGAGTTGCAATAAAACCCAATACTCCATGGAATAATACGATTCCCTGGTTCAAATCCTATTTCGTAAACCGTAAGTCTGTTGCGAACTCACTCGGATGTGCGTGTGAGCACGGAACTAAATAATCTGAGCACTATACGCATTGCAAGTCTCCTTCAAAGTGGACGTTGATACCTTGTAGTGTCGAAGACTAGCTTTGTGTATAATCAATATAATTATACACACAGGGAGATTTTAAATCACCATCAAATTTTTTTCTAGGCACTAGGAGTGACAAAAAGACGTCATTTTGAAAAAAATAGGTTCCTATGTAAAATCACAATTAAATAATTTTCCCGAAAGAATTATCAATTCAGCGTGGTTACTTACGTTACATACTAAGCTTGTCGCGTATGTACTAAATGAACCGACATATGTTGTTTTTTTTTCAAATATGGAGTCTTTGAGCAACTTAATACCAAGAAAAAAATTGGATGGTGATAAAAAATCATCCTGAATATTTTAAAAAACTGACTCTAAAGATTAGCTCCTGCATAAAACAAACTCTTCAATATTACATTCATTTCCAAACTTGATTAGTGTGCGTTCGCGCAGCGGAATGTTGTTGAATTTAAAGATTTTAATTATGCAGATATTTAGTGTATGACGTCGTATAATTGTGTATGGTAAAAAAAAATTTGTGCACGCAGCCATTGTGGAGAAATTCACCAAAAACTGATTCCGCTGGGCGAACGTTGTCCTGGCGGAACTTTTTTTAATCCATAGACTTTAGAAGAAAGGAGATGTGTCCAAAAATTAGTGTGTATTTGTGTGTAATTGTGTATGTATGAATAAAATTAGTGCATGCATAAACTTCGGAGAAATTCAAGTTTCCGCCACGCGAACGTTTGGCCATTAGCTAGTTTTCATATAAAGCGCTTACATAGAGAGCTGTAGATTTTTACATACGTTGTTTTGAATTTGTTTATATTTGTTTAAAAAACAGATTTAGAAAAAGTCGTAGGGCTTAAAAGATAAAAATATAAACGTAAAATACGCTTATTAGGTCTTAGTTCTTAAAGTATGCACTGTGGGGTCTAGATTTTCACGTTTATACAAACCTTGTAAGTGTCTGCAACATGTTGCCAAGTATCAATGATGTTCCGTTAGTAATTAAAGAGTTAAAGGACAATTTACCATGAATAGATCACTGTTTACAAAGCAGTCAAATATCACGACGTTCTAAAGGAATTGCATGGTAAAACGTGTGCCAATAATTAGTGTATTCATTCAACTATTCACATGCAAAATTTCATGTCATTAAATTCAGTAATTAAATAAAAACAATTATAATACTGACGAAGCATCGAAAACCTACATAACCCGACCAAGTTCGGATGGCTACAAAAAAGCGGCCGTGCCATATATCTAAGAAACGTTCTTAACCTTCCAATATAGTATTTATTAATATGGTAGAGTTACGTACACAAGCGTTAGGAAAAAATAAAACAATTGCATTTCTTGAATGAAAAATATTTTTTTAATAATAACGCCACTATCTACGATAAAAATAAATCTGCAATTAACAAGTACTTCTCTATTTAAATATCCGTGTACAAAAATATTTTTAATTACATATAATACTTAATTATGTAATTATAATAACGTTAACAAACGCTTGCAACGACAGCAATAGACTTAAATGTGTTTTAACTAAAATATTTATGATTATTTACGGTTTACTCACGTGCATTTTTCGGGATTACCCGACTAGTTTCGGACCCAAACGGAGCCCTTAATCATGAGCTGAACACGCGGCGAGGTCGCGAGACGAACTGTTAAATAATCATAAATATGAATGTGTCTCACGAAAGTTAACTAAAATAGGTTTAATAAACGATTATGAATATAAGGGTATGTATAATATTTCGAGCTTCAATAAAAATTAAAATCACATCACATAACTAGACTATTCAGTTGTTTAGATTTGATCAACATTAAAAAAGTGCTTATAAACTAAAACTTGTGGTAATTATTTAATTTCCCGAAGGGGTCTATAGTTAGAATCCTGATCCGTGAAATCTTCAATAGAAATTAGCTGTATGAATTTTATTTGTCTTAAATAATATATCTAGATTATATCTCAAGTCTCAAGCGCATACTTAAATAAAGTACCTACGTAAATAGTACCTACTTTCTGTCATAGTCAAATACATTTAAAAAAGTAGGTGTACAGAAATAAATGACCTATAAATTATATCGAAACAACAATTGTGTTATCACCTATACCAATTCCATACCGGTATTATACTGTAAATTTTGGGATGTTACCTAAATATATTGCACGGCCGCTTTTTTGTAGCTATCCGAACTTGGTCGGGTTATGTAGGTTTTCGATGCTTCGTCAGTATTATAATTGTTTTTATTTAATTACTGAATTTAATGACATGAAATTTTACATGTGAATAGTTGAATGAATACACTAATTATTGGCACACGTTTTACCATGCAATTCCTTTAGAACGTCGTGATATTTGACTGCTTTGTAAACAGTGATCTATTCATGGTAAATTGTCCTTTATCTCTTTAATTACTAACGGAACATCATTGATACTTGGCAACATGTTGCAGACACTTACAAGGTTTGTATAAACGTGAAAATCTAGACCCCACAGTGCATACTTTAAGAACTAAGACCTAATAAGCGTATTTTACGTTTATATTTTTATCTTTTAAGCCCTACAACTTTTTCTAAATCTGTTTTTTAAACAAATATAAACAAATTCAAAACAACGTATGTAAAAATCTACAGCTCTCTATGTAAGCGCTTTATATGAAAACTAGCTAATGGCCAAACGTTCGCGTGGCGGAAACTTGAATTTCTCCGAAGTTTATGCATGCACTAATTTTATTCATACATACACAATTACACACAAATACACACTAATTTTTGGACACATCTCCTTTCTTCTAAAGTCTATGGATTAAAAAAAGTTCCGCCAGGACAACGTTCGCCCAGCGGAATCAGTTTTTGGTGAATTTCTCCACAATGGCTGCGTGCACAAATTTTTTTTTACCATACACAATTATACGACGTCATACACTAAATATCTGCATAATTAAAATCTTTAAATTCAACAACATTCCGCTGCGCGAACGCACACACTTGATTATTATAAAACGTCCTGGTTCTTTTAAGCCTTTTCTAGTTCAATAGTTTCCGATTGTAATTAAAAATCCATAATCCGAAGTCAAGACTAATTAATGAAGAATTAATTAAGAACCAGTATTAGCAATAATATTTTTCAATAAATCTCTTTATCGAGTAATAAATTACGGACTCAGATAAAAAGACGACATAGAAAATCTTTGTTCCCGGCATGGCGGGATTTGCAATAGCTATCACAGAAACAAAAGGACTAATAAATGTTAGTAGACGGGCTAGGATTGGAAGCTTCATGGCAAACTGAATAATGTATATAATAACTGTATGTGTATGTAACTGTACACATTATAAGATAGACACATTTTTTTTTTGTGGTGAATTTATAATACTTTAAACCCTGTCCCTTCATCATTTCATAATCTCACTTGGTATTCAACATTTCATTGAAATTGTTCACAAATTCAACTGTTACTACATGATGTACGTGTTGATGACCATGCCCACATCTTCATCATCAGGAACATCATAAAGACGACGTAAATATTGTAATTATTTTCAATCTAATTTCGTGCGCAACGATAACTTCCTTATCTACAAAAGTACAGAAAATATTTATCGAAAGAACAGTACAATACGGCCGACGTATCTTGGCGAGTCTGAAGTTCGTCAAGATACGTCGCCCGTATTGTATGTTGGTTGTTTCCTTTAATGACGTCATGATTTACATCTTTGAGTTAATGTTATTTCGCGGTTTTTTTTTTATCTACAATATTTTCTGCCTACCCAACTATATCGGGGTCAGCTTCCAGTCTAACCAGATGCGGCTGAATACCAATATTTAATAGGGAGCGACTACCATCAAACCTCCATAATCCAGTTAGGTACTGGGCAATGCCGATATCCGAAGGTTAAACCGGTTGTCAGACTTTTGGGCTTCTGATTCATAACGACTGTCAATTTGTATGACATCCAGGAACGACATTTATTATTAACCAATTTATATCTAGAACTAGCGACCCGCCCCGGCTTCGCTCGGGTGCAATGTATTATACAAAAAACCGCATCAAAATCCGTTGCGTAGTTTTAAAGATCTTAGCATACATAGGGACAGACAGCGGGAAGCGACTTTGTTTTTACTATGTAGTGATACCATTTAATGTTACGATCACATACGATTTTTTCTCTAATCTCTAAGTAATTCAAGTAGCAGTTTTTAACTATGTCAACATCACTCTTCTCTACATGGATCATAACTTAGTGCTTGTGTATATGGAGTCATAACATCTTTAACATCTGCACCATTACCGTGTTGTGGATGTATAAATGTGAAACCACTCTCATAAGAGATGCTTGACCTGAAACCTACACATTCTTTACTCAAGTGCAAGCGAGACAAATCACAGTTGAACAGAGATAGCGGGATCCGTAGGCGGTTTGCGGTCACGAAACTGGTTGTAAAGCTTATTGTATAATGATAACAGACTTTATAACTAAGACAATTGAGTGAATAATCGATTGCTCACTCTTCTGCTCACTTAAAGGCTTCTATTATTATTTGTTCATATTAGTCATCTTTATAGCCAAGGATTTCCATCAGATGGAAACACGGCAGTAGTATTTCTTAGAATTTTGGTCGTAGTCCAGATAACACGCGCTTCTGCTACATAATACGTAATGTATTATTTTATTATTTCAGTAGTGTACTACTCGTGTTACTGTAGCTTGTTGGCTACAGTAACACACGACTACAGACGTAGTCCAACACTCACTGTCCCATATGTCCTGGAAATCCATGCACTTTATCTAATTATGCCCAGAACCTTTGTTGAAAATGTTGTCATTTTCTATCTGAGAGACTGCTTTAAACCCCTTACATCCCTGATTAAAAACCTTTATAAGTACCAAAAAATAAAAACATTATTTATATTCCCACCGAATGGATCACCAGATCACAAAAAAGTATAACGTTAGTCACAGCTCCATTAGGCTGATGGAAGTCCGGATGACGGATGACCAAACACAGTATAAAAGGTATCTATTAATAGATGTTTCAGCTTACCTTGGCACTCTTTGACGCAGAGCCCGGCATCGTAGTTGTGGCTGGTCTTGTTGCAGATGACGTTGCAGGGGGCGCAGCGGTTCGTGTCGGGCGAGCAGTACTCCTCGAGCTGGCAGACGAGCTGGCCGCATCTGATGCCGTCCAGCGTCAGCTGCGCCGACGCGGCACCGGCCACCGCCAGCAGGCATGCTAGTCTAGACATGTTTGATCTGCAAAGAGATATCAGTTTGAATACCAGTTTTACAACTTGTTGGTACTTAGAATATAATCGTAATCTGATGGATATGTTGTTTTTATATCACCTAAAGAGGAGGTCTCTGTTTGGTAATGTCCGGCTAAGACTATATTTTGCTTAACAGTTATCAATCATCATCACATACGATCAAACCAAGTGGACAAAATATCAAGCAAATGTGTAGAAACTGCACTATCGACATATTGGGAGACCGGATCGATTCATAATCGATCAACAAAACAAACGGTGTTATTGCTTAGCTTCGAGTTAGCTTATCGAACGCAATCGACAAAATCTATCAACCGAATCGATCAATACAATGGAATCGAGCAAAGTACCTTCAATCAGAACCGTATCATCTAATATGAAACAACAAACACTTGCAAATGAAGTAACCACACTTAAACTAACCTTTACGCAAAAGGAATCATAAAGGACTTAGTTAATGGAACGTTAATAGTTATTTGTTATACAAGTGTGCAAAGTTGCTTTTTAACCGCGTGTTCAATTTCGATGACCGAGCAAGCGAAGGATCCTAAAATTTAGAATCCTGAGCGTTAGCGAGGGAATCAAAAGAGCACGAGGTGAAAAATATTTGCATCGAGTGCAACACTTAACTTTTCATCCCACCTCAGCGAGGAAATGACTTAATGTAAAAAAAATAAACTTCCTCGTCGCTAGAATCACTCATTTTACGTTTTTCACTTGTTTTCAAGTTTCTTGTTTTTAACCTAACGTTTTAACATTATGACGTGAAAAGAAATAGGCGCGCGTAAAGCAAATTAAAAAAAAAGTAATACACCAAGAAGGTTCCGAGTCTGAGTTTTAACAAATTAAAAAAGGTTGTAGGTATGATAAATTCGGCACCATGGAGGTAAAAGTAAATAGGTTTAATGAAGTTTTGAATTCACAAACTTGGTGCACACGATGTTCTAAATTCAATTTACTTTATCCTCTAGCGGATAAAAACGGCTTTTGCACTCAGATATCGAAGAGCAAAAATACTCTTTCCGAGATGTGGGGATGAAAAAAATTATTTTTACTCAGCGTCATTAGTTAAATCCCTCTCTCATCTGACTACAAAGGGTTTTGTGTTGCAATCAATTTTGCCTAGGTGGCACTATCCCCGCTAGGCTTAACACAATACCATGACTGAGGAAATACGGCAATAATCAAACTGATTAAGACAAATCTATTGTAGGGCAAAGGGAATATTTTTGCCACCAACTTCTTTGGAAGCTGACACGAATGCCTCTGTAATATTATTTTTAATTTACATTCGCGACCCGCCCCGCACGGGTGCAATGTGTTATACATATAAACCTTCCTCTTGAATCAATCTGTCTATTGATGAAAACCGCATGAAATCCGTTACGTACTTAGTTTAAAAGATCTGAGCGTACAGACGGCGGGAAGCGACTTTAACTATGTAGAGATAAGATTCTATTTTCTTTAGCAAAAACAATTATGTAACTGGAAATAAAAGTAATTATTAAAGGTTAAAAAAAGTCAAGTCATTTGTTATTAACATTTCATAAAACCGTAGGCCCTGTATAGGGTTTAATAGTGTACGTAAGTATTAATACGGTAATTATAAAGAATAAAATTGCAATGGAGATTAGCGTTGCATCAGTAATGAACGTTGATTTTCTCGACCCTTCTGCACAATGCTCTTGGTAGAAAAAACATATTTTCCTCTCATAAAAACTTCATTTACTTGTAGATTATATTGATACAATATTAGCATAAGTTATTTACTCTAGAAGTGCACGAGGAGGTGAGACGGAGATGATAGCTTCATTTAATGCATTTTATACAAGCAGTGGTACTTTTTTATTGACATATTCCTTTAATAGTCTACAGGGAAAATAATTCCTTAATGTATCGTTATCCTTAACTAATTAGAGGTCACTTCTACATCTAGTCTTCCATTATCCTTGATAACAGCTATTATAACAATCGTTCAAGCATACAGGGAAACAGATTTCATTTGAGTCACTAGGTACATAGCAAATATAGCAGTTTGGAACGTTTAATCATCGCGAACATTCAGGTTCGTACACAAAAATGCGACATATTCATAACTACTTGTAAAGCCTCTTCGGCTGTTTCCGAGAGAACAAATATTATTTTTTTACTTTTGCCTTTAGCGAGCTGCCTATGACTCATGCTACCATCGCCTCACGTGTGGCAGTCACTCAGCTAAACATTTTTTATACATATACAAGTTAATTTATTTTTTGACTATTTTTTAAACCGGTTATGTAACGATACGTCGTTTGTCTTGTCCGTTGAATTAATTTAAATTGCTTAAAATGCGGTAAGTCGACTAATGGTGGGTATGAACAGTCTTGATGCAGAACGTCACTTTCGCAAAATGTATTCGTGAAAAATTTGGTCATTTTCGCATTATGTCACTTTCGCAAAACATCATTATCGCACTTCATTTTCTCAAAACGTCATTTTCGCAGAAAAATATACAAAAAATCATCTTTTTTTTTTACATACATAGCTATACCAGGTTAGTCAAAAAGGGGGAGTAGTTATGTATGTAATAAACATTTGGTTGATAATTTTTTGTGTACATATTTTTAATAAATTACTTACCCGATTCTGCAGTGTTAGTATTAGGTCTCTCCTGAGAAAAAATGGCTTGAATGACATTCTGCAAAAATGACGTTTTGAGAAAATGACGTAGTGCGAAAATGACGTTTTGCGAAAGTGATATTATGCGTCAAGACTCAAGACCGTATAAACTTATTTCATGTGAGTAAGATCGGTCTTTAGGTACGTAAAAAGTTTATTAATAGTTAGCTCCCATCAAGAATCGTTAATAAGTACAATTATGTGGTTACTTACGTAATTTTAATTTTCAATAAGTTCATTACATTTGTAATTAATAAATAATTAGCCCTTATCGATTTTACTAGCCTAACACATTCCTTACACATTAAACAATATATTAAAATAAAAGTTGCATAATAAATGGTAATTATGTAATACGTCCATTAGTTAAATACCAAAATTAAGAATAAAAGAACTATGCTTACGTTCCTCGATATTAGTAATAATGTTTCAGTAATAATAACCGTTGCGTACAATGGAGGACCGTTAAGGTGCCGATAGAAATAATAAAAATATTTAAAAGGACAGGTCGTACTTTCGCTGCATAGTAAACAGGATGAGTCATGCTCGTTCTTATGCTACGCTAGTTAACCGACACGGCAGATTAGGGTTCACTACAATGGTTTGCCTTCAGGTACTTTTTAACTGTTTGTGTATTGTTTTTTATTATATCCTTTCTACTTAGCAAACAAGCTTTAAAATAACTAAGCAATTGCAATAGTTTAGGGATGCAGAAGGAAAGTAAAAAATCTCGTATTTGTGCTTATGAGCAATTTAAAAGTTATTAAAAAAACAAACGTTAAACATAGGTATTTTAAATATGGAACGTGCTAGTTGGAAATTTAAAATTTAGCACGTCTGGCGGCGCATGCGCTCGTGCCTTCCCCGAACTCTGCAGCGTCAGCAACACGACACGCGAACACGCGATCAACATGACACTAGTCGTAAAAAAACAACAATTATTATTGAAAAAATACGAGTACATCGTTGTTAGAGATGAATGAAAATAAATAACAGCCACTGTTTTGCCTAAATCAAAAGTCAGTTTGTATTTAATATACTTACTGAAGTTGTTTTTGTAGCAAACTAGAGGCAGTCTCTTTGCTTTTTATAATTTTCAAAGAATTATCATCTTTAAAAACCTTTTAAAATAATTTAAAAGAGCTTATTTATAAATATTGAATCCCGAACAACCTGCTAAATAATATACACATTAAAAATATTAAACAAAATGGCAAAAAACCCTCAACACAATCTTGTGATTCTCCTACATATTTTACGAATTTTAGGGCGATCCCACTAGAACACATAAATATAACTGATAAGTACCACGTTAAATACTTTCAAGAGACAGACTGATGTTCAGTAACCATAACAAATAAGAAGATTTAAAATAAATACGCATCCAACTAAATATATTTATAGCTGGGCTACTAGCTATGAATATTTAGATTACGCATTTAACACATTGTTTAATTGTAATACTTTAATTTGACACGAGACGTGTTAAAACAGTTTTCTTGTTAATAGGCAAAAATACCGAGTACCTATAGACTTCTCTAGTATAAATTGAAGTCGCTTTACGCGTTTTGTCTGTTTGTCCGCTTACATCTCCTAAACTACTCAATGGATTTTGATGTAATTTTCATTTTAATTGAGGTAATCTCTTCCGGGTGGTTTTAAGTTATAAAACGTACCTGAGCAACGCTGGGACGTCTCGCTAGTACAGTAACAAACAGAATTAGAAAAGACCAATCTAATAAAATCCATATTTTAAAACATTTATTGTTCTGTTTGCTTTGTTTTAATGTTATCAAAATATGCGTGAAGCAATACTACGCAGTGTAAAATGATTATTAACGACCTTTAATGTATGAGTCACCAAATAACATTTTTCGGAGGCTTACGTCTTTTGAACTTGTCTTTAGAGGTAATTGGGCGGCGCGGGTGAGGCCGTAGGGTTACCAAGGAGCAACGCAAATATAAAATATTGCAAGTGATTTGTTATAAATACGATGATGATGATGAATTTCCAGGCCGACTTCGGCGTCAACAACGGCTTCCGGTAGAACTCGTATTTACTATACTGTGAGTGTGCTGGTGACTGTTGTACCGATCTTGGCCAAAAAAGTGTGATTTTGGTAAAAATATATAATTATGGTACACGCAATTGAGAATGTGATGAATTTATGTTTAATCACCAATTCAGTGAAATCAGGTCTTCCAGGTATTTTTATGTAACGAAATTAACAGTTTCAGAAAATTGCCTAAGTACAAAGCGTAGTAATTAATAAATCTACCTAAGAAAATGTCCCATAAAAGTATTAATCGCGTCGCGAAGAGTGTAAGTACATACATAGATAGACAACGGTTACCTGCCCAAAACAAATGCTGCGTTCGTCACTTCAATTCCACCACATACCACACAATGTCTTTTAAACAAACTTCAGGGAGGAAACGGCGGCTCAAACATTTTACACAATTTACTCATCATTGTAAGCAAACGCATTTGTTCTGAATCACAACTGGTACTGTTTAAGTTTTTACTATCGTTGCTAGGTAACGGACATCAAATATGCGTCGCTGTAAATCCATATTGGAAAGCGGTGCGAAGTAAATCCACAATTTATAAGTGAACGTACAAATATTGTAGGGGCACATACCATACCTGATGTTGAGCCCGTGCCCGTATGACACCGTACACGCAGGACCGTCAATATTTTAATACTTTATCTCCAAACAGAATTTATTACGGGAAGAGTACGCTGTGCAATAATAATTCGATTGGCTCTATATATTTTTTCTTTTATGACAATCATCACTTAATAATTCGTGCTCTTCGTAAAAAGATAGAAAATGTCCATAATGTTTGTTATAAAACAACGTAGTGCTTTTGACACTGCAACAGGCTCCAGCACTTATTGCATAATTTTATTTCTTTATTCACCTGAAGTTCTAAGTGCATAGAGAAAAATAATAAGGCAAAGAGAACAAAGTCACTATATAAAATGACAGTGCCACTTAGTTGTATCAGACTTGCTCTTGCAGCCGACAGAAGTTTATGATTGTGAATAGTTTTCAAAAATAAAGGAAATTAAAAATAAGACCGGGAACTAAGTGACAGTTTGAGCTGTTTATTATTCACGCATCAATCGCAGTTGAAGCCTACAGGTTGTAAATTGGTTCCGAGAGTACGGGGCGTACTTAATTAAGATTGATTTGTGCGGGATTTTCAAGGTTGGAATTTTATTGGAAAGGGAGTTGTGAAAAGGTTTCAAGGTTTTCAACGCACAGTTAAAATAACTGGAACAACTAAGTATAACAGTTTTAACTAAGTTTTTATAAGGGGGACAAGGGTCTGTTGAGTAAGGTCTAATAACTATTTAGAATACTTACCTCCGGTTTCTGAGTTAAGAAAGAGCGTTTACGCCGTTCGGCATTTCATACAAATTTTCAAGTCCTTATTTTTCGATATGACTGAACCGATTTTAATGAAATTTTAATGAAACTTCATACCCGTCAGCAGGATACATAGGACTAAAAAACATAGTAGAAAACATTTTCGAAAAATAGTGTTACAATTAAATTAGACCGTTTTTAAATTTTCCATCTAAACAGAAATTTACAATTATCTTTTTTTAAGTAAGACTTTTCGAAAATGTTTTCTACTAACTTTTTAGACCTAAGTATCTTGCTTATTTGTGTGAAGTTTCATCAAAATCGGTTCAGTCATTACGAAAAACAAAGACTTGAAAATTTGTATGAAATGCCGTACGGCGTACACACTCTTAAGAATTCTAGCATAAGCAGTAGGTAGGTACTTATGTAACATTTGAGTATGGAGTTGTCAAAAAATGATGGAATAAAATTATTACTAAGCATTTTTTAGACAACTCCGTACTCAAATATTACTTAAGTATTGCTTATCCTAGAACTCTTAACTCATAAACCGTAGGTAGAATCAGAGTCCTTTGCTGGCTAAATTACGTAAATAGATGTGGGTTGTAAAACCTATGTCATAACAGGAATCCAGCGAGTTCCAGCGTCAGATAATATAATAATCTGACATTACGCTGAACTGGACACCCACTTTCCAAGATCTGAAATACATTGCACGTTTGATCGTTGACCTAGTCACTAAGTAAATGTCAAAAACTGTTTTTTTTTCTCCTTTTTTAGCATCTTGCAAAACTGTCGCAACAAAAAATACCTTTTACTATTATTTATACCTTTTACCTTTTACTAGAGGTCGGCAGCGGCTTCGCCCGCGTGGATGTCGTTTATCGCGTATTCCGCGTTTTTCTTTACTATAATATGTATGTATTATACATATAAACCTTCCTCTTGAATCACTCTATCTATTAAAAAAAACCGCATCAAAATCCATTGCATAGTTTTAAAGATCTATGCATACATAGGGACAGACAGACAGCGGGAAGCGACTTTGTTTTATACTATGTAGTGATTTTCTATCTCTTTGTAATGTGTCTCGGTTGTGTCAAATAATATAATCATTTTTTATTTCTTTCCTAACTTCTCAGAACATAACGTAACACAGCTCAAATCTACAAAGTCAGTGCATTTTGAACAAAAATGCAGATAAGCTCGTATTAAGCTGTCCGAACATTCCCGTCCTCAATCCTTTCCTATAAAATATCTATATCGTTGAGTTCTCAAGAATCCATGGAAGATATAAATTCTCTGTATTGTAAATATTATAGTTATGTGAGAATATGATAATGCTTCAATACAATAGATCTTTTTCTAGCAAATGAGTTAAGAATCCAAGCTAATTGAAACTGGTGAATGGTCTACCCTGATAATTAATGTTTTTAATCTCTTTAAGGTTTTACTAATTTCTTTTGTTACGGGACACAAAATGTATGCCTAAAAAAATTATGCCGAAGTATTATTATGCCAAAACAAATTGTGCCAAAATCGTTATGCCGAAGTATATTAGGACAAAGAACATTATGCGAAAAGAAGGAATCCCCAATCTAATACCTATATGTTGTGATGTTTTCATTTACGTATTTTGCCTTCTAAAAGGGCCCCAAACTCTGTGTGCCTTATGCCCCCTGCATGGCCTAAGACGGCCATGCAGCTGATCAGTAAATTTTGTCTGTGTAAATAGGATTTTATGACTTTCGGCGGCCGTTGTCGAAATAAAGCCTAATAAATATTGATCTAGATAATAACTAACTCAAGAAGAAGCAGTGATAGCCCAGCAGTTGAACGATTCCAGGCAGGGCCCGAGTTCGATTACGGCCTTTTGAGTTTCCAAATTCATGTGCGAATCAGAAATTGATTATCACTTGCTTAACGATGAAGGAAAACATCATGAGGAAACTTGCACACCTGAGGACTTCATAACGGTCAGCCAACCCGCGCCAGGCCAGCGTGGTGGACTAAGGCCTAAACCCTTCTCATACTGAGAAGAAGGTTATGCACAGCAGTTTGACAGAAATTCTTCTTCTTCTCTCGTGTCAGCACGAGCTATACGAAAATAGCTCATGCTGTGGTGAAAAGATTAGCCAGTTAGCAAGGTTGGTAGCGGGGCTGACTGCCCAGGGTGCGCCGGACGTAGGTAGGTGCTAAGTATCGTCACTCGTGGAGGGTCTTTTCATGCACCTCATGGGAAATGCTTATGCTAAGAACTGATATCGTCATTACGATACTTTATTATGCATGATACACAGTTACAGTTCCGTCCATGAGGGCACGGTGGGCACGGGTCCAGGGGTGGCCTGATGAGGGCCCCGAAATGCCGAAACCCAGTGTATTTTTTCATTAACAAAGCAGCTAGATTGCTCAGCAAAAGTTTGCTTAGCAGAAGTTTCCCTTCATTTGAGACAAATTGCTGCCAACTTCAGACTTTCAAATGTTTCACAAGTTGGCGCCAATTTAATGACCATTATAATTACTTAACAACAAGTGCATTTTGAAGTTTGGCATTCTAAAGGGACCTAAACTCTGTGTGCCCAAGGGCCCCTACATTGCCTAAGACGGCCCTGCACCTTTATTTATCACTTTATATTTAATTTATATAAATAAAGGAGAATCTCACTCGCAAATTGATTGACGGTTTGTAATTGGTTAGTTGGTTTAGGTGTGTGCTATGGTATTTGGCTAAACGTGACACGATCGGTATGCTATGATCTAAGCGCGGATCACCTTGAGATAGAGGCGCCCGCGCACGTTCCGCCATGCATCCTAACTCCCTGCGGAATTAGTTTAAAAATATAATTAAATAAATATACAGGTTTGTTCATGAAAATGAGTTAGTGGGAAAACATCTTAAAGATAAACAGGGCGAGAATCGAACATGGTCATATTACTTGAAAAACTTTAAAGTCGTTTTTTTGGTGGGAACTGATAATTTAGGTTGTAATGTATAAATCTTATTATGGAGCAGACCAGACAGAGATTTTTTTTAATAAAACATCTACAAATTAAATTGTCATATTTACCCCACCACACCATTTAATGAATTCCAAGTTCTCCCTGACTATACCTACTCGAGTGCATCATCAGGTAAGTTACCATTAACCAGCAGGGCAATTGCGCAACGTAACCAACATCAATTATGACAGTTGATGTGTCAAAAACAATATTCATTGCGTGGTACATAGTTGTGGAGAAGTCAGATTGTGAACACATCCGTTGCAATGGAAATTATTGATCTGTCAAAATCAAAGCTATAATAGCATTACGAGTGTGTTGCGCAGTTAGAATTGTCATTTAATACCGCAATACAAAATTATGCCTAACTTTCCCTTCAGTAGTGTTCAATGCAAAATGATTGCTATTTTCAGCATTAAACGTTATCTGTCATTGACGAATAGCCCCGCACGTTTTTATCAAACAAGGCCACGACTCGTCACCGTCGACCGTGACTGCACGAAAGAAAGCAACGTATCGAAGACGACTCGAAACACCCACGTAACTTTATTGTTTTCCTCTCATTTGTATGCGACTAATACCGCCATGAGTGTCTCAACCCAACGCTCTATGTATGTCTAACAATCACATAAAAAGCCCCACCGAAAAATCAACTCTATCTACCACGCGATACGATTCTAAACCGCATAATAGTTCACGAAAACAAAAAGTGCAATGGAGATTAAAGGAAACAAAGTTGTTCTGATGTTCATAATATACCTATGAAGTACAAACACAGGACGACCGACGCCATAACAGAGTATGGTAATATATTATGCATAGGATGCATGTGTTATCGATCCACGGTTTTCCCAAGACCTGTGCATTTTATAGTAACTTAAGGCCTCTATTCACACCCGCCGGCTTTGTCGCTGACGACAAGTCCGCGAACAAATCTGCGTGTGAATGATAAGGTTCGCGGTTAGGCAGGCTGCTCGCGGATAAGTCCGGTGCTCGCCGTCTGAAGACGCTAGCGCCGCGCCGGGCAAATCCGTGCTTGTGTGTGCGATGACGGATTTGTCCACGGATTTGTAAGGCGCGGCGTGCGGCGCGAGGCTCGCGTAGTGAATGGTGTGCTTGAGACATAATTTTCTTTGTACCCTACTACACCACCGCGTATTATATTGATTTAAAATGCAATCAATACTTCGCAATATGGCGCTAATGGGTTTTAATAAATTATGAGTTTTGGCATAAAATATATTTGCACCTTGGTTAACTGTACATACTACGGTTTTTACACAGCTAAAACTAGTTTCATACTAGAAAATAATTCCTTAAAATGACTAATGAAATAATTTACATAAGAGTTGATCACCGAAAAAAAATAACTGAAACGAAATGCCTATAAAAATTGAATGCACCCATATATATGTGTCATCGTCGAACGAGGATGAGGCCGGATACGATTGGGACACAGTGTTCTGGCCCGGATATTACGCCGAGCTGTCTCAAATACTATTGGCTGTTTGCTCACCTGCCGGGAAAACAGATTTTCACAGGGCTTTTAAATAAAACTGCATTTACGTCACTATTTATTAAACTATGGAGGGAAATGTTTGACGAAGGCAAATATTTAAAATCATTTACAATAAAGTGCTCTTCGCCCAAATACTGGTACGCAATGATTTACAAACTCATTTTAAAGTTTTGTACCTTTTAGGTTTTAAATTTAATATCATTTATTAATTTATTATTAAAAAAGGATCGAATTTTTTTTTTAAAGTAATATTTAACAATTAGGGACACCTCTTTGACTTTGACTTTCATAAATCCCTCACATTGCTTCTGATAGTATATTCTTCCACTCATCCGCAAAAAGATCACAATTCAGACATACATTTATTTATTTATTTACGTACTTTATGATATAATTAGGACGTTCTTCCACCAAAAGTCTAAAAGTCAATATTATAAAATATAATATTGCACCAATAAATATTATATCCTCTTATCGAAGAAAAACCTGTGTCGCGAATCTCTGATGCCAACTTTCAGCGTTGACATTTTATTTATGTAGGATTTTTACCAGTATCGTCTACCAAGTTTCGAAGTACGTCCTGTTATTTTACGCTGGTCAGACGAACAGACGTATTGTCGGATAAATCTGAAATAATATTTCTTGAATGTGAATTAATTATTTACGTCCAGCTTTTAGCCGTCGTAGCCAAACCGGAAAAAAGTGCCTAATAGATTGTACAATAGTCTAGTGTATATCCGTATGACAGCGTTTTAACTTTTAGTCATTTTGATCTAGAAAGCTTTTTGCAGATAGTAATCCGCGACTGTGGATGGCGTAAATGACAAAAATTGTTTAACTATGAAAGTGCATTATCTACCCGTCTTTTTAACTGCACTTAGATTTTATGCAAAATGTTGAACGTTTCGGACATTTCATAAATAGATCTTAGACCCAGACCTTTTTTTTTCGTCCTTTTCGTTAGTGGACTGCCAACTGCCGCGAGGCCTAGCCCAGGTTTCGCTTACTTATAAGGTGAATTGCCGCATCACCCTGCCACCACATAACCCTTGGGGCATGCGTCAAACGACCCTGAGGTGGACAGCAGCATGCAATGGTCACGTGCTGCTGTGCACCTCAAGGATGCGGACCAAACAAAATTCCCCGCGGCGCCAGTTGCTAAAGGCGTATCACAAGGTTCCATCGGCGGTCATGGTCATTTTGTAAAACAATGAAAAATCTACTATAGGTACATTTCTAAGTTTCCAGAATCCGAGTATAAAGCACTACCTATAAAAAAAAATTAATCATCAAAATAAAAATATGTTGCCAAAATATATCTAATAAAGTTATAAAACTACCTAACTAAAACAAAAGAAAAATCAAAAAGTTTCCACAACCGGAAATGACTTGATAAGGCAGAAAATTCGCATACCTAAGTAATATGATTATATTTGATTGACTCATATATGTGTGATATCACTAACCTGTGTCACATTTTATTATAAACCATTATTTATTATGTTACTTTTTAATTACGTGTACATACCTATAAGAAGAATCTTCATCTCGCGCCCTATCGATCTCTTCCGGTACTTATGCGTCTTCCATAGATGCAACACCATTATGTCGTAACTTTATACAATTAAAAAATCTTCCAAATAGCCAAAAAATATTATTAATTTGGTTAGATCTTTAATTCAATTGATATTAAATTCAATTAGTTTAAGAACTTTCATTATTCATAATCTTTTAATTAAAAATCAAAGACGTCCGTCCACCACGCCAAGTTCTGCATTTCTTGTGTAACACTATAGAATGACGTTGCCCGGCTACCAAGCAAGTAACAATAACTTTGGATGTCCTACAGAATATTGACTATTTATTATTAGCTCCGAATCAATACATGCAGTAACTTACTATAATTTACAGGCCGCCCTGAATCCCATTGCATTTAATATTCTGAATATTTTATTCTAGACTTCACTGGGTGAAATACGTTGTACCTAACATCTATTGAGAGGCAACGAATTACCATAATGCTAACTGGCTTGCATTTACGTGACGTCCAACTTCCACCTGTGAATCCCTAAGGGTTAAGCAGAATCAGAATAATATCTAGTATAGTAGGTACTTCCAAAATTCGACAGTAACATTTGTAGGTCTTGTGTGTGATAAAATTATCGCCATTGCTAACGCACTGCCACAGCACTGCAGTTTAACCTAGTCCTTGGTACAGAGTAATAAATACTTAGTACGTACAGAAACCTCACTTCCTAACGAATGCGTCAGAAGAAAAGTGTGCTCTGTGCATGCGAAATTGAGCGTTAGTTTTAGGCAAGAGAGTTCCCATTCCGCCGTGCATTCGCGCTCATACAACATTTTGGCTCGGTCACTCAAGCATTCGGTTCGGTTTTCTTTTGTGTTTTACTTGGGAGTTGCAGCGAGAGGTAGGCATGTTTTCATACCTAAACTGAGGAGTAGCACAGGCCTGTCCTTGGCCTGATTCCTAGGTTATTGAATTTTTCTGATTGTAATGCTCAGTATGAGATATTCTTCTTATACATACAGTAAATACAATAAGTATGTCATGAGATTTTAAGATAATTGTTAATTGGAGACAACTAAATGTAATGACAGACATCAATTAGCATAACACGTTTGCTTATTAAAGCACATATTTATTGTTAAATTAATTCATGGCCTTGTTCAAAATTAACAAAAAATAAAGAAGAACAAATGGGTTTTTCTGTCCGGAAATTCCCAGTTATAATCCAAGGGTTGGAATTGTAAATGGCAAAGGAAATTGCCCTGTCTTACATCTATTGCCGCTGGCATCGATGACCAGGTATTTAAATATAGCTGTAATAGCTGTCTGCCTATCCCTTCGGTTATTCCGAGCGGGTATGCCATACACAGCGATATGCATTCTGGCCATTTTGAGAGATGCTCAAAAATGATGTTTGGGATTCACAAAAGTCTTTTTTTCGTCTTTAAGTCCTCATGCCGGACATGCCGCATGCCGGTTATGCCGGACTCTTATCGGCTAAAAACCCATGGCTTGAAACCGCAGCTGCATGCACCACGACCCCGGCAGGCCTCGATCCGCCAGCCCCTGGCGGACCTCTCCTATTGAGAGGCCTAGCCCCATATCCTTCTGAAAGGCAGCCGCGGGTTACTGAGGATTCACAAAAGCCTGACTCAAGGTTCGTTGACATCCATAGAAATTTAAATAATACCATGAACACAATTATCCAAATCTTAAAAGCAAGCCAGAACCATAAAATAACCCAGAAACAACAATTATGAAGAAAAAGTACTTAGATCAAGTGAATGCTAGGGAAACCTAAAAAGGCTAGCAATAACAAGTTTTGCTCGGATGCTGAAGATTGAAAATTGAGATAACGTAGAGAAAAGGTTCTCGGGCTATGAAAGGAGGTTTTGTATTTCAATATTATGATTGTGAATAGCTTGCATAAGTGATGGGATCCAGATAATTGGTAAAGCGTACTTCGTTATGACTAGATAAAATCATAGTAGGTACAATTATACAATTTTCGCTTGAATTTGTATGAGGAAAACGCACGCAAGCAAATCCGCCGCAGAAGCCTTTATAAATGGACCTTCCCATACATCACGCAATCAACAATGTTGGAAGTAGAGAGTTTGGTGACTGTGGTAGGTAAATTGGAAGGAGCTCACAGCTCCCGATGACACTATACCTTGATGACAAACAACAGACACAGGTGTTATTTTGAGCTGAATATTGAAAATATATGTATGTATTTTATATATTATGACCGGGGTATTCTCATAATTCAGGCACAGTAAAACTATAAATCTTTTCAGTGACTCAGATTTGTTTTACCTAAACCTTACTGCAAACTAATAACATTGAAATTTTCAAAATAACAAAGTTTTTAGTTGGATTATATAGCTGAGAAAGAACAAAGGTCACACTGTGTTTATTTCAATTGAATTCAATAGAATGCGATTCTTTATTCCAAACATGGATAAAGATCTTACATATTGACGTAATAATCTCATTTTCTACATAATTATTAAATAACTTTATTAATACTACCGTATTTCACATTGTTATTTTACATTTGCATGATTTTTATACTGAAATAGGTAATTTACGGATGTGAGCTATTTACTGTTTTTTATTTGTTTTTCTGGAACCAGAGTTGTTAATCATTCCCATTAGGGCCAACGCAGACTCGATACTTTTAGCGACGGCGATCGACGATTTTGCGGCTGCAACAGTGTTGCATCGTGTTTTGGCGACCCTCTGCTTGTGATCGCGATATCAAAATCGCGCGTTTTAGCAATTGCATCGGGCACTGACCCATGTTCCAAAGATGCCAGAGCCTCACTTAATTCGCTGCTACTGGCGTTTGAATGAGGGTGGAGTGGTGTTCAGTCACGGCAACCAGCGACCGAAAAGCGATTCAATCCTCGATCGCTGATGCTAAAAGTATCGAATGTGCTAGAATGTACTCTTAATTGTTCTTCTAATATTCTACCTATATCTTGCTTTTAAAATACTAATATCCGGCAGCATATGGTCAGGCTAGAAGCCGACTCCAACATAATATGGAGACACTTAGTTAACAACGATGAGTATTAATGGAAGATAGAAAAAATAAATAAAAAAATACGCTTTCATATCCAATGGATCTTGTTCACGATATTTCAACATCGTCTCTCTATTCTTATTGATACAAAAGTAGGTATCTACCTATATTGACGTCAAAGTAAGTAGGTAATAATAATAGTGCATTTTAAAGTTACACCAAAACCTCCCAATTTTTTCTTGAATCATAAGTATCATTCTCCGATACTACTATTCGTAGCCGTTCATTAAATTGTTGTCTTCAATGTCATAGCATATCTAGATTGCTGCATATGGCTAAGTTAGCACTTTCGTATATGGGTACATATTGACTCTGAATTAGCACTCAAAGAGGCACGAAATGTTGGCGCGGCGCCGCGCTGTTCGTAAATGTAAGGGCACTCGTTCACGATCTACTTACACTCGGACAATAATCTTCAGACTAAAGAACACACGATATTATTTACAACAGATTTGGTCTCTATAACTTAAGGTTGGTTAATCATTTTAAGTCAGAGCCGTTATCTCACAAAATCGATTCAAAATATTTATGAATTGTTAAATATGAACGCTTGTGTGATCCAGGATTTTAAGACAATGCTATGATGTAGTATAAGTTATAACATCAGAGTTATTAAACACAATACAAGTAATAAAGTTGTTTTCTATAATATCACGCCTGTATTCACCGAAGGTTTGGATAGAAGTGTACAAGGTTAGTCAGAAAGTCGTACTAATCCGAAAGGGTGTTACGGTACTCATAATAATGAATTACTTTTGTTCTAGAAATAACTGTTCAAAAATTACAAAAAAAAATATATGCTGAAATCTATCTTTCGTCGGCTATGATCAGCTGTGTCTACATTTTGAGTCATATTTGGGGTCACAAATTAGAAGCTCCATTTTCTGAATTCGTAACTAAAGTACGGATGAAGAATTTTTGAAAAAACTAAAATAAGAGTAATTTTACATGGAAATAAAAATTATCGAATTTTGAAATTTTAACACTTGCTTTAAAACAGTCATCAGTGATACCCTTTCTAACTAACATTATATAGTACACATTCATTTCGCCGTCATATTAAGTCCCAATAGGGACTGAGCCTATTGCCATCAACCGGGCACAAATCGAGACTCCAAACTGCTACTGAGAATTTCCACATGGAAAAACCCAATAACACTTTGCCCGACCTGGAGATCGAACCTCATTCTCAGTAGTCGCACTTGCGACCACTAGAACAATGAGGCAGTCACTTGTTTTAGATTTAGCATTGTTTAACCATAGATTTACTAGGTATGATTTAAGCTGACTTTCTTATGGCATAACTTTATTCAGCGTTTTTATTCATCTTTAAACCTACAAATTACATTTTTAAATATTTCTCTAATAAAAAAAAATAAAAAAAACATTTAAAAATATAAAAAATAGTAGCCCACCGGCATCGGGAAAAGGGTCCAAGCTACCGGTGGTCAGGGCCTCAGAGAGAGGAACTTCCTAAGAATACGCGCCGTGTCGAGAAGTATCGCTTTCCGTATCAGGCCCTTGATCCAGCCGCCCAACGAGAGCCTCTTAAGGTGTTGGTCGAGGCTCTTGTATTCATATTCAGCGTTTATTATTAATTATTATTATTAATGTTTAACTCTAATTAACTGCATTTAGAAATCAACGTAAGGCTTTCCCGCGCGAGGGTATCTATTGTATAATAGTATTTGTTGCACTGGGGACCACATAGTTCCGGATTATCTAATCTAATGTGATCTCCATTCAAAGCACACTGTGGCGAGTAGTGTAACTAACATAACGGTGTAGTTAATAGATAAAGTGCTAATACTCTTGTCCCCGTCTAAGTGATTAGTTTTAGATAACCGTCCCTAGTCCATAGCTCGGACTTCCATGACATTTACTAACTTAAATTACTTTATTAGGGTTAGGGGGAAACTGGCCTCTGGTCCGCGGCCCACATTACACGGAGTAGGAACAATAGTGGAAAAGTTGGCCGAATGCGTGGGCCAGAATACCATGGGAAAAAAGTATCGTAGCTAAATCGACCCATTGGGATTTAATTTCATTAAAATGAAAAAAAGGTGCGAAAGCACCTAGCTCCAGTTAATTTCTGCTTGCTGCTTTAATTTCCGACTTTACCAACGTTGGATAACTTTGATCTGGGGGTAAGTAAGACAACGTTTAAGGGTAAGGTTACATGAAAAGAGCCTCCATGAGTGACGAGTCCGTAGGTTATAGGGAGTAGGAAACGCTCGTAACTAAGGCCGAAAACACGGACTTCGTGCTCAGGGAGTAGGTCCCCAGGCAGTTATCGGCGAGATCTAAAGGGTCTCCAGCCAATGGGGTAGAAGTAAAATACTTAATATAAGCTAACTACTTTTACTACACTAACATCATGACTACTAGCAACAACAGCACTAAGGGCGACCCCTAGTGGGACTCGGACCTCAGCTTAGGAGTGTTGCTGGCGGGGGATTGGGAGGGAAACGTTTTGATGAGGGCTGAATTATCGGTGCGAAGCATTGGAGACAAGATGTAGGATCTTTATAAGATCCTTGGTCACTGTCAACCTTACGTTTGGAGTATAGCTAGATGCGTTGATTTTCTAGTAATATTTGCAATTCAATTCTGAACGACAAAATGCCCGGTTCTCACACTTGGCTCTACACAACTACACATTAGAGAATAAGCTTATTTAATAGAAGATGCAACAGTCATGATTTCAACCAAATGAAGGTCAGAGAGTTAAGACTTAGAAACCTAAGTTAGATGACGATTCAGTTTGAGGTCGGCAGACAGTAGAAACCAAATGGCAGTAATACAGTATGACATGCAGTCCAGTAATTAGGTACTACACCTGTGTGAACTAATCACGGTCATTAAGAGATTTTCGCAATTGCATTAACGTGAATTTAATTACCTAAGAAAGTACTCAGTAAATACAAAAGGACTCCATTATTAATCACTACTGGGTATTCATTAAATACTAACATTAATCACAAGACCAGTTTTGAACCATAAAAACATACTTTGACTGTACTTACTCGTGATGTCACTATTTTAACAAAGCCTCTGCAAAAACTGCACTAAGAAGTTATAGTTAGGGTTTTTTTCGAAGAATTTTACCGATTAGTCATCGAATAAAAATAGTAAGAATGGTAGGTCACTAAGATCTTTACTGAAGTTTATCATTATAAAATCACGTGATGGCCGTTAATAAGTAGTACTCATAACACTATAGGGTTGAAAATTTGTTCGATAGGATAATAATAAACCTATTTTGATACTCAAAAAGAAATTCGCAAAGCTGTTGTTAGATTTTTTTACATATTTAATGAATGTAAGTACGTATAGCTTGCAGCCACCATATGTAGTAGCTAAGTACCTGTGAGAAAATGTATAAACTGTTGCCTTCACACTGTTATCAACTTAATTCACTTAAAGTAAATATAAAATTATATCTCACCTTACAACACTGCTGTCATTATGCCTCGTTACAAACCAATCACAAACACTGACCTAAACTTTCTAAATTTAAAAATTTGAAACGCAGTTCAAAGCCTTCGCAGGCTCGGCGGCCAATCGCGGAGGTGGGTGACGGAATGCGACTCTTGCGCAGGTAGAGCCGCGCGTGTTTGTGAACCTGCCTGAGTGTGCGTGAATGTAATTACAGTGTAACGATATGCCGTTGATAATGTGTGTGACGTGGTGAAACATTAAACTCTGACGTTTATAAAACTTCCGAGTCGCATGGATAGCTTCAATCGAGCTGTGAAGCTGAAATAATTATGTTTTTTTTGTAAATAAATAACAGTTATGCGTCTTGTAAATTACCTGTGTTAATATTCCTGGCGGAAGTTTATTGAATACGATCACTTAATGTATAGCAACTTACCTTGTAGTGCAACTTGGGAGAGGCCTGCCTATGTACCTATGTTAAGCAGAGGCCTGAAATAGGCTTGATTGGTTGTTAATTTGATTTACTTTAAGAAGTTTGTCTGAGCAGCCGGATCACTTGTTCAAAATATTATGTTTATAACAACTGAAAATATCAAGTTAAAAAAAAACAAATTTACGTTACCTTTTGCTTAAGTGGCCATCTCAAAGTTGCGTTTCAAGTTTATAATTTTAAAATTATAACATTAAATATTAAAATCATAGTGAACCTTTAAAAGGTTAGTCGGAAAGGGGGTACTAATCCGCAGACCACTTAAAGTATCACTGATGGCTGTTTAAAAGCAACTGTTAACAATTCAAAATTCGATAAAAAAAAACAAAAATAACTATAATTTAGTTTTTTTTTTAAATTTTTTTTTTTTTTTAACCTTGCCTCACACTAAGATTTCTCTTTTATCGTGGGTGCGATTACAGACACAAATCTGCACGTGCACAAACACCCAGATCCGGAACCCATACACGTATTTGTTTCGTGCGGGAATCGAACCCACAACCCGTAGCGCAGAAGCCAATCACTCAGCCACTGCACCAAACGTGTCGTCATTCATCGTCAACGTGCATCCCTGCTTTAGTTGCGAATTGAGTTTTCAAAAAATTTTGCTTTTAATTCGTGGTCCCAAATATGACCTAAAATGTAAATACAGCTGATCAGTGATCATAGCTAACGATAGATAGATTTCAGCGTATTTTATTTGAAATCTTTGAACAGCTATTTCTCTTAAACTATTGACTTTTGGGGTTAGTTGTAGAACAAAATTTATACATTGTTATGGGTACTTTAACCCTCTTTAGTACCCCCTTCCCGACTAACCTTGTATACCTACCAACTTGCATAATGAAATGGCGTACCTAAATTTTTATAATTAACTAGCTGACCCGGCAAACGTTGTTTTGCCATATAAAATTTTATTTTATTTTTTTTTTTTTGCATCACTTAGGGGGATGAAAAATAGATGTTAGCCGATTCTCATAGATACCGGATAAGCACAAAAAATGTCATCAAAATCGGTCAAGCCGTTTCGGAGGAGTATGGCAACGAAAACTGTGACACGAGAATTTTATATATTAGACTAGCTGACCCGGCAAACGTTGTTTTGCCATATAAAATTTTTAATTTTTTTTTTTTTGCAACGTTTAGGGGGATGAAAAATAGATGTTGGCCGATTCTCATAGATACCGGATAAGCACAAAAAATTTCATCAAAATCGGTCAAGCCGTTTCGGAGGAGTATGGCAACGAAAACTGTGACACGAGAATTTTATATATTAGATATGCAGAGTGAATTAAACTTTCAACTGGGCATAGATGGCAAAATCCGAATAGGGAATAGCGACAAATGCTCAAACAAGAGATTTGGCCATCCAGGTCCAGTTGAAAAATTCATCTCGTATACCCGATAGGTACATACTGATAACATCAAATATCGGATTTTTATGAACTCTGATATCATTTCGCAGACCCATCAGCTTGCTGTCCAAACAGGTCACAAGGGAGGCGATAAGTAAACGAAAAATTGCCAAGCTCGAATCTCATGAAAACCTATCTAGCTACTGGCAACTGGAACAGCAGGCACCAGTCCTGTAGTTTTATAAGATTTAGGCTAGTATTCACCATTCATACTCTGGTTAAACAACCGTTTACTCGAGTAATGTACTAGAATTTTAGGTAAATGGTACCAATAATATTTTTTATTGGTGAACACCAACCTAAGAGGAAGCACATTATCGGAATACTTCAATATGCAACTATTACAACAATACCTGAAGATGCGTGATTTAACAGAGGGCGTCCCTATACTCTTAGGACATATTGTCATATTGATCATCAGCATCATCATTCAACCCTCAGCCATTGACTGCTGAACATGGACCTCTCAATTCATCATCAGCCCATTACTCTCTAATTGCTGAGCACGGCTCGCTTTTCAGAATGAGAAGGATTTGGGCTTTAGTCTTCATCAAGATCTATTTGGAAATGAAATTATATTATATTATTATATTTATTTATTTATTTCTCTCACAATAGATTTGGTACACTTTACAGCTAAAGGTTCAGGAATATACAAATTCACATTGTGAGAGCTGGTGCCCGTTGTAGGTTTAAAAAAACCTGTATTACAGGTCACCAGGCCCCATTCAGTGGCTGCACACAGACTTGGCCTCATGGGATCGTGGTAGTTACATGCAAGTTGTACCAACGAATTAAAAAATAAACAAAAAAAATAATAAAGAAGAAATACAATAAAAGCAGTAGGTCGGTGTATGATGTTAGAGTAGAGTGTTTGAATGTTATTTTTAGGTTAATGATTATTATTTGAGTATGAGTGTTCGTGTGATCGTTGGATTTAAGGAGCCAAATAAGCATACAATACATACAGCAACAAAGACGCGTAAAAGCGATTAATAAGCCAGGATTGAGATCTAAATAATTGAGTGAGGTAATTTCTCTGTATCATCGTAGCTAAGAGTTTTCAAGTAATTCGTCACTTTACGTTTGCAACTGAGTTTGTGTAGTGGATAAATATTATGAGTCTTATTTATAGTATTATATAGATAATCCCCAAGATAACAGAAGAATCTGTGGGACAGACTTGAACAGAACAATAATGTTCTGCACACACTTCCCTTTCGTCGTTTATCTTTCATTAAATCCGAATCATAGCCTAACTGTGAATGCTTTTTGAGGACAGTGTGCAAAATGAAGGTTTGCCTTATGGACAGTACATCCCACTTTTTGTACAAGTCGACTGTAGGATAGCGGAAAGGAAGGCCAGCAGCAACCTTAAGTATGGCGCGTTGAGCCCTTTCGGCCTCAATAAGGTGTGTTTTGGCAGCACCTCCCCAGGAGATGATACAGTAGTCAATAAGCGACTGACACAAAGCATGGTAGACCATCTTGATGGTACGAAGATCGGCCACGTGCCTTAGTGTCCTAAAAATATAAATGAGTTTTCGTAATCTAGTTACCAAGACGTCTATATGTGGTTTGAAGCTGAGACATTGATCTAATATAACTCCGAGATATTTAATACTGTCGGTCCTCTGAAGGGAAGGACATGCGCATGGTTGGTTGGTTGACCAACACGAGTGTGCTGTGATAGAATGTGATGGTGGGGGTAGCACGTTCGATCTAAGTGCGAATGCCATATATTTGGTTTTTGTGACATTGAGCGTCAGCACGTTACTCTTTAATCAAGCAACAACCCTATTGAGCCCCTGCTGAGCCACACCATAGACTTCATCCCAGCTGTCACCACTAAAAAAGAGTGCAGTGTCATCGGCAAAGGTAAAATTTTTTCCATTACTAAGCTGAAGCTGACAAAGGTCGTTAATATAGATCAAAAATAGGGTCGGGCCGAGTATACTGCCTTGAGGTACTCCAAAAGTCACTGGGGCCTCATTACTCAGCTTATTTTGAATTCTGACCTGCTGCTTCCGGTTTGATAGGTAGTCCTGGAATAATTTCAGGGGAAGACCTCGTACTCCAATTCTCTCCAATTTGCGCAATAAGTGTGAGACAGAGACTGTGTCAAAGGCTTTTGCCAAGTCCAGAAACACCGTTAAGCACTTCTTTTTCCTATCCAAGGTGGTTATAATTGAATTTATCAATTCATGTACCGCATCATTGGTAGATTTACCTTGCCGGAACCCAAATTGGGAAGATGAAAGAAGGTTGTTAACCTCTAGGAATTTTATCAGCCGGTGATTCATTAGACGCTCCAAAACCTTTGAGAGCACTGGGAGAATAGAGATGGGCCTAAAGTTGTTGACACAGTCCCCGTCACCACCCTTATGTATGGGTTTTATGACTGCGCATTTAAACGCCTGCGGAAACTCTCCCGTCGATATTGCGAGGTTACAAATGTGGGATATAGCGGGTGAGAGAAGGTGAGCATATCTTTTCAGTAAACTGCCCGAGATCTGGTCAATTCCAACAGCACAATTATCCCTTAATCCTTTAATTAATTGTAGAATCTCGGACTCGTCCATAGGGAGCATGACCAAAGAATGAACAGGAGCTGTGTCCGTCAGGTCGTCAGGTTTATTTATGTGAGGGTATTGATGCGAAGTGATTTGCTCAGCCAGGTTCCGTCCAACATTTGCGAAGAAAATATTGACTTCGTTGATACTCTTATCCGGATTTATGCTAGAGATGAGACAGGTGGAGTGATCTGTTGCCCTTTTGGAGCCGCTAATCTGTTTGATTACATCCCATAGTTTCTTTTTGTTGCCACTTGCGTTATCAATCTCTTGTTTCTCGTAGTTTCTTTTAGCTCTCTTCAGAAGGGAAGTGCAATAATTCCTGTAACGCTTGTATGTTGTCTGAAGAATTTCATTATTTGGGTCCCTTTTAAGTTTCTTATATAGATTGTCCCTATTTCGCATGCATTTTAAAAGCCCTTTTGTGATCCACGGTTTACTAATTAGTTTCCTTCTAGATGTTTTTATCACTTTGGAGTTATCTTTTATAGCCCTTGACAGACAGCCAGCTAACATGCCAGTCGCCTTATTTACATCACTACTGTTTAAGATAGCTTGAAAATCTGACTTTAATAGAGCTATATCCAGGCCATCATAATCAATGCGATGACTTATTTTGTTTGAATACTCCAACTGGAACTTGTGTGCAAAATCAAGACTAATGGCCACACTCTCGTGATCAGTAATTGTTGATTCGACCACAAGACAGGTAGCCCTCAGTCTGGTCTTAACTATAATGTGATCCAGGCATGTTTTGCCGTGAGTTGGAAAAACATGAGCTGGTAGCATGCAGTCATTTATTCTGCAAATTGGATATTTAAAAATCACTTTTATATATCGGTTTATTTTTTTTAAAGCTAGATGTCGTCGGCGTTTCCTATCTGACCACCTCTGAGAAGAAAGGCCGAAACAAACTCAAGGGTCAAAGACTCTTTTAAAGTCCAGACATATTTTCTGTAGCAAATATTTGTGTGAGGACAATGCAGTGCAACGCCTGGACTGGCCTTTTGAGGAAAGTTCTAGAGCAGTTTGCGAGGACCTTTTTTTTTTTTTTTTTGCGTGTGGAAATCCTCATGATGGACTATCCCCCGTCTGGGGAAGACGGGGGGGTGTGCCGGACTCTTACCGGCTAAAACCACCACGATGTTCCATCACTTGACCGTGGGCCGGGGTCGCGGGATTCGCAGCTGCATGCACCGCGACCCCGGCTGGCCTCGGTCCGCCAGCCCCTGGCGGACCTCTCCTTCGTGGGGCCTAGCCCCACGTCCTGCTGAGAGGCGCGCGTGGAACACGTCGCGCCGCCTACTCGGGCCTGTTACTGATCGGGCGGTGGGTCCCCTAACCCAGCGCCCGCAGGCCACACACTAGGGTGGCTGGAGGTCGTCGCGCGGCCTCCGCCGCCCGGTGCGTCTGGCGCGGGAGGGGAGAGTGGCAGCTGCCTCTCTCTCTCTCTCCGTTCCCTCCTTGGTCGCCATCACCTCCTCGCAGAAGGAGGCGACGGCTTCCCACGCAGTCTCGCTCCCGACCATGGACAGAACCACGGCCGGAAGCGAAGTTTGAGAGGACCTGTCCCAACAGATGGCGCGCATGCATCAGCCATCGTGTAGCTCAACCCTATCTTAGGGAGCTCAACGACCCGATGCACAACATTACTAGGTACCAGCCAGGACCATGAAAGTTTGCCATACAATACTCAAATCTCTCTCGGTGCCAGGTTTTATGTTTGTTTTGTGTTTGTTGTGTGTACAGGTTTCCTCGCGATGTTTTCCTTCACCGTTAACGCAAGTGATAATCAAATTGTAATCCTCAATTACTGCCAAAGACTGTGGTTTTATTCTCTTTGATTACTGCCTACTAATCAAATAGGAAGTTGCAATAATCATCACACTTGGCGGACGGATACCAATATGTTGTTATTAGCAAACACGAGGACGCTAACGCCCATCCTCTAGGCATAATTAGCCGCCTTTACGACAGCCACTGGTTTGAAAGAGGTGGCCTATTCTTTACCGGGAACAAACCGCAAATTAAAAAAAAAAACAAAAAGAATATTCCTAATGCAAATCAAACAATTGCATACCTAAAGTTGAAGTTGGGTTTTTAAATAGTTTTAAATAAAATTGAATAATACAAAGAAATCGCTCGTTTGTTAATTGTATCGGTTAACGACCGATAAACCAATCTCAATCCAAAATCTCTGGATTGATGTAGGTTTTTGTACTTTATTGAATATCTTTCAAAAAATACATCAATCCAGAGATTTTGGATTGAGATCTGTTATTATTAATAACGGCCGTATGTTGGTTGAGGTTGAGCCTGCTATACCGCTCGCTAGGAATAACGGCCTCTGTGTAAACTTGCTTGAGTTACACACGAGACCTAGTTCTACATTTACAGCAAAATCTGCATTGCGTGAACACATTATTGTAGCGTCCCTCCACTAGATGTCGCTACGTCACCCCACAGTTAAGGCTCATTTACACGGAGATATTTTCTCAAAGCGAGTCTCATGCTATCTCTGTTTTCATCGTAGAAAAAGACAACGACAGAACGAGTCTCGCTTCGAGAAACTATCCTCGTGTAAATTCGGCCTTTAGATTAGGACTATCTAAAATAGGTATAATATGCTCTAAGATCTAAAACGAAATATGTCCCACACTGTAACTATTTTAGTAGTTTTTATTATACTTAATTACACTAACGATTCCAATTTGTGAATCTTTTTTTGTTTAACGTAACTTAAATGCAGTTGCCTTTTGTACACAAAATTGATGTAACCTAAGTTTAAAGTTAGTCCTGTACCGTGCATTCCAAGGGTGTTTTATGTGTATAGTATAATTATTAGAGATGCGCCGAATAGTGGTTTCACCGAATAACCGAATACCGAATACTATTCGGTTTAACCTTTACCGAACCGGATATTCGGCCGAATTATTCGGTTTACCATTTGATTGTTTTGCCGCGTGAACAGGTTCTTACATGAACGCTACGTGTTGCTGCTGGAGCGAGCCGTACCTCACCGCCCGCCACCCGCGCACACCGCGCTGTCACTTTGCTTCAAAACATCGCACGATTAGGTTACAAATAAAAACAGAGGAGCTTATTATTACAAAAATATTGTCAATATTTAAAGGTTTAAAAATAAATGTTGATTTTAAGTTTAGTTGCTTTAAAATGTTGTTTTTAGGTTTATTTATTTTTTTATAAAAGGTTTAAACATAAATGTTGATCTAAGGTTTAAAAATTAATGTGGATTGGATTGAGATTTCAGTTGCTTTAAAATGTTGATTTGATGTTTAAAAATAAATGTTGATTTGAAGTTTAAACATGTATGTTGATCAAAGGTTTAAAAATCGATGTTGGTTTAAAGTTTAATAATAAATGTTGATTTAAGGTATACAAAGAAATGTGGATTTGATTGAGGTTTAAAAAGAAGTTAATTTTATGTTAAATTGCTTTAAAATGTTTAAAAAAAGGCTTGTATTAGTTTAAAAATAAATGTTGATTTGAAATTTATTAGCTTTATTTAACTCATCTTTCATAGTATTTCTTTGACTTAAGTATATTATAACATGAATCTTACATAAGAAGTTTTGACTTTTAGTTCTATACCGTGTCATGTAGCCAAGAAAATAGAAATACTCGAACCGAATATATTCGGCACCAAAACCGAATAATTCGGCCGAAAACAAATAGTGAAAAATATGCCGAATACACCGAATACCGAATACGAAACGAATATTCGGCGCATCTCTAATAATTATATAATAATTATGTAGTAAGTAAAACGTCGTTATTCACTTCCCAATCATTTATTTCACAGAAATTTCATAATATCGGCGATTAAAGTTTACTATCAATTACTTAATTTTTATATTATAATTACTTTAAGACAAAATGCGAAATAAAATAATACAAATAAAAATCTTTACATGAGCAATAGTCATGGCTATTACAATAATTCAACTAATTGATAAACTTTATTTTATTATATTAAATTGTAATTCTCCCTCTGACCCTTAAAATCTTTGAAAATCTAAATTTAAAAAGAAAACTTTTATTTAGGTGGTAGAAACTTAAAATACAGATAAACTGATCTACGATTGATAATTTTGCTAAAAGCAAATACTGCTTTTAAAACTAGCAGATTATAAACTCAGAACGTAACAATTAATTTTAACTATCGAGAACTGGGATGAATCTAGTTCAAGAAATTACTCTATTTTACAATTGCATTTGAAACTATAATTATAATATCTTTAACTACGCAAAAGCTATAACATTTTTAACTTCCTATATATTTATAATATATAGGTTTAATAACTTCACAACGCTATAAAACAATAATAATCATCGATTCGCAGCAACTGTAACATGGATAACATTTATCTCTTTAGCACTTAAAAATTAAAATGACTTTCAGCCTAAATAAACACCAACTTATTGTATTCGTTAGTGCGCAAACAATATTTACAAATAAATCTAGTATCAAACTTATTGCTAATCACACTTAAAATTATTTAATTACGACTAATGTAATAGAACAATTATTACTTTCTGTTCGTATTTATATCATAGGAAAGTCCTCATATTACTGAAACAATAAATTTTCTCAAATAAGTAATAAAGTAATAAAAATAAAGTATATCCACATAATTAAGAATATGGTAACTGCTTGACCAGATCACTGCAGCTATTTTATAAATTCTTTGGATTATACGTGAGAGGAAAGTCCTTTCAATATTTAAAATAGCATATTGTACTAAAAGGAGACTTCATTTTAATGACACAACTGCGTAATACTCATACCGTATTTTATGGCATATGTTGATATTTATTGCTAGGGTTAATAATGAGGAACAAATCTCCCCAACATAGTGTGTTAAATTAAACACAGTTCATGAAATAACAACTAACAAGAAATAAAGTAAAGTGTATTTTGAGTAAAGTCATATTAACCTTGATATATTTTTGCTTTCGTGTCTCCTTTAATTAAAATTTGATATATTTAACATTTAAAGTACTTTCCTTCCATGACTAAGTCTTCTCGGACACCCAGTATGCATATTTCGAGAGTCAACGTATTAAGTATACTGGCAAAGACCATATAAATTGCAAACAGATTACAATCAACATATCCAATACTTCCATTTATTATAAATAAATGCAATGTGTTCAATTTCATTATACATTAAAATACAAAATTCGATGTCTCATTAAATACTGTAATTATTTGATACTTGAAAATATTTAATAAGACTACTGTATGACCCTGTACAGAATACTTTTCTGAACTCCCGTATGCCAACAAATCTTAAACTAATGTCAATTGAAACTTAAACATTTTAAAAACTACTACTCGTAATATTGATCGATTATTTCCTTGAATCCTGCAAAAATATTTTTACTTCTGTTGCAATTTAAGGCACTGTTACTAAAATGAACTACAAAAATAGGTTTTTCAATTTACCACTCTTTATGTGACAAAATATATCAAAAGTATATTTTAATTTCTGCAGGACAAATGAGCGCAACTATATAACTTATAAAGTCCATATAAAATATATCTTAACAAAATAATCACTCGATAACACAAAAAATCACTTAAATACAACAAATAACTATTCAGTTATTTATTTAATGTTACGATAGATCTTTGACACATCCGTTTCATATCACATATACTTTTAAACCATTCGAGCTATTTAGGAGTACAAATGCATAAAAGGACATGGCGTGACTTTAACAATAATGTCTTGCGAAATCGAGTAAATGCAAAATTCATTGAGTATGTGTTTTATGCACACAGTTAAATAAAACATAACAGTAAATAACGCGCACATATATACCTATGAAAGTCTAACTGTTTACAACAATTCTGATGCGTTATAATACTTTACCCTGCGTTTCAATACTTTATTCAATCTCTTTCTCGTGAGCACCAACCGGAATGTTAAGCGTACAAGTCTCTCGGAAACATAAAATTAACTGACACTATTTGCATATTTGTGTACGTTCATATCCAACATCTCGTATCACAGTTGTAAATAGGTTCAGTGTTTAAATAATGAACGTTCACAATATAACGCGTTAAAATTACTTTAATTAATTTGAACATATTTAATTAACCTAAAATAAAATCAAAGACACTCAAAAATACATTCCAAAACACTCTTAATTGTACTAAGAAATCTGTCCACAAACATTTATTTGTCGAAAAGATCAGTTCATACATAAACAAAACTTGTAATATAAAACTGTCTCATTCCATTTCAGACGATTCCATTAAAGCCAGGTAAAGACTTAAATGAATCCTTGGTTTAAAATTTTCAATCACATAATAACAACACGATCTTTACTACCGTTTCAAAAGTTCACAAAATCGAATGTATTGCTTTATGTTAAATTAAATTTTAAATCACCTATAATGTTTGTTTGTCCATAGTACGAACGTAATGAGTACAATTTAGTCGTTTGGATTGTCGTGCGTTATCATCATAGATTAGGTAATTGTGCAATAAAGTTACGACATTCTCAAAAGAGGGTGACGGTTACCTTGCGACTAGACCATATAAAATTACAGTTAAATTAAAACGTTGAGGAGCGAGATACCTCGACTTCACCTTCAACTGCTCCTTCGGGGGGAGGGGGCAGAGGCGCGTCGTCTTCATAAATCATCGATAGTTTACTGTACTCTCGTTTTCTACGGGAACTCTGCAAATTGTAACAAACTTATTATAATACATACAAAACGTACAAAGTTTTTCATTTTAACACATCAACAGACCTACATCCTCATTGCGCAAAAGACTAGTAATCGCTATAGCTTTGATTTTGACAGGTCAACAATTTCCATAGCAACGTTTGTATTACAATCCGAGTTGTCCACAACTATGAATGAACTACGCATTGAATGTTATATTGTCAAAATGAAAGTTATAGAAATTACGAATGCGATGCGCAATTCGGATGCTGCTTTTTCGAGAAAGAGAGAACCTTATGAGCTTACCAAGGATATTCTATAACTACTTAACACTCCAATTAAAAATCCATTCATTTATTTACTACAATGTAGTTTACAGAAAACTTATTAAAAAAATCGTTAGGTAAATAATAAAGTTTATTATTACCTTGGACACATTGGTGAAAGTCTCTTCGCCGGAACTACTGGAACTGGTGATACCTTCTTCAAGGGTTAGCCTGGATGCTACACCTTCAAGTTGAAGGTCCAAATACAACTGACCCAGCTGCTCATTGACCAGTGACGGCTAAAAAATATCAAGACTGTTAAGTGAAGGCATTTTAATGCTTTTATCTGACTGATCGATGTTGTTTCAGGTAAGATAGAGACCACGATTTTTTTTTACATTTATAGATCAACGTCATAATAGTCCTATGTTGGGTTTGTCTTCCAGTTTAATCAGATACGACTCAATATCAGCATTTTACTCAAAGTAACTGCAATCTGACCTCTGCAACTCAATTACTGGAGAATACCAATAAGGATTTAATTGGCGTCTCAATTGGCAGGTCAGTGGCAGGGCGATTGGTTTCAGCGCTCCAGGTCACTGATATAGATGACCCGGGTGTATGCGTTTGTAACGTAAAGTTTGTGTCTGTAAACGTATTCACGATACGAGAGTCATTCTATTGTGGAGCAACATCGTCAAGAATAAAATACTTCATATCTATCATAGATAACTAGTGCTCAAATATTTGGGGTATACGTTTCCGTAATTATAAATACAAAACAAAAAGTGATGATCAATATTAAGTAACATTGTGATGACTAACCTGTTCCAGCAACTTCATTTTCTGTTTGTCTGCGGTTAAGACTTCATCCATGGTGTTGGTAAGAATTTGGTACTTGTAGATCAGTTCTGATGTTACACACACCTAAAACGTATCAAAAATGTTAGTATTACTTACTTATAACTTATTTAGTATTACTGATAGTCAGCAAACTGAGAATGTATGAATGCTTTTTTTTACAATAAATGCAAAAAATATAGCAAATGATCAATTAAATTCTCTTTGCCTAGCCTTTTCCTAGCTACGTTATGGGGGATTACACGATTTTAGCCGTGCGGCAAGTCACCAGTCGCATCGCTTGTAAAAATCGAATTGCCACCCCATTTACACCGGTCGACAAAAATCACATGCGACTTGTTCATTTCTAGCGGAACAACAGAGCGTAAAACACACCTCATGGAGCGGGCGATCGCCTGCGACTGACCATTTACACGGTCGATTTTAGTCACCCGCCGCAAGCGGATTGTGGCCGCACGGCAAAAGTTGGATGGCACCCAACTTTGGGGCTTGCGATTTTAGTCGGGTGTACTACGCCATATCGAATGCTAAATCATCGAATATCAATTGATCGAACACTATAAATCGAACGTCCAAATAGTCGAACGTTCATTTCATCGAATGGTTAATAAATCGAACATTCAATCAATCGAACACTCAATACATCGAATGTTCAAAATATCGAATGTTTGTTAGATCGAACGTTCAAAATATCGAATTTATGATTATTTACGGTTTACTCACGTGCATTTTTCGGGATTGCCCGACTAGTTTCGGACCCAAACGGAGCCCTTAATCATGAGCTGAACACGCGGCGAGGTCGCGAGACGAACTGGCGCTGCACCGCGCCGCGTAGCGTTGCGCCCGCGACGAGAGGGGCGCGCTCTGTGTCGGCATTGCTCGTGCGTCTTCGTCACTTGTCGTGTCCGGGTTGATAAATGACATAGTACCGGTGCATGCCGCGCTAACTGTGTCGCACTCCAGACTTAACTCACTTTTATATGAAGTAGACTTCAGAGCTGGTTTCCAGGCAGGCGGCAGTGTCCAACCACCGTCTCTATTGAAGTTCGGATGACGGCTGATTTCGATGGCTTCACGTACTTTTCGCGGCACGAAATATTTCTCCTTCGCTAATACGGAAGCCTTATCGAAACGTATAAAGTGAGCCGTGCCCGTGTTACAGACGTGTTCTGCAACTGCCGACCTCTTGCTGTCCATACTCTTCATACTACTTATGTGTTCGCTAAGTCTGGTTGCGATATTGCGGCGAGTTTATTTTATTATTATTAGTTAGTATTAGGCGGGCGATAGATCGTCCTGATGCTATATCTTCGGCGTAACAGGTGACCTATTTGGTCGGTAACTCCTCGCACGAACGGCAAAAACGCAGGAGTAAGTTCCGCTCGGAGGACACGGCTCGTAGACGAACGGCTGCGTTCGTGCGAGGAGTTACCGACAAAATAGGTCACCTGTTACGCCGAAGATATAGCATCAGGACGATCTATCGCCCGCCTGGACCACTGCGGCAGTTGGTACGCTCACCAAAGGACAAAGATCCGCTAGGCGTTCCTGGTGTATACAAGATACCGTGCGACTGTGGCCTGAGTTATATAGGGGAAACTCGCCGCAATATCACAACCAGACTTAGCGAACACATAAGTAGTATGAAGAGTATGGACAGCAAGAGGTCGGCAGTTGCAGAACACGTCTGTAACACGGGCACGGCTCACTTTATACGTTTCGATAAGGCTTCCGTATTAGCGAAGGAGAAATATTTCGTGCCGCGAAAAGTACGTGAAGCCATCGAAATCAGCCGTCATCCGAACTTCAATAGAGACGGTGGTTGGACACTGCCGCCTGCCTGGAAACCAGCTCTGAAGTCTACTTCATATAAAAGTGAGTTAAGTCTGGAGTGCGACACAGTTAGCGCGGCATGCACCGGTACTATGTCATTTATCAACCCGGACACGACAAGTGACGAAGACGCACGAGCAATGCCGACACAGAGCGCGCCCCTCTCGTCGCGGGCGCAACGCTACGCGGCGCGGTGCAGCGCCAGTTCGTCTCGCGACCTCGCCGCGTGTTCAGCTCATGATTAAGGGCTCCGTTTGGGTCCGAAACTAGTCGGGCAATCCCGAAAAATGCACGTGAGTAAACCGTAAATAATCATAAATATGAATGTGTCTCACGAAAGTTATAATACAAAATATCGAATGTTTATTTGATCGAACATTCAACGCATCGCATATTCATTTTTAGTCACTCGCGGCCTAGTCGAAGTGTCATTTAGACGGTCGATTTCTGCCGTGCGGCCTAGCCGTGCGGCGAAAATCGACCCGTGTAAATCCCTTATCAGGATCCCATCCAGTCTAACCAGATGCGGCTGGATTTAGCTTTTATTAAAAAGTTAGATATCATTACAAAAAGGATTTATATTATAATTTTAAATACAGAAGTCTTTTCGCATACCTGTTCCAACCATGGCGGGTCCATTTTCCTCCTGGCGACCTTTTTCACGGGATGGGGTACACAGTAGGCAGATGTCACGTTTAAAGGGCTCTGAAACGATACTTCTTTTTATTGTCTGACTATGTGCAACAAAAAAAAAGAGCAAAGAAGATAGTTCATGAGTAAAATGAATAAAATAATCGAGACCTCAAAAGCATAACCAATGTAACTGTTTCCAGAATACATCATAATTTAATGTGTCTATTTTGATATTTGAGAACATTAAGGTTTTTTATTTGTGGTCACCATTCATGTGTTGCAATGGACCTTAACGCCTCTTGAAGACGGTTAGGTAAATATGAAGCGTAAACCAATTTCGCTTAAAGAAATTGAATAAAGTATGGGACAGGCCCGTAATGGATAGACTGTTGAACTAAACAAGCGACAACATGAGTATGCAAGCGGCTCAAAGCTGTAGTGTCATTCTGTAAGAAACTCACCTCAATATCAACAGTTAGCTCGATATCCATATATGGATAATAGAAGCAAATAACACACAGATAATCGACAGTATAATCAATAACGCGTAGTTTTGTTATCCACGCTGTGTCACGACAAGTGTCTAATTGACAGTCACGATCGAGGTGAGATTCTTACAGAATTGCACTGCTGTTCGGTGAGAAAGACTATGGGGAGTTATTTGCAACAATGGACTTCTTGTGGCTGTGATGATAATGATGCAATAAAGTGATAATAAATATTTATCCTTACTCGCTTGTCTTTGCTTTTCTTGGCATCGCCGCTTTCCTCGGTGCTACCGGACTCTGTCTTAAAGAAGGAAGAGTAGAAGGACGAGTAGCTAGACTCTCCGTCAGTCTTGTCTGGGGTCTCCTCGCTGTTGCCCTGCCGGTTCATTTTGTTGCCGCGACTGTCCCTTGAAGGCGGGGCGTTTGGCATAGCCTCTGTGCTCTGAAGGCAAACACGTCATGAAAACATTAGATACATGTTGTAGATTATTGTTTGAGACAAATTGGAAATAATAACGAATTTATACACTATTTTCTTTATTTTGCTTTGAAAGTAAACAAATGAATCAAAGATTTTATTTATATAAAAAACTAAATTAATTATCATGACATAATATTGATATAAGAACCTCTTGTTTTATAAACTACCTTATGATGAAATATTTTAACTAGCAAGTTATATATTACCCGACTGCACCACAGCAAAGGCGGGGTTATGTTTTTAAGAGTTCGGTAGTATACACTAGCTTGAGGCAAAACGGCAACACTGGAGATAAATCACGAGTTTAAGCCATGCTTAACAGTCATACCTTGAATAAGTCACCGTTCTTAACATATTTGGACCCCTCCCATCCTTCCTCGAAGAAACCGGACGCCGGTCCCGATTGTCGAATAAAACATCCATGACTGTCATTACTGCATGCAGTCAAGTCGAAAGTCGCGTACCGGTATCATTGATCGCATAATCTTAAATGAGGCGCCCCACCACCGAATTTGTCATAGAATCATGACACTTATTACAAATTCAGGGGAGGGGCGCGTCATTGTAGATTAGACGAGCTCTGCTTTAGGATATCGGTAATACTCGGTATACTAATAAGCTCATCGAATTGTCTACCTAACCTAACACGGTCAAGCCTGTCTGAGCAGTCCAGCCTGTCAATTACGAGGATCATCTTCTTTTAAGGAGAGGTTTATGATCGTCTGTAGACCGACTTGATTCGACAGACTGAGTTCATTGATTGATAAGCATGGTGAACTGTTTGCTTCTATGGTAAAAAATTAAAATAGTGTATAAATTATTGTCCTTAATGGTTTTGATTGACCTCGGTTTTTTTTAGGAAGCAATGAAGCTGACTAAGTGAAGGTTCAGGCCACTGGTTTCAATTTCCTTTTAAGGAAAAATAAATACATAGAGAAAAACATAAAAAAGAAATACATAATTCAACGATAACTTGCATTTTGAAAAAAGATAATAGTTATTTTAAAAATTCCAAGAGCTGATGACAGATTGAAAATCGGAAATATTTCGTTGATATAGTTAAATATACATAGATTAAACAGTGAGACTGAACTCATTAAGATGAATAAAGCTTAATAGACGATAAGGTTATGCACCTTCGATGTCTATGTACAACGTCTTATAAATTGAGTAGAACAGATTTATAAAAGGTTTTCCCAACTTTACATGAATAGTTGCAAATATGAGCCACAAGTCCAGCTCTAACCTTAGGGCTGAAACTGTTTGAAGACCTGATGTCAGTTGAGTATTTCGTAGATGTCTCGTTCCCACTGTGACTATTCTGCGCTCCCGACTCCTATAAAAGCATTCAAAAAGTGCAAAAAAAACTACCAACACACCAACAAAAATAACAATTGTAAGTACTTCTAATGCCAGAACATGCAAAAGAAGATAATAAGCACAGAAAGGTTACTTACTAAAAAATTTACAGTCAAGTTTATACAAAAATAAGCTTATATTAAAACATTCAATGATTTTATGCATTTGAATAAAGAATAGAATTTTAGTGGGATACCATCATCCCACTTAAATTCTACATGTATGTGTATGATTCGTACCCATATAGGTAGATGCCGTACGAAGTTGCAATGATAAAATAAATAGTAATGATGTTTTAATTTTATAACTCAAAAAGAAAATAATCTCTTATTTTTACACCTACATCAATGGGCGTTACTGCATCAACTGCTGTAGATACAGCAATTCACCCCATCAACACAAAACACAAATAATCTAAATAAACAACCATTCAAAGAACAATGCAACAGTCATCTAAACAGTTAAGTTGAAATATTAACTCTAAAGATCTTATTTGCATACCCGGTTCAATACATTCGTTGCTGAGTTACTATCTCCGCTCCCTTGGTCTGTTTTTGAAGATGTGCCTTGAGATTCTGGTTGTTTCTTGTCCCGCCTCACACCGCCTTGTAACTTGCCTGGCCTCAATGATAAACTGGGCTTACAAGCCTGTGCAGGTATTTACAACGGTGAGGTTGACTCGCCTCCGACGGCGAATAAATTAAGTATCATAATTTAAATACTAAACTAAGCCGGCATTATGGAAAAATTTAAACAGGAAACAGAAAAATAAATAATTTAACCCTTTAACCGCCACCGACGGTTATTGACGTCAAATTAAAACGTGCTCACGACGCCTCCGACGGCATGTCACGTCGAAAACACCACTTTTTTACAATTCAAAAGTTTGACGTCCATAGACGTCCGTGGCGGTCAAAAGGTTAATCTACATTCAAATCATCATAAGGGTTTCGCAAAAAAATTGTTTAGCGTAAAATATTTACATTAACACCATTACAACAAGACGACTTCGTGTTGCATTTTCTAGTGTATTATATAAAAGGGCAAGGATAAAAGTTGTGTTATCTACAATATCGCGAAATGAGGATCGCTTTGTCCAAATTCGTATGATTTAAATTTTTCATCATGTCATGAAGACTCATTTTCAGAGCAAAACTGATGCTGGTGCTGAACAAGACGATCTGGTGAAGCTTTCAAAGACCGAACGAGTATTGTGCCTGTACATGATATCGACTTGAACCTTTGGGCGAACCACTCCTTAAAATCGAAGTAGATTCCCCGATTTATTTGGGAGTCGCATGAGTGTTACGAAAGCTAAGCTTGGCTAGCTTGCATGTGGAAAAAAAACAATCAAAAACATTAAATAAAAACAAACTATAATGCTGTCCATACTAAATTCTGTATAGCAATAAAATTGTGCAAATATTCAATGAAAATAATAAAATGGTGACGTACCTCTTTATAGTTGCTGCTGGTCAAACCGAGAGGGTTCATTGTGTTGATGCATTGCATAGATTGCATGGATTGCATGGATTGCATAGATTGCATGGATTGTGCCATCATGTGCGTTTGTTGCATTGGGTACGAAACCTGCGGAGTCATGGGCGAGTACATGAAGGGAGACCCGTACATAGGCTGACCGTACATCATCACTGCAATAGAAAAAAAAACATGAATACGAAAAATCAAATACAAAACACAAATGAAAAAGAAAAATACTGCTGTCACCGGGGTTAATGTTAACACATTCAGTGCCGGGTGCCCTCCAAGAGGGCACTCTCTCTCTAGTCGCATTCGCGATGCCGGGTACCCTCGTAGAGAGCTCATTTTAAATGTAGGTTTTTCTTAAAAAATACACCGCCATAAAAAAGCAAAAAGACCCACTCAAAAAACTATTTTACTACGTAGTTGCGTGTTTTACGATTTTAAAGCGAATGCCAAGAACCCTCTGCGAGGATTCACTCTTAGCGCAAACGTAATGCCGAGGCATACGTATAGCGACAGGCCGACATATGTATGGCGGCATGGCGTATGAACTCCATGAAAAGTGTGGTGGAATCGAATGTGTTTGGGGATATGTGAGTGGAGGCGATTTTTATCAAAAACTGAATACAGAAATAGTAGATTGTTGCATCGAGCGCAAAATGAGTTATTAATGCACGAGTGTTATGTTGGTGCCCGAGCGCATGCGAGGGCACTAAATTAACACGAGTGCATTAATTACTCACTTTAGCTCCATACCGTGAGAAAATATCCATATAGCATTTTTTTAAACTTTTCTTGCTAAATATGAAGAATCAAATTTTTACAATGGTACAAAATGCGCGCCATTTGTATTTTTTTTTCAGTAATTCGGTTTTATTCAGCCCATTTTTATTTTCAGCCAGTATCTTTTTGATGTAATGCATACATTTTATATTAAACTTATTGGGAGACATTAAACCTCTGTGGTAAATTTGTATCTAAATAAAAAATAAAAAACAGTGCCTTAATGAAAAACTGTGCAACCATGAGATTTCATATAACATTTCTGCACAGTTTTGGTTCTAAGCAAAAAATACGTCATTTGTAATCGGTTTTGTAGTGATTAATGATAACATTACTACGTACTTAGTTGAAAGAAAATGTTATTTCAATACCCTGGGCCACCAAATATAGCGCTATAATGAAGACAAGTAAGAAAAATCGTCATAATCATCAAGCTTGGCTAAAGGATTGGTTCTCGCAACATGGTGTAGGTAATTAACATACAGAAGAATGCTGCAGTTATTCCTATTGACGTAACCAGTCGCCTGTTACAACACCAATAGGAAGAGAGGGGAAGTGATAATATTTTTGCCTATATTGATGAACATAAAAAGAACTGACTTGCAGGTGCCTGGAACTGTTGGCTGCTCGTAGGAAGTTGGTTGGTCGAGCTTGTAGGCATTGGCTGTGGGGCGGCGGCCGGTGTGTAATACATCGGGAACATGCCTAGAACAATGTTGAGTTATGAGTTCAAACTTCAAACTTCAAAACTCATTTATTCAAAATAGACTAGAATTACTTAGTTCTTTTTGAACGTCAGAATTATATACATCAAAGACAGCCCCAAAAAGCGCCCTCACTGTTCAAAACAAATATCGAATTTAGTATTATGTACATATTGAACCAATTATTTTATTGGTGGTACTAAATTCTATATGATTTGATAAGACATGTTTTAATTAAGAAGATAGTAAAATATTCAAAATAGGAACATAAACGAAGGGTCCACTGCAATAATGATGAACGTCCTAAGTTTTTTTAATTCTCAGTAAGTATGTCATTTGGACACTTGGGGCCTTATTACAAAAGATGGTTTAAACCAAGACTAAGGTAACCCAGGTTTAAAATATACCCGTCACTTTCTTATGTCATATAACAAAAAGAGACGGAGCTATTCTAAAACCTCGGTTTTTCTTAGACCATCTTTTGTAATAAGGGCGAAAATGTATCGTTGTTGCGACTTTAAGACCTCTTATGTGTCACTTTTGGCAAAATCACTTTTTAAATTGTTTTACTATGACATTACTTTTCGTTTCAACCAAGCAAAGTAAAAATCATGTGTCCTGATACCTTTATTTTTTGGTTTTATTATGTTTTTTACAGTAGACGTTTTTTATCGATTTTCTCATAAAAGTGATTTTTACACATATGACTTATGAGGTCTTAAAGTCGCAACGACGATATACATACATCCAGTTCGTATTCTCGTTTACAAACTCAACAATATCGCTTACAGTCTCGAGATAAAGACGTTTTTATAAATCGGATACACGGCTGGAACGCTCAGCGTCATTGGTGTTCATCTGAGTTTTCTTTCACCATATGAAGCAAAGTAAAAGGACATTTGTCATTATTGCAGTGGACCCTATTATTATATCCGTTTTTATTTTTTATTAATTAGCTACAAATGTCTCATAAAATACGAGGTAATAATTAATATCATACTGGAATTCATAGATTTTAAGCAGTAAGTTACCTGGCATAGCCGGCATGGCTTGGACTGGGCTCATGATAGACATCTGTTGAGGGATCCCAACGCCCAAGATGAACGTGTTCATGTTGCTGACTGGGCTGGGTGGCCAATTAGTGGCTGCTGTAAAAACAATACTTTGTTACGAAGGTCTGTAATAAACCAATCTAAATGTGTAGGCTAGGAAGCAGAATTAAGTGGAGCGGAGTGGAGTGGAATTTTTATTTTGATTTCCGTGGTCGTGAGAGCCCGTTACAACCGCTGCTAGTTTAATTTCAAAATGTAAACTTCATTTGAATCGTATAGATTTGACCACACAAAAAGCAAGGCCTTTCTTTTAAATTGTTTTAAGAGTTATCGACTGGAGAAGATTAAGTTAAAATTAAAAAAACAGTCGCGTATTATTAAAATGAGTAAAACTGTCTACCTACTCTTTTCTTAACTACTTTTTTTCTTTAATTAATTCGTGGATATTATTACATATTTGCTAAGTTGAGGTTAATTTATGATTTTTCTTGTAATGTAAATGATATTTGTTCCTAAGAATTTGAGAGAACAGCATTAATATCTAACTTTCAAATAACTGTAATTTTCTTTTGTTAGACAAACTTAAGGCACAGTGTACCTACTTACTACCAGTGGGTCAACGCCCATACATTTGACAGGTCCTATGAAATGTCAAAATTATGTAGGGGCGGAGGTTATGTCCCAAGTACGCAGTATGGCTACTCGGGACATAACCTCCGCCCCTTCACCCCGCAACCCCCCGCACGATTGCTCTGCGACAATGTTCTACGTTGACCGACTGTAAGGAGTAAGATATAGGTAGACTGTGCATAAGGTTTGTTTGTTGTCCTACGCTACTGATGTGCACACTAAGATCTTGAGCAAAATACTGTATGAGAGTACCAAGGACATAAACATAACAGATCGTAGTATGAAAAGGTCAATTGTTTAGCGATGGCACTCAAAACAGAGTGTTAAGGATGACAAAGTTATGATGAATTTCATTCGTCACGTGCGGTCAAACAATATTGAGTAAATCTGAATGCAATATTGACTCAATATTGTTATACCACGCATGTTGATAGACAATAATGAAACTAGTTTGGAACAACGTGAGACAGCGCTATGTGACTGTCCTCCGGTTTCTGAATTGAGAATTCTAGGATGAGCAGTACTTAAGTAACATTTGAGTACAAAGTTGTCAAAAAAATGACGGATTTTAAAGCATTTTTTTGACAACTCCCTACTCAAATATTACTTAAGTAATGCTTATCTCGAATTCTCAAATCAGAAACCGGAGATATGACTGATGAAAAGCAAACCAAACACAGTTAGTTGTAAAGATTGCCATCGCTAATGTACCTGAAGTCAACTGACCGACAGTCGTGGTGATGGTGGATGAGGGTTGTGCGGCGGCGGCGCTTGTCGACAGTGTTCGTTGCTTGCGGCGCGTCTGGCGCGGCGACGGACAGTGGTGCTTGTTTGCACCCGCGTCTGACTCCATTAGCTTTGATGCGCGCTTTATGCCGTGCGGCTGTACATACAAATCACATAAATGGTGAGAACTTTGGAATGCTAAGCTGCGGAGAATTTAACATGAAGTAGGGGACGTAGAACAGGGTCTTGGTCCCTAGAATTCGTCGTTAAACAACTATAATAACTTCCGCCAGTCTGCAATAAACCTAGTACAGGACACTTGCGAGTTAAAGAAAACCCTTCACTGTATGCAGATTTGAAAGTAGCAATTAGGCAATATTTAGGTATGACACTATGCTAAACCAATCGGTGACCGACATAGAACAAAGTTCCTTTAAAAAGAGGTCGAGCCATAAGTCACCTCCTTAGAGCCCTCGCCCACGGGCGACTTTTTGTAGCGATGCAGTCGCGATGCTCTCGCGCGTAGCATCGATACAGACGCGAAGCAGTCGCTAGCTGTGTGCCCGCGCCCACGGGACCAGATTCAGTCGCGATGCAAACGCGATTAGGTCGCGATGCAAACGCGATTCGGTCGCGATGCAAACGCGATTCGGGTGCGATGCAGTTACGATACAAAAATACCTTGGATCAGTACAGTTGCAAGATGGACTCCGTTGAGGCAACATTAGTCACGTTGTCTTTGGTGCTGCTTTTACGTAAGCAGCCGAAGCGTAGGCAACGGAAGCAGCGTCAATATTGGATGCATCCATTTAATACCCAGAGATTACTTTGTGGACATCATGTAACAACATTCAAACAACTCAAAAATTATGATCTTAAATTCAAAAGTTGTTATAGAATGTCATATTCGACGTTTTGTGAATTGCTTTCGTTTGTATCGATACAATCGCGATGCAGTAGCGCGTTGCAAATGCGACTAACACGCGTTAGAAGTGATGCTATCGCGCGTTTGCTAAACGCGCGACTGCATCGCTACAAAAAGTCGCCGTGGGCGAGGGGCCTTAGATACCAGACTAAGGTATCGGTGGATCTTAAGGTACAAGTCCGAGACGGGCTACAGACCGCAAACTGCAAAAGTAGTATCGCTTGCGGTGCGTTCTGCGGCTGCGGTCTGCGGTTGCAGTTTTGCAGTCGCTGTCGGAATAGCGCCTTTAAAGTACACGCCACACAGGCGCTATTCCGATGGCGACTTGCGATCTGCGGTTGCAGTCTGCAGTTTGCAGCCCGTCTCGGACTTGTACCTTTAGCGATACAAAAAGAAGGCTTATTTTTAGCAATCAAATAATACGGATGTGTGGCTTGACATATTCTAACCTGATGTTCAGTATTGGTGGCTCCAGCACTGGTAGGATGGAAAGATGCGTTACAACGTGCCAAATGTTCCTTCTTCTTCTGTCTCGTCGTATTCGAGTTCTTTTCTCTCTCTCCTTTACTGCTAGAACGTGTTTCTCTGTGTATCTTCATTAAATCCCTTTCCATTTCAGTGTTGTGCCTATTAAAGTTAAAGGATCTATAAGAAAAGTTTTTATTGTACACATCCTTCAAATAATATACAAGGTTAGTCGGAAAGGGGGTACTAATCCGAAGCCCACTTATAGTATCGCCGATGACTGTTTGAAAGCAAGTGTTAAAATTTCAGAATTCGATATATTTTTTTTTCCAAATTAGATGATTTTTATTTTAGTTTTTTCAAAAAATCTTCATCCCTGCTTTAGTTACAAATTCAGAAAATTATGCTTCTAATTCATGAGCCCAAATATGACCTAAAATGTAAACACAGCTGATCATAACTGGGGATAGATAGATTTTAGAGTTATTTTTTTGAGATTTTTGATCAACAATTTCTCTTAAACTATTGACTTTTGGGAAAAGTTGTAGAATAAAAGTTACTCATTATTATGTGTACTTTAACACCCTTTCGGATTAGTACCCCCTTTCTGACTAACCTTGTATAAACATAAAATACGGCACAGGTCAAGCGAATAGATATTAAAACGATTTTTAAGGAATTTTAAAACTAATACTGTGTAATCTAAACCAAAAAATAAAGATTACTTTTGAATAAAAAGTACATTGCTAGTTACACGTAATAGTATAAAATCACGGAGTAGTAAACAAATGTATAGTAAATATGCGAAAACGTGCGCCTCTGACGTCAGCACCCTCTAAGTCAAGGGCAAGTCGAGAAGCACCATAACGCCGTAGACTGACGATTACACAAAAATTAGTTTTATAGTATTAAAGTTCACTACTCCATTATAGAATAAGGTGATTAACACACGGTTCCACCTCACCCTATCGTCGAGCGATTGTTGATGTGTTACGATAAAAATCATACGTATGTAAAGTAATGCCACTCAACACTGCAGTATATCGTCAGTGAAGTTCTAACAGTGCGTAAGTCATTTTGTGACAAAAACAGACAACACTGGGTAAGCCACAATTTCACTTGAAATGAAAAAGATTATTAGGATTTTCAAAGGTTTAAATCATCAAAGAGTTAATTTGTAATGATAATTAAAAACAATATTGCGTTCAGCGTAGTTACGCTCCTCGTTTTATATAGTTTTTTCACTCTCTTGTAAAGTAGCCATTTTTGACTTCCGCACTGTTAGAACTTCACTGACGATATAGCACCATGTTATTCGCATATCTTCATCTTAGTCGCATATAACCGTCCACAGACACGGTTCAACACTTCAAGACCTTTACAATGAACGACCTAAATAAGCAATTATAATTATTTGTTAACGTGGTTATGGCATTACTAACTTGTTAAGCAAGGACTCAGTGAGCCGAATTGGTGGATAGTCTCCTAGTGGCGCCATGGGACTGTTACTGCTCATAACCATCCCATTGGAATCAGACGAGCAAGTCATTTCACCAGAGTCTCCTGAATTCTGCGCCATCGGGGACAGGCAATGACTGCAACAGAACACTACTGTTAAGAAAAGAAAATACAAACTATTACAGATTCCAAGATTACTTATTATCAATGTGGGTATCAACAGACCTGCCCCTCGATTCAGAACCTTTTCGATAAGCAGATGTCGACCGATTCGGTTTGTCGTCTCGCTTCGTCTATGATTCTCACGAGAGAGCAAACCGAATCGTTCGACAACTGACAATAGGGTATTTGACTGAAAAAATCTATAGTCCGTCAGTCAGATTATCAAAAAATTTTTGACCCGTATTTTTTCTTTTGTTACGTAAACCAAAATTGACGAAGATACGACACTTTTATAATCGGCAAAACGTCACAAGCAAGTCCAATTTTTACTTTCTTCTGACGTCAATAGCCCCAACTCTCGAGTTTTGATGCGTTTTATCTTTCCAAATATTCATAGATTTAACAAAAGAAAAAATACGTGTCCATTATTTTTCAAAACTCTAACTGGCGGACTAATTAGATTTGCAATTTATTGATACTGTCAACATGCCTATTGAATCTCTCTGAATCAGGGGGCTGTTCGATGCAGAACCGAATTGAGCCGCTCAAGTTTATAACTGTTACGTTTGATATCTATCCTGATTAACATTTTTAGTTACTCGTTTGATTAAAATAGGAGTAACTTAAGTTGACACGTGTAATATTGTCATTTGTAAGATGACGTTCATTTTTCGATAGCGACTGGAGTTTTATTGTTCTTAAACGTGATGATGTTGTGATAAGTTTGCAAAACTTCAAACTTTATAACTCATTTATTCAAAATAGTCTTGTACTTTGCTCTTTTTGAAAGTCATTTTTACAAAAGACTTCGCCCAAAATCTCCCGCCCTTCAACGCTTCCTAGTGTATATGCTGACATGATCAAATGATTGACCAGCCACTTTTGAGAACTTAAAGTTATTGACTAGTCCAATATAGATCCACATCAATAAGTTTGTTGTTCCATAAAGACTGAATGACTTAAAATTCTAAATACCTTGCGGAACTACTTGATCTACCAGGACAAAAATTATTCTTTGCTCAACACAACACAGACTATAAGTTTGCACTATAAAGATCTAGTAACACACTACACATAAAAAAGCGCACGTACTTTTTAAGAGGTCTCGCATCTTTCAGTCCAAGAATATTTTCGCCGGTAACCGTGTTGTAGTCTTCATATGAGATAGGTTGGTGACTATCGAAATACCTGAACACAAATATAAAAAATCAGTACAGTTAAGCTACGTTAAACTCGTCGTTACATAGTTTTAGTCACTTTTAACTTATTCTGAGAGTAACAGAAAGATATCTACACTAATATTATAAAGAGGTAGTCTGTAAGTTTGGATGCAGGACTCTCCACAACTAATCATCCGATTTCAAAAATTATTTCACCAGTATTTAGAACGGACCTTCAGAAAGAACATAGGCTATATGTATATCATCACGCGGCCGAAGCCGTGGGCACAGCTCATGGAATAAAAATTGCATAACGTCAGCTTCAGGAAAGGAATATTAGTATAAGGCAGGGATGCACAGACCGCGGCCCACGGACCGCATGCGGCCCTCCGTCGATGTACATACGGTCCGCCAGCGAATTAACCTCTTTTATGCATTTGAATGAAAATACTGTATTCTATCAGTAACGGCCAGCTTTAGCTTCTGAATAAAGTTTTTGAATTTTATCAAAAGCCCCACACTACGTAACTTTCATTTTTTGTTAAGATTTCTAGTTTCAACTTTTTTTATTGTTTTTAATTGTGGTGGCCCGCCTTTAGCTCATAGTCCGCTCGAGTGGCCCCAAGTCCTAATAAGTCTGTGCATCCCTGGTATAAGAGAACGCGGTATAAACCGTAAAGTTAATAGCATCAAAATATTGGTAAAAAAATCTCTCTGTAACAAGTATTTTATTTTAGTACGTTTTTAGACATGAATTTATGAGTTTGACTGTTTATTTTAAATAATTATATAGTCGCAATAAATAATATAAAACTAATGCCAATGTTGGTTTTAACTTCTAAGTAACGTTTGGACACTAAAAGGTTTCAATGCCAGAAGTAATACCCGCGATTAATTATTACGTATTTTGAAGTGTTCAGTTTTTCCTAGACATTTAAACCTAAATATTATTATTAATTATTAATTTGACTACATTTCTGTACAGCTAAAGCTTCGAAGCAAAACTTACCGTTGCAACGTCTCGTTGTAGTTCAATTGATTATAACTCAATGGTGTTTCAGTGCTTGCCTTGCTATCAAAATAATCATGATGCGGGGATATGCCTCCGAGCATCACAGAGTCCCTTTCCTGTAAGATAAAAATAAAGTCGCATCACGTTGCTTATGTTTGAAGTACAAATGGAGCGCACATGTTTTACGTAAAGGTCTTCTTCTATCGTGTCGGCACGAGCTATACGAAAATAGGTCATGACCTATTCTCGTATTTTGCTTACTGGCTAATCTGTTAAAGCATGCCGTGTTGAAAAGATAAGCCAGTCAGCAAGGTTGGTAGCAGGGAGGGCTGACTGCCCAGGGTGCGCCGAACGTACTTAGCACGTTCAATGCCACCGACACGCTTAGCGTTTTCTTGCGAATTTATATAACTACGCCCCGAACACGCCAGGCGTGTTCTTTGTTTGTTGTCCTTATAGGGCGGCATCGCTATGAACTTCAAGAAAATTGTGGTGGCATTGAATGTGGAATCGTCACTCGTGGAGGCTCTTTTCATGGACATGTAAAGGTAATTGGCAAGATTTCTTGGTAAATGTTAGGAGCTTGCGAGCCTTGTAACGCGTGTCATATCTGCTAAACGCTTATGCAAGCCAACTGCACGATGTAGGTACACGTTTTTAAGAATAGTTTATTATATGTATTTTATAATTAAATAAAGTTACGTAAATGTAAATAGTTGTAAAGTTTTATTGCGGTGGACATGTAGTTGTGCCGACTACATGCTAATTGCTCTTTTATGATGGTTTCCAATTTTTGCTGTCTCTATCTAATGTAAGTCGATATTTGTAATCGATTTGTAAGCTTACGAGTGCAGGTAATATCCGCCAATATTACAGTAACAGCCCTATACGTAACTTTACGTAACAGTCAATAAAAGTTTTTCTCTTTTGATTATATACAGGTATACTCGTATAATCAATTCCTCTGTGTCCCTTGTCAATGTGACATTCACGTGTTTTCTACGCCCACTCACATTGGAGCGCCCGTTATAAAGGCATCCGACTAGTCACGTGGACGGCACGAACATGGATGGAAATCACAAATATATTAATTGATTATTAACTGCAGGTTGTTATGTCACGTGTAAACTATTGTATGAGAACCCATTTTAATTGTTTTTCTTGAGACGATCATAATTATTGGTATTGTTATTGAGAGTGAATGAGGATAAGGTCAACTTCACAAGGTTCGTTGATTTGCAAGGGAACAATACTGTTTTTACTTTTATGTTTCGAGTTTCCGCAACACGGGCTTTGCGGGTTGCTGTTTAACGACATAGTTTTTATACGTTGATAAATACTACTACGTTGTACTCTATGTGATATCGTCACATCCACGGCAAATTTACGAATCTTATGATGAGATAAAGTTACGAATATGCGTTTAATTCTGATCCTTGTAAAATATTAAACATCCGTTGATTGTATCTTAAAAAAGGTTACATTTTGAAAACCAAATGTAACACATGGATATCCTAATTACAAACACTTTTAGCAGTTTAATTTTTCTGTGCTTCGTAATGCTGCTTTGTAAACTGCATATTTGCAGATTCGTAAGTTTGCCGTGGTCACATCCACCGATGTACACGGTGTTTTTTTATTGGCTAGAGAGCTGCCACGATAGTGATATACATACCAAATACTATCTAAACCATTCATCATAATTATTATCAAAACAGCGAAACTTTACTTTTTTTGCAATGTAATTATCATACGTATGTAAATTATATTTACGTGTGTATACTGTATGAATGATTAAAAATTTCATTATCTAGTAGTAGTAAAAATATCGTAAGAGATATCTTCATTGTATTTATCACGTGTATAGCGAGATAGTTCGGACACGTCATGTCACGTCATATATGTCACCCCTCCCGTGCCGCTCCCATACCCCAGGCACTGACTCAGTTATGCGTTATGCTATAGTTACATTGCATGTACACAACATTTTTGCGGAAGCTCCCTAGCCGATTAAAAAGCACCGTGTTACTGCATTTCCATAAAAAATCCTAACGATTAAAAATATTAGCAATAAAAAATAAACTTAAAAAAAAGTAAAAACCGACTTCAAAGAAATACTAAAAGGAGTAAAATAATTACCATAATATAAAATTAACAGTTTCAGAAGTCGGTGGCTTCTATTTGCTTCAGTGTAGAGTTGCACCGACTTCTGAAACTGTTAATTTTATATTATGGTAATTATTTTACTCCTTTTAGTATTTCTTTGAAGTCGGTTTTTACTTTTTTTAAAGTTTATTTTTTATTAAATACGTTTTAGTGTCATAATTTTAACCCCCTCTTTCATAACCCTTCTTTTTGGCTTTGACGTAGTCGGGCATAAAAAGTCCTTTCAAATGATACCTTACACGATATAATGAAAACATTCCAAAGGGGGGGAGGGGGGACACGCACCCCCTCCTCTTTTCCAGTAGTCAGTTCCCAACAACAAATATAAACAAAGCAATTTTAGTAATTTGAGAATTTTGCTTTGATCCGATGAGGAGTTCCGTTCCATATCTCTGAAGTTCATGGTCTAATCTTAACAAAATTTAAATGGGACCAATCGGGAAGTATACCCTTTCGAACAAAAAAAGAATTTTTCAAATCGGCAAATTAAAATAAAAGGCTTTCTAGATTAAACAGTGTACTCACATAGTAACTTGGGTCTGGAACCTGAATTTCTAAACGCATTTCCTCATCAGTCTTTGGCGCTTCTTCCATAAGACTCTCCATGAAGGTAGCCAGATCCTGGCAACGTTTGCTCATCTGTTGCTTTGCTACTTCCGCCGGCTTAGTCAGAGCCTGTACAATAAAACATTAATTATAACAATGTGCTGAATATAAACGATAGTGTCTTACTATATAGAAGGCAGCTACATAATATGTTATATTACAAGCTACATAACATGCTATATTATGTAGATGCTTATCTAAGACAAGCATGCCTTAGACCAGAAATGAAGCAGACACTATACAGTTATACACCGTTTAGTAAATTATGTTTACCTGCCAAATATCTAAGAATAATTCACTATTGTTATCTGAAAGCATTATTAATAGGCAACAAGAATAGCCGGCAAAGCTGTTGCGTTGTAATTTATATTTGTTTAAAATCGTTTAGGCTAAGATTCTACCGCAAAAATCTTCACTAATCGTTTTTTTTTATCAAGTGCGACTTAAATGAAAGATTGCTTATTAACCACATAACATATAACGGCACAAATACCTAGCTAAAGATTGTCGCAGCTATCCTTCATTAGAAGAACAATAATAAATTTTGATATTTGAAAATTGCATTCATTTGTTTAAATTTTAAATGATACGTAATATGAAAGAGAATCTCGTACTTTTTCATACTATGTTGTTTGTTATTATTGTCAGTTAAACATAATTTAGACAGACGCCAAAAACAAGCTAAACATCAAGTTGTAAAGGTAACATTCAAAGGTTTACCACCCAAAGGCTGATATAATCCTGTTACAAAAAGAGCAGTAAATATGAGAAAAACATTAAATATATGTATTTTGTTTATCATCTCGGAACATTTCATATGGGACAGGAGCCGTCCGCGCGGTACAACGAACCATCCTGAGGATAATCTCATAAAGATCCTGCTTGGCAGGCGGATTAGTGATGGCAGCATGAAATTATTGGGGCCAGTTTCACCACCAGCCGATAAAGGTAAAATGTCCATCTATAGACGGATACTTTATTATGAACTGTCAGATACAGTGGACCCCCGGTAATCCGGCCACTGTCTAATCCGGCACCCCCTTTAATCCGACATGTCTATTATTATTGAACATTTTTTTGACAATCTTCGCTAATGTAGATAATGCATGATTGAACAAGTTACAACTTGTACGCGACACCACTATTGTGCTCGACGCGTAGGTGTTGTTTTGATTCTGATTGCTAATTTACTAAATTTGAGATACATAATGAAGTATGATTTGTATCTTATCTTTGGATCTGTAATTTGTCGGATTACAAGAAACTCTCATGTAAAAAAATCCGGACTATAGGGGGTCTTAGGCAGTACTCTACAATCCGACAAATTCGATAGTTCGACGCTGCAAAACGTTTGTTGGATTACCGGGGGGTCCACTGTAATAATCAGCTATTCAGCTACTGTTCAGTAGTAGTACATTATAATCAGTGAGTTGTGAAACAGGCCCGGTGTTTAAGTAAATGATGTTACCCTAACTCGTAACTGAATTGCGAAAGAGGTGAAAAGCGAAAGTTGTATAAAGAAATTTCTATAAATATTGATGTTAAATATAAGTCGGCTTGCCTCATTCATGGTCCGAGCAATGTTTTCTCTAAGCATTTGTGCTTTATTTTTCTCTTCCTCGGATAATTTTACAGTCTTTTCTGTATCCGGACACTGGAACACGTCCGGATTTGTTGGACCCTAGGAACAAAAGACACAGAAAAACATGAAGCTACGATTTTCCAAATCAAAATATACTTCAATTGACGAGTTCGAGGTTCATTAGGAGTGCATTTTAAAATGACATTAATATACAAGGTTAGTTGGAAAGGGGGTACTAATCCGCAGGCCACTTAAAGTATCACTGATGACGGTTTTAAAGCAAGTGTTAAAATTTCAAAATTCGATATTTTTTATTTCCATTTAAGATAACTTTTATTTAAGATTTTTCAGAAAATCTTCGTCCCTACTTTAGTTACGAATTCAGAAGATGGAGTTTCTAATTCGTGACCCCAAATATGACCTAAAATGTAAACACAGCTGATCATAGTCGAGGATAGATAGAACAAAAGTTACTCATTATTATGGGTACTTTAACACCCTTTCGAATTAGTACCCCCTTTCTGACTAACCTTGTATTTAAATACGTGTGATTTTCTTAGATAGGATTGATGAGCCAACAACAAAATTATACGTAAGAGAGAAAAGTGTTCAAAGGAGCATTTGCAAACGAATTATCGGGTTCCAATCTTCAACAAAACTGCGGTATTTAAAGTGTCTAAACATACTACGCCGAAGATACGCGACCGAAGTTCGGCATGATTACGCCTGTAATGCTATTTGAATTACTGACGACACACTATGCCGAAATTACGTTGCGTTATAGCGTACAGCCGAACTTCGGTCGGGCGTAAGTTCAACGACAATTCGGCGGCAATGTATTCTGTAGAGCACACATTATACACGACCGAAGTTCTGTTAGATTGCAAACGAAGATCCGGCGCAGCGGGAGGCAGGCATGCTCGCGCCCCGCGTGTCTGCCCACAAGTTTGTGCAATTGAATTTCTGCCGCGTAAGTTCGGCACTTATGGTGTGTCATATCAGCCGAATACGTCGGAACATAAAATCAGCCGCGGAACTTCGGTCGCATATCTTCGGCATAGTTTGGACACAAAAAATCAAAAATGTAGTTTAATTTTTTTCTAAATTGAGCTTATGGCCACCTACTTTGACCAGTTTTTTCTATTTTTCATAGTTTGTGTTTTGGCCCTCCAATACCATCTCAAAAACACATTCTGTATAAAAATAGTTTTGATAACAGTTTTTATATGTCAGTCATATTAACGAAATAAACGGCTGTTGTCCCTTAACGTTTCCACCCTGTATACAAACATGTCCTAAAGTAAGACGCTCGCCTAAGCCGCTAAAGGTTCAAATTTAGAGAGTAGTTGTATAGGTACTTGTATTTTATAACAAAAACGCACACTGAGCATGGATTTTTTGACATTTAACTAATTGTTTTGAGGTTACAAAACTTGCGTAATAAATAAGCAAAACTCGTTTTCTTTCCAACAAAGTTACAAACATTAAGAAGACCCGAAAAGTCCGTATTATGCGAGTTTTTCGAAGTCTAACATTATATAAGAAATACGGAAGAATTATTGTTTCCTTCCCTACAAAGTTACAAGCATTAGGAAGTCCTGAAAAGTCTGTATTATGCTAGTTTTTATCGAGATGAAAATGAAAGTTACTTCATTTAAAAGTAATTATTAATAAGTAAGTAAGTATTAATAAGTTCAGGGGACAAATATCCAGCATCCATTACATTCAAAATCGATTATGAAACACATTATGATAAAGTTCAAAGAAGACTAGTTAAATTATAATTATGTGCTCGTAAAAATATATATGCTTACTTACCTCAATAATATGATGTTTTCCGATAACGAACTCAAGTTTCTTGGACCAGGGATTTATGAACGAGGACCACTCTGTCTCTATCCGAACGTAGTCACCATTCTGTGTTATCATCCTGTGAAATTGTATTAAGATTATAACCAGCGCCTTTATTTTTACATCAGAAAATATTATTGTGTAGTGTTGTATCATAGCCGGGAATTGCAAGCTTTCTTCTAGACCAGTCGCGCGGGAATATTCCGATCTGTCCCCCTGATCTGTCCCCTCGTCGGTAACACCGACAAACGAACAGATCGAAACTTTTTATTTCTATTTGTCCCCCTAAAGAACAGCAGGGGACAAACCAGAAACAATTCGTTCGATCTGTCCGTTCGTCTTGATGACAGGGGAACAGATCGAATTCTTAATTCCTGATTGTCCCCCGAAGGTGACAGATCCGGGGGGCAGACCGGAATATTCCGTCGTGCGTTCATTTTACATAATACTGCTATTAAAAACTGACGCGCGCCGGTTTCGGCGATCCCGTAGACTGTCGGAACCATCTTTCTGAGTCTACCGGGTCTAGTGCAATAATATGCTTGCGGCCTAAAGGTGTCGTTGTTCCGCCATTGCGTTCAGTGGGCGATCTCTAGGCGGACCCCAGAGTGCACACACAGTAGAAATATAAGCTAAAGCAGCACCTCAACCACCTATGATCGCCCAAATTGACACACTCACACATACACGCACTATTTACTGAGTATAATATATTCTTTGTCATGTACTCTATGGCAGCCGTGACTGCAAAGCGTGATTGCAAAGCTCGCTTAGAGGTCTTGTTGCAGTGCGTGTCTGTATGAGTGTCTCAATTCGGACGATTGTAGGCAGTTGAAGAATTGTATAGCTACAGTGATATAAGTAAAGTAAAAAATAAAAAGGATAGTGTATGACTGACCTGTATGACTTGGATCTAGGCAAGCATCCCTCTTTGACAATTGTATCGTAAACCTGACGTAGGTAGTGTAAGTCTTCGGGATGGTAGAGCATCAATGCGTCTTTGTCGACCAAGTCTTGGGGCAGATACCCAAGGTACGGTACAGATTCGGGGTCGATGTACTCAATGTGACCGTTTGCGGCGTGTCTTATTACAAACGGTACCGCCTTTATTACCATTTCATTTGGTGCTTTAGGAATAATTATATTATTAGTTGGCTAATGTTTGAAGATAAATGAATGATGATGAATGTTTATAGTAAACATAGAGTGCTTAGATTTTAAAGTGAAGTGAAAGGATGAATATTCACGGTTTAATTTGTATACTTTTAAGTAATGAAACTGGACAAAATGCGACAATAAAATCGACAGGAATAATATAATTGCGTATACTATAAACCTTTTACGGCTAATGTTAGTGTCGATACCGAAGTTAGCCGACTAAATTAAGATGGAATGTAATACTTAAAATGTCGCATACATATTTAAATTTGATCAAATACTATTCTTAGTTTAGCCGGTTATTTTAAGTTTACCATCAATCCCAACATTAGCCGTAATATAGGAATGTTTCCTATATTTTACCGTAAAGATCCCTTCAAATTGAAATTTTCTGTGCACCACACCACACTGAATGTGAGCCATTAGCCCTTATGTGTAAGTTTCTGAGTGAATTGAAACCTCGTTTGGCAATACTTCAGTATGGGATGGAAAAGTAATTCTCATCGTCCCTAATGTTCAGCAATTTATTTTGTGCCAATGGATTTTACAGTGTCATGAAAAATCTTGTGCAATCATATTTGGTACACTAAAAATTCTATGTCTCATCTATGAATTGTTAATGAAGTTGATGGTCGCCAGATAAAATTTTGAAACGACTACACGTTTGGTGCAGTGGCTAAGCGATTGGCTTCTGCGCCACGGGTCGTGGGTTCGATTCCCACTAGGGTTTTCGCCCCGGGTACCCGGAACCGGGAATTCCCGGGAATTTGGGGATTTTAGGACCCGGGAATTATTTGGCGGGATTCCCGGGTACCCGGGAACTTTTTGAAATGAAGAAATTATGATGAAAAATGAAGGGTCTGCACGCTTCCGAAGATTTTAGAGCATGTGTGAATGGGGTAAATGTATCGTGATGTCAGCACACAGTACTGTTGTCTCTGTTTAGTAAACAAATTCTAAACGCTTGATTTTTTTTTCGTAAATGTTTCATTTTGTAGAAACTATTCACAATCTTTATGTTTTATGTAATTTCGAGATTTATAATGAAAATAAGTATACTGGGTGTAAACAAATTCGTGTAATTCCTTCAAAAAGCGTGATCTACTGATTAACCCTAAATGGTTTTTATTTTAAATACAAAACAGAATATTTAAAAAAAAGTTCTGTTTTCGAGCCCTTTTTGCGCCCCGAGTTAACCGACTGCAAAGAACGATTTCGTGCTAGCCAGCTGTGTCACCGTGCTTTCATTCATTGATGAGTGTTCGTTGAAAATTTCCAACGAATAAAAAATTTTTTTAGTTTTTTTTTGTACCTTATTAGCTGGTTGTGTTTTGATCACATATCACTACCGCAAGATTTTTATTTTTTTATTTTTAATCTAGCTAAATCCCGTGCTCGGTCTTTCTACACCAGTAGTAGATCATGTGGTTTTAAGGTATTACACGAATTTGGTAACACCGTTTATATTCATTCACCCTATTGTTATTCCGTAATATTTTGCCATATTATAAAAAGTCTTCTTTTCGTATTATGAAAATAAGACTTTTTTTTCATTAAAACAACTCGCGACTTCGCACAATAAATGACTAACTGTTACTAGTTCAATTTTTTAAATAAGTGTAAGATTTTTTATTTTAATATGAAAAGTCGGTTGGGATGTTAGACAATTTATCATGTTTAAGGTACAGTCAGCATCAAATATATCGTGACGAACAGAGTGTTCAAAATTATCTGAACAACTAAGAAAATTAAACTGTGTCTCAATGATACAAGGGTTGTTTCAGAATGAACACGGTACACGACAACTGTCATTCTGACAAGAACTTTATCCCATTGAGTTAAAGTTTAATTTCTTTAGTTGTTTAGATCATTTTGATCAGTCTGTTCATCCCGATATATTTGATGGTGACTGTACATACACAAGTTTAATGTTGAAATATACGAGAAAAACTATATTTATACAAAAAACATGAAAATTCCCGGGTACCCGGGAATTCCCGGGAATTAAGAGAAAAAATTCCCGATTCCCGGGAACTCAAATAGGCCGGGAACGCGAAAACCCTAATTCCCACACGGAACAAAAATTTATATGGCCTACAGATGGTTGTTTCAGGTCTGGGCGTTTGTTTGTGAGATTTGTGTCTGTAAACGCACCCACGATACAAGAGAAATCTTAGTGTGGGGCAACGTTTTATGTAAAAAAAATAAAATATATATATATAAATTGACAGAACTGTTCATTTCATTCGAGAGTGCATAAAAGCGTCCACTTTATATGCGAAAAACTTTCTTTTTAGTAATGATGTGAACGTTTGCTATTTCTATGGAATTATAAAAATTACCATGTGAATGTTACTTAACATCTACTCTATCTAAGATAACTGAAAACTGTCGGCAGTAACCACAGTGTAAATAGTCCTATTGTTGCGAGAAATAATTTATGTTAACAAGTAAAAGAATTTGATACCGGATAAATCAAATAACTACATGTTGAAGTTTGAGACTCCTTAAATTGAATTATAAATCATTCACAATTGACAACACGTAACAAATAGTAATGAAAACTTAATTAAAAAATGCGTAAATAAGTCAAAAAGACATTACATACATAAAATTTAAAACAGCCAACACGGATGTTCTGACTTACAACAATTTCAACCATTTATGGAGCAAAAAGCTAATACATATTTCAATAAACTTTAGGAGATATATAAATTACCATTAAATATACCTTATTTAATAGTTCAGAAGTATTACCATACGAAATTCGAGGAAGCGCGAGATGTCGAAGGACCATTGGCTTTCATAAAAAAATACTTACTTTTAAATGCCGAGAAGAAGGGTGTGGCTTGTATGACTAAGTAGATCACTTTACCCTCTTCATCACTAATATTTTTGAAGGTCAACTTGAGTAGGAACGGCATAAAGCCCACCGCCCTTTCTCTGACACCGAAGCCGGTTGTAAGGCCCCGATAGCGCCGTATACGACAAACCATAGTCGACACAGAGTTAGTTGGGGATTGTGCTGAAGACAAAAGATAAACTTTATACAGGAATAACACACTTACCTAACAATAATAAAAGCATCAACATGTCATAAAAGGCAAAACATACCTTTTAAAAAAAATAAGGTTTTATCTCAGAGCTTTCTAGGCGTTATAAATATGTAAAAGCATGCCAAATTTCAGCTTTATAGAACGAATACAGGCGGACAGACAGACAACATGGCGAAAAGTTTGATTACGGAACCCAAAAAAAATGCTCTTGGGAAATGAGTTACAAATAAGCCCTACGACAGCGTTAAAATCGAAAGCAAAAGAAAACATTGAAAGAACACGGCTCGTTCACATATAAACGTTTTGACGTTTACTACGGGTCATAAGAATGTAGTGTTCTTGAATAATGCTCGATTTTATTTAGTCGGGCAAGAGTGGGCATGCACCCAGTACGTCTACCTATTTAAATTTAGTTAAGAGATTAATTAAATTAATACATACACTATACACTTCGATATATTTTTTGCGAAATAAAAATTCTTACAATAGGTATTAGCTGTCATTTTTTGAATAACTACATCTACGCCTTGTATATTTCGAAAGCTAATAATCAAACCAAATCAGAAAACATTCAACACCAACTATTATTGCATCGTGGTTTTGAATGCTGGCTGTTTTAGAAAAAACAAACCAAACAATAAGATTCATGAGAAAATGAACTCCAATTTTAAAATTAGCTCCTCAGTTTATCTCAGCCCCAGATTAAACTAAATTTGGTCTAAATAACCTTGCTATAATGAAAAGGTTTATTAAGGAAAATACACCAAAAGCAAGATTGGGGGAAAACTTGAAGAAACGTAACTCTAAGGTTGCCTTTATTGTAGCCTACGGTTAAGATTACGGGCAATTTATTACATTTTATATGAATTGCGGTTTAATTACGCAAGACCTTGGACGTTTTTGATGAATGTGTTTCTTATTTTTACTTCATAAGAAATTAAATACAAGATTTACACGTTACTAAATACTTTCCGAATTGGTACTTGTTTAAGTCAACTTGTTTAAGTCGGCGACTGTTAAAGGAGTTGTGTCAGCATCACATGAACGCCCTGTTGGCTGAAGACGAATCACCGAAACAAATATCGGATACGACCAACAGACAGGACTAACAGACGCGACTGACGATGCAAAACTAAGCGTACGAACACGAGCATGGACACTTATTATAAGATGCATCGGTTAAGCATCAAGCAGACCAACCGACTCAGGTCGGGGTATCTGGGAGCGCGAACCTGGGGCAAAAGTGTGTCAGATGACCTATTCAGCTGAGTAGGAACAGCTGAGTTAAACAAAGTAGTACAGAAGAGCAGACTATACTTAAGCATTCAAATCTCAGAAGCTACTGGACAGATCACTATACTATTTAATTTCACTCGGTGTAAAATTAAAATAGAAGAAATAAAGACTATACTAATTCTGTGCCATTTTATCAGCATTCAATATTCAAGAACAAATTACTCGAAAAATGTATATTTTATAAAAAGCACGAAGAAAAACTATCGGATATAAAAAGAGTAGCTTTCGTATAATAAATAGACCACATTTATTTTGGGAAGAAAAGAAAGGAAATTAAGCATCATGCACAAATAAAATCGCAAATAAAAATACAGTGAATTGGTACAACAGGCTCAGTTAATTAAATTTACCTTTTTCTTGCGAACCATTAACAATTTTCGGGACGGCCAAACCATTGGTGATTTGCGACGCAAAGGTGTTGCGATCCTGCGAATTTATATTCCATTATTTAATCGAATTACCAATTAAATATGTCCGGTGCACACTTGACAATCAACCCCGATGACTGGCAAATCTTTTAATCACAGCACGGCTGTACAGAATAGCTCGTGTCAACACAAAAATAATTATAGTAGGTAACGAGTCTTTATTCAGATTGTATTTTAAAGACTAAGAAACTATCAACTATGTTATTAACAGCTACGTTATGAAATATTACAAATGTTTCTTATACAAGTATTAGTAGTTAACTCGACAACACTTAAACAAAATGTATATCTTGATCATTAACAACGAAGTAGTCTTACCCTTGGGTGAACGAAGTCGATGAAAGACCTGCCAATCCACATGTCTTTAGGGAAGCCGAGAGTGTTCGTCAAGGATGATGTTGTATACATCACGACGCCGTCATGCATAGAGATTACGCATGAGAATCCGTCCTGCAAACGAGTACGATCCAATTATCTTTCGGTTCCGACGATTTCAATCTAACATAAACGTAGTGTTACGTTCAACTAGCGTTATGTCCACTAAAAAGTTAACTTGCGCAAGTTATTAAAGCAAGTGCTTGCTTACCTGTTTATTCTAAACAAAAAAAACTTTTACAGGCAGCTTGCGGCAAGTAAAGTATGTCGATAAAATTTCAGAAATCGAGTTGCTGTTCACTTTAAGAGCCATTACGCACTGACGACTGGTCGCTGGAGACTTGGTCGACGGCAACTGTGACTTTCCTAGTTTAAATAATGTCTACGCACTTGGTCGCCGGTCGCCCGGGCGACTATGCTTATGTTTTGGTCGCCGAGAGACCAAGTCTCCGGCGACCAGTCGACAGTGCGTAATGGCTCTAAAAGTCCGTTGCACAAGTAAACCTGCTCAATTTAACTTGCTAGTGGATTCAGCGCTTTATTTAAAAGAAACAACATCAACACAGAGAGTACGTTTTTAATGCAGTTAGCATGCAGGCCAGAGGGGTCGACTACATTGCACTGCTACACCCTTTCAACGACTACGATTCCGCGGTTTTCTTCGACTGCATACTATAACAGGATGGTCATTTGAGATGCGTTAGTAATGTACCTTAACCGTTGTAGCTACAGTAAGACTTCTGAGCTTCAAGTACTCTAACCTCAGTGGGTCCGAAAGTGTATTTTAATCCTTATAAAATTTCGTATCGATTGGCATCGTATAACTATTTTCTGAGAACTGCTCATTTTCTTGATGACTACAATTTTTTTTTCGATATCTTTAATTGCATTTCCGAGATATTTACAAAAATTATGGACAGTTTCTAAAGAACATTTTACTGTAGCCGCACCGATTAAATTAGCTGACGTTATTACTACCCTATCTCAAATAAGTTTTTTTTTTTGCGATTTTTGACGTTTCCAGTACTCCTCTAGTACTCCACACGCGGGACGTGTCGTCGGCGGGCCCACGTGTCTTCTATTCAAGAGATTACTACGAAGCATGACACACCAAATTAATGAGAGCGAGGGTTTTCCCGCGCCGTGTGACACTACCCGCTCGCGGTCCCGTGTTTCCTCTGGAGAGCGCTTTACATATCTTTTAAATTAGCATCTACTGAGGTGACGTTTGCACCTGATATTTTATTCTAACCCCATAATACCTATGTACATATAATGTAAACAACAAAGCTAATAAAAAAAGGCCAACAATAAAATGAGAAGAACGTTAAAACACACATGTCGCAATGAGCATGTTGCTTCAGTTTACAAATATCGACAACAAAAAAATATGCTGATGCAGGTATTTCTACTATTTACTTACTTTTCGATAAGCACGTTTCGAATCATTTATTGTTTATTCTTTCAAAAGAAATTCAACAATTTAACCCCGAAAAGTTAGCTGTTTGTTGGAAAGTTGTGGCAAAGTAAGCGAAATACGTCAACCAATTTTATTTTAAAGCCTTCTCGTCGCGTGTTTTACCCAATAGTAGGCAATTGCGTTAACGTCATTTTCGGACAACGTCATTTTCGGACTACGTCAGATATTATGAAATCTACTGATAAAGAGTATTAGAATTTTTAAGAAACGTCAAGTCTTCTGATTTCCGGACTTGTCTAAAATTTTAAGTCAATAAATGCATGTATATATTATGTAATAGGGAAATGACGAAACCGGGGATTAGTCGAAACCAGGGATTTCGCAATATACCCTGTTTATTGACCCCCAAATAAGAATGACTTTCCCCTCTGAATTTTTACACTCACCGTGACAGATAGTGGCCGAATCGTAAAATGTGACTTAAAAACTGAAATCTGTTTATCTACTGGATTTTTACTTAAACGAATACTTATTTTTTTAGATAGACGAGATTTTCTTATTGACATAGACGATTCAATGACGCGGTAACGCGATGGCTTATAACATGCGCAGAGAGAAACAGTTTCGCAGTACATAAGTGGTGTTATAGAGATAATTACTAGATGCATACCTTACAACGCAAATTTTCAGAGTTTTCACATCGCATCTCGTAGCGGCCAATCTCTTGGTATCGCTTAGTTTGTACCTTAGGGTAGTAAGTAGAAAATTTATATTTTACAATTGTAGGTAATTGCCTGATAATCTGCTAGACCAATGTGTATACGTTGGTATCTAATCCGATATTTTAATTGAGTCCATCCACATAGCAACCATGGGCCTATATTCTTATAAAAAGAAAGAAAAATATTCTACATTTATCTGAAAACATAAGTTCAATAACTCTGACTTTTTTATTAACTTCTTTGGTTTCTAACGCCATTCGTACTTCGCATATATTTATGACCACTTTCCGTGGCGGTGTGCGTACTCTCAATATGAGACACGACAAACCTATTGTTCATATATTATATCCCTAGACTGCACCTCACAAACAAAAATAGTAATAAAAATGTATTGATTCTTGTACATCACAAACATAACGTTATAAGACCTCTCCAATAGTCGAAGTAAAAAATGTCATACATTATCTTGATGTCACCTATCATGCGTATATGTGTAGTGGAGTGGTAGTCATATAATTAAGAACGATTTGTAGTTCCAGAAATTTTTGATCAAAATCATGATATAATTATGTAGTTTTGTGTTTTTTTTTGAGATTTAATTAGTTTTGTTATGAAGTACCCACATGAATACAGCAAACTGAATTAGGAATAGACACATAAAATCGATATTTTTTTACAAATTCCGTTTATTTTCCATAGTAACAAATTCAAAGACAAATGAAGCTGGACAAATAATTAAGAACGACTAACAAACTGTTTGATAATTGGTTAAGATGAAACTTAGGTTAAATAAATTACATTAATGTGAAAGAATGAACATTTACAAAGGCAAATGAATACATTATAGTACAAATTAATAGTTAGTGGCATGTCCACGGCTTTTAATTACGGCCTTACACTGGCGAGGCATTGACTCTAATATTTTTTGACATTTTGCAAGAGAAAGAGAGTTCCATTATTCTGAGAAAACGTCGTACAGGTCCCTTAAATTGCCACACTGGCGATTTGATACACTTTTCTTGAATTCGCACCAAAAATGTTAAATTGGGTTTAGATCTGGGCTGTTAGCTGGCCAGTCTAAGACAGAAACTGATTGTGATATTGGCGGTGCGTGCAGTATGCTTCGGATCATTGTCATGCTGGAATGACGAAATAACCGGCAGCACGTCTTCAGCATAGGCTAACATTGATTCTTCGAGTATTTTTTTGTATTGAAATTGATCCATGTTTCCTTCTATCAGCCTAACAGGTCCAACTCCGTAACCAGAAAAGCAACTCCAAATCTTCACGTTTCCCCCGCCATGCTTTAATGTCACTTTTGTGTATTTGGAGTCGAATGCTTTATTAGGAGGGCGTCGTACGTATCATTTTCCATCAGAACACGCTGTTGATTTTTGTCTCGTCAGAAAAAAGATCATTTTTCCACTGTCTGATTATCCAGTTTTCCTACCTTCTTGCAAATGCTAGACGAGCTTGCCAATAGGACCGTTTCAACATGGTTCATACCTTCCTTGCCATCCTTCCATGCAACTTCTCTTCTACCAAACGCCTTCGTCTAGTGCGTGACGAGACCGCTAAAGGATTGTTTTCATCGAAATGTTCTTTTCTTATCTCGTTAGACCCTTTAAAAGGACTTTGTTTTGCCAAACGAACGATATTTCGATCATCTCGACAAGATGTCTTTCTCTGTTTAGGTACGCGCGGAATATTTACTTAAAGTCGTTTGATACGTGTTAAAATGCTTTACAGCATGGAGCAAGTGTATCAAATCGCCAATGTGGCAATTTAAGGGAGCTGTACGACGTTTTCTCAGAATAATGAAACTCTCCCTCTTGTTAAATGACAAAAATTATTAGAGTAAATGCATCACCGGTGTAAGGCCGTAAGTAAAAGCCGCTGACATGCCACTAACTATTAATTTGTACTATAATGTATTCATTTGCCTTTGTAAATGTGCATTCTTTCACATTAATGTAATTTATTTAACCTAAGTTTCATCTTAACCAATTATCAAACAGTTTGTTAGTCGTTCTTAATTATTTGTCCAGCTTCATTTGTCTTTGAATTTGTTACTATGGAAAATAAACGGAATTTGTAAAAAAAATATCGATTTTATGTGTCTATTCCTAATTCAGTTTGCTGTATTCATGTGGGTACTTCATAACAAAACTAATTAAATCTAATAAAAACACAAAACTACATAATTATATCATGATTTTGATCAAAAATTTCTGGGACTACAAATCGTCCTTAATTATATTACCACCACTGTATATAATCAATAGATCTGAGTATAAAACAGAAACCGGGTAGAATATGATGGTACGTAGAGCTGATAGCCCGAATGTACTTCGGTGCGGCGTACCGAAAGTACAAATGCTGCTTAATATTACCACTCACCGAGCAGTAAGACGCTTGCAGAGGGCGGCTGGCAACACAGTTGGCCGCAGGATTGACCAGCGGGATAATGCAAGAAACCACCTTAAACAATTGTATCAATTAATAAGATACCCGTAAAAATCACGGTTTTTTATCCGATCAGTCAGTACTGGGAAACAGACTGTTAATTTCAGAACCCAGTCCAAGAAGAGGTAACCCTCACCATTTTGCTATCCACTGCAGTCCGAACTTCTACTAGCTAGGTATTATTGTGCACAAAGGTGTATTAGCTATTGGCAATCATATCGGTACGCGCATGTCGTCATTGGCAATCAACGACAACAATTGTTGGCGTCAGCTTGGGCGCATACGTGAGCGAGAGAGAAGAAACGTTACTTTGTGAAACATTCATATCTAGTTTAGAATCAACTTTAGAGCCAATTTCTTTATTTGCGGAGATATAGTTATCACGAACGATTGTAAACAATGTCAAAATGTAAACAACAAATAGTATTACCTCATCTTTCAAACTGTTTCGCTCAGAAGTGCATATGTCCATGTTCTCCACACCCTTTTCGGTCTGCACATGCACCGGTGGCGGCGTCGGGATAACTGCACAACGAAAATTCAAACGGAAGATAAAAATGCACCTACATTTTAAAGGACATTTTATCATGATCTGAAAAAAAAGACAATGCCACCACAACGATAATCTCGAATAATACTCATATAAAATGAATAAAACTTACATGTACATACCATGATTCCCGGTATCACAATATTGCCCTGTCTATACTTTACCTCACAATGTATGTATTGGTCAGTGAGTTACAAATCCTGGGTGATGTAGAACCTATAGAATATATAAGAGGGGTGTATATATTAAAAAACTGACACGATGTTTGAAATAGCCGATCGCCCTGGCCTTCTGTAACGATAATTAATAAATTGATTTAATACAACTTCGGGACCGACCACTAAATCTATTTTCAACCTAAATGATGTTTATCACAATATTGGTTAGTAACCTACACTAATATATAGCGGTTTTTTTTCGTTTTCTGTATTTTAGTTAAGAAGACCGCGGCGATTTCAATTGGATTGCTTTATGCTAACTAGATTGTCGGAGAGCGAAGAAAACCTTTTTTTAATAATTGAAAGCTCTCAAAATATATTAATGTCAGTTGATATCTTTGTATTTACCATGTGCAGATTACGTTATTAATATATTTGTAATAAAAGTTTATCAATCAGACTTTTTTTCGTGTTGGGGCCGGCTTCCACTTCTAATAAATGTTAATATTTATTGATTTATCAAATCTTAATCGCACGTGCAATAAACACGACGGGAGCATTCAACATGTGAGCTATGACGGATCGCATTACGTTAGACCACGATGCGATCGACGTTAGTATGAGTGAATCCAAAGTATTAAACCAAACCACGAGAAGTGGTGAAATTCGGAGTATACATAGTGTGGAAAACTCTAATAAATATATTTAGCGTAATAAATATAATTATCAACAGCAACGACGCCGCAAAAAAATCTAAATCAATTTAAAAACATCACCTCTACTATAATAGAATCAACAAAGCAGAGCTTAAACTCGTGCGACAAGAGTTTCGTACCCCTAAATATTTAGGTCAACGAACATAAAATTATTAGGAAACCAAATTTATAGATAACAGTCATAGATTATTCAGTAGAAGCACGTGGACCTCCCACACAATATATTTTGCGTCACATCCACTTCACGGGTACGAAACTCTAGAAATGTATCAATATTATAAAATCAATATTATACTTTATCAATATCTATGAGAGTAACCTCCGGTTTCTGAGTTAAGAATTCTATGATAAGCAATACTTAAGTAATATTTGAGGACAGAATTATCAAAAAAATGCTTAATAATCCATAATTTTTTTGACAACTCCTTACTCAAATGTTACTTAAGTACTGCTTATCCTAGAATTCTTAATTCAGAAACCGGAGGTACGTAAATATCAGTTAAAGAGTATAATAAACTTAATGCATATAAGAACATGCGAAGATACGACTGCGATATATTCTGATTTAAAATGATACAAATACAGCTGTATAATGAACGTATAAACATGTAACGTGTCGCTATATAAATTAAGGCGATACCTATTGAAAATCCAAAAACAACACATGAAATATAATAAAAATCTGATATAAAGCTCAGTAGAAGCGTTACCCACCATCTAGCTGCTCTTCTTTCGGGGCGTCAAAAGCCGGGGCCGGTTCAGGCGCCCTGGCCTCTGTTTCCACAACTACATCAGGAACTGTAGTCTCAATCTGGGGTAGCTTCTTTTTCTTTGGTTCTTTGTCTTTTTTGGGTGGTTGCCCCAAATTGTTGCTGTATAATAGAAAAATATTTTACACTCATGTTCAACATATTTTGATACTTAGAGCAACTTGGCCTCGTCGGTGGCCGCGTCTTATCTTTGATAAAATAAAAGTGAACTGTATTGAATCTATAGGCGGAAAACACACTTATCAACTGGATCGATTCAATAACTCGTATTGCATCGCATACAGTAGTTTTTTTCGACTGCCAGCGTTAAGTTACGGCTGATCTTACGTCCGTTTTCAGGTGCAACGACACACAGGCTGACATTACACCCTTATTGAACAGACATCAAACTTTTGGAGAACTTATTACGCGATATCTCCGCCAATTATGAATGGATTTTGATCATTCTTTTTTTGTTTCGTAGGCCAGGCTTCAAAGGTAGTCCCATATAAGTTTTATCGAAATTGTTCAGCGCTTTTTGAAAAAATCAACAAAAACATAATTATTCTTAGATGACGTTTTGGTTTGTTCCCTTCAGCAAAAGTTTTGATGAGGACTTTCAATCTCTATTTTAACTGACATCACAGAAACCAAGAAGCCAAGAACAAATAAAATTGAATGTACATATTTGTAAGGAGCCGTCATGCAAATTATTCATTAATACATATTCTTTAAGAAAACTATTTAGTTGCTGGAAATATTACGCAAGCGTGTCATTTAAATTTGTAGTCTTAAACCGTGTAATTTATGGCACTAAAACGTTTTTAATAAAAAAGTTCAAATATAAGTAAAAATCGACTTAAAAAAAACTAAAAAAAGAGTGAAATAATTAGCATGACATAAAATTAACAGTTTCAGAAGTCGGTGCAATTCTACACAGAAACAAATAAAAGCCACCGACTTCTACAACTATATCACGCTATTTCACTCTTTTTTAAGTCGGTTTTTACTTTTTTAGATGTGGTTTTAATTCATACTTTCAGAAGGTCCTGCGATAGAAATCTAAGTTTATAACTGGCGACGTTTAAAGTTAAATATGTCGAGTCGTTATAAAATTGAGTTTATGATAATAATATGCATGTCGTATTCGATACCTTAAAAAAAAGCAAAGTGAAAGTGTCTGTAATTACAAGAACGAGACCATCACGACAGTTTTCAGTCACTTTTGTATACCACAGAAGTTCTATCTATATTTGACCAATGCAAGCTATTGCTTTAATTTGAATATTCAAATACCTACTGTTCTCACAATACTAATTATCTCCGCCGTAGATAAAATAGATATTGAAATAGTCTCGAAAAATAATGTAATAGTTGCACACTTTTCACTATTCACACGTGTATAGCCATAATAAAAATACTGACCTGCTACCAGAAGTCGAAGGTTTTCCGCCATAGCCACTGCTACCGCTTGAATTGCTTCCAGAATGCGTTGACTTGGAACTATGACTGTAGACAAACTTGTAATCAGTACTGAATTGATTAAATGGAAAAGAAATCATCTTAAAACGTTTTCAATAAAAAGAAGCTCCGATCCTTTCAAGAAGAGCTCCAGTTGGGTAATGAGGTAAGCCGAGTAAAACACCGCTAATTAAAAGTGCGGCAACCGCTGCTTAAATGAACCCTTTTCGATAGTACAATGCCCGCTCGAGCCAGTGACGTTAGCTTAAACCTTGATGAGGTAGCTTGGGATTTTAATACAAACTTTTTTTATAGAATAAAAAGCTCTACGATGTGGCAATTACGCGTGCTCTGCTACCTATTTACAAACGTACCGTTAATTACGATTGTGATATTATTGGTTTTTACGAAACTTATTAAAAGTATGATTGGTATAGATATGGTTAATTTTTACATGAATAGACAAAATGTCACTACTGATGGATTTGTACTACTGATGTGTGTAAGTAACACAATATTACGATATTAGTTACATAAAAAAGTGACTTAACTTGTGCTACTAGCTAACTTTGTTTGATAGTAAGCACAATTTGGCTAAATATGAAATTATTAAACTAGTTTGGTTGTCCATTTTTTCAGTGTAGTGTACGTATTGAATATACATTCTAAATGGAACATTTTAAGTCATCGTCTAAAACTAAACTAATTAGGCTGATAATTTAGCAACATGTTGCTTTTCAGTTTTTTGGAGTCGGTTTTCAACAACTTTTAATCTCTTTTGAGTTTGGACTTGTTTACGCCTAACACTAAATGATTTTCCTTCGGAAATTAAATATACTTACGCGTAACATTTTTTACGTAATATTAAAGTAACGTAATATTTTTTATTTGATATGAGAAAGCAACGTTGTTTTCATCCACCATACTGTCACGGGTCCATGCGCTCTTTGCAAAACTGCAGTCTATCGTCACCTCAAGAATGAAAACCTCTCGGGAATACAATTTGGTCATTTTTATTTTATCACGTCTTAAAGGTACTTAGGTGCTATAATTATAAGAGAGACGGTCTATGCGTAATTAGTTGATAGGTCTTTACTACTATACAGGGTGTAAACGAATTCGTGTAATTCCTTCATACCGCGTGATCTACTGGTGACACAGATTGAGACTGCATAGGTTTCCTTCAAAATAAAAAAAATTATCTAAAAACTAACCTTGGTATTCTGTAACTGAGTAATTTTAGCGACCCGAGTTAACTGACTGCATGGAGCGATATCGCGCTAGGCGTGCCCGTCAGCTGTGTCGCCGTGCCTTGATTAATTTGTACATGGCATCGAAATTTTTTACCACATAAAATATTATTTAGGAAAAAAAAATTTTTTTTTTAATTTTAATCAATTTAAATCTCGTGCGGGGTTAATCTATACTTACCATTAACAGAACATGTGGTTTGAAGAAATTACACGAATTCGTTTACACACCGTATAACATTCTTAATAAATATAATGGACTAGCTTTTGCCCGCGAATTCGTCCGCGTGAAATTCCACGGACGGGAACCGTGCAATAACCAAATGCATTTCCGAGTTTTTCACTATGCAGGTGCATAGCGTCGCGACGACTACGAGCAATAGCAATACCTAGAGCAATTTTGACAACAGGTACCTATTTATTGATTTCGCAGTCACAGAGATACGCGATGCGCGCTTGTCAGCTTCGTGAGTTTATTTCCGTATAAATGAATTCGGGTCATTAGTCTTTTTATTTTATTAGTTGACTTCACTGATGTCGCTCAGGAAATTAGATTTATTAACTACTAAAACATAAAGAACTTTAAGTAAGCAAGTCACATAGATATACAGAAAACCATATCATGTAAGATAGGTACGTATTGCAATTTATGTAATAATTTTAGCTGTCATGAATGTGTAATTTGTTATTTCGTACTCGATGTTTAATTTGAGTTAAGTTTAGTGAATGCTGTTTTTAAGTTTTTTGCCATTGTTGGAGGCTTTTGGTTACGAATTGGACAGTAATTTATTACGAGGAGCAAACATTGCAGGGCCTTTTACTAAAATTTTAGTATTTTTTTGCTAAATAGGTGTGTATTATGCTCATTTTATAAAATCCTAAGAAAATAATAATATCAGAATTTGTCAATACTCATTGGCTGAAGTGAAGAAAGGCAATATTAGATACTACAGTAAAGTCAACAAATTGTATGAATTTATTTTTACTCACTTAAGTACTTTTTAGTAAAATCTTAAAATCATGCAATTAGAATTGCAACGAGTAGCTACTTTATGTACTTATTTCATACAATAATAATGATTACCTTCTACATTTTTTATTCACTTCAGCAATAGGGTATTTGACTGTAAAATCTAATTAGTCCATCAGTGAGATTTTCAAAAAATATTTGACCCTTTTTTTTCTTTTGTTACGTAAACCAAAATTGACGAAGATACGACACTTTTAAAATTGGCAAAACGTCACAAGCAAATACAATTTTTACATGCTTCTGACGTCACAATCACAAGCCCCCACTCTCGAGTTTTGATGCGTTTTATCTTTCCAAATATTCATAGAATTAACAAAATAAAAAATACGTGTCCATTATTTTTCAAAACTCGAACTGGCGGACTAATTAGATTTGCAATTTATTGATGCTATCAACATGCCTATAGTCATGACAGGTCCAATTTTTTAATTATCTTACCTCCGTCTTGACTGACTGTTGCTGCAGCTGTTTGAGTATGCAGAATCTGATACCTTCGCATTGTTCTCTGAATCGTCTAAGTTGTCCATTTTGCATTTATGTTCAATACTGTCAAAGAAATAACAACATCATATTGATATTATAATACTATCAATTTAGCATTCTATTCAACGTAGACACAATATTGATATAATCATTCGCACTAGGCAAATTAACCACGGATGAGGGACCACTTATGACACATTGAGATCCCTCTACTCCTCGCAAAGCACATCAAACCGTCTGTCCCGGTCGTAATTTGAAAACCTATGATGGTTGTTACAAGTAGCCAGAAACCCAAAGATCTGATAATTGATCTAGGATATCAGCACCAGCCAAAAGTTGGGTTGTGGATGAAAGTCTGATGGCAGTTGCGCTATATAAAATACATAGACCGTAAATACAAACATTCATAGACTGTACTTAGACTTTACTTTGACTAGTAAAGTAAGCGTTTCTGAATATTTTTCAAATAGAATTCATGTTTGTATTCATATGAAATGCTTGTTCACATTTGCATATACAAATATGAGCATTATTTGTTCAAGCAAAGGTTCATATTCATATTATGCTTAACGCTTACTTTACTTAGCAAAACAAGTCTGAGTGCAATGTGTGAATTGCATGTCGCTCTTAAACGTGGGCGTCTTGAAGTTGTGCCACAAAAACTGAATAATAAATTAAATACCTATGTAAGTATAGAAATCTGACTCCTTAACTATTTAATGCATCAAATACATAAAAAATGAATCTGCATAGTGTTAGGAAAATTTGCTCCTATTCTGTGGTGTTCCTGCTCTTATTACATTTCAGTTTGACCACTCCCTAACATATGGTACGGTCTTGTGTTTCACTCCGGAGTTGCGGAGGCACATAGTTATGTGTTCATAACTAACCCGTGAAGTGACAAGCCTACCACAAGATAATTTATTAAAACCCGAGGCAATGTTTGTACTCATTGAAGGCACATCATTATTATCTTCAATGAAATGTAAAATAATAATAATTTAACTTTCTAGCACCAAATTACATACTTTTTTTTTCATTGAAAAGCCCAATAAATTTCTTCTTTTGAGTGTTCATTAACGAAGCCAATTAGGAAAATTTAATTATTTCAAATGAACTGTTCTATAGAGTGTTCTTAGATATATGTATTAACATTGGTTTCAAATATTTTGGACTAAAGAAACATCTGATCGCACGCTAGCTTTTCGTCGCTGTCAGTTCAAAAGGATGTATGACAAAACAGTAGGTTTTCAGGAGACACAATAAACGGTTTTTTTTTTAAATTTGGATTCAAAGGTTTATATTCAGTGACAAGCTTGTTTAATTTTAAAGCTTGTTACTGAATATAAACCTTTGAATCCAAATTTAAAAAAATAAACAGTTATTGTCTCCTGAAAACCTACTGTTTTGTCATACGTCCTTTTGAACTGACAGAAACGTTTTATATTTATAACAAATGCACTGGCTAAATCTTCTATCGCTAAGCATTAGCCTAAACTGCTTGTTTCTAGTCACTAAAATAATTATGAGGTCACAATTATAATTTTAACAGAATGACATTAATTATTTAGGAGTTATGTATGCCAGGCATAATAGCATTTTAATTGACAATATGATGAATAGTTATTCTAAGGATAAGGTCTAAGGTATAAGGTATAACGGGCTGGTATCCGCAACTCCACGTCTAAGCGCGTATTTTGCGTGATTATTCTAAGGATAATTCGAATATATTATAAAGGATAAATCGTATTTATTCTTTATGATAAGTAATTTATTTTTGAAGTCCCAATCGCCTTGCATTCTTTGTTACACTCTCTGACCTGTAGGTATCATTATAGAACGCAAATTACCTTGATGACTAATGATAAAATTAACTAATAAACTATTACAAATCTGTCATATCTGTAACTTACAAGTATTAAAAAAAAACCAAAAGCCACAATAAACTTTTTCAAAGTTGTAGATATTCTATGTATTTAATAGGTACGTGAGTCCAAAGGCAGATTTGACTAAGTTACCACGTAGGTATTGTAACAAATCACTACGCACTTAAAACTTTTTAACATCTAAAAATATCAACCAATAACTCTAAGAGCGAAACGAGATTATGAATGAAATGAATTACTTCTCAAAAACGTTTAGGTGTTTGTTACTAGTGATGTCCCACTGGATACTGAAAGTTATACGATTAGTAGGAACTGTGATCGAATAAAGTCAACGAAACGTCTTACCAATAATCGATAGTTTCTGTTGTACATATCATAATTATCTTGATTAAATTAATCAAATAATAAGAAAACGAAGGTTTTAAACATAGTGGGTTTTAAAACATTTTGGGATTAAAATATTTAATTTACATCATAATTTTGAATGATCAGGACCCCTCAATGAAATGTATGGTCCTTAAACGTTAATGCCTGCGGAAAGATCAAATTGTATGGAAATGAGATTCGCTTACGCTCAAACTTTTTTGCGAGCGGTTTTATCTCGGTGGAAAGGTGTGTGAATATGTTTGTGAGGTCACAATTATTATTATATTTTCAGTTGAAAATCAGATGACATCGAGGAGCAGTGTTACAAAAAGTGACCCTTCCGATCCTGTCCCATTAAATAGATATTACAATTAGGCACGGTACACAGGAAATATTATTCAAAGAAATATAGTTCACTAGTTAATTTATAATCTATCATTTGCACAAAATACAAGTACAGGGGAAAATCAAAAATACATATTGATGAGTACATAAAAGAACGCAATTTTGACTCATTTGACTATTTATCATCAATAAAATTCTGAATCTTATTATACAACAGGCGTTTGTTACCTGTCATTAATAAAAAATAGCCCCATTGAGTTATTTGTAAATAGTACCCAATTTAAGTACCTTTAATTTCAGCAAATGATACTTAATCTTAAGTGTTATTTGCAACTTTTTTTTTTTGTACTTTATTTGTTTTATTACTATTGTAGCCAAATTATGTTACATAAAACACTAGTTACTTGTGTGTGACGAATAATCATCGTTACGATAATCGATTTGAAAACAACGGCACCTCCCTTTGCTGATGTAAGAATAGTACATCACCATTGGGTATGTCGGTATTCGATAGTATGTTGTCGATACGATAATTCTAAAGAAATATACAGAATGACTGATGAGATACTAGCGATCTCTTAAGGGGTCATTGTACTCATCATTATGTACAATTACCCCTTAAGAGATCGTTAGTGTCTCACCAGTCATTCTGTATAATGTTTTATTCACCTTCAATCGTACGTAGCTCCATTACATAGATACCTAATTCAATGGCAGTACCTTAAGTGTTTCTATTGTGGGTCACAATAATCTAGGCACCTGTTTTTTTAAATAACAACATACACAAGAAAATTTGGATTTTGAGCTATAGTTAATTACATTTATCACGTGCCTTCATCGCAACAATTTTCAATAATCATTATTTTATTTGGAAGTAGCACAAAAGTAAATATTTTTATTTTTAACTAAATATTTGAAGGAATTGTCTATTATGCGGATAGGTAATTAGCAGTGATCGGAAAAAGGTGAGCTAATTTACCTAAACTTCAAAGAACAGAGACAAAAACTGGAGACTTCCTTACGTGAAAATTAATCCGGGTTTCGAGACATTACTAAAGTACATTTAATATTAATGTTAATAGTACAGAAAACAATTAACTTCGTTTCCTATTTTCGTTTCCCAAAATTGTCACAAAACCAGATGACACGTTTTTCTTTGTTTTTAAAAAAGAGATTGTTTATAGTTTACAAAAAAAAAAATGTCTTTTATTATTTGAAAACAAATGAAAGACAATCTCTGAGAAAATTCTCCCGAAAAAAAAATGTTGTCGTAAGGAAGTCTCCAGTTTTTGTCTCTGTTCTTTGAAGTTTAGGTAAATTAGCTCACCCTTTTCCGATCACTGGTAATTAGGTATGTAAACAATAAAATTCATAAAATAATTTAAACTACGTAAAAGCGTAGTTTTTAACGCTCATACGTTTATTAAATTCATAAATAGTTTTTTTTTACTTTTGGTACCTACCAAATAGGCAGTTATAATATTTTTTATAACAATAATATCGATATGACCGTAAATAACGAATGAACATCACTAAGGTTCACGCTCAAAGACACGTGAGCGGTTTATGTTGGAGTGGGACCGGAGAGTTCTCTTTCGAGGATTATTCCGAACCGCACGTGGCTGCCGAGCGAGACGGCGCGATACTTTCGAACTTATCAGACTCGGAGTCGCGTGGCCAATTGGCCATGACGCACTTTGCGGCTCTTTATACGGTATAAATAAGACATTGGTACATACCTACATGCGTTTTGGCGCTAGATGGATAGAGATAGATACACGACAAAGGCTTCAAACTTTTCAGTAGCCCCCCGAATAGGACCCCTTTTTCGTCTAGGGTAAACAATCTTGCTGCTCTTCCGAAACAAACCAAAGATATAAAGTTTACAAAAATTGAGTTTTCATCAATTAAACCAATATCAATACTAAACTTATACCTAGATATACCTACTTAATTAGTTCAGCTAAACTTTAAAAAAGTTTAAATTACAGAAGAAGGAAAAATTACATAAGTATTTGATTAGTGATAATAATCACATCGAAATAATTATCTGAGTAAGTAGGTACATAAAAAACCAACAGTTATCGTTAGGTAAGTATGTAACGAATGTATCAATCGCTAGGTTACTCGTTTGCTCCCTTAATTTGAAGAGTCCTATGCAACAGGTCCTGATTCTGTCAATAGAATCATGGCATGACCCCTCAGTGCCTATTACCATGTAGGTATTCTCGTCGTTTTGTACCCACTAAAACAATAATAATTTATCGTCTCATTAATCAAATCTCTACATTAATCGTCTCCCGTGGGGTTCGAACCGTTGAGGAGTTCTTTTGATTAGTTCCGGAACCCATCATCAGATTTAAACCAAATTGATCAATATCTGATGGTGGGTCCCGAATCCAATATGGGGTCGCTCTAAACGATAACGTTTTCAAATAAAAAAAAACATTCAAAACGGGTCTCAACTGCCGGAGATAAAAGGTCACCTAAACAGCTAATTATTAATTAATAATCAACTAAGTATTTTGAAATATTATAAACATAGGTACTAGGTATGTAAGAAACTTCCTTGGGAACAGCTTAGGTACTTATTTGATTAGTGAAAACCATATTGAAATATGACCAACGGTCCTCGAGATAATCGCATAATATCTAGGTAATTACATATATACGAGTACTAATCCGCAGGCCACTTTAAGTTTAAGTATCACTGATGAGTTGATGACTGTTATACCTACCTATATCAAATGTTCAAATTTCATAATTCGATAATTTTTATTTCCATGTAAAATCATTATTTCAGTTTTTTCAAAAAATTTCGTCCTTTCATTACGAATTCAGAAAATGGAGCATCTAATTCGTGACCCCAAATGTGACCTGAAATGTAAACAGCTGATCATAGCTGAGGAAGTGAGGATATATAAGATTTTAGCATATTTTTTATGTAATTGTTGAACGGCAATTTCTCTTAAACTATACTTTTGGGGAAAGTGGTAGAACAAAAGTTACTCATTATTATGGGTACTATTAACACCCTTTCGAACGCCCAGAATTATCGTGACATTACTGCGACGCGAAATCGAGGAGGTACTTACCTAGTTGTAAAAGGTGACTATTGTATTAGGTAGTAACGAGGCTCACATAACATCAGTTATTTCAGTTCATGGGACGGAGAAACAATATGTAACTACCTACTTAGGTAATCTTAGAGCCACCATAAAATCCTTTGTGATAAAATCAGACATTTGACCTTTTTTTTTCGTAGGTACTGAATCCTGTTAATATGGCAATATCCCCGATAAATGATTCTCATTCTCAGAACCATTTTATTTAGGAAATGTAAGAAATAAGCGACAAGTTTCCATCTATGGACACAGTATTAAATATTATACTTTTATGAGCTCTATCGGTCAATCAAGATCAGAATTTTACTTGAAGAAATGATTCAAGTTATTTTATTCGTGCTCTGGTAGGCCACTTCTGTCTAAACTGGTCAAGTGGTCTAGGTACTAAAGTCCTATTTACACACTCAGTTGGTGGCATATTTGCGAGATAATAAGTTTCCAGTGTAAGTTTACCGGCGTTCCTGTCCTCGGTCCACAGTACAGAAAAGTTAACCAGGAAAATCTTGGCTTCCTCACTGGTTGACTTTGAAGTGCCGTGCTTGACCGATGCTGTAGACGCCTGGAAAATGGCTTGCCCAAATACAGATTTGACGTCATCCCATCCTCCCAAAGACAGTGGGATGAGCCGCTCTGCAAGTTGGTACGGAATAATTTAATTAACACGTCCACCAATACTGTTGAGCGTGCTCGTCTGCTGGCTGTGGGTGAATGGGAGTCGGGACTTTGGCTTCAGGCACTTCCCTCACCCAGCATAGGTACTATGCTGGATGACACCAGCTTTCGGCTCGCTACATGCCTACGCGTAGGTGCTCATAGTGTTGCTCCGCATCGGTGCCACTGCGGCGAAGCTGCCGACGGCCTCGGACACCATGGCCTGTCTTGCTGCAGGAGTGCAGGTCGCATAGCACGGCACGCGAACTTGAATGACATAATCCGTCGCGCTCTTGTCACCGCCGCGCCGGCGTGCCAGCTGTATTAGAACCTAATGGCTTGGTACGCGACGATGGCAAGAGACCTGATGGTATGACGTTATTGCCATGGAAGATGGGTAGGCCTCTGATGTGGGACGCGACTTGTGTCGACACCCTTGCTCCATCCCATCTTCCTAGCTCGGCGGGCTGTGCTGGCGCTGCCGCTGCGGCTGCGGAGACCCTCAAACGGTGCAAATATAGCAACATCATAGGAAACTATGACTTTGAGCCGTTTGGGGTGGAAACGCTCGGGTCATGGGGTCCGAGTGCGCGTCTCCTTTTTAAGGAAGGAGGGCTTGTTTTTCGGCCAAAGAATTAGCGTTGCCATACAACGTGGCAACGCTGCCAGCCTTCTGGGCACGTTTCCAGTGGACAGCGATGCGGAGGAATATTTTGATGCACTCTTTTAGTTTATATTGGTAGTTTAGTCTAAGATATAATTTTTCTTTGTTTTTATTTTAGATTTAGTTTAGATTTATATTTTTCGAAAATAATAGCTTATTTCAATATTTATTGACAAATAAAAACTTTTTGTACAAAATCCGATAATAAGTTACCGCTAAATAGATTGTCACTGCGAGTCATCATATTTTGTGCATACGGTTGTTGGTTAAAAACAGAAGGGTGGAACTGCGTTACATCCTTTCATTATTTCCTTGGACCATGAGTGATACGCAAGGAGCTCACAAGTCACATGCCAAGCCACGCTTATGACGCATGCTCATTGGCGAAATCGTAACAGACTGAGGACGCGTGGTGTGTCCCAAGAGTCACACACGTGCGGCGGATCTGCTATTGATTTGTGAAGTTTTTTCAGAAAATCGAAATATCATAACTATCCAGATTGAAAGCAAACTTCAAAATGCCATAAACATGTAAATTTTTGGTGCAAAAACATTAAAAAATAATTTAAAAATAACGCAACTTGTACCGGTATGATAAACTTTATTAGAAAATAATACAAGCAAGTATACATCAAATATCAACACTAGGAAAGTAAGGAGGTACTTATAAAATATGTTAGGGCGTATACATAAAGGAAGCAGGTAACCAGCGCCGACCTACCAGCACTTATCGTTACTGGTCCGTGCAGGTAACCGCTACATAAAGGAAGCTGGGGCTGGCTGTACAAACAAAAACACGCGTTATTCTCTTGCAAATACAGCAACAAATGACTGTCTACCAGCGCTGATCGCAGTAGGTCGGAACTTGTCGGCGACGTTAATAGGAGCTTGTGGGCGCTGGGTCGCCAAACAGTATAGAGACTACCTGCGCCGACTAACTGCGCGGACTAGCACCGACAAGCGCTGGCAGATCGACGCCGGCAACCCGCTTTCTACGTGTATACGCACATAATTATGCCAAATTACTCATACAATATATATAACTAGCGACCCGCCCCGGCTTCGCACGGGTACCATAATATGCATGTGATATACAAATAAACCTTCCCGTTGAATCATTTTGTCTATTGATGAAAACCGCATCAAATTCCGTTGCTTAGTTAAAAAGATCTAAGCGTACAGACGGCGGGAAGCAATTTAGTTTTTTACTATGTAAAGATTAAATCTTCCTAGAGATAGGAAACATGTATGTTATTTATATATAGTGCGTTAAATCCACAAAGGCGTGCCCCACTCTTAAATCTACAGCTACAGTGAGAAAGTTTGCATAATAAATTGCTATTGTGTTAGTTCTATCGCCACACACACAAACAAGTAGTTAAATGTTTGCATGTATGCACGCTGTTACCTCTCACAAAAAGGAGAGGGGCGCGTCTTCGTAGATTGAGAGCACTTTACGTAAATTCATGACGTTCACACTAAAATATGTATAACATTTCTGGTTTCGGTCAGAGTTCGCGCAATATCACTATATCAGTATTGCATAACGACTGCTGACGTCCATTATACAATTACAGTATAGACATCTAGGTGTGTATTAATTAGTATAAAGTGGAGATGACGTGATGACAATATAAACGATACCACGTATTCTATGATGCGTTCTAGGACTACCATGTTTGTTCGCATGATTTTTTAATTTCACTTATTCCTCTAGAGTCTAGACGAAGGGACGTCGAAGTGGAAACGTAAGTCAGCTATATTTGTTCTACACGTGTAAATAAAGATCATTTTGGTTTGAACAGGTCAAAGACTTACGTTCGAGATCTTAGTAATGTGTAAAATTATTAAATAGTAACGAAAATCCTGTGTTACATTATTGAAAGTACTTGATCGATTTTTTGTGTACACGCATCATAAAATACGCGGCAGCATTTAATGCCATTACGTCATCCCACTTCGTATTATACTAATAACAGGTATACCTAAAACGTAGTGATTATATGCTCTTTGGGTACAACAATGAACTTCATACTGTTTCACAATAATTAAACATTTTGTATAAATATGAATACAGGTAAAATAACAACAGATTTGTAAATATAATAAGGTAAATAATATTCATAGTTACTACTCACAATTATATCTATTTTATAATTAATTCCTGAGGGAAAGGCACGAGTTATAAGTAAAACATGAAATTAGTTGATTGTTAAAAATAAAATTATCCGACGGCAGCCAATAATAAAGTGGCAATGTCTTCACGGGGCGAGCGAGCTACCAGCTGCATAGTGACCGCGCCCCCGGCGACCACCAGTCTAGCTCTGACGAGCACTGGTGTGCCTCCGCGCCAAATACCTCCACCGCGGATTTCTTTCACCGCATCACCTGTGATAGCTGCCTTTGGCAGCCCCAAATGTTCACATACTGCTTTAGCAGCCTCTCCTACATCGTTTTGTGACAATCCAAATGTATCACAAGCTTCATCTGCAGCCGCAGCCCTCTCCCAAGTCGCTTCCCAGTCATCAGATGCTGCACGTGTCCTGAATTGTTCAGAACAGCCGACTTCGATTTCTTCTAATGGATAAGTGTCGGCATAGCCCTCTCCAGAATCTGGCAGGCCTGTTGTAGGGTCACAGTCACGAACCACAAACTCCAGAGTTGCTCCAAAAGTTCCTAAAGTTTCAATTGGGTTGGTAGGGAATTCAAGAAGACAAAAGACGCTTCCCTGTTTATCATACGGCAACTGCTCGCATGGAACCTCCGTTAATATTTTATAACCAGGAGCAGCTTCTAATCGTATATGAACTTTTTCGAGAAGCTGATCGCTCAGGGTATTCAAACATTCAAACTGGAAAATCAAATGACGTGCGTAAATATGTTTGATGCATTGAACTCGGTACTCAGTCTCCGGTTCCGTCAAATCAATAGCCTCACAGGTTTTGAATATAGGTCCAAGCTTCTCAATGCCGGGAACAACCTTTAACTGATCTGCATATTGCTCTTCACGAGAAATAGTTGGCGCTCGTGTTTCAATCTCAACTGGAGCTTCTTTAGTCTCTTGCGATTCTTCTTCCATGGTAGGAACAGTAGCCATATTGAAAGGCTCAGTCAATGACGCGTCAGAGGTGAGGTAATGGTGCAGTGCCCTCTCCAACAGTACAGGGTTAGGTATCGGCACATTAATAATATAGTCATTGATGAGTTGGGAATCACCAGATTCCAATATTGCGCTGTAATAAATAGCTCGGTCGCGAACTTCATCATCATCATCTAATTGACACCTGGCCAAAAGTACTCTGATATTTGGTAGCAATTCTGGACGAGCTGCTCCAAACCGTGCTACAGCAGAAACAGCAGCAGCACGAACTGGACCTGACTCCAAAATCACTCTATTATATATGTATCGTATATATCTGGATGGCTGACGAGCCTTTGGACCTTCACGTCCCAGGATATGTAAAATGCGGACAGCTAGTGAAGCATGTTCACAGTCTTCAATAAACTCACAGAGATGTGCCAAGCCTGTTTCTTTAGCATCTGGATTTTCCTCCACAAGAGCAATAATAGCATCAGCAATAGCAGTCTTATATTGCAATCCACCTTCATCTCGGAGCATACCAGCTAAAAATGATGCCAGAGATTGATGTTTACGTGGGTACTTAGAACAAAGACGCCTAATAGCACGTACCACAACAATTTTGAATTCATCGGAAATTTCAGACATGAAGCTGGAAATTTGTTTCATTAAACGATCAATGGAGCTTTCGGCACCAGTAGCCAGAAGAGTAGTTACAGCTAATGTAGCTACAGAGCGATTTGGGTCAGTAATTAGATTTTCCAGATCAACTGCACAAGCTGCTACAGCATTAGGATGTTTTGCTGTCAGTTTTGCTAAAGTGCGGGCACCCGCCAGTCGCAAAGTAGCCTTGGAAGAGCCACAAAATATTTGTAGCACAGAGACAGCTTGAGCGAGATCTCGAGCAGATTTTCTTAAATTCACAATTGCATGTGCGGCTTCATAGACCACAATCTCAGATTTGTGACGCAAGCATGATTCAATGAATTCTACATATTGTTCAGAAGCATCACTCTGGTCTTCTTCAGCTAATTTGGCAGCATGACGAATTAGGAGGCAAAGTGCATAGGGTGAGCGTAAAGGAGTCCGGGCTAGTTTTGTAACGAGCTTGACCATGGAAAGACGATCATTGCGGCGAGCTCCAGCGACTACAGCTAAAGCATGATATGATACCATTGCATTATCCGATGTTATGACTCCCTGGAAAAGAAAAAAATATACATGAAAACTGTGAAGAATATGGGGCATAATTAACGTAATTACTTCCTGTCAATTATTTTCGACCAAAAACATAAGGGTTAAGGTTAAATTAATTCGCCCGCTAAAAAATTAGTCCGCGGGCCAGTTAACAACTTTTCAAAATAGTAGGTATCAAATGGTCCAAATTGGTTTCTATTACTGGGCCAGTTAATAACTTTTCAAAATAGTAGGTATCAAATGGTCCAAACTGGTTTTTATTATTGGGCCAGTTAACTTTTCAAAGTAGTGAGTTAAATGGTCCAAATTCAACGGTCCTAATTGTTTATTTATTAAAATTACCAGGAAATCAGAAAAGAACTTGAACTGGGTGCTTAACTACTCAGCTCAATAATGGTAAAAATACATACAGGTTTTAAATTGAATCATTTCTTGTTTTGAAAAGTACCAGGGTGACAGAAATGAACAGAAAATAGGCGCTTACACGATCTCACTAAGTTGGGAACAAACGATTAAACACAAAGAGGAATATAAAGTATTCGTTTTCATTCACTATATCGATAGAAGTCTTAAAACTGTCCTATATCTTACCTATAACTGTCACTTAGTGAGACTGTTGAAGCGCTTATTGTCTGTTCATTTCTGTCGCCCTGGTACTTTTCAAAACAATAAATGATTCAATTTCAAAACCTGTAAGTATTCCCTTAGTAATTCGCTTAAGCACCCGGTTCCAGTTCTTATCTGCTTTCCTGGTAGTTTTAATAAATAAATAATTAGGGCAGTTGAATTTGGACCCTTTTAACAAACACACTACTTTGAAAAGTTAACTGGCCCAATAATAAAAACCAGTTTGGACCATTTGATACCTACTATTTTGAAAAGTTATTAACTGGCCCAGTAATAGAAACCAATTTGGACCATTTGATACCTACTATTTTGAAAAGTTATTAACTGGCCCGCGGACTCATTTTTTTAGCGGGCCAGTTAATACCTAACCCAAACATAATACTGTTTTATAGAAAAATATTGCACTCTTTTAGCCCAGCAATAACAGCATTTTCGAATATAATTATATTATATTGTATTATATTCGTAACTGGAATAAGTCAGATTATTAAGTAATACAAGTGATTGACTTGGTGATGTTGAAAGTTTTAACAAGGCCTCTATAGAAGCGGGATGTACATTTAGGTCAGCAGGCCCTCTTTCTTTCTTACTGTTTGCCCATTACATACATACAAAATGTGGTTTCAACTTCGATTCCACAACTAAATGGAGATTTGTTAAACCTATGAAGACTAATAATAATAATGGTAATTTTTTATAGAGTTACACAAATTGTAATATGAATGTACAACGAAAATCTAATTAATAAAACTCTAACATAGTCAGTGTGACTGACAGACAACGCACAGCTTACACCGGTGGGTCTAGAAACATGAAATTTTGCACAGAAGTTTCTTATGTAACATGTTCCTGAAAATAAAAGCACGAAACACGCATAGAAACAGATGGGGAAGAAAGATATTCAGAGATTTTTATTTTGAAACATGTTTGCAATAAAATTTTGGTGTATTAACATTAAATAAATATTTTAAAAGGCTCAAATATTCCGATGGAAAATCCCATCGGGCACATGGCTAGTCTACTTAATAAAACTCTAACACTGACTGACAGACAACGCACAGCTAAAACTGGTAGGTCTAGAAGCATGAAATTTTGTACAAAATCCTTAATAAAGTAGATGAGCACTAAAAAGGTTTGTTGAAAATTCAGCCCCTAATCGGATTAAATACAATACAAAACAAATAACACAATACAAAAAAGGATACAAGTTTGTATGGAAGTTCTTAATTTTTGAAGTATGGGAAATCCCGTCCTGTACATGGCTAGTATCTTATAAAGCTCAAGCAAAAACAGAGTCATGCTAGTATTTAGAGGCTCAATTTTATTTGAATGGCTAAAATCCTTTATATGAGAATGGTACTTAATGGATTTATCACTACTCCTAACATTAAAACTAACCCAATTGGATGTAGTTTCTGAAAAAAGTTCCAATCCACAAGTTCCTACTTGTGTACATCATCCTTGATGTGGAGTAAATATTACGAAAATGGTCATGTGATTCATATTTACTATGTTGGCTAGATTTGGTGAGTGTACTAGCCAGTAGCCAGAAAATCGTAGCAAAATACCAACCTACATACTGTGTGAAATTCACAAATATTTAAATGTTAAAACTCGATTATTTTTTTGATTAGTGCTCAATCCATTCGAGGTCTGTTGATCAGGGGCCAAAAGGTTAAAAGTCGAAAATTCTGTATTCAACTAGGATATTATATGACTTTTTCGAAAATCGTTCATGGAGGCAGAGGGGCCCCTTGAGCTTGGGGGCCCAGGTGCATTGCCCCGCCTAGCCATACGGTACCTACGCCACTGCTCATAACATTACATAACATCATGCCTGTATTCCCTGAAGGGTTGAGCAGAGGTACACCTCTTTTCTCTTAGCACACCCTCATTTTCCATATAATAGGGGGCAAGCCAATTCCCATTAACTGAGCAGAAATCTAGGTTATGGTCTGCTACTGAGAAATTCCACATGGAAAAACCTAATAACATTTTGCTTGACCTGGGGATTGAATCCAGGACTTCTCGCTCAGCAGTTGCGCTTAGACAATATTAGACCAATGAGGCAGTCAAAACTTCATCAGATTATTTACCATCAGTGTTGGTGATAGGTTAGAGGCCACGTACAATAGTCCACTTAAAGGACTAAGTGCGGAAACCACATCTCCTAACATAGAACATAGATAGGTTAGAGGTAAGAAAGCTTTATGCGCAACAGCCATCTGTTATTTCTAATCACATGTGTATGCACACAATTAGGGATGGGCCGAACGTGATTTGAAGTGAATACGAACTTCGGCCGAACATTCGGTGAAAATAAATAGTTCTTCGTTTATTTTCACTGCGCTTTCTTGAGAGCGACACGTCGAGTGTTGTTTACGTGCTCACTTGAATTATTGGTGCATATACCACGCCCGCAGACCCCGTCCATACCCATGTCAAAAAATAGTGATTTTTGGCGATAATTATTTACAAGTAACAAAAAATACCTAAATAAATACTTATTATTTTATTTTACTAGTTTAGTTTCATTATTTTAGTCAAAACAGTTGAATTTTGGCCGAATGCCGAAGTTCTGTTCAAACTGCTGAAGTTCGGTATAACCAAATGTGAAAAGAATTTCGGCCCATCCCTACACATATCATAACTATCATATCAGTCTATTTCTGTCCTACTGCTGAGCACAGGCCTTTTCACATAATGACAATGATTTAGGCTTTAGTCCATTACGTTGGCTTGGTGCATGTTGGAGAATTACACACACCCTCAAGATATTTGGCCCTCTCTGTTGTAGGTTTCCTTACAATATTTCCCTTCACCGTCAACACATGTGTTAATCAAATTCTACAGGTGAATTCAAAGAGACAGGTTCTAGGGTTTCACTGCTTTTCCCATGTTGTGCCTATGTACAAGAGATAATAGTAGGTACTCATGAAATTAAAATACTATATAATTGCCATACTAAGTCATCCACACTTATACACATTATATTATAACAATCAAACACTCGCTACAAATATGCTTATTCATATATTATTGCACATAGAACAATAACAAACACATGATCTTACAACACAAACAGTAGTTTTACTAGAAGCAGAGCAGAAGAGCTGGCACAGCATATATAGGGCATCGCTAAATACGTGTTATGAGAAATGTATGGTAAAAAAATACATTAAGTGGTTAATTACCTGAGCTTCCATCACCCAACGTCGTACGAGATCTGGTACAGTAGCTGACAGGTGCAGAGCAGACACAAGGGCAGCAGAGCTGACTGCAGGGTTCTTGTCTACAATTGCTTGTTTCATGTAGCGCTCAATTGCTTGTAACATTGTGCTATCAGTAATAGTGCAAAGAGCACGAATTGCCGCGGCTCTATATAAGTCTTCTTTGCCTGTCATATCTTTTGTGAGAGACGATGTTACGATGATCACATCCTGTGCCATAGAACTTAGCTCTTTGATGCTCAAGTATACCAGCCGGCGTAACACCACATCTTTGGATTGAAACAGCTTTGTTGTGGCGAAAAATATGTCCGTAGCTTCTTGAGTAGTCAACTTCTCCCCTTGATTCAGCAAATACAGGATTTTCGTTAGGATATGTATACATTTTTTGGGATTTACTGGTGTCGAGTTAAAATATCTCGCCTCTTGTAAAAGGGTAGTCTTATCCAGATTTTGGAAAGTATTAGTACTGTCTTCGTCTTCTTTCTTGTCACGGCGACTCATTGTGAAATAGTATACAAAGCGAATAAAACACAAATATCTAGTTCCAACAGTGCGAAAGTTGATGATAAGGTAGGTACATTTATTGAAAGACGACACGTCAATCGCTGAGTTGACATTTGATGTAAGGTTGCCATAATAATTTCTTGATTTGAACTGCCGTGGTTCTGTGCAGTGTTTTTACTTGCTTTCAGGTATTTAATATGCAGAAAAAGTAACAAAAAGTCAAGTTTTTTGATTAATGGTAGAAAAGACCTGTTTTTTTTTAAATATTTTAAATGTTATAACACAGTTACTAAAATATGAAATTAGATTTCGCGGACACATTGCATCTATTTATCAAGTCTGTGCATCGCATTCACCTTGAGACATGTTTTTTTAAGTTATTATCATTTATACAAAAAAAATAATTATAACCACAAGATATTCGATATGATTTTTTTATTATTATATTTTTGTATGTTTTTTGCTTTAACTAGGAATTATTGTTTTACTTTTGTAAGAATTACATATTTTTTATTAACTTCATTTTGCACTTAATGAAAGCTACTTGAAAATCTCAAAAAGTCAAAAGTACGAAAAAACTTTATAGTACGTGTATTACGATTTTACGTTACTATCACAGAAAGTAACGAGTACCGATTCGTTGTATCAAATAGGTACTTAAAACATTCAGTTTTTACAACGAGAACATACAGGTGCTCGCTTTCTCGTTGCTTTCACAGCTCTATTTCCTTAATTGTACAAGTCGACATAAAAGTCTATAAAGTGTTTTTCTATGGAATTTAGAAGGTTCAAACTGAAATATTGTAACTGCTCGAAAATCATTCCACGTTTAAGGAACCGTTGACCATTATTCTGATGAGACTTTCTTCATAAATTGTTTAAATGATAGTGATAGAGCAAGCGATTTCGTTGCTTTAACTATAACAGGCATAGTTACAGTCTGTTGCATTACAGATATCTACTGTTACTTTTTATTCCCTAAAATAAAGCGTTTAGTTGAAAACTGGCAACATTTAACGACATTGGCGTCAGGTGGCGTCTCCCACTCCACAGATTAATCAGGATTTGTCCCACTTATTTCACAGATAAATCATAAGTCAGTGGATGGTGCATAGAATATAAAAGTTTGACTATTTATCAAGTCATGAAAAATTGGCGGCGCCACTAGTCGTACATTATAAAATTTAAGCTTTAATCGTTTCTCTTGCAGAACTTAACACAGTTTAACTCATCTTAAATCAATCGATTATCACTTGATAAAACGATAATACAGTAACGGACAAAACACTGGGAAAGATTAAAAATTAGTTCCATTTCATGACTTCAGACCAGACTGTACATGTGATACAAAAAAATTATGAGCCCTGCCCTATCAGCCCTATGTCAGTGGGAGACCATGGGACCTTTAATTAATATAGAAGTAATATTATGTACTTAGGTATGTCCTACGATAGTGGTTGGTGGGAAGAGAACCATTGTTATGTTGTAATTTGTAATACACAGGCGGAAAGCTGCGAAACTTATAATAATTGAGTTATCAACGGCTAGCTGTATAACCGCGAAATAGTTTTATTTACTAAATCTTACGTCCTTGTCTAACCCCGTTCACTCACATGCGCGCAAATATTCGTATAGGTATTGTACGAATGTTTGCACGCATGTAAAGGGCCGTCAGACATTCATTCGCAAATTCAGCGGATATGCAAATGGGTTCACATACTCAATATGCGAACCCATTTGTGCTTCCTCCTACACTTGTTTACGAATGTCAGTCTTGCTTGCGATTTTGTGAACCATGGACAGTGAAGATGATTTTATTAGTGCGACTGGTGGACTGTTTTACCTACAGTACACGTAAAATAAGTTTGCCTCTCTGAAACCCGGCTTTGAAAGTTCTATTCCTCACTTCAGAGCGGCAAAGTAATTTAATACGGGTAAAATAACTTTTCTTTCAACTACGTAGTAATGTTATCATTAATCACTACAAAACCGATCACAAAATACGTATTTTCTGCTTAGAAGCAAAACAGTGCAGTAATGTTGTATGAAATCTCATTACTGCACTGTTTTTCATTAAAACAGTTTTTTATTTAGATATAAATTTACTTCACAGAGGTTTAATGTCTCCCGTTAAGTTTAATATTAAATGTATGCATTCTTATCTTCATATGCATTAGATCAAAAAGATACTGGCTGAAAATAAAAATCGGCAGAATAAAACCGACTTGGTGAAAAAAAAAAAAAAAACAAATGGCGCGCATTTTGTACCATTGTAAAACTTTGAGACTTGTTTCTTATTTATCAAGAAAAGTTTAAAAAAATGGAAATAGATAGCGATATGAATTCAAGTCCAGACAGTATAAAAACAGCTGCAAATGAAATTGTTAATAACCTTTTGCCGCAAAAGTCGCAGGATAACCTTGTGTTTTCATTAACTTGAGTTTTTATTTTGAGTAGGTATATTTTATCACGGTAGGTCATGGACGTACAAAAAAGTTTGTACGTCCATGCGGTAGGTAAATTGGTAGTTGAGAGAAAAGTAGATTACGCACCTTGCTGAAGTGAGTGATTAATGCACTCGTGTTAATTTAGTGCCCTCGCTTGCGCTCGGGCACCAACTTAACACTCGTGCATTAATGACTCACTTTGCGCTCGGTGCAACAATCTACTATTGCCGCTCTGACAACAGGCTTTTTTCAGACATTCTCTTCCTCACTTCAGAGGAACTTTGTATTTTGTTACCTACGTGCTTACAGCTTACATGAAAGAACTAGTTATTGAAACATATTTAATAGCTTTTTTAATTTTATCAAATCAATCAATTTTTTTTTTATTATAATTTCATATTTGAATATGGCGGAACTTCCGTTACCTTCACAAACGTCTGCGGAGCTGCTCGCACGAATTATGTAGGGCACTAGGTAGACACGCGAAGGTTCGAGGTTCGCGCGATTTCAGGTGCGTCAAAAAACTGACACAGCTAGGAAAACTTCGAATGCAGCGAAAACTTTGCTTAATCATTTGCAAATGATTACTTACTTGTGGGTTCGCGTGCTCGTGCGAATGTGAGTGACCGGTATAAAGTTTAAAATAGCTTGTGAATAATATTGTATCGACTGAATAATATTTATTTGGTAAAATGGAAGCTTATAGATAGATAAAGAGATCCTTTCTGAATTTTGTATGTCATTTAAGTGTAGCTAAAGGGTAAAATGTTAGCATAATTATTTATTTGTTTTGTGTATTATTTAGCACAGTAGGTATAGGGTGACTGGTAATTAGGGTCAAATACTTTAAAACATTATTGTACTCATGATAACAAACAATTTTTCCAAAGATATTATTTTATTTGTTTTATTAAAATTTATTAATAAACCGCTAGGTACAGTTTAAACGCATCTCGTATTGTGGAAATAAAATTGCTTTGTTTTATAAAAAATGTTTCCTTGGGAAAGTTGTTTGTTATCATGAGTAGGTACAACCAAGTACCTACTACCATGTGTTTAAGTATATGACACTAATTACCAGTCACCCCTATAGGTACCTACTTAAGAAATCGGAAGAATGTGTAAACTTATAGTAAACCTTATGAAGTAGAATCTAGACTATTTTCTTTGTTTTGTGAATTTCACTAGATTTTACTAGGGACCGTACAACCCAGGTTATGAGTTAACTGAAATGCACTTGAACCACACCCCTTTCACTGAGGTAACAACCCATTGAAAACGCTATACTCTTGAAAGGATTTTGTTCGGGTTCCCTTATAATTGCCTACTCATTAAACTTGTGCTGTGTAGGTGGTGGGAGCACCCGAATCATTGCCGGCACTCATCGGCTGTCCCATTTCAAAACCTAGTAAGGGCTTAAAACGAAATTTTACAGGACAGCGCATAAACGTTAAATCAGTCAGCCTTTGAAAAGTATCTATGTTAGGTAAAACCATGTGGTTAAGGTAACTTACTAGGTTTTAAAATGATCTGAGGCAGTGAATGACACTTACTAGGTATCGATGCTTAAATATATCTGCTTATTAAGTGAGTTTTCAACGCTGGTGTTTTTGTATTTGGTAGAGACTTTCTAGGTTAGCAAGATTATGCAATAAAAAGATTTTTGTAAAAAGTGTCCCTTACTAGGTTTTGAAATGGGATAGCCGTCATTGCCTGAGTTTATTAATTATTATTTTCTACAATTGCAAATTCGACTAGAAGTGAGTGGTGCCAAATCGTAGAAGATGAGTACCTAGGTAAGTTCTGTGTTTACAAGCTCCTCGGTACGGAGCGATAAAGATGCCCGCGCCCGTGGCGGATTAACGCGTGTTGGCCTGGACATGCAATTTTTCATTAGGTACCAGTACCAAGGACTTTTGTACGTAGTACTTATTACTTCTATGACCAGTACACGTAACTTTTGTTTTGTCATCAGCAATTTAATCAAAGAAGTATGGACATATACAATATGGATGGAATATGGATTGGTGATCTATTACCTACGGCTACTCATTATGAAATTTTTCACACAACACTTCTCTTTTATTAACGCCCGACGCGAAATAAAATTTTAAATCCTATGTAGGTACCAATGTCAGTGTGTCTGTCAGGCACCGTAGCTCCCGAATGGATGAACCAATACCAATGGTTTTTTTTTGTTTGTTTGAAAGCGTGTAGGTACCTATAAACCGGATCGTTCTTAGCTATGTTTGACGATAAACTCGTAAGCCATTTCAGTGGTTACGTATCATAATACCTAAGTTTATTCTAACTATTTTCAAGATAACTACGGTCAAAAGACCTACCTACCGTTTAAAATATCTAAAGATCGTTTCACCGAATTTTGTAATAACTAATGGACGAAATCCATAAAGGAGAATTCATCTACGGTTTATTCAACGACAATTAATTCACCTAAGGTTGATTAAACTAACGGACGATTCACCTACTGTTGATTTATCTGTGGTCTTGTGTTTGATTTACTGGTGATGTTGTATATGTGAAAACATTTCTGCGAGCAACTTGGAAGTAGCGCTCGCCGGCCGCTGCCGCGGCACCGCTCGCTTCGCTCGCTCGGCTCGCGCGCGGTTTGTCACAGATTTAAAATTTTTTTTTTTTTTTTCGGGGTGGAAATCCTCATGGATGTCTTCCGCCCTGGGGTGGGCGGAGGGGTCTGTCAGACTCTTACTGACTAAAACCACCCCGGTGTTCCATCTCACACCTGCGCCGAGGGTCGCGGGAACTTACGACACTTCCGCAACCCCCGGCTGGTGCCGGCCCGCCGCAGCGGGCCTCCTCGGGTCACAGTTTTAACCTAACCTAACCTTTTTCACTCCGTTCAAAATGACGAATCATACAATCTGCCGCAGAAATGTTTTTACCATTGTCTAATAATCTAGTCGCAGGCGCACCCCGACACGGATAGGTTAGGTTCGAAGGGGATGATGGGGGCTAGAGTGAGCGAGCGAAGCGAGTGAACGAAGCCCCCGTCATCCCCTTCGTGTTAGGTTACTTTAAACCCTGGAGACAGACATAGGAGCCCCGCGCAGCGGGGCTCCGTCGACTCTGCTTTGGAGCCTAACCTTACAAACATCCCCTTAAGTTTTTATTGTGAAAATGAAAGTAGGTGACGAATAATTGTCTCATGAAGAGGCCTTGAAGGTGTATAAAAACAGTGTATGCAGTCGGCGCGGCGCCGGCAGCCAGTTTGATAACCGGCGCCGGCACTCGTAATGGCAACCGGCGCCGGCAGCGGAGGCACTCCCTAAGAAAACACAAAAATCGTTGAATCATAGTTTATTTACATATACTAGATCATGAACTTGAAGCGTCCATTAGGTATTTCATACATAGTTGAAATATCCCATATCTAAAAAAATCATTAGATTAATCGTTCGTTAGTGCAATTAATTTTAGTTTAATCAAGAATATGTAAGTTAAACTGTAGTTGAGTCGACCAATATGCGTTATGAACATATGTGAATCAACCGTAGTTATCTTGAAAATAGTTAGAATAAACTTAGATATTATAATACGTAACCATTTCAGTATAGGGGGTTCATTTTAGTTTTTCGAAATAATAAAAACGGAACAGCAGGGTGGCATGGGGGTTAGTTGGCGGGGATTGGATAGGTACTTACTGAGCGCCTTATGGACCTACCTGATTGCTGACGACCTGATTTGCCCATTGATAGGGTAAGCCCGTCAAAAATAAACCGAACAATTTGGCCGAACCGGATTGTTGAATTACGGATCGAACATTCGGCCCATCTCAATAAAAACTCTAATGGAAACCATTTCAACGGGTAACCAAAATGACCCCTGGATTTTACATACAAGGATAGATTAAAGAGAGATAGATTAGAGAGAGATAGAGGTTACTAAGATTTAAATAATAAAATACTCTTTTTTAATATTTTTATTGGTTTACCGATCTACAAATACATTTGTACATGGGTATTTTGAAACATTTTGTGGCGAATTTATTGCCCTAACACTCATTCATTATACATCTCAATTTATTTTATGACTACTGTCTTCATAATAGCATCTAAAGAAAAAAATCGTTACATTACATATCCATATATATAATATAATTTTGGTATTAAATACCTATGTATTAAATTGAAATAAATTCTATTTAATTAATAACAATAATAAATAAATAACAATTTCTAGAATTCATCAAAATAAAATGAGTGTAGGTGCAATTAGTACCTAAAATAAATATTTAGATAATAAATAGATATCTATGCATATACATAATTCAAAAACAAAACAATGAATGAAACCATTTCGCTAAATCGCTGCTTAAATTCAAAAGGGCCACAAATCAAAATAACTAAAAATCCTTTTTATTGCAAAAATCGTTTCAATTCTGTTTATATTTTTATATGCGAAAAAGACACCCAGTATTTTCGCAAATAGTCCAATCACACTACTGCCCTCTTTGCATTTTTACACTTTGGTGGCTAATTTCAGGTCAAAGCGGCCATTTTGTCAGTTGTGACCACGGGGGCTTCACTGCGAAGAAAAATTTTCGACCGTCGTCTCTATGGCTCTTTATTAGACTCTGACAACTACCTCATCCCCTCTGACTCATACTTCGCCCCTTTGACGCCTTCTGACGCCATCTTGATGCTATGACGTCACTTTTATCTCTATTCTATGAAGTCTATGGACTGATCTGTCAAACTAACAAAATAATAATTAACGTTTTAGAATTACGTATCTAGCTTAACTTCTAAATATTCTTACTTTAATATACCTTGAAAAGCCGCAATTACGTGCAATAAGTGCTGTGGGTTGTCAAAGAAGTGCAAAGGCCGTCATGTTTTTTCAAATAATAAACACGACTCTTGGATAAAATGCATCAAGTTGGAACATTCACAGGGCTTGACTTTCCAACAACTGCAACAACTTAATTTTCAATGCAGTCCTGCATCAAGAGTTTCCAATGCCGGAAGGACTACCAATAGCTCGGTGATCAAGGCTCGGTCTTTCAATCATCAATGAAAAGTCTGCTGGTGGACGGAGTGACTAAACTGATGCTAGTGAAATAATTGGTGGTGAGTGCTACCTACTAATGTGTGTAAGAGTGAATAATAAACTACAACAACCATTATTTGTATTTTTAACTAAAAGTCTTAATAATTGAACATAAACTTAAATAAAGTTCAAGATGCAATTATGTGTGAATAAGAAGCATGTGCAGGAACATAATTATGTAAAATACTGTACATAATGGAAAAAACATAATTAATTAATCTTTTTTCTTCTTCCAGATGATGTCATTGTAATGAATGGTGATTCATTAAATATAATCTACGCCCCACCTTACCGGATAAAAGGAATTCGAAATAATTTCCTCACAAAGAATGTAAAACATAATAATCACCAAATGGAGTAACATAGTGGATGTATATGTATACAAAGGACTGCAGTCACAATAATGTGAGATTGCTTCATAAATTAAATGATCAACACTTGGTTCCTGAAAAAATCAAATAGATGAAGGTATGTATGTATTTAATTACTGCAGACTAAAAGCAATAGCACGAGTCAGGAGAACCAATAGTTTTAGTCAGTTGCAATGCCGGGGTCTCTAATGATATTATTATAAAACTTTCAACATTCAATGCTTAACAGCATTACTTTTCATGGCAAGTTCATGTAAATATTTGCATTATGTGTCCAATAGCAATACAAACAAATCATCAAACAACCATGACATATATGTATTTTTTTAACTGGTATCTACACTTCTTTCCACTCGTCTATCTTTAAAGGTATTAATAATTTAATAACGGTGATTTACTTTGTTTTAGGTAAAGAACTGCATTGGAGTATACAGTAAAACAGTACCAGCCACTTTATCCTACACAGCTTGGTTTAGTAAGTTGTAAAATTAAAAAATAAATATATTTTACAGTCACAAAATGCATTGTCTTTTCTTTGTTTATTATCCTGAAATACAACAAGAACTAGTAAATCAATAAAGAGCTACGTACAGCAAAAATACAGAGCTCAAAAGACCTGTATTCGAATCTACACGAATATTAGCTTAAAAGACTTATGTTCATGTTAGTTTATCGAAAACTGATACGCCCACAATTAAAAAGTAAAAAATTTGCGAGCCTAGGAATGAGGTCCACAGATAAGCAAAATGTCCATTTTTTTGTTAGGGAGTGCGCCGTCTGATTGTATCCCTATCTAGTCTGTGGTTGTGACCCGGCATTCTGCCTGACCACACGTATTCTTTGTAAAAAAGGGCCACATTTCCAAAAATATCTCAGTTTCATTTAAATTTTTTATTAAATAAAATTTATATTAATATTAAAAAGTGCCACATTTTGGAATACGACCGTATTGAATTTAAAATACATGTAAGTGTAACATTATTTTATCAGCAAAAGTGCCGTGTTTTGTAATGCGTTCGTTTTGAATTTAAATGAAATGAGTTTTATTATTATTTTACGAAAAAAAAAGTGCAGTATTTGGAATGCTTCTGTTTTGCACATAAGATTAAGGTGAATATGATAGTTTTTATTGAAACAAATATGCATAATTTGTTTAGGTTGTTTTTATGTTTCAAAATTAAATCAAAAATTATAATAATTAGAGTTTCAATCAAATTATTAACATATGCTTCAAGCTTAATACTAAATATTTGACAAGGCACCTGGCCGAATAAACCGAATATTCGACCAAACTTGCTAAAATTATTTTCTAAGTTTTCGATAATTGTGTTGCCGCGTAATCACGTTGTTATAAGCATGTATTTTGTCCGTCAAATATTCTGCTAACAACATTGTTTCTTAATTTATAGATGAACACCTTAAAGAAGAATGTCTGGTAAGATTAAAAAAAGAGAAAGACAAGGAAAGTGTAGGCAAAATTATTATTCTAAGGCAAAAACTACAAGTCGCAGTCTATGATTTAAAAGCGGTAATACCCTGTCCACAAGGTGAAGTATCAAGCTTCTATTACGTCCTAAAGCTGAATCTTTTGAATTTTACTATTACTGATCTTGGTACTAAAAACACTACATGTTTTGTGTGGCATGAAGGAGAAGGAGGCCGCGGCGCTAACGAAATAGATTCATGCGTACTTATGTACTTAAAGAGTTTGCACGATATAACAAGTGAAGATTTTGACGTTGTTTTTTATAGCGACAATTGCTGTGGTCAACAGAAAAATAAATTTATGTTGGCAATGTATCAGCACGCCATAAATGAGTTTCAGAAACTTGGGAGCATAACTCATAAATTTTTAATTAAGGGGCACACCCAGAATGAGGGGGATGCTGTTCACTCCGTCATTCAGAGGAATATCACAAGAGCATTAAAATCTTCGCCAATTTATGTACCTGACCAGTACATAACTTTGATTAAACCGCAAAGAAGAAAAGAACACCTTTTACTGTAAAGGAACTCACACATGAGAATTTTATGAATGTGAAATCTCTGGCTGTTGGCAACTACACCACCAATGAAGATGGAGACAAGGTGAAATGGGCAGATCTTAAAGTCATTAAAACTGATCAAGAGCATAAGAACATGTTTTTATATAAGACTTCATACGAAGACGCAGAGTATGCCCAAGTAACTACATTAAAAAGAAGGCAAAATGCACCTGAAACTGGTCCGCGAACTATAAAAAAACTCTATGCCAATAAGTTACAAGTTGCTGAAGCGAAAAAACAAGGCATTTTAAACCTGATTGAAAAGAATGTGATCCCAAAGTATTACGAAACTTTTTATGCTTTTAATTTAACATTTAAAAAATTAAACCAGGGTATTTTTAAGACTGATTGATATAGACTGATTTTAGTAGAGGAATAATTTAAAGTGTTAGTTAACGTTAAAAGTTTTGCTTAAGAGAGATTATTGTGATGACTTTTACTCTGTTCAACGAAACATGAGTCCTGACAGCTCGGTTATTTCATAAACGATAGCCGTAAGACCGCTATCGAAAAAATGACAACAACAGCATCAAAAACCGTGAAATAGCTATATTAATTGCTTTGTTTTTTTTTTTTTAATTGTTTAAATGTTGATTTTATAGAATGTTACTGCAAGGTATTGCTATCATTTACTTATAATTGCGTATTCTTAACACATTGCACTAAACAATGATGAAAAACATCTAATAAAACTTGTTTTTACTATGATTTGTGGCTTTTTATTAATTACATTCATAAACATTATGGTCATTTTTTATAAGCAAAAGGGACTTATGTGATATTTTACTTAACTGGGTAAAATTTATAGCAAAAATGAAATTATAGAGCAATAGAGGCTTAAAATATACATCCGATGATATATAACACATAGGTATAGAATATATATTTTTTTAATAAAAAAACAAATACCACGCCCAAAACTTTGATGAGCTCTCCTGTAAAAAAATGACTTTTAGACTTATGGCCCCTTTGAATTTAAGCAGCGAAATAATGATGTCTTAATCATCTTGTGTTTTATTAATAGATAATAGGTAAATAATGAATCAGCGTTTGTTAAATTTCGTTACTATTTTACTTAAGGATAAGTATTTTAATATGACGTCTACTACATTAGTGTAGAAATAATAATCCACATAGATACCTAATATATTCACAAAACACGTAAAAAGATCTGCTAAAAATACTGATGGCCCAATATTAATAGAAAAATGCTCAGCTTTGTGAGCTTCAAAGAGAATACTATATTTTATGAGATCTACGAGTATCGATGTATTAAAATACTTAATACGATTTACCAGCTAATGATCGTTTGTAATATTTTTCTCTAGATAGTGGTCGCTGAAAAACCTTTCAATTTGTTGTATAATATACTTATTAGGTATAGCTCAAGTCTGCTCAAGTCTCATCACTATTTTAGGACTAGAAAGTGAAAATAATTTAAGTAATATATTTCATTTGCGTATAATTATTACGAAAAAAAAAACGAAACGCACGTAGGTATATTATAGGCATAGAAAACATCAATCATCTTCAAGGTTCACCTCTGAATGATATTTTCGGATTTTGAACCATCAAATTTTTTGCCACTGGCATTTGAAAATGTGCGTTTTTAATTGTAACATAATGTCGTCGGTTTATCAAGAAAACACTAAGATTTTAAAAACTGATTATTAACAAACCTGACTACACTTTTTGAAAGTTACTTTTTTTTTAAATGGATAATATCCATTTACTACTTTTTAACCGCAGTAACGTTTTACATCACTAGAGCTCCTTGTTTAATATTAATAATATAATCAATCTTCCCAAATATGTAAAATTTTGCAAGTATATAATTTTTTGAGTTCCATATTATATAATACAGAGTAACATGAGAAAATAAACCCCTTACGTATCTATGTAATGACTACTCACAACATCCCTTTTGTTCTTATGTAACCTACTTACGATACTTGCTCACTACTAAACACTAGATACATGAAAACGCGAAGGTAACATTTTGGAAATACTTAATACTCCGCATTGAGGCCACATACATAGTAATAACAAATTGCATCTCATACCAGACCTATTTAACATGGAAAGTTATAATTATGTAGGTATATGAGATTTTCATAATTTAATACTAAATATTTTAAACATAATATAACTATTTGGTCGCAAGTTTGACTAGCTTGGCGGAAATTAAGATATTTCTCATCACAAAACGATCACGGGTAACATTTTTAAACAAAGCTGTATTTACAATGTTTCATTGTATTCTCAATATTAAAAAAGTTCTAAATAAACTGCCAAGCAGCAAAACAATAATATCACAAGGCTGAAAACAACGATATAATCATAGATATTTTTGATTTAATTCTTAATTATTTACTACGAGCATGGAATGTAAACTAAATCGATCATTACGATTATCAGGAATTTGTTTGCAGTATTTACGGGATTAGTTTGATCCACACAATGTAACCGCATGCGTTTAACTTTTTTAGAGTAAGTTCAGACATGGCGGAATCCGCGCGTATCCAAACCACGTGGTTCCAATCCGCGAGGATTGAAAGTGTTCAGACAGCCGCGATGTGTGTGCGGAGTGAGATATGGTGACAGCCGCTTCATCCCAACAATGGAAGTCGAAGAAGCAATAGTGTGCAATTTTATTAGAATACTCTGCACACTGGATGTCCCACAAAGCTGGTCTTTTTTCCACTTAGTGGATGAATAACTCGGTGTCGAAGCAATCCATTGTCACACATCCGATACGCGTGGATTTCACGGAGCAACTGAACGCACTCTTATAGTTTGAATACTTCAAAATACTTAAAGTAATGTGGACTTTCTCCCCCTTATTACAAAAAATGGTCTAAGAAAAACCTAGGTTTTAAAATATTTTTTGTTATGTGACATAAGAAAGTGATGGGTATATTTTAAATCTGGGTTTATCTTAGTCTCGTTTTAAACCACCTTTTGTAATAAGGTATCTGAGTCTACGTGGACAGGTATATAATTATCAGCATAATGCAGATAAAACATTTATTGTTAACATCAATGGTAACAGGGACAATTTCCCTAATGAACTTATTTTACTATTACACGATGGATATTATGTCAATGAAAGTGGAACATTTATTTTCTACACTACATACGGATTTGGCTTTAATTTCATTAATTTATTTATATTATTTACACTGCATTAATTTTCAAAATAAGTTACTCTCATCTTCCGGTAACACGAATATTTGCTACGATAATAACACGGAAAAATGTACTTAATATTAAATTTTATACAAAAATCTTTGTCCCAAATACTGAAATTGTATCAATAGGATTTCTTTGGCTATTAATAAAATTTTAGTCCTTACCTAATTTCTTATACCTCATCTTATGACTAGCTTATTAATTTTTGCCTCCGGCTAATTGGTTATTGGTGTGTTTTTATCTTGTTTTCATTATTTGAGTCAATAGTAACCATATGTCGCTAGAATCGGATAATTGGTGCCACGTATAGGAATATTCATAATGTAGTACGTAATCAGAGGCGTGATTAATAAACTAGTTGAGGTAACATACCCAAACATACATTTATAACGATCTTAAATATTAATATCCCTATACTTATAGAGATGACACTAAATTGGTGTAAGTTTATTAGCATGATACCAGTGCCGATGTCTCAAAAATATTTTCTATTTATTTTCAAAGGATTGAGGTTGAACTTTGGTCTCCCTTTTGGTCTAGCAGTTGTGCGACTTCGTTTCAATTTTTCTATTGTGATAATTAACAAATTTCTGCCTTCTCTAGGCACTTCCAATTAATTAATTATAATTATGCCGAAATTACACCTAATTGTGTAGGTATATTACAATTTTAAAACACATATAAGCCGATCTTATGCTTATAAAACAACGTCTACTGTTTAAATAACCGATAATTATACTTACTATCAGCAAAAGCGATCTTACTGTATGTGAACATAAACTTTATTGTCTTAAAATATACTGAATAATAATAATTGTGATCAACAATTATCTTATGAAAATCGAGGTGTCCCTTTGACCAAATCAGCCGAGCTATTCTTATTTAATTTTGAATTTATTCATTTACAATTAGGCTGGAGAGGCTTGGATTTTACATACACAGGTATTTTAAATACATAACATTATAATGAGTACATAGCCTAAATTAATTTAATTGATTCTAGGCCGGCAATAGGAAAACGCAATTGAATCACGTAATTTTCGTAACAATAGGTTTTCGCTCCAAATACTACGTTTCTAATACTTCCTTAACATTTTGGCACTCTTTTTTGGATATTTGTTTGGTAACAAATGGTCCATTTAATCACCAGACTGACGAGAACTTAGTTCCTTGTGTAGCAGCCCGTTCACAGGGCAACAGCTTTTCTGGATAACATGTTTCATTTATCTACAGGAAAAAATAGAAGTCGTCACCCACGCGATGAAAATTGTAATGTAAAATTAATGGTGGATAAAAAATAATAGAGCGATGACGTGTGAACGGGTTGTAAGCGCAACGTAAATACGCTTGTATACATAACCGATAGGCCCTAATAAGGCCTGCTCACGAACAACATCAACAATGAGATCAAAGTTATTTAATATTATACATAGGTACTCGTTATAAAATGCGTCAAAATCTTGGTTCGTCTAAAATAGGACAAGTATCGCGTCTTCATCAAAATTGCTACTGATGATACAGATACACAATGTTACCCGATACCCCTACTTTGTTTTGTCATGAACATAAATATTTGAACATTCTTATATAGTTATGTCTACAGCTTGTGAAATTCAAGTTCCGTTTCCAACATTGGAATTAACTATTTCGTTTATTCTACTTAATTTTCTAAGCCGTGGTGGCGTCATATTTATTTGGTGTTGCATATATACATATGCCTTCACTTTCCCGATAAATATTTTAGTTTCCAGGTATTTCGCGCTCAAATAATCAATTTCACCAGCAACCCAAAAGCTAACATCAGTTTTTCTGTTACGTCATTTTTTACTTAAGTAGGTACTTAGTTATTAACTAACACATCTTTGACAACATGAATATTTATTCATGACAGTTACATGATCAGCAAACATTTATATTATAATACAAACTGCAACACACACAAAAATTAAGAAAAATGTATTCTATCTTGATTCGCTAACTGTTTTTTTCTTCTCCGTAAACATAAAAATAAATAGTTATAATTACTTGATTTGGAATAAGCATTGGTAAACTGTTTTTATTTAAGTACGTTTGGCAAATTATTCTTTGGTTCAAACTAATGAAGAACAAGCGATTCTCCAAACTATTATAAAGTAATTAAATCTATCGACTAACAAAGAACAACAGAAACGATTGCCAATAAATTATTGCTTATTTTCTTAATATTCAGAAAATTGGTTTGTATGATTAATCTACATCCTACAACGAAGACATTGTTGTGATTTTGTTGCATCGGTCCTAAAAACATGGTCCAAGCTCCACGGAACGGCTTGTGATAATCCTCATACAAAAACATTTCAGCTACCCCAGTTTGATGCCTACATACTCGTAAATACTTTTCTTAAAACACTCAACATCGACAAGCGAAACGGAGACAAAGACCAAATAGAGACCTTTTCATTAAACTCAGTCTGCTGGCGCAGAGTTCAACAAACTGCAACTGTATTATTTTTTCTTTGTGGACTCGGCTAAATGCTCTGGCGGCTGAACGCTGACACGGACCTCGCCTGTAGGGCCCACCACGATTCTCACCTGAAAGACGAAGTAGTTGCTCTAAAAACGCTGAATTATAAAGTTCGTAAATTATTGATTTGTACATCCTTAGGTATTTTTGGTAGGAATACAAGGCGGACTAATACCACAGTCTACCTATATCTTTTACTCCTTACAGTCGGTCAACGTAGAACATTGTCGCAGAGCAATCGTGCGGGGGGTGAAGAGGCGGAGGTTATGTCCCGAGTAGCCATACTGCATACTTGGGACATAACCTCCGCCCCTACATAATTTTCACATTTCATAGGACCTGTCAAATGTATGGGCATTGACCCACTGTATGTAGTAAGTAGGTACACTGTGCTAATACCATGAGGCATTGGTGCCAATTATCTTGTTCATCTACTAAACTAAAATTAGAGAATTGCTATATTTTACTGACAGATAGCTCGAGGAAAGGACGGTGATAGCACGGTGATAGGAACTAAGTTAGAGATGTCAAATTAGTTTACGCCTTGAACTTCACCGTGATTTTAGTCGACACGTTTTGAGATGTCGTCTATGGAAATTTTAGTTCAACTTTTGACAGCTCTTAGTTATTTAAGCCTCTTTTTTAATTTTTCAGAGTGAAAAAGATGGCAATAGCCTAAATTAAGTTTAGTTTGTGCATAACAGAATCGGCACCATTGTCTACTAGTCAATCGTAATCTAAATTCCAAATAGCATATTACAGGCACTTCTCGAAATGCCTTAAAAACTTAATTTAAAAAGCTTCAAATCAAACTCAAACTCAAAACTCGTTTATTCAAAGTAGACTAGTATTACTTAGTTCTTTTTGAACGTCAAATTTAGGTAGTTACAATTGATTGCCCCCAAAAGCTCCCACCCTTCACCGCTTCCTAGTGTTTATGCTGTGAAGAAGAAACGGCGCAACAAACTCCCCAGCAACACAGTTCAGTCTGTCAAGTGAATAATTAAATAAGTCTATACACAAAAAAGTAAAATAAATAAATAGCAGTTACCTAGTCCCCCCGTCAGACGTTCATAGCGTAGTAGACGGGGTTTGGTGGAGGTGCCATAGGTGATGTGGCTGGTTGGGCTGACACTCCTGCGGGCGCGCCCTCCGGGGCTCCCCTTGCAGCCCTGGATGGAGACCCGGGCGCGGGCTGGTACATCGGAGCTGCCACCTGAAAGTAGTACGGAAAGCAATCACTAGAAGCGGTGACAGTTATAAACGAATTTATCAAAATACTTTCCAAGTAGTTTTAAGGCCCTTTCCCCACCGAAAGTGGCGCCACTTCAGAAAAAAAGCATTATTTCTGTCAACACACATTGGATAAAACCACTTACATATGACGACACTGAGACGCTGCTGGATTAAAATAAAACGCTACCCATCCTTAAGTATACACTCTGATTCATTCATAGTCACACTCTCACACTCTTTCGCTAACTCTCACAAACCCTCACACTAACATCAAAATTTCACTCACACTCTCGTTCACATTCACACATCTTCATATTCACATACTCAGACACTCACATTTATTTTCACACAGCTTCTCATCCCCATTCGCACACCCTCACTCTCACTTACACACTAGCATGCTTGCATGCATGCTGCTTGTTTTAGCGTTAATTTTCTATTTTTTTTCTAGTTTATAATGTCATTTCCTTTAGAAATAGGAACATAGGTACATTTGTATAAAACAAGTAAATTATGGTTATTTAAGTTATGGAAGAGCGGAGTCTCCTAACACAGGCTTATTTGCTTAAAAGGAGGCTTCTATCACTAGTTGCTAAGGTTTACTTGTTAAAATTAATAAAACATTTTTCATTTTCATTTTTCAACACACAACATATTGAAATTTCGTATGTACAATATTTTAGTCAAGTGATGTAGAAATTTAAGAACACCAAAAAACAACACTTGACATCCTAGGTTAGGAGTTTTAGTAATTAATGTTAAAAACGGCTGTTTTTGGTTCTTATCGCTAAAACTTCGAATACAGAAGCTCTAGTGTCGATATTTGGTGTTCGATTTTTTTTAATGCTTTTTTTCTAAAGTGGCGCCACTTTCGGTGGGGGAAGCGCCTTAATACTTACTAGTAAGTGTAATTCGTTTTTGTTTAAAGTTAAAAAACTGGAATTAACGCGACTTTACCTTTATTCGGCCGACGTTTCCACCAGGTTATACTGAGTGACACTGATCGTACTTTTATACTGAATGAGCAGCAATAAAGGTAGGTAGTTCCGCATTAATGCCAGATCGTAATAACTATTTCAACCCTAGAATCTAGGGTTGAAATAGTTATTACGATCTGAAGAACCTACAATACGGCAGACGTATCTTGGCGAGTCTGAAGTTAGCTGATTAGCTGCGCAGTAGACTCGCCAAGATACGTCGGCCGTATTGTACTAAACACAAAACAACTTACTTTCTCAGAGTAGCAAATCATTTGTTTTCCACCTCCAGGTTGTGGGGCTGGCACGGGCCGATACCGTGCGGGCGCTGGGCATAATGTCTGTAAACATTAGAGAGATTGTCCATAATATCCGTCTAATAACCAAAGCTATTAAGATAATGAACTAGAATAACTTCACTTGACTTTTACTTATACACAACCTGACCATAAAATATTTTTTTCCCCTAGAGCTGGGACACCTGCAATAATATTTTTTGAATAAAGCACATATTTATCATGAAAATTTACAAAAAAAAACTATTCTTGTGTTGTCTCGTGGGCTGGTCTGATGTTTCACGGAAGGGCAACTTGCTTTAAAATAATTATATTATCAGCTTTAGTTTATACAAGGAATGTGTTGATGTTAGAATAGAATATACTTTATTGTACACCAAAATTGTAACAGCTCATAAACAATATCATACATTGAAGAGTACAATGACGGACTTAGTTAGCAAAATGTTTTCCGATACAATCAAGAAATACGCGCCCGTTTTTATATTGAATACATTTCAAAGGCTTGCCTTTTTTCAAAACGGTTACATGTTTTTGGGGAAACCGGGACACATAGGTCAAAAGCGGGACTGTCCCACTCAAAGCGGGACGTATGGTCACGTTACTTAAACATCATGTATTGTGTTTACAAACATCACGCCTGCAATGTCAGAAACTCGTAACTGTTGTTCCCTAAGGGTTCTTAATCCGATTGATTTATCAGGAACTAGCCTTTTGTAGTTTTGCCGGCAATCTCTTATAACTTGTGACCTGAGAAACTTTACTATTTACCACTAGAGCTATATTCTTTAGCAAAACTCGACTCACTAATTTCTGAAAGGCTGATCAATTTAATCTCATGTCAACGAATGTGATTGGTTGACCAAAATACTAACAACCAATCACTGTACTTGACATGAAATTTAACAGCTCTGATTCGGTAATTTTTGCGTTGATCAGCCTTTCAAAAAGTAGGAGTTAAGCTAGTGGTCTAGAGTAAAAAACCCTGTCTTTGAAACTAGGTGTCTTAGAATCTTAGAAGTCAAAATATGAATTAATATTGAAAAGGGTTGGCTAAGGTATAACTTATGAGTGGATTAGCAGAAATACGTCTAAGACCTAGTTTGGCGCTATCTGACGTTAGAATAGGGTATCTCAATATCTCAGCCGGTATAGCGTCTGTATTGTTAACCTTTTGGTTTTTTATCGGTTGCCGTGCCCCTAGCGCCCAGCTCATAAATCGGAAAAATAATAACTACCTACTATCAAAGAAGTATTATAAACATGTTTATGTCTATAATGAATACATTTTAAAACAAAGTTTTTTTGTGGTATTTATCCGACGTGGGCGAAATGGACACATTTTTTTTTGTCGGATTTATCCGACTTGGGCTGTTAAAGGGTTAAAATAAATATTATTATTTTTCTCTTCTATTTACTATTAATGTTGTTCAATTTATTTTGCCAATAATTTGATTAAGTATTTAATAATTAGTACCTGTAGCTGAAGCGCGTGTGTGTAGTGTGCCCGTTGCGGTTGTGCAGCGGCCGGCTGCGGCGTGCTGGCACCGCTGCGGGCCTGCTGTTGCTGGTAGTAAGAGTGCATGCGGTTGTCTGTCAAGTAAACACTCTTTGTCAGTCGAGTATCATATGCAGTCGTTAAGGTCTGTAATTCTTTACTATCTTTTTGGTGTTAGTATGGCTTACTCTATCTATCTAGTTGACATCGATTTGGTTTTTGATACCTGAACTCGCTTGTTTATATATAACTGCCAAACCGAATAGTACCTATCCTGTGGGTTCTGTTCTATCCAGGTAATACCTACGGCAATTTTGAAGACCTCGATTTTAGCTCTAACATGGAAAAAATATCAGGAGGTACAGTGATCCCAACAAACTCTACTCAGTGCACGAAAAACTTACAATCGTTGGCCTGTTGCCACTGAGCGCCGTAGTCAGCATGGTGTTGGTAATGATAGTGAGTGCTGTACGGCACGTAAAGTAGCTGGTGGTGGCTGCGGATGGGCGGCGGGGATTCCGGCCGGCGGCACCGCGGGGCTGCGCGCACCGGCGACGTCTGTTCCGAGCTGGTCTGGGAGCTGTATAACTCCTGACTGCTGTCCGAACATCTGGGATGGGTAAGTGAAACTTGAATTTTAATACGTTTCTGCATCGTTGAGCAAAATTAGACGGATTTGCAATCACAATAAGACGGGTTTCACATGCGTAATATTTACATTTTTAACCTAAATTAATACAAACTAAACTAAATCTAAAGTAAAAACAAAGAAAAATTATATCCTACGCTAAACTAAGAATATAAACTAAAGGAGTGCATCAAAATATTCCTCCGCATCGCTGTCAACTGGAAACGTGCCCAGAAGGCTGGCAGCGTTGCCACGTTGTATGGCAACGCTAATTCTCTGGCCGAAAAACAAGCCAGCCCTCTGGTCACGTGGCCGTTTCACATTAGATGACACAGTGCAAATCAGTTAATAAAAAAAAAAGTTCTAAAAATTATTCCTGTTAAAGAAATAAAAGTTTTTTTTTTTTTTTTAGTTTTACGTAATTAAATTTAAATGCAAGTTTCTTGACGCGTTAGCGGTTTAGTCGCGCGGACAAGACGTATGAACAAATCGACTCAAGAGGGCTACTCAATCGTGCGGCTAAAAACCTGTTGAATGAAACCCCATATAGGAACATAATTATTGTTAGTTGTCTGGTTGAACGTTATTAGGTATCATCTTATCCCTGACTGGTAACTGACGCAAAGTACGGGTTTAATAATATAGGCAAAAGACTCATGAAAATGTAAGAACAAGTCACGATGACTTGAGACGTTCATTAGTTTTGCACCCTACTCACTAGAGAATGAACATACGAATCACGATATTTGGTAATCAAAACGAATGTCGTTCGATTCGTCATGTTTTACATGCATTGACAGAGTCTTTATCTGACGTCGAAACTTTCGATATATGCCCGGTTCCTATGACCAAAAACAGATCGGTCTACTTACCAATGGTAGCATTTTTTATTGACAAACTGGGGGCATACAGGGTGTAAACGAATTCGTGTAATACCCTTAAACCGCGTGATATACTGGTGACACAAATTAACCCTAAATGGGTATTTTTCAAAATCAACTAAAAACAAATTCAAAATAAAATCTTGGTTTTCTATTTCTGAGACATTTTAGAGCCCCGAGTTAACTGACTGCAAAGAGCGATATCGCATTAGTCGTGCCTGCCAGCCGCGTCGCTGTGCTTTCATTCATTTATGCGCAGCATAGAAATGTTCACTAAAATAAAATATTTTTTTTGCAAAAAAAATATCTTATTTTTTTACTGAATCCTTATTAGGTGGTTTAGATACGATCACTTAACCCTACCGCATGAAAAAAAAGATTTTTTATATATTTTTTTAATTAGTCTAATTCCCGTGCGAGGCCAATCTACACCAGTAGTAAGTACCTAGATCATGTGGTTTTAAGGAATTACACAAATTCGTTAACAGCCCTGTATAAATAGACTCGTAAATTAATTTTACTTGTGATAGCTATTAAAGTATGAGAGGATATACTATGCAAACCTATGGGGTCTTTGTTTGATTATTGTTAAAGATACAAGAGTGTAAATATTTAACCAATGACGTTCGGTAACGAATAGGAATCGGCCATTAAACGAATTGCAAAATCGTAGTATTTCCATTTGTAAGAAGTTAACAAAGTGCTGGAAGAACAAACAGTCGACGGCAAGGTTTGTAGCTTGGCATGGCGATTGATTGAATACTAGAAGACTACCATCTGTCTTCAGTGACAGGCGCGGATCACAAGGGTGAAGAAACGGAGAAGTTACTTTCGACGAGATATGGTAAACGTCACAGGAAAGATTTTGCGGATTGCCTTAGGCACGGTATAAAAGGTATTTTGTGCCTCTTAAAGTTTGTTACGCGAGAAGACCCGATTCAATATTTTTAGAATTGCCTTAGGCACTCCTAAATGAGTTGAAGGTTTAATATTGTTATTTTACTGATGATGCATATTGTATTGTCAATATAATATTAGTTTTCTATACAGGATGTAAAGGAATTCGTGTAATTCCTTAAAACCACATGATCTACTACTGGTGTAAATTGGCCTCGCACAGGATTGAGATTGATTAAAAATAAAAACAAACTTGAACTCCCAAACAAAATTTTATGTGAAAAAAAAAATGTCGATGCCATGCATAAATGAATAAAGGCACGACGACACAGCTGACGGGCACGACTAGCGCGATATCGCTCCACGCAGTCAGTTAACTCGGGACGCTAAAATTACTCAGATACAGAATACCATGTTTCATTTTTTGAAAACCTTTTTCTGTTGATTCTGAAAAAAAACTATGCAGAGTCAATCAGTATCACCAGTTGATCTTGAGGTTTGAAGGAATTACACGAATTCGTTTACAGCCTGTATAAATATGTATTATTAAATACATATGTCAAATATAATATTTGGGTGTCGTGGGCTTTATTTTCGTATTTAAAATGCTATAATTGCTACTTGCTATAATTCTAATTAGCTTTAAAATTGTTGTTATTTTGTTACATTTACACGTCATTTGCGGATTATACCTACATGTTTTACTCAATTTTATCAATGAAATTGATGTTATTGAATTCTACATGTAGGTTTACATTAGGTATTGTTAATAAACACTACGCTATTGTTAATAAACACTTGTTACAAATTGTACAAGTTGTTTAAAAACGCATTTCATTACAGTAATTGAGATACTAATTGAGCGGATGCGGATAGTCGGCCCGTATTAATAAACGTTCCTCAACTACATACTCAAGTACATTATCATTTGATACGTCATTATTACGATGTCAGCATCTCAAGATCATTGCTAATTAATAAACACACCTCAAGGCGCTGTACTTGATGGCCTGGCGATTGACCGAAGTTTAGTTAACATTCATCACATTTCGTTATTCCTATGTCGTAAGACTTATTGAAATACTTGTATTTTGTTAAAACTTTAAAGTTAAATTATTTCACACGTTTCCCCTCCAGAGGGCGGGGGCGGTCAAAATCAAAATCCAAGATGGCGGCTGTAAAATTTTACAAAATATGCGTCATGGGTATCGTGCCCATGGTTTTCGGGGGTGCTGATTTCGAAAATAAGGTCAAAATGAAAATCCAAGATGGCGGCTGCGAAATTTTACAAAATATGCGTCATGGGTGTCATGTCCGTGGTTTTAGGGGGCGCTGATGTCGAAAATGAGTTCAAAGTCAAAATCCAAGATGGCGACTGCGAGATTTTACAAAATATACGTCATGGGTATCTTTTCCGTGGTTTTCGGGGGTGCTGATTTCGAAAATAAAGTCAAAGTGAAAATCCAAGATGGCGGCTGCGAAATTTTACAAAATATGCGTCATGGGTATCGTGTCCATGGTTTTCGGGGGTACTGATGCCGAAAATGAGGTCGAAGTCAAAATCCAAGATGGCGGCTGTGACATTTTACTAAATATGCGTCATTGGTGTCGTTTCCATGGTTGTAAAATTACACCGTTGACACCCATGACGCATATTTAGTAAAATGTGACAGCCGCCATCTTGGATTTTGACTATGACCTCATTTTCGAAATCAGCACCCCCGAAAATCATGGAAAAGATACCCATGACGCATATTTTGTAAAATCTCGCAGTCGCCATCTTGGATTTTGACTTTTATCTCATTTTCGACATCATCGCCCCCTAAAACCACGGACATGACACCCATAACGCATATTTTGTAAAATTTCACAGCCGCCATCTTTGGATTTTGATTTTGACCGCCCGAAAATGTCGTCATAGTACTCCATTTCATCGTAATAATTAATTTAACCCAAAATATTTTCAAACTCCATGTTTCGCGCAACTAATCACGACCTCAAGTCACGGACTGCCTACACTCAGATTTAAGCATCTCGATTACCCCCATCTATTGATACTTAAGTGGTGAGTTTCGTTTATTAATCAGTCCATCACTCAGCTGATAACGTAAAACCAAGCCGTAACTTGAGTACGTAGATTATATGTTTATTAATACGATCATGACCTCAACACTGTCATCAAGTGCGAGTTCTTGGGCTGAGTAACGTTTATTAATACGGGCCTAAGTACTCTAAGCTAATCCTCAAAGTCCGCGCATTTTAGGCGGTGTGGCCACCGGTGTACTGAAAACGATAATAGCGAAATCGCCAGTTTTTTTTTTTTTAAAATACAGTATTTTGGGAAGTCTCTTAGCTATCCGACTTTAAAACTTATTTTTTAAAATCCCATTCCGACTGAACTCTTTTGTTAGAATTAGTTTTATAACTTATAAAAAACTCGTTGAAAAAACTAACTTTAACATTCAAGCTAAGTAGTTTTAGCGTAGCGTAATTTGACTCTGGCGTTGTGGTCAGTTCAAACATAACCGCTTTAATCATTTGAACTGAACACAATCTCTAACCAGATTTTTTTTGAATTCATTTGTCTTGCAAGAGTCATCATATGCCCCAATTGTTGGGGTTGTTGTTCATTCGTACCAGTTGTTATAAATATTACTAAACTGGTCAAGTTTATAGACATAGAACAAAATTCCTTATCAATCAACGTTAGAACCCATTCTCAATAGTTAAAACGCGTTTTAACTTAAAACGTGTTTGTACTTATTGAGTATTCATTTTCAATAGGCATTTATATTAGATAGCTCGTCATCATCCATAAAAAAAAAATAGTAGCCCAACGGCATCGGGAACAGAAGAAAGAAAAAGATACTTCCTAACAATACGCGCCGTATCCAGAAGTACCGCTTTCTGAATGAATCCATCTGCCTAACGCGAGATGTTGGTTCTTGGCTATTAAGCCATTGGCTGTAACGACTATCGGCACAATGACTGCTGAGTCAACATCCCACATGTCGACAACCTCTTGTGCCAAATCAAGATATTAGATTTTTTTAGACAAAGATCAATTTATTATTAAACTTACCCAATATTGGCATAGAGAGAACATGAGTTTCGGTACATAGTTTCTTGTTGCTGTCTCTGCTGCTGGTAATGGGCGTACGTTGCCATGTTCTGTGCGTGCGCATAGCATGCGTCCGAGTGCTGCTGGGGTACTGGTGTGCCTTGGCATGGCCGCGATGGCATGTAGTCGGATGATTTCGACCTGATAATTGTTAAATGTCTAAGTACCGAACAAAGATTCTTAATCTAGCAAAGGAACCATCAAAACGTAGATTCTAGACTTACCAGTTTGAATTAGCACTGGCTCTGCTCTGAGGCCTCGAGTTAAGATTGGCCTCAGAGTAATATGGCCATGAATAGTTGGAGTTCGTGCGCTGGCATGCGTGCGCAGGCATCTGTTGCGGAGTGGTGCCCGGTGACGGTTGCAGCTCGTTCTGCATCTGTTGCAGTATCTCGTCGGATGCTCCAAGTTGCTGCTTTATAGCAATGCCGCGAACAGCCGGCCGGCGATGGAAACCTAAAAGCATGTCATTTTCACTGTATGTTCTGCCTAGCTTTTTTCCAAATATGTTGGAGTAGCTTCCAGTCTAACCAGATGCTATTTTATACGGAGCGACTGCCATCAGCCCTCCACAACACAGTTACTGACCAATGCCGAAGGTTACACCGGTTGTCAGACTTTCAGGCTTCTGACTATGAATAATGGTAAAAATTTATGTTTTCTAATTGAATCATTCGTTGTTTTGAAAAGTACCAGGGTGACAGAAATGAACAGAAAATAGGCACCTAAACGATCTTTCCTGGTAGTTTTAATAAATAAACAATTAGGACATTTGAATTTTAAAAACGTCTGTATCATGTGACAAATCCTTCATACTTCTCTATCTGTTCTGTGCTTCTCTATGTTTCATCGTTGGTGCGTTTCGAGGAATACTTTTGGTGCAGTTCATTTGGTACGTTTCAAAGTTGGTGCGGTTCGAGGAATACCCCAATGGTCTCCCATCCACGGACCGACCGTAGCAAGCACAGCTTAACCTTGCAAATCATATAATCCACGCGGTTGTTACTTAGCCACGAGCCCCTCCACGTCATTTTCACGTAATGTTCCAAGAAAATCAAGTCCAAGAAAATATTGATTGTGATTATTAAATCTTTTTTCCCATGAAAAATCCAGGAACTTCTTAGCTTCCATAAATAATATTTTTAGAATTGTTATTTTCCATCGTGGGAAATCTTGTAAAAATATATTTTTATAAAACGGTTTTTCGTAGTAAACCCTGCCTTGTAATTTCAGCACAGCGTAATATATGGTCTTCACTTCTACGAATCGATAAAAAATAAAACCGATAATTTACATCCTTTATTTTTATTTCGAGCCTTATTGAATTGAATCAGGTACCCAACTTTTTAATAAGAAAGACTTTTATAAAATAGAAGAGCATTTTGTACAAAATTTATTTATCTACATAGAGCTTTATTAATTTACCGTAATCATCATGTTCATCGTCGCTGCTGACCGGTTGTGATTCCTGACCGTATCGCTGCCTTAGTCTTTCAGTCCTCGGAGCCGTGGCTCTAGCAAAAGCAGCCAGGCCATCATCACCTTCACCAGCTCCTAAATATATAAATAAACTAGTTAACACCTAAAACGAAATGCCATCAGACTATTAACCTGAAGCTATTACTAAACTGTTGTACAGGTACTTAATTATTAGTGCTAACTGTATGAATTAATATTCTAGAACAGCTTAATTCAAATTCAATCAAATTACCTAGGTTTCGAAGGTATTATCAATAACTTTACATTAAACTTGCAGGAATCGCGGACAAGGCATTCTTGCACTAGGTGTTCACGAGTCGGTACTCAACAGCGCAGATAGTGAATTAAATAATTAATTGATGCTGTTACATTTCAATATCATTCGAGTATTACAATTCTGAGTTGAAAGAATGCAACTAATAAACACACCTTATGAAAAAAACTTTACTAATAACTTATCTGGTAGAAGTTTTACTGTACAGGGTGGGTCAAAAATCGTGGATCAACCGAAACAGAGCGATAGTTGGGGCTATTTGCAGCATTGTATGGTAGTACATTTTTTTTACAGTAAGGTTCTAAAGTTACAAATATTTTTTCGTGAGACTTAAAAGATATTGAAAAAAGTGCCAATACTCATAAATCATGGTACCCACTGTCATAAAAGCATTTTCAAGCAACTAAACACCATTTATTGTTTTAAAATATGTACTCATTTTACTCTAATTGCCTATTTATTACAAAGGATGATGGGCACAAATGTATGGAGTCTGGTACTGGCACCAATCGGAATGAATGACATACCGTTGGAAAGGTATTTTTGTGTAGATTAAGAATAACTATGGTGCTAGTCCCGATTCACTGTCCGATCGAAGTAATCCTGCTTGAAAGTTATTTATTTTTGTTACATCCTATTAAGTACACATACTTTTATTGTAATTTTTCTCCATTTTGGCATGGTATTACAATAATTATTATTAATATTTTTCCTTATCTAGGTAAATAGAACAAGTTCGAAGCAAATTTTATCATTTATTGTATGTAAGTATACAGTGTGTAAAAAGACCCGAATAGCCAAAATCTACGCACTCTGTACATCAAACTAAATTACATTGACCAAAAATAATTGCTGGGAAACGACTTTTATTTTTAGGCATAAAAAACGCGTCCGATTTGTTTAATAGATAGATCACCCCTAACTGAAACAATACTAAACCGATTTTGTTGTAATATTCATCCGTTAGCTGAATTTTATTTAGCTCAAAATCTGTGCAAATATCATCAAAATCGGTCACGCGAAACCGGCGATATGATTTTTTAAATTCTATTTCGAACTGAATATCCAGTATCTTCTGAAGACTATATTTCAAAACGGACAATTGATACGGGTTTGTTGCCATAGTAGTTTTTTGTACTCTTGAAAAGAGCTATCCAACGATGGTCAATTCATTTTGATTGGACATGAGTACCAAAACGCCCATCCTCCTTTTAGTATTTTCTTAAAAAACACTCAAATTGTCATAATTTATAAGAAGATCAAGTTAGGGCTCTGCCACAGAGATATTTTTTACTACAAATGACCCCAACTATCGCCCTGTTTCGTTTGATCCACGATTTTTGACCCACTCTGTATAACATAAGGTAACATTACACCTGTATTCCCCGAAGGGTTGGAAAGAGGTGTATAGGACTCCCTCATTTCGCCGTTATGTTAAAGTCCCATGTAATAGGGGGCGAGCCTATTGCCATCAACCGGGCTCAAATCCAGATTCCGGGCTGCTCCTGAGAAAGTCCACACGGAAAAACCCAATAACACTTTGCCGGACCTGGGGATCGAACACAGGACCTCACGCTTACGACCACTAGAGCAACGAGGCAGTCTACTACTAGCCAACTTTGAAAGTCTTATTAATTTTAAGTTATTTTGAGCGTCTTCAGACACCAATATTGCCTTTTAAAACACTGACTGTAATGCTGGGACTACATTAGCGGGCTACGGCGAATATTCGTGTTAACGCGATGAGTGTGGCCGGGTAGATCGTTGAAACGCGTAGTATTCAGGCGAAGACGATGTACTATCGGGGCACTGTCGGTAAACTGGCGCGCAAAGGGATTTGTCGCGACAATATTCGCTTGGGTGGCTACACCTACGTTTGTTTTTCATATTATTTTGTAAAACTGATACTCGTACAATTGTAATAAATAACAATTTACTGACATATCATGTAACGCCACTACTTCCTCCATTTTGAATTACAGGCTACGTCTGGGCCGTACAGGAACAACACAATCCGACACGATGAATCTTCGCCCGCCTAATGTCGACAAGAACATCACGTACGGGTACACGATGTTTTAGCGCGCCAACGCGACACCAATCTTCGCCAGCTAATGTAGCCCCAGCATAACGGACTAAAAAGAGCTTTTATGTACAAAACTACTTAGCATATTCTTACCTGGAGTTCCTGCGACTACGTCTGGTGCAGGAGCATCGCTGTGCTCTTGAAGGTCGAGGTTCGTTGCTGAAGACGCAGACGTTCTGTCTCCCGGCGGAACGTAATAGAAGCCTTCGTGGTGGGCGGCGCTACCGACACAGGCTGTCAATGGCGCTAATGTAGACAGGAACTGCCGTCGGGGTTCCGACTTTGGCTGTGGGGAGAATAGCTCTTAAAGTTACTATATTCAAGACGGTACTAACTAGGTCAGTAATAAGAACTAATAATCAATAAGTAATACTTGGCGGCTCAATTTACTTCCTCGTTTTTTCATCTTTTTTTCAAGTGGCTGGAAACAAGTTGTGGACTAACTGTTCCACAGATTTCACAGGTACATTGGGGCCGGTGGGAGTCACTCGAAATGTATGATACCTCGTGGCCGGCCACTTATGGCTGTAACGAGTGGTCCCTGTGCCATCTTAGGCCACCCTAAACATGGTTATTATGACCGAAAAAACAGATACCTAATTCCTATTCGTTGCTTTATGCGACCTCACACAGGATAATGCATGTTTATTATTGTCCAACACCACTCTAGAATAGGTTGCCTTGGAACAGTTTAAATTAGCTTACGGACCTAAAACTGGCTTAATCTGTCTAGTCCATACAGCGGTTACAAAAGCCTTACAGCTTACAGCCAACCATAGCGGTAAACTACATTATTTTGCTAAGCGTAGTTTAAACAAATCAGCGTGTATTTTTTTTAACTATTGAGGTAACAATGTTGACGCAATAAACACTACAGTTTGCATTCTAGGATTTCATTTCTCGGAACTCGAATAGTAGTCTTTTTGTGGAGTTAAAGCTGTCTGGGAAAGTTACGCGATTGTTCGCCTCAGCGGTCCCGGTTATCACGCGATTCAACAGTGGTAACAATCACTCTATATGAAGAAACTAGCTTTTGCCCGCAGCTTCGCTTGCGTAAAATGTTGAACCCGTTAAGTATCGGTTTTTCATACAAACTTTCATGCCCTATTTAACTCCCTTAGGGGTTGAATTTCAAAAAATCCTTCCTTATTCCTTGTCTACATTATAAAGGGAACCTCTGTGAAAAATTTCAGCTTTCTAGGTCCAAGGGTTTGGGCTGGGCGTTGATGAGTCAGTCAATCAGTCAGTCAGTCAGGACCTTTATTTTTATTTATACTTACAGATACTGTAGGAAGAAATTTCGTTTAATCATGTTTTAGTCAGAGACTATCACAAAACGACGTTTGTGTAATCACAAAATCATGTCGAACTAAGTTTGCTTTCGCTAGCTTCGTAGGAGAAACTGGTATCATATTTACCGTATAGGTAGGTACCTACTCCTTACCTAATTGAATGCAATAGTTCATAATACAGTTTAAAAGAGGAGAACTCCTGCAGACGATGTTTGGTTAACTATGCAAGGTTCTCATATACAACTTTTAAACAACCGCATAAGCTATCAAAACTATACGTTATTGAAATCTAGTTATTTGATTACCAGCTACATATACAGGGTGTAAACGAATTCGTGTAATTCCTTCAAACCACATAATCTATTAATGGTATAGATTAACCCCGCACGGGATTTATATTGATTAAAAATAAAAATAAACTTTTTTTTTCCATTTTTTTTTATTTCGTTCAAAATGTCGATGCCATGCATAAATGAATGAAAGCACGGCGACACAGCTGACGGGCACGACTAGCGCGATATCGCTTCACGCAGTCAGTTAACTCAGGACGCTAAAATTACTCAGATACAGTGGAGGAGCTCGAGGCTAAATAATTACAGCCGCATAGACCGATCTTCCGGGTTAAGCCACGCTTGCCGAGGTTGGTCTGTGGATGGGTGACCATTTACCATAGCGAGTTTCCTCCGTGCCTCGGAAAGCACGTAAAGCCGTTGGTCCCGGCTGTCATTTGTAGATCTTTGACAGTCGTTACTGTTGGTCAGAAGCCAGAAAGTCTGACAACCAGTCTTACCAAGAGTATCGTATTACCCAGTTACTGGGTTGTGGAGGTCTGATAGGCAGTCGCTCCATGTAAAATACTGATATTCAGCTACATCCGGTTCGACTGGAAGCCGACCCCAACATAGTTGGGAAAAGGCTAGGCAGATGATGATACAGAATACCATGTTTCGTTTTATGAAAACATTTTTTTGTTGATTCTCAAAAAAAACCTGTGCAGGTTCAATCAGTGTCACCAGTAGATCACGCAATTTGAAGGAATTACACGAATTCGTTTACACCCTGTATATTTTTGAACTGTTTCCTCCAATAAAGATGTTTTACAAATCTGATATTTTAAATTACGAAAAACTCAATGCTTCTTGTTTATTTAGGCGCGAACATTTACCGCGTAGAAGATACTGTTTTTAAATATTATGTTATTCAAATAAACTTTATTTAGGACGATTAGTCGACAATGGGCCGAAAATATGGTATTATACATACAGGACATATAATTAGAAACACCAAGGGTGACTTTTATTTTTAGTACATATTAACTTGTTAATTAATGTTTTACGTATCATAGAGGGCATATACCTATTTAACTATAATGTATGATCCACATCATGAAGTATTACTATGTCAGTTTTGGAAATATCATACAACCGTTTATGTAAAAACTGGTATACTTTATAAAATAAAATGAAGCAGCACAACGCACTCAGGTGGACAACTAATTAGAAATTAGAAACAGAAAAAAAACATTAGCATAAATATGAACAAAGGTAACGAAACAATAAATAATGAAGTTAAGTGGTACAAACGTTGTATAACAAACAATTAATGTTTGGTTGGGAAGCCTCTGCTGTCGATTACAGCTCTACAACGACGTGGCATTGATTCTATCAATGTTTCATACATTTCTAGGGAATATTTCTCCAAGCTTCTACAAATGCGTCTTAAAGTTGTTGTAGTATGATACTAGTAGTAGTACCATATTAGTGATATGTTTATTGGACAATGTTTTCTTTACAATGTATCACAAACTTAGATTTGATTCAAATCTGGACTATTTGCAGACCACTCTAACACTGACACTAATTAGTCTCTTAGAAATGCTCCAACGTTGTTTCTTTGGTTTGGATTATTGTAGTGTCGGTGTTAGAGTGGTCTGCAAATAGTCCAGATTTGAATCAAATCTAAGTTTGTGGTACATTGGAAAGAAAACATTGTCCAATAAACATATCACTAATATCGTACTATTACTAGTATCATACTACAACAACTTTAAGACGCATTTGTAGAAGCTTGAAGAAAAATTCCCTAGAAATGTATGAAATATTGATAGAATCAATGCCACGTCATTGTAGAGCTGTAATCGACAGCAGAGGCTTCCCAACCAATCATTAATGGTTTATTATAAAACGTTTGTACCATTTAACTTCATTAATTATTGTTTCGTTACCTTTGTTCATATTTATGCTAATGTTTTTTTTCTGTTTCTAATTAGTTGTCCACCTGAGTACGTTGTGCTGCTTCATTTTATTATATAAAGTATACCAGTTTTTACATAAACGGTTGTGTGATATTTCCAAAACTGACATACCTACTTCGTGATGTGGATACATTATAGATAAATAGGTATAAGCCCTCTATGATACGTAAAACATTAATGATCAAGTTAATTTGTACTAAAAATAAAAGTAACACTTGGTGTTTCTAATTATACGTCCGCCACTGTATGTGGGATTAATAATATTGTAACTTCATAATGTATGAACGATAAGCTGAATAATCTCCCAACAATAAGCTTTCGTGTTATAATATCGTACCTATGTTTATTGATTATGATATAATAATTACTGCATGCATTGTTTATTTCTGTTGTTGTTTTTTCGACATACTGGAAGTTTTTTAGCAATTGATTAAATTATTGAAAACTGAAGTTAGAGAGGTAATTAATCATTTTAATTGCTTTTGTATAAGAAAACTGTCAATATGTTTGGGTTGATGTGGTTTGTTTGCGATTTGTCAACAATCTTGAAGTAGGTAGGTAGTAGTAGAATGGAGTAACCAATTTTAGACAATCGTACTCAAAATAAATACACAAGCATCTTAATTTAGGAACAATTTTGTACGAATACCTACCGTGTGTTATACGAATGCCTATGACAATCGTTACTGATAGTCCGAAAGTCAAACAAATGGTCTAACCTTAGAATATCGGCGTTACCCAGCACCAAATTGGGTTGCGGAGGTCTGACAGCAGTCGCCCCGTGTAAAATACTGGTATTCAGCCGCATCAGGGGGTCTACTCCCTAAGCTCGAAGTCCGTAGTTTCGACCTTAGTTACGAGCGTTTCCTACTCCCTATGTCCTACGATTATTTCGGGGCCCGAACTAAGAATGAATGACAAGACTATTTGACAGTTGTCCCTACTACTGATGTGTTATTGCCCGTCCGAAAAGTTGAACTTGACACTTGTTTTGTTCACTCCTACGTTTCAGGCTACTTTCGGACGGGCGACTAACTTCGTTGACGGACTTAAGGAGTAGGCCCCTGGTTAGGCTCGAACCTGACCCCAACATTTGGAAAAGGCTAGGCAGGTAATTATAGGTGCACGCTTCCGGGAAAATGTGGTTTTATACAGAGATATATTTATAGATTTATGTCGTTAGGATGGGTTCATTTGAACCGTATTTACCACACTACACATACCCACCACACTACACAACACACCACGCTACACACATACACATTACGCTACACAGATACACACTACACTACACACATACCCGTGGTAACGTACCAATTATTAGTTATTTTTATGGTTTTCTCCTGAACTTATCTCTTTAGTTTAATTTTACTTTTATTATGTATGTATCTCTTTCATTTCACGGCTCATCTTCCATGCGGAAGACGTCCGGTCCTTTGGAAGGCATACACGGGGACACAGGTCCAACGCGCAGAGGCCCCTTTGAGAACTTTAATCTAAAATGGGGTGGGGCATCAACCGGGGACTATCCACAGCTGCACTATTGGAGTACAGTCATGGACCGTCCCAGGTGGGTGCAAAACTATTGTGAAATATGGTAAAATTAAAACTGGTCTATGGGATGGGGTGTTAAATGGACTATTTAACTTCTATTGCCGGAAGAAAACGGCGTCTGCCTTTCAAGTTTAAATTTGAAATGCGTTGGCAGACGGTGACTCGCCAGCTCACTAGCTGGGCCCCCTGAAATGCCGCCAGTATATGTATAGGCGAACGGGGCAACAAACGTGTGAGCGGCTAGAGGTGTAGAGAAATGTGGCCCCGGTTTCGCCGTCGCGGGTCTAAAAGACCCGGAGTGGGTTTCCCCGCTATTACGCCTTTAGACACTTCCACCCCCGAGCATATAGCTCTGGCGGCCCCCCTCTGGCCGGCCGATAAAGGCAAGACAGAGTTGAGAGTCCTGCGGGCACTCTTGGGGTTCCACTCCAGCCAGCCAATAAAGGCAAACTGGAGACGAGGCCCTGACCGACTCTCTGAGGCAATAAGGTACGCAGTGTCGCCACTCACCAACAGCTCGCCACAAGCTGCCCTGCAGTTTGTAAGCTTTTCAGTAGACCTCATGATACATTTTTTATTATATGATGGGGTTGTAGAAAGCTAGTCTAATGTTCCCTCCGGTTTTACGTTAATCTCATGGCGAGGTAAAACGCCTTTCCCAGAGGGGGTTACTTTTATTATATGAGGTTAAGAGAAATTTGTAAAATGTAGAGTGCTCAATAAACTATTCTAACAGAATAATTGTGCTTACTAGTGCTAATCGAATTACTTACAGGGTTACAGTATTATATTATGTACAATATTGTATGGTTGTATTAACCTAAGATCATGAATTATACATAATTATACAGTGTAAAGTAGTGTTTGTTCTTTTTGTTCATACTTCGCTTAGAGGTAGTACTTAATTAATCCTATGTGTTAGATCGTTAGTACACTAACTGTAGGTAAGTGATTATATCGCTTCAATAGACACATTATTATCTGATGTATGTTGTGTTTACAACTGTAGTGACGTTGTATTGTAGGGTTTATTGTAGACATACATTTATAACTATCTAGATCTAGGCGCTTAAACGGATTAAAGTCCGGTGGCTTTGTCCAAAACCGATCGTTTTGCTTACCAATCGTAGCATTTAACTCTACCTAACCACGGCTCGGAACTGGTTGCGGATATCGGTTAATAAAGGTTTTGACGGTTTCGCATAATGTTTCGTTCAGAACGAAACCGATAATCATTTCTTCCTTTAACCGAAATAATCCGGTTTAATTCAACGCGACGAATAGCTCTTGACCTGCGGTAACAACTTGTTAATAACAAGTTTAAAACTTGTAATTAACATAAGAGACATGTTAAGGACGAAATACCGGATATTAACAGTACCGGTTAATGAACGCTAACCTTGAAGAGAACATTATTTCAGAATAACGTTCAATTTACCGATTAACAAGAACAGAACCGAACCATTGAGTTCCTTATTCAAGGTTTTACCGGTTTTAAAATTTAACCGGTTTCCGTGTCTTGTACCGAACTGGTAGACTCCGGAGAAATTTTAACATGTACACTGCAAAAGAATGAAAAGGTCTCCTGAGATATGAAGCGCTTATATGAGCTATGAGACGCTTCGATATTGGCACTATCAGTTTCAACTTATTACCAAAGTCTACCTAGACACAAAAATAGGGCATTACATGATTAAACTGAGAAGAAATATGATGCAAAGTTAAATACGACTAACCTTTTGCGGTTCCTGATGTACATCTCCCAAATCTGGAGGCTGCTGACGTGTTGGAAGTGGCACTGATATCGTTGACGAAGACGAGCTGGATGAAGCGCTGCCAAACGCTTTCTCGCTATTTTTGTCGATGCTGATGCTGTTATACGATTTGTCGCTTGATTTGTCGCTGCTGCTCGACATTTTGTCTGCGCTCGCCCCCGCTGGCGACGACCTCTGCTCTTCCGGCTCGTCCTCCACATCGCAAGTTAGTAGTCGAATGCGTTCAGCAAGAGACGTCGTTTCTTGCTGTAAAGAGGACATATTGTCAACAATACTGAGCAAATTGTTTCAGCGACTGTAAGACAATGACAACAATAGACGTTTCCCCGTCTCACTTTATTTCTACGATTCTCCTTGAGTTGGAAACTTCTTGTGAACAGTCTGTATTTCAGACTGTCGTTGAAACTTGGATATGTATGGACAATAGCATAAACTGTATGAAGACGTAGGTACAAACGGCTACACATCAAGCTATACAAAACCAATTTATCTTGGCGTCGCTTTGTATAATCTTTTCGCACAAGTAACGGTCAGCTTATACAGGTTTTGCATAGCTTGAAGTGTAGCCGTGTGTACATACTTTAGTATCGCAAAAGGTAGTTTCCTCTATTGTCACATTCGAGTCCACCACACTTTTCATGTAGCTCATATGCCATGCCGCCATACATAATTATTACAAGTGGACCTTCCAGAAGGGTCCACGGCATTACGTTTGCGCTAAGAATGAACCCTCGAGGAGGGTTTCTGGCATTTGGTTAAAAAACGTAAAAATATGCTACTAATCATAAAATAATGTTTGCTTGTGTCATGTTAGTGAATTTTCCAAGAAACACCTGCATTTAAAATGAGCCCTCCACGAGGGCACCCGTCATGGCGAAGGCGACTACAGGGTGCCCTCCTGAGGTAAACAAACAACATACTTAGTTTGATAATACTATGATAGTTTTATTTTCGATTACGTAGATTTACAGGGCTGAGAGAGTTATTCTTGGGATCGCTCTGTTTTGAACATTTTATTCAAGCGAGGCCGCGCCGTTGTCTACATTCAGATACTGCTATTTTTAAGCTCGGTTCCGCTCCGTGACTTGTCAAACATAACTGCGAACTGAACCGAACCGAAAACGTGGCGAATGTGAACCGAAGCGGAAACGTCAAACTAGGTGCAGCGAACCGAACTCTTGTAGAAAGCGAAGTGTCGTTTGGTTCGCAGTTATGTTTGACACTGGCTTGGCGTGGACACGTGTCAAAATAGTTTTGAATTTGTCAATAAACACAGACGTCGCGCGTCGCTCTCGCTTCGTCTCGCATTCGCTCTCTGTTTGACGTCGTGCATACAAAGCCAGCTAATACAACTATCTCGCTCACAACTCGCTTCGCGCGCTCGCCTTTGGTTTGTCATGGCGTCACACGCCTTTGGTATCGGCACTAAGGTTCGCTTTCGCTTTTCTATGTGACTAGATTCAAAAGATACCATGCATAACAAAATAAAAACGCTTCGCCACGCTATCGGTTCGCTGTCTATTTAACACGGGCTTGATAGTTTGATACATAGGTAGGGGTGCATGAAAAGAGCCTCCACGAGTATCGTCATACTTAAGTATGTCCGGCGCACCCTGGGCAGTCAGTCCCGCTACCAAACTTTATGACTGGCTAATCTTTTTACCACGGCATGAACTATTCTTTTACAGCTCGTGCCGACACGATAGAAGAAGAATAGTTTTATACGACACTTTTAATTTAAAACTTAGAGAGGCTCGTGGCTATATAAAAACCGCGCGGAGTTCTGATGGCAGTCGCTCCGTGTAAAATACTGGTATTTAGCCGCATCTGGAACTGGAAGCTGATCTCAACATAGTTGGGAAAAGGCTAGGCAGAACAGCTTTTTGTTAAAAACTTGGTTTTCGATAAAACTGAAAGTAGGTTGTTTTCTTTCTTGACAAATCCTGCAACAATGTATCAGGGCCGATCTGAATCTGTTAGTTTATTGTCAATCGATGACCCTGTCAGGCCTCACCGCGGCCCCTGTCGGTCGCCAACGCTGCTTTCGCTATGAACTCGTTGTGCGTCTGGACATGACAGTTTAAATCGGGAACACGCGAGCATCGACTCTACCGAAGAAATTAAATGTATCATCGGTTTGTTACTGCCACAGAAATCTAATAATTTAGATTTTCTGGTAACTTGCAATCAAATTACTTTGATTAAACAAAGTACAGTGAAACCTGGTTAACTGGGATCTCAAGGGACCTAGATTTTTTTTATCGCTTATAGAGGCTTTTCATTTACCCACCCAGTTTCCGAAATCGGCAGGTTAACATGACAGTTGTCTTATTTATAGAGGGTCCCACTATGAGAGGCCGAAATGTACCATTTATTATACAAAGAGGTGGAAATGTTTTAAAAAGTCATTTTATATGCTGCACAATTAAATGGAAATGGAAGAAGTTAGACTGTTTGTAAACAAGCGTGTCATGACTTGTCTAAACATGACAAAATGTCTCAATTATACAGGTTATTGAGCTACGAAGCCTAATGAAAGAGGTAAACATCGAAAAATCTATGAAATCTAATCTTAGTTAACAAGATTTGAAAATTCCCAGTAACAGAGGTATTTCAATGCAAAAGTGTCGGGACCTCATTGTAATTTATCAATAACAGAGGTTTTTCACATATCCAGGGCCCACTTAACCAGATTTCACTGTAGATAGAATCAATAGAATGTCAAAAAGTTTTAGCCTAAACCAAGTTCTGTACACAGATACGGAAAATGTAAGAAAATACATTAACTTTTTAGGTAACAATAACAAGGCAGACATTTACTTGTACGTTTACCTACATCACCCCTCCCCATCTACCCGAGAACCTATCTGATTATACCTGCTAAATTATTGAAACAAATTACACATGAGCGGAAATTACTGAAGAATCAGATATCCTTTTAGGTAAAAATTTCTTCAAAGTTCTCTTCATGGTCGTTACTACCGCCGGGGAAGCCGGGGTACCAAGGCCCTGCGTATTGCGGTCCCCGTAAAAGTTAAAGGGCCCCTCAATCATTTGCTGCCCCGGGGCCCCAAAGCTTCTAGCTACGGTCCTGTCTCTTCTCATTTCGTAGAACAGTGATGTAAAAGAATACTAAGACGTTCACAAAGATCAAAGCCAAGTATTTTCTTGAAGACGAAATAATTCTACGGAGAAAATGAAAGCTGTTTTTGAAAAAAAATGCAGATTACCTAGAAAAAACACCTCGTAAAGTGCTGGCGTTTAGTAAAGCTTTTACTGTACTGATTTTACGAAGATTATTGCAGACTCTGTGCAGAGAATAGAAGTAAGTAGCTGGAATTAATGAATTCAACGAACAAGAAGATTACCTTTATCTCAATTATCTTTAAACTTTTCATAGCAATAGTGTGGAAGTAAAGCGTTTTTCGGATCGCGGTAAAAGTTAATTATAAAATTAATCTTTGAACTTCTAAAACCTGAAACTAGGATTATAACTTATAATACTCGTAATTATTATACAAAGTGATTCAGTTTCCTACAGATCAGACTTAACATTTATCTTTGTTTGGATTATTACTGTTGATCTTATAAAGTACTTTGTAAGATAAACAGTGAATCCACATTTCACTCTCCCATGGAGAAAAAGAAATCGAAGGAACTATTTTCTGTTATTCATAGTTAGCTTTACATGGTGTTCCATGGTGCTCCTGTGAGAATAATGCCAAACATAGATAACTAGCTTTCGCACGCAGCTTCGCTTGCGTGAAATTTTGAACCCGTTAAGTGACGATTTTCCATACAAACTTTCATCCCCTATTTAACTCCCTTAGGGGTTGAATTTCGAAAAATCCCTTCTTAGTGGATGTCTACGTTACAAAAGGAACCTACTGTAAAAATTTCAAGTTTCGAACCCCAGCGGTTTAGGCTGTGCGTTGATAGATCAGTCAGTCAGTCAGTCAGCTTCTCCTTTTATAAGTATAGATAAACTATGAAAAAATAAAACTTGAGATCTTTTGTTATTGAACAAATAACAACTAATGTAAAGAATAGTTCGTTTTTTAATCTCGGAGACTAAATTGACAACCACATATGTCAAACTTCTAAATTTTAGGAACATTATTTTCAAGTTTGACATTTCGAGCTGTCAATTCAGTCTCCGGGATTAAAAAACGAACTTTAGCTAAGCCCTAAATAAAACGATGCGGTGAATACAGGAGTGATGTTATGTTATATATTTCAAAAGTTATTGGACAATGCCTTTTAATTTTACAGTGTAATGATTTATTACAAAATTTTAAAGCATGATGTAAATCAAGTCTAGCAGCTGCTAGAAAATGAAAAAGTCAAAGTATTTATTGCTCCCATGTGGGCATATCGGTGTTATAATTAATATTTCACTACAGAAATGAATAATGCAAGCCTACACACGTACGTCACTAGACAAATCGATAGACATTTGTCATAATCAGGGAGCGGAATCTCATGGCGAAACAATTGAAAGGTGATAGACACGGGTCATTATTTTTTATCGAGTTTTCAAGCTATCGATACTTGTTAACAGCTGAGAATACAGACGGACGGACAGACATTCTAGGCATTTTTAGAAACACAAAATAATACTCGTCGATCAACACGAAATGTCAAATTGAAATAGATATGACGTAATTCGTATTTAGTTTAATTTTTTTACTTTTAATTGTTTTGTTTGGGTTGCCAGGCAATCATATGTTTAAATTTAAGGAAAACTTGTTAATTTTAAGAGTAATTATGTTTTTTAATTTTAAGTATGCTTGTGCGTCTGTTTGGGCGTAAGAATAAACATTTTTTCTTTCTTTCTGTTTAATTATTTTTTCATTTTGATTACCGTACTACAGTACCGTAATCAAAAGAGATCAAAAATCATAATAATCTCTATAGGGTAAATTTCCCGAGTCGCGGTAGTTATCAGATTTTTCTGACAGATAAGAGAATATTTGTTAAGTTCACTAAGCATCAAGTTCAAAACTAAAAAATATCGATAGCTTGAATACTCGATAAAAATAATGACCCGTCTCGATCAGCTTTCAATTGTTTTGCCATGAGATTCCGCTCCAATCCAGGAGCCCAATTCTACTAACGGAAACTTATATCAATTGCAACTGAATCGTTCATTCAGACAGTTTTCGTTTACAAAAACTATCGAATTGTTTGACAACAAAAACAAAACCAAACATTTTGACAGTTTTTGTAAACGGAAACTGTCTGAATGAACGATTCAGTTGCATTGCAATTGATAAAAGTTTCTGTTAATAGAATTCGCCCCCAGTAGTTTGGACGTTACGAGGAACATCAATTTCCATACATTTATGCGTACCGACTAACACATAGGTATGTATGCGTTAGATACACAGAAATCTAAATAATAAAAGGTACGATATATACAAGCCTGTATGAATCTAATTAGCTATACTGAATTATTACAGTGGTTTATCGTCTTTATTGTTGACAGACATCTTCAGAACCATGATACAAATAATTTGCAACCAATTATACATATCTTGTTCCAAAAAGTAGTGTCAAGCAGAAGTCCAGAGGTAGAGCACCCTTAGACGTACCCGAATCACCCCCATGTATGTTCCGCGATTTTTTGTAGTTTTCGAGTTATGATTTATTTTCTTGTTTGAACCAAACTCTGACTTTAACGACATTTTTGATCATAGTGTCGTGAACAGTTATTTTTTTTCAAACAAGATGAATAGAACACGCATTTTTATCATTATGTTCATGACACTATGATCAAAAATGTTATTAAAGTCAGAGTTTGGTTAAGACATGAAAAGAACTCAACTCGAAAACTACAAAAAATCGCGGAACATACAAGGGGGTGATTCGGGTACCTGTAAGGATGCTCTACCTCTGGACTTCCGCTTGACGCTACTTTCTGGGACACGGTGTGTAACCAGCCCATGCTGTCCCACTGCTGGGCCTCTTCTCAGAATGAGAAGGGTTTAGGCCTTAGTCCACCACGCTGGCTTGGTGCAGGTTGGCGGACTACACGCACAATCAAGAACTTTACGTAGCCCTCTTAGAGCGGGGGCACACGATGCGTTGCGGCGCCGCACCGCAAAGATTTCAACGTATCAGCGGGCACACGAGCGGTGCGGCGCCGCAACGTTGTTATGTCGCAGCGGCGCCGTAGCAAAAAAATCGTAGAGAAATAAAATCGAAACGAGTGAGCGTGTCCTTCCTTGTGACGCATAAACAACTGAGCGGTGCCGCTCCGACGTCGCAACGCATTCACCCCTCCCCGCCTCGTCTCGGTGGTTGCAAGTCCGGTGCGGCGCCGGAGCGCATCGTGTGACATGCCACAGATATTTCTATGTAAGACGACGCAGCGACACCGCTCCGGCGCCGCACCGCCGCCGCAACGCATCGTGTGCCCTCGCTCTTAGGTGTGCAGGTTTCCTTACGATGTTTTTCCTTCACCGTTAACGCAAGTGATAATCAAATTCTGATCCGCACATGAATTCTAAGTCAGAGTTGCGGAACTTGGACCCTCTTGCATGGAAGGCAAGCGTTCAACCGCTAGGCTAAATATGGTTTAGAATAGTTAATATTGGTTGGTAGCTGTACCCGGCATGCGTTGCAATGTACTTTTTCCTACTTACTACCTACTTACTACTTACCTACCTACAGAAACAAAATCAAAATAGTAACAAAAAGTTAAAACATAATGAGAAAATTTCTTTTTTTTTACGTATCACAATTTTGCTTTCATAAGAAACTTCTCCTGACGATTACGAAGAAAACAAAAAAAATAGCGAAATCGGTCTAGCCGCTCGCGCGTTATGCCGTGACCAAGGGAAATAGGGACTCATTTTTATATACATACGTTAGATATACGACGTCGATAGATTGACGACGTCTGTGGTCTAGTGGTTCGACTATCGGACTGCTGATCACGAGGTCGTGGGTTCGATTCCCACAGGACACAAATATTTATGTGATGAACATAAGTGTTTGTGTTGGTCTGGGTGTTTCTTATGTATTATAAGTATGTATTTACAAAAAAAAAAGTATATAAGTATTATATCCATTGTCTAGTACCCATAGTACAAGCTCTGCTTAGTTTGGGACTAGATGGTGCTGTGTAGAAAATGTCCCAAAAAATATTATATTATATATTATATTATAAACAGGATTAGGTATGTATGCATAAGTTCCGAACGTCTGCCTTGCGAAAACTTTGACCTACGGTGAGTAATACTCACTGAGTATGCAGAGTGTATGCATAATACAAATATTGTGCTTATAGGTATACAACAGATGTATATTAATTTAAAATGGAAAATTGAGAATTAAAGTTTCGTTCAATGTACCAATTATATTTAACACTACCTGCGACCGCGACTTCGCCTGCGAGGAAGTCGGAAAACAACATTACGTCGCAACAACTAAACAATGCAAAATATGTACTCCGTTGTTTTAAATCTAATCACATTTATTTCCAATAACACACTCAATAGCGTGATAATGCTATAATTTGTACCTGACCCGATCATTAGCGGATGTGGCTGCCAAATTTAAACTAGATCTGTGTCGTGTGAACTGGCGTGAAGCTCAAACATAATAAACAGACAAACAAACGAAAATGTTAAAACTACATTTTGGCATCTGCTTCGTTGCTAGGATGCGTTGCAATTACTTTTTTTTTTTAATTAAGTGCAACGCAATGTTATTTGAAGTACAAAATAGCATAACATCATATGTTATGCTATTTTTAGCTGTTGATTGTGCTAAACATGTCGTAACAAACATCCGCATTATGATTCCACATCCCACGAGCATCAAGTTAATTAAATAGGATAAAAATATACCACGACGTGAAGGACATAAACTACAATCGACTTTATATCAACACACTATTAGACTTTTGTAACGGTAGTTTTTTTTCAAATAAACAAGTTCTTGGATGGACTCTTGTACGTTATAAGGTCACTATAGATCGTTTTGCTTTTTGTTTTAGAAGAGTGCTTCTTTCTTTAATGTTTGCTACGTACGCTTGTTGGCGCTGCTTAGTAACGACATCTACAGGGTGAAATTGTAAACACTCGACAAACCGAAATGGGAGATTGTATTCATCACTATGAACAACTTTTATTATGGGACCAAACCTGAAATCGCGAAAAAAAACAGCTTTACCCTACATTTTGACGAGTTATGCGAACATAAATGTAGGGAACAGCTGTTTTTTTTTCGCGTTTTCAGGTTTCGTCCCATAGTAAAAGTTGTTCGTAGTGATGAGTACAATCTCCCATTTCGGTTTGTCGAGTGTTTACAATTTCACCCTGTATATTTCAGGTTTAATTAAAATCCATCGACCACATAACCAGCCTTCACGCTAAATGAAGATACTCGGTCCACAGTTCCAACTATAAACCGATGTTGTTCGTTCTAGTTCAAGAGGAACTTGCATAAGACTCCACGTGAACGCTAACTTCTAAAACTTTAAATGCACTAGCAAGTTAAATTGCGCAAGTGATTAAATCAAATGCTTGCTTACATGTTTGAACTTAGGGGCATTGCTACCGCTGTATTAATGATACGGGGCCCCCAGGCTACGGGGGCCCTGACGTGTGTAAGCAAAAATTCGTAAAATGTTATCCAGAATCTCACTACAGCTCTTAGGCTGTACACCCGGCTCTAAACTCTTAAACGCTAAACTCTGCAGTGCAATTCTGTAAGAATCTCATCTCGATCGCGACTTTCAAATAGACACTTGTCATGACACAGCGTGGATAACAAAACTATGCGTTATTGATTACACTGTCGATTATCTGTGTGTTATTTGCTTCTATTATCCATACTGTGACATTATGGATATCGAGCTAACCGTCGATATTGAGGTGGGTTTCTTACAGAATGACACTACAGCACATACAACCATAGACAAAATACACCGTGGGCCCGAGGTACCCAAAAGATTTTAACCACGCCTTTCTGATGTAGATGGTATTGAGTCAAATGTTATATCAACGAAAGTCCAATTCAGTATTTTTCTTTTTGTTTTTTTTTTGGTTTTTCTGTACTTAATAAATCGATTAACTGTAGTACTTCCTTATAAACAATACCTAAGGTTGAATTGGCAACATTTATAAATTATCGTGGGAGTGGATAAAAAACTTCTCACTTCACGACCCTCCCCGACAAATAAGACATACGGCGAGAGGGGTATGGTATGACAAAAGTCGCAACGCCACGTTCATAGGACTTATTACCATAGTTATTTTTCGATTTGTGAATTTCCGTAAATAATGAATATCTCGAAAATTAAGCTTTATTCTACAAACTGTATCCTAGCTTTTCTTCACCAATTAGGCATCGAAATGGAAGGTTAAAATCTCTCGGGTACCTCGGGCCCACGGTGTATAAATTCAATGCAAGCAATTTTTATTTCTTTTGTGAAAAATCTGTACTCTCCATTTGGGCTTCACCGCAGTCAGGTAGAAGGGTCACCCCATCAAATTTTGATACAGGGCCCTTCTAGGGCAAGCTACGCCACTGGTTTGAACTGAAAGCAAGTTTTGTTAAAACCTTTATGGGCAGCTTGCGGCAAGTCAGGCTATTCGGTAAAACTTCCAAAAGTCCTTGTGGATGCGTCCACAGTGAAAGTCGGTTGCAGAGGTCAACTTGCGCAATTTAATTCGCCAATGGATTTAGTTCACAATGTTATTGGTGGCTGTAAAAACCTTATATAGGAAAGCAAAAAAGCCCTGAATCGTATACACCGTGGGCCCGAGGTACCCGAAAGATTTTAACCTTCGATTCCGATGCCTAATTGGAGACGGAAAGCTAGGATACAGTTTGTTGAATAAAGCTTAATTTTCGAAATATTCGTTATTTACGGAAATTCACAAATCGAAAAATATGTATGGTAACAAGTCCTATGAACGTGGCGTGGCGACTTTTGTCATACCACACCCCTCTCGCCGTATGTCTTATTTTTCGGGGAGGGATGTGAAGTGAGAAGTTTCTTATCCACTCACACGATAATTTATAAATGTTGCCAGTTCAACCTAAGGTATTGTTTACAAGGAAGTACTAAATTTAATTGATTTAATAAGAAAAGGAAAAAAAAAACAGAAAAAAAAAACTGAATTGGACTCTTTCGGGTACCTCTGGCCCACGGCGTATAAGTTTCGTATACATGGAGATCGGTTAATTAACGGTTTAAACGAGCATAATGAAAACCAACTTAATTTCGTATAAGTTAGAGTTTTTATTCGCAATAGCATAGCTATTGTAGAGTAGTAGTACTTAAAGTCGGCCTATTTAGCTGAAAACATTATTTCATGTCTGTAATTAGTATACGAAGGTTGTGTGAAAGTGAACGCGAAAGAAAAAGCTCTTAAAATGGAACCAGGTCAGGTACCTCCGCTCTGTAGCGACGTGGTGACGAATCACCGAATGAGCTATGTACATTTAGGCAAATACACATCAGAATCAACCTGTCCCACTGCTGGGCACGTGCCTCTTCTCAGAATTGGAAGGGTTTAGGCCTTATGGTATGTCTACACCATGCGCTTTCGTGTTCATCTTGCGCTTTTAACTTTCAATTCCTCTTGCGTCAAGCGCGTGCAATATTGATTGCCATAAAAGGCATGCAGCTTATCGTCTACACCGGTACGCTTCGGTCAGTCGTCAAGATGGGCGCGTGTGAATTTATAGCTATCTGTGCGGCATATTTAGACGGATTAGCGTGCGCTAGGGGCATGCGCTTTTGTCGAACTAGTATTAAAGCATGCGCTATTGCATGCGCTATGGCGCTTCACGCATGCTTCAGGCGAAGACGCAAGTTGAACATGAAAGCGCACTGGTGTAGACATAGCTTTAGTCCATCACGCTGGCTTAATGGCTTATTGGACTACACACACCATCGAGAACTTTTTTATGAGCACTTGAATTTGAAAAGTCAGAGATGTGAGCCGGTATCGAATTCAGCTCCTCCTGCATGGAAGACAAACGCTTAACCAACCGTAAATACACATATACCGTTCCAAATAATAATGTTTAGGCCACGGATAATGTTAAGAAACTAAAAACCTATATGAGAAATATTAATTTAATATTAATCTTAAAAAACTCGGTGAAGTAAAACTAACTTTGAAAGTTTTATTTCTATAAAAACCTACAAGATCAGATTGAGAGAAGCTTTTCACTAAGAACCTAAAGAGTAATTAATTGCAAATCTAAGCGGGTACACGTAATTTTTGCCTGCTTGTATAAGAAATAGTGGGGCAAGCTATCAATTATTTCACACTAGCTGTTGCCCGCGGTTTCTCCCGGATCCTAGGAAAACTACGTCATTTACAGGAATGAAAAGTATTCTATGTCCTAATCCAGGTCATCTTCTACCTGTGTGCCAAATTGTATCCAAATCTGTTTAGCCGTACGCATAATTGCTTAACAAACATCCAATCACGAACTCACAAACATCCAAACTTTCACATATAAATTATATTAGTAGGATTGCTATTGGTGGATATATAGATATTGGTGTGTGCTAGCGGACATAAATTGTAAAGATATTTTATTATTGTACCTAATCAGAGATGTGTTGCTGGGGAATTTGTTGCACCGCTTCTTCTTCCCAGCATAAACACTAAGAAGCGGTGAAGGGGGCGAATTTGGGGGTTGTCTATTGTAATTTTAAACGTTCTTAAAGTACTGATTTCAGTCCAGTTTCAATGAATAGCTAGCCATACACGCACGGATATGCCCGCCGGATCTGCCCAACAGACGTGCCTGGCTGGCAGATCCGTGCGTGTTTGGTGAGAACAGACACGGATATGTCCGCCGGATGCCTGCCCGCTGCCCGTGATCAAAACAACTGGATCGGGTAGGGGGAAGGCAGATCCGAGTACCAACCGTGCGTGTGTGCGTAGCGACGGATGTGCCCGCCGAATTGCGCCTCAGTGGCGCACTAATGCTTTGGTAGTGTACACGAAATCACGGATCCGATCTGAGTAGCGCCCGGCGGGCAAATCTATGCGTGTATGGCTAGCTAATGACTTTTGATTTTGAAAAGACTCTTGTGTGTCATTTGATAGACTGATTTCGATAAATATGATAACTTTTGCATTAGGAATTGAAATCAGGCCACCTGAAACATTGTCTGAGGAAATGGTGAATTTTTCATCCATCAATTAGTCTTGACGTAGATAAATTCGTGCTCAGCGCTGAGTGTGACTATACGATGTGATATACTATGTGTGTAAAAGGTAGAATAGATACCAATATGTCGAAACTCTAGATACGCAGTCTATAGAATGTATAGAAACTAGTTGCGCCCAAGGCTCCAACCAAGTGAAAAGTTTAAAAAAAAGTACCTAAATTGACAAAAGAGCTCTTGTTACACCGTCTTTCGCAATATATTTTTTTTTCATTAATTTTTTTCCGAATTAGGTTTTTATGGAATAAAAAATTTGAAAAGTTGCCTGAAAATTGGCACATTCGGGAAAAACTGAACTTTTTTTTTCTATGGGTCTTTTGTATGAACACCGTCTGTCGGGTCAGCTAGTTGTGAATAAATTAGGGTGTAACAACTACAGTCATGTTCAAGTGAGCATTATTATAATGGCCAAAACAGTTCAAATAGTATCTAAAAAAATCGAGATATTCAATGTACACGATGAAACACCACTATCCACCAATGGGTTAATTTCTTTTACCTATCGTTTTATAGAAATGGCGGAAATGTCGATAAATGAATAAATTATATTGAAATTAGTTTGGAAAGTTCCCCACTTTTCCTTAACGACCCGGTAATTACGAACAGATGCGTACTCTGCGGCGCCATACTTTTTTCTTTTCTTGTGTTACGGAAATTGTCATGGCATCAGTTTATAGTGGATGGGAGTGATAAGTTTTTTCGAAAAAACGTAATGGAAATGACCTAATATTCAACTTTAATGAAGGATTTGTCAAGCGATTTCATGTCTCTTACTCCTAAAGATTTTAAACATTCATTTGTAGTTTTAGAATAAATGATAAGTACTCTTTGACCAGACACCGTAGAAAGTCTCATTAGTGGCCACTTGTTTCCGCGCAATCACGATATTTAACTAGAGCGACTCTTAGCTCGTGAATTTTTTATTCGTTGCAGTAGTCATTTCAGGACTTCAAAGCGAGATTAGCAAATATCCTTTGTGAAACTTATGCACATCTAACTCTAACTACATCAAACGCTTTATGTGCTCTGAAGTCAAATAAAACAGACACTCAAAAAATTGTTTTATCTGCTCTCTTTTCGTAAAGTTCCAATTAAGAACTCGAAAATAGTAGGTAGGTACCTACTATAATGACATGCTTTATTCACGTGCACCTCTAATTTTAGAAAGTTTTAATAAAGTACAGTTCCCTTAACAAAATAATGCTCTAAAATAGGTATCTTTTTTTTCTATTAAAGTGCAATTGGGACCGACCAAGGAGTTTTCATCAATTCATTTTTTTTTAGCGTCTGCGCCTTGTCCTTCAATGCGCCTGCTAAGGCGCATGCGCGCGCATGCACACGCTTGTGCGGTGGACTTCTGGGTTTGGGTACCATACCACCATGTTTTTGTTTTATCTTTGGTTTTTTATTTAAATTGCATGAGTATAAAGTAGTGTATGAAACTGCATATAACTAGGTATTATAACACTCGTGTGATACTATTACTCGTACTCGCCTACGGCTCTGTTCTTAAACTCACACTCGTGTTTTAATAACACTAATTATTATGTCACAGTTTCATAAGCTACTATTAATCTGTTTTCTGTTTTAGAAACATTCTGAAAGCTGCTGTTCGTAATGACTGAATAAACCACAAAATATTATTGTTTTTTTGAGCTTACAACTGTAAATTCGGCATCACTTCCACATTAGATACCTATCATTGGTTCAACACGAAATATGAACATGATTTTTAAAAGATTTAATCATTAAAAGGTTATTGAGCGTGAAATGTCCAAAGGGGTGATGTCGCCCTATATTGGAATTATAAATTAAATCAAAAATTGAGGGAGAGTCGCGTATTTTCGAATTTCGCGAAATCGTGTTTTCGTAATATTTATAAATTAGTTAAGGTACTGGCAGGGCGGGAGAGTGCGATGAGAAATTGAAAACTAAACCTTAGGCACCTATACCGACAACAGACTACAGTACCCCTACATGTTTTCTTATAGCGAAACATAATATAGTTATGAATTTTAGTCGACTAATAATTTCCGTTCAGAAACAGTAAAATAACAGTTTTCCTAAATACCATAGTGTTTTCATGTAAGTAACAATAGAACCTATGAAGTATTCACGATTAGTACAAAATTTTACTTGTAAGTGTGTTTGCATATAACCGCCCATTAGCTTTAAATACTATTAGTACAGCGATGGACACTCTTAGGTTTTTTAACTTTCGCTTACCATGAAGTAGGTCCCGGAGCCTAATTTTAGTTATTTATAAATACAGGGTGTAAAAAGATCCATCACATAGCCGAAATCTACGAACTCTGTACATAAAACTAAATTACATTGTCCAAAAATAATTGCTGTGAAACGACTTTTATTTTTTGGACATAAGAAAAAACGCTTTTTTTGTAGCGCGCAAAGTGTGGTTGTGGCGATGCCACGCGTTTGCGTGCATGCAGCGGCCACACAGCTGAGTCAAGGCGGTCGTGTGCGTTTGATATTCATTGCATTTTTGTAACTTCAAATGCGTTAGGAATAATTGAAATTTTTGATAATGTTTGTTTGGAAGAAAGTTTAGTATTGTGACTTGGAATTCGTCTTTGGAAAAAACTAAAAACCATAACCAAAACCATCTCCAAAACCAATGATTTCCCAGGTATAGTCTAGTAGAAAAAAAGGGTTCCCAATGATGGGTAGAATATGTGGTTTTCGTTATCGTTAAGGGTCTTTTTACACCCGATATATACCGTGGGCCTGAGGTACCCGAAAGATTTTAACCACGCCTTTCTGATGATATTATGAGTCAATAATGTTATGTCAGCATAAGTCCAATTCAGTAAATTTACCTATTTTGTTTTTCGGAACAAAATAAATTAACTTTAATATTTCCGTGTAAGCAATACCTTAGGTCGAGCTGGCAACGTAAAAATGATCGTGTGAGTGGATAAGAAAATTTCTCACTTCAAGAACTTCCCCGACAAAACACGAAATACGGCGTGTATGGTATGACAAAAGTCGCAACGCCGCGTTCATAGGGCTTGTTACGCTAGAGATTTTTCGTCTTTTTTCCTTGAATAATAAATACCTTTCACAAACATTAAGCTTTATTCGACAAACTATTGTAAATGACACAACAACATAATCGTTCACGGGTGATTCTTTCATTACAGTTATAGCTAATATCGGTATGTCAGGATTGCGAGCAAGGTAAACACAGTAAATAAAACCAACATAGACTCTCCACCACTGAGAGTACTTGTATTTGGGTTAGTATTAGTAACATAAACTAGATCACAATATATTACTTTACACAATTATTAAAAGATCATAAAATAAGGACAAGCTAATCAGATATAAAAGGTCAGACTTCTTCAGCTGATCAACACGGAATGCTCCCGCTTTGTCGAATGACCACCGCCTTTATAACCTCGGGTGCGCCGATCCATATCGACGACTACCTTCTTTTGTCAACATTGCCCAGTGCTACCCGCTACCGATAACACTATATCCTAGCTTTTCGTCTCCAATTAGGCACCGGAATCGATGGTTAAAATCTTTCAGGTTTTAACCCGAAAGATTTTAACCACGCCTTTCTGATGGCATTATGAGTCAAATGTTATGTTGATCAACGAAAGACCAATTCAGTTTTTTTTTGTTTTTTTTATAGCACATGCCTAGCTTTAAATCAAAATTGGGCTTACTATTTAGTTTCTATTATTTCATCGACAATTTTTAATTGTTTTCTAATTATTTAAACTATCATTGTCAGCTTGATACGTTTTCACGGCTAAAGTACCAAACCGATTTTGATGATGTTTGAGGGAGAGAACTTGTTACCAGGAGTGTCTGTACCAACCTTCAGTACAAAGGAGTACCTACCTTGATGCCTTATGATGCACCCGCCTTATGTACCTACTTCTCGTTCCGCAAAATTAAAAACTTTCCACAAGGGTTCTTTTTCTTCTCACGTGTCAGCACGAGCTATACGAAAATAGCTCATGCTGTGGTGAAAAGATTAGCCAGTCAGCAAGGTTGGTAGCGGGTCTGACTGCCCAGGGTGCGCCGGACGTACTGAAGTATCGTCACTCGTGGTGGCTCTTTTCATGCACCTTTCACAAGGGTAAAGCTGCAGGCACAGAAATTTGTACTTTGTCCATGTAACATTATATCTATAAACGGTGCATTAACCAACTGTCGGTAGTTAGATAAACAACAATTTTCAATGGCTCTCAATGACCACTGACCTGACTCTCAGGTACACTAACTAGTATTTGCTATTCAATATTTTATTTTAGTTACAAAGTTTTGATAGTGCTCTAAATTAAATTAAAGGGGAAACTATTTCAGCAACTCTCAACTCCTGTTAATAGAGAGCAACCAAACAAGTGTAAACACTAATGCAGTGAGCAGATACCGAGGCGAGTTAGTTTGTTAGTAAAGCAACTAGTCTGCAACTCTGATACAGTTCATTTTAGTTTTACATAACCAATATGTTAACAAATAAATTGGCAAGCAATACTTGTTGACGAAGTTGGCTTCGCTGTTGAAGTTGTTACGTTTTAAAGTCAGGATTATTTGAGTTACAGTCAAATGTTCTAAAGTACAGTAAGTATAAAGTTAAAAACGAACGTTAACACGTTCAGTGCCGGGTGCCCTCCAGGAGTGCACTCTGTAGTCGCATTCGCCATGCCGGGTGCCTTCGTGGAGGGCTCATTTTAAATGTAGGTTTTTCTTGGAAAATATACCGTCATAAAACACGCAAACACCTATTTTACGACTTATTAGCTTATTAGACTGCCTCGTTGGTTTAGCGGTCGCAAGCGCGACTGCTAAGCGTGAGGTCCTGGGTTCGATCCCCAGGTCGGACAAAGTGGTATTGGGTTTTTCCGTGTGGAATTTCTCAGTAGCAGTCTGGATTTGTGCGCGGTCGATGGCAATAGACTCGCCCCCTATTACATGGGACGTAAACATAAACTGCGAAATGTGGGTGTACTATCCACCTCTGCCAACCCTTCGGGGAATACAGGCGTGAGTTTATGTTATTATGTTAATAGCGTATTTTTCACGGTTTTTAACCTAATGTTAGGAATCCTCCTCGAGGGTTCACTATTAGCGCAAAAGTAATGCCGAGGTCCCTTCTGGAAGGTCCACTAGCAATATGTATGGCGGGATGGCGTATGAGCTCTATGAAAAGTATGGTGGACTCGAATGTGTTAATTGATAATTCAGTGTACGCACGACTACATAATATCAAGGTATACATTTCCAGTTTGAGCTGATATCGTACAATACGCAATGGGCTTTCCGTACAAATAGGTTTTCCGTATTTCCATTAGAAACCTCGGAAATGCATTTGGACATTGCACCTGTCCTGTCGGCTTTCAGGCGGTTGTGTTATACAACGTGTTACATAATTCCCCTTAAAAAGAATATGTTAATCAAGTAGTCTTTTATACTTGTTGTCATTTACCTCTCAGAGGAAATTAGGTAAGAATGTAAAAAACTTTCTGGGTAGTCTACTAGTACTCTTTACTTTTATCTTTTCAGGGTTGCGTTTCAATGTTGATTTTACTTCATGATATGTCCAAATTTTTTTTTTGGGTCTTACTTTTTTTTAAATTATTGTCAATAGACTCTTTACAAGAGACTTTTTAATCCCCTTTCAGCTTTAGGGGTATTTTTGTAACACGTTGTATATACCCAATAAAGACAAATTTCAGTGCCTACAAATTAATTTCGCATAGAGCGGCTCTGTTAATAATTTTATTATACAGTTTGTAGTAGCAGTCGTGATAAAATAAAAATGACCAAATTGCTTTCCCGAGGTTTTCACTCTAAGGCGACGATATGTACCTAGCCGTGTGTACTACGAAGTAAGATTAACTAACCTTTGGTTGTTGCTTCTTCCTAGCTTCGCTGCGTAGCAGTGAGCATCGTAGCGCATTCCTTTCTGCTACGCGACGAACCGCGGCTTCCTCTGTCTTGGGTCTGACCCCTGCGTCCCACGCTCTAAACAATCACAAAAAATGAAAGTTACTTATAATGAAAACATCAGAAAAACTTCAATAATAAGCAACGAACTACAATGACAAGCGCTAAGGCTAGCGGTTACAATAAAATAAACAAATAAAAATAAGTAAAAAAAAAGTTTTTGTAAAATAAACGAAGGCTGAAAAAAATAGCAAAATAAATGAAGCCTTCATACCTCAGCGTTTCAGAAGTGACTAACTGTGGTTCGATCGCGGGCGGCGGCGGCCTGCCGCTGTTGAACAACTGCTGAACCGCCGAATTTGCTTTCGGCGCGTGGATCGTTAGGATGAGTGGCGTTTCCAGTCTATCGGAAATATATCTATTTAAATATGGCTTTATAAAAACACAAAACATCGGTGAAGCTCTAAAACCGCAGCAATATGACAAAAACAAATAGTTTTTATCCATATTGATTTTGGATGGTAGATTGTTAACCAAGGGAGGAAAGTGACCAATTTCAAGCGAGATGTTTTGACGTCCGAGCGCAACAACGGTACCTATTTATAGTTGGAATGAGAAATTGATACTTTTACCCGAGATTACCCCCCTGCTTTTTATTACGAATGTGAGGCAAGTAAAAATTAAAATTACAACTGATTGTTGTTGTATTTATTTTTGCTAGCCAATTTATGCAGGCAAAGGTCCTAAAACCATACAGCCTTGTTACTTTGTTGAACCTATTCCGACTGAACAAAATTGAGTTTTTTTTTTTGCAGGGTTCATGTTTCATACATATTATCTTTTCTTTTTACGAGGGAATGACACGGGTCGCCACGTCGGTCGCCAGTTCTATTTTTGAATTAAATTTAATAATCTGTTATATTTTTTCAAAATTAGAACTATTTGCCATTATGGTTGGTTATTTTAATATTCAGTCAGACTGTGATTCCGAACTAAACAATGGTGCTATTTTGTTATTCAATAATTAATACTTAAATCAATCAGTAATATTAGGTGTTTTTTTCTCAATTAACTATCTTGATTTATAATAATTATGGTTTTGAATTGTACTTCACGTAGCCTGTGGACGTAGATTAGACGCGAAAATATATTAGAGCGATGATTTTTTACGATTTTAAAATTTATCTATCGCCGCTACCGCAAAAATGCATTAAACGCCTTCAATTGTTTTAGACGAATACTTAAAAGTCAGGAAGCTTTGTTGTCGCTGGCGACAAAGCAGTTTTAAAAAAAAAAGATTTCCGCGTTAGCCTATTCTTTTCACAGACTAGACCTAGCACCCTGTGAAGTCTTTTCTCCAAAATCAAAGATTTCACATTAACGGATCGCAAAAAGTCTGAAAAAGAGTGGGCCTTTTGGTATGTCTACAGCAGTGCGCTTTCAACTTTCAATTCCTCTTGCCTCAAGCGCATGCAATATTGATTAACGTAAGACGCATGCACCTTATCGTTTACACTGGTGCGCCTCGGTCAGTCGTCAGTCGACATACAATAGACGGATTAGCGTGAGCTAGGGGCATGCGCTTTTGTCGAACTAGTATTAAGGCGAGCTGAACCCTGACGCGGTAATCGGGTAAGCGACGGCAATCGGGTAAGCGACGACGCGCGGGCCGAAAATCACTTTAAAAAATCGTTAAAAAATAAATAAATGTAATAAAAAAAAACGATCGGGTAGAATCGATTCCAAAATTAATTACCTATAAATTAATATTAATTATAAAAATGTATTATAGTAAGTACTTGTTTAAAATGAAATTTTGCTTGTAAAAAACTGCAAATCGAAGTAACTTCAATATTTTTTTCCATCGAGAAATATATATTGCATCGTGTATTGAACGGGTACATGGTATAGAGAAGGAATGTATCCTAAAATATAAATTTGTTTTGGGTTCTAAATGTTTTAATTTGCCTATCAAAAATGAGTTCTAAAACAAGCAAAACCTACCGCGCCAGGGTTCAGCTCGCCTTAAGGCATGCCGCTATTGCATGCGCTATGGCGCTTCACGCATGCTTCAGACGAAGACGCAAGATGAACATGAGAGCACACTGGCGTAACATAGCTTTTTGTTTCGAAAAATGGTTATAGCACATGAATCACTGTTTACAGTATAACAAAATATTTTGCAAAGTAGGTAAATGTATTACTTTGGTTCTGAATAGTTTTAATTACGAATTACGCAAAACTTTTGTATTAAGGGCGTGCTCCCTTATTACAAAAGATGGTTTAAACCTAAACTAAACTAAACCCAGATTCAAAATATACCCATCTCTTTCTAGCATCATAAATCATAAAGAGACGGGACCATTTTAAAACCTGGGTCTTTCTTAGACCATCCTTCGTAATAAGGGGTCAGTGATGCCCACATACACAGGGTGTAAATAATTTCGTGTAATTCCTTGAAACCACATACACACAATGATCTGGAAATCTGGACTGGACTGCAAGATGAAAATAAAAAAAATAAAAAGTTTTTTTTCTTGCGATCGAATCTTAACCAGCTGATTATGATTATGAGAGAAAGGATTTCTTTTTGCAAAAAGTAAATGTTATTTATTTTAATATTTCGGAGCCATTCATAAATTAATGAGTTCACGGCGACACAGCTAGCGGGCATGACTTGCACGAAATCATTCTGTGCAGTCGGTTAACTCGGGGGGCTAAAATTACACGAAAATAGAATAAAGTACTTTATTCTATTTTCGAGTAATTTTAGCCCCCCGAGTACATAAAATCGAAAAAAAAATATCTTCCTTTTCAGATTGTGTCACCAATAGATCACGCGGTTTGAAGGAATTACACGAATGCGTTCTTCATAGTGGGCGATCGGTACGGCTCGTTCGCCTTCAGAATTCGAGTTGTACCTATACTTCGAACATTAACGCAATATTCAATTCTGTGTGAAGATCGTTAATTAGATTCAATATTGACACGCTACGATTAAGACTATTTGATTAGTGTTAATTTAACTAATGGTAATCATTAGGTACCTTCTCGACTGTTCGTTCGTTGTCATTCACATCTTCAAAATACATTATACACAATACATCACGTAAACAAAACATTATTAAATTCTCGTTGAAGATCGTTACTGAATTTTTTATTGAAACTGGTTTACAATGGACAACGGCAAATTGCTACAGGCTCTAGCAAAACATTTTAGCATTTAACTTGACACGATACGTTTAGTGTTAATTTAACTAGCAGCAATCGCTAATAGACTCGCTTGTTTACTGTCAGGTTAAATGCTGTCGGTGCGCCGATAAACTGATGTTGCCATTCATACAACCGTTGTACCTACTTCACTTTTGTGATAAAACATTTTTCTGCAAACATCGTGTTCAGTATTTAACCGAAGATTGTTATTTATTTCAAACTCGCTTTTGCCCGCAGCTTCGCTTGCGTGAAATTTTAAACCCTCGTTAAACCCCTTTTTAACCGACTTCAAAAAGGAGGAGGTTCTCAATTCGGTTGTATTTTTTTTTTTTTTTTAGTTGTAGTTTTAAAATACGTAAAGACCTTCTTTTGTTATTTACTTTGAAAAGTATTTGTTCCAAATGTCAAGTCCCATTGGAGTAAGAATTTTCATACAAATCTCCTAACTTCGAAAAATCTTTCATCCCCTATTTCACTTCTTAAGGGTAGAGTTTCTAAAAACCCTCAAACACGTGTATGTTTATTTCTCACCAAAAGCCTACATTTTTAAATCCGTGCTTCTATCTTCAAAACTACCAGATTTCTCATACAAACTTTCAACACTTATTTCACTAAGGGGTTAAGGGTTGAATTTCTAAAAACATTTATTTCTATCCAGAAACCTTAGTATTTAATTTCATTCTTTTTACTCCTAAAATGACGGACTTACATACAACTTAAATACCCTATTTCTCCCCCTTAGGGGTTGAATTTCGAAAAATCCTTTCTTAGTGGATGCCTACGTTACAAAAAGAACTTACTGTCAAAATTTCAAGTTTCTAACCCCAGCGGTTTAGATCAGTCAGTCAGCTTATACAGGGTTAATGGTAAAACACCAACAACTTCTTAAGGGTTTTACTCATCATTATGAACAACTTTTAGTATGGGTCCAAATATGAAATCGCGAAAAAAAAATCAGCTGTTCCCTACATTTTCACGAGATAAGCGAACATAAATGTAGGGAACTGCTGTTTTTTTTTCGGGATGTCTGGTTTGGTTCGATAGTAAAAGTTGTTCATGATGATGAGTACAATGACGTAGAGGTTGTTGGTGTTTTACCAATAAGCCGGTATAGATTAGTACCTACTTGAAACTTTTGACTCTGATAATTAGGAATAACCTCCGGTTTCTGATTTGAGAATTCGGGATAAGCAAATACTTAAGTAACATGTGAGTATGGAGTTGTCAAAAAAATGACGGATTTTAAAGCATTTTTTTGACAACTTTGTACTCAAATGTTACTTAAGTATTTGCATACCCCGAATTCTCAAATCAGAAACCGGAGGTAAGAATGGTTATTCAGATGCGTCATGTTTTTTTCTACTAAAAAAACTGTGGATAATAAAGCAATATTATTGCAGGTATATGATTATGTGATTAAGCAGTATAGCATTAATCGTATATATTTTCCGTTTCATACGAACATAGGCTTTACCAGTTTTTTGACGTAAATCCAAAAGAAATCGTTTGCGAAATAAAAATAAATTTACGTTTTTGTTATTAGGTAAGTATACAATGTTAGTCGGAAAGGGGGTACTAATCCGCAGGCTACATAATGTATCACTGATGATGGTTTTAAAGCAAATGTTTTTCAAAATTCAATAATTTTGATTTCCATGTGAAATAATTTTTATTTTAGTTTTTCCATAAATTCTTCGTATTCGTATCGAATTCAGAAAATGAAACTTCTAATTCGTGACCTAAAATGTAAGCACAGCTCATCATAGCTGAGGATAGATAGATTTTATAATATATTTAAGTAATTTTTGAAAAGCTATTTCTCTTAAACTATTGACTTTTGGGGAAAGTGGTAGAACAAAACTTACTCATTATTATGGGTACTTTAACACCATTTAGGATTAGTACCCCCTTTCTGACTAACCTCGTCAACAAATAAAGAGGTAGTTAATTTATTAAAAACTCACGTCAGAATATTTGTTACAATGTGGTCACATAACAATGCACGCGCACTCAAAGAACAACAGATAGAAACTGCGTTCGAATATTTAAAAAAAACCTTTAAAAGCATGACAGATTCGCGGCGAATTCAAAATTATAAACTGCGTTAAATTCACAATACACATCGTCAATACAAGAACAAAAAACGCTACAAAAGTAAATATTTCGAGACCAGTTTGCATTCTTGTTCTGATTTTCAATTTTAATTCGTGTATCTGTCATCGGGCAATAAATGTAGGGATAAATCCTGCTAACAGTTAAGGCCGGCCGCACTTTGGACGCGTTTTCGTACGAATTTGACTTGTACGAACACGTACGAAAACGCATGAACAATCCCGACCTTCAAAGTACTACGAGAGCTTGCAGACTGGGTGCGAGTTAGTCGTACGTATACGTGCGTGAACTTCCGACGTCCGAAAACAATCCGAAATTGTTGGGATTTTTAATACACTTTGAAGCGTTGAACATAGTACTGCCTATTGGACGGAGAAAAACGTATTCAGTGTGCGCTCTCAATTTGTACGACCAGTATTCATACGTTTACGTACGATACAAATTCGCATCCAAAGTACGATATCTGTCGAACGGTTTCACTCATCCGATGCATCTATCGTATGGAGCATCTATGGACGGTTTGGGATTGAAATTCCTTTACCTGTGTGTAGCACTCGTGGCGTTGAATTCCTTTTGTGTGGTGATGTCATTGTCTACTGTCTGGGTCTGTACCGGTTCCAGTTCTTTCTTTGGGACCTCTTCCTCTGAGTCTTTGGGTTTCTCCAAGAATCTCACTGACCGTGGCGTGATGGAGCCGTCTTCGTCGCTGGCAGTAGTTGTGGATCGCTGATCGTCATTCTGTTTAATAAAAAAAAACAGTAGTCACTCAAGTGTTTTAAGTTTAGTTATGAGGTTTAAGCGGCGAAATATGATTCAGTTTTCTATGACCGAGATCTTAATTGCATAAATCTTAATTACCACACAGCACTAGAACGAAGAAAAAGATTAACTCCTACTTGATGTTTGAATGCATTCGTAGTTAAGCATGAGAGATTTAAACAAGTTATATATAACACCTCTTCTGACAAGTTTGTGGCGAAAATACATATATTTCTCCATTAAGCTCATGAATTCGCAGAAGGAATCTCCGTAGTTTCTCCTAGCGTTTCATTTTTAGATTTCTTGGTAATCCAGGCAACGGTAAAGTTTGATAATTAATTTTGTGTGTTGAGCAAAACTGTTTCCGTTTAAATAGCATTCAACAAACCGTAATAAACGTAACAGAAATTTTGATGCATAATAAAATCCATCCATCACCTGTTCATTGATGTCCTTGTCTGTGTCCAATGACTTCCACAGCCTTCCGCCTTTCAATATGCCACCCCGTCGCTGCCGCAGCGGGGAGCTCTCGGAAGACAGTCTGCCATCGGTATCCGCTGTGTCACTATCCTCACCTACGACAAAGGAAATTATTATTTTCCTTCAAAGCTTCCGATAGTCAGTATTACACGATCTAGATGATTGAATAATAACCAATTAGTCGTACTAAAAGGAAAATGCTAAAGATAGTTAATTCGTTTTCAATTGAAGCTGGGTGAACTTTGCGGATCAACGGAATTGAACAAGATTTTAACAAAAGCTTCTTTCCGTAAATTTATAGGAACTTTAAATCACAAGAAGTACTCCAAATTGCAACATAGTTTCAAGTCCAATTTAGATAGAGCAACTCGTTGTCTTTGCTACGTTAAATGAATAGTGTCTCCAGCAAATTCCTGGATAGTAGTGTCGTAATTGGCATGCTACGATATCCTCACTAATTGCACTTTAAATCCAGTGGTCCTATTAAACATAAATATTACCTTCAACGTTACATCCAATATTACATCTAATTCAGGAACAGATAAATAAACTTACATTTTTTTGTATGGTGAATTCATTTATCGTTCAATATTTTAAATAAGATACAGAGCATAAATATACCCAATACCGAAAATGAATAAAGCTTAATATAAATAATTATAGAATTTCTACGAGTATATCGGTAGGTAACTTGTGTAATTGATGTCGTTAAAGTAGATTCAGAGAAAAAGATAGCATCTGTCTGGCTTAACTTAACGTAGTTATAAACTTTGTATTTGTATTTCCATTCATAAAAGTAAATAAACTTTCTTTTCCTGCGAAAGAAGTATAACTCCTTTTTTATCTCAAACTTTGTCTGGAACATCTGAAGAAAATCTAGAGAACATTCAATTGTTTACCGTTAATTATAGACTATCCGTTTACTGCATAAATTGCTACCTTTATCAAACTGTAAATTGGATCATCTAGAATTCTAGACCGCAATCGACAGGTATCCGTTTACAGGGCGAACGGTTTAAGTGGAATAATCGCTGAAGCAAGGCTGGCTTACGCCACGACACGACTAAATGTGGTGACGACTCTGAGTGCCAATTTCTATTTATTTACTTTTATTTCAAATAAAACGGCCGAAACCAATTACACTATGTGAATCTAATTTATTTATTTAACACAGTCATGCATTCTTCTCACAAAAAATCAAACATTCTGACAGTATCATCTTCCATTCATTCGCAAACATATCTGATCTGTATTTGAGTTCAGGAGAGCGTTATTAGCAGCTAATGTCTAATGGCTAATGTGACTTGGAGTGTGAAACAGTACGGCAAGTTGGAACAGCCAATAAGCGGTGTTTTCTGTTACGACAGTAATTGTCTGGGACAAATAGATTGCAGATTTCATTATGCAGATCAGTGCCTGTAGGCAAATGGCAATCGAGGATCGCCAGAGAATAGATACGCAAATTAAATGTATCAAAATGACATAACAGATCGCTTGACCGGTCAAAAGCTTAAAATGTCAATCCAGTACATCTCATTGTCGTTTCTATTCTCTAGTGATTATCGATTGCCATTTGTCGACAGGCCCAGGAACATCAATAATTTTAAATATTACAGTGAACCTTTAACTCACGACACGATACTATACGACACACGTTATACGAACGATTGTTCGGTTATGTCGTCATGTTGTTTTTTCGTTTCGTTGCTAGAATCGTCATTCGCGTAAAAGCGTTCGAACTACGTTCGTGTGTGGTCGCCTCGTCACCGCAAATCGTGTTCGTAAGTTGAGCCGTGAAAAACAGCGTAAGTATGTACTAACTAAGTCTGTACTGATTTTATAGATCACGCATAAGATACTGAAAATTTGTCACGCTTCCCTAAGGAGTAATTTAATCAAAGGTTTAGGGGCAGCCATGTCAAATTCCAAGTCACTGGTGGGCCGCAAAACCTACCTTTTTTATTTAAAAATTAAATGTTGGATGTCAAAGTGTTTAATAACCAAAATCACTACAACAATAGACAACTTACATCGTTCGTCGAAAACGGTCGTGATACGTGTACGGAATAGATGCAGCGCGCGCGTTTTAAAAACGATTTTTAACACTCTCGCGGGCCGCTTTATCTGGCTGTTTTCAAATTGTTTTTGGTCGCAGGAAAATGCTCAGGGGGCCGCATGTTAGACATGGCTGGCTTAGGGGGTAGGTATTTCACCAATATTGAATAATTTAGTGCGTAACTATTCACCAGATAAGCTAAACGTGTCCTGGAAATATGACATTTATATGTTCAATAATCTTGTCATTATCACTAATGATATGTGGTGAAATGCAAATGTTAGCTATTGAAAAGTTTAGAGACCGAATTAGCTTAACACGTTATCAGTACATTACTCATCGGTGGTGCATTTTGAGTCTTACAGTACATGACCCATTGATGGTGCATTTTGAGTCTTATAGCCTCATCCATGGTGCATGAGTCCAAACAAGTTTATAGTCTTTTAAATACATATATACACGTGGGAGATTCGTTTTTATCGACATACACGTATGAGCATCGAACTAAATACCTAAATAAAAAATTGAAAACCTGATGACTTTTTATTAGGATGACCAGTATTGTATCATCAAAATTTTTGGAGAAAAGCAAAACAAAAATGATAATTTTCCCATTTATTTTTAATGGATTTTATTAAAACAAGAGAGCCAAAATGCTTTTTGCTTTTTTACTAGTTTGTACGACTATAGCTTATGCACCAACTGCGAAAAACCGTTTTGAAAACTTTTCAATTTCCTAGTCTGTCACCATGACTGCTTGAAAATTTGACACTGACGTTGACAACTTGATTGATTTAGACAGATTTGTATTTTACTACATATCATACGTGTAGATCACATATTGTTGGGAGCATACTGACAAAATATAATACGTGTATGCATACGGGGTCATGAAGTACAGAGTTTATACATGCATGGCCCACGGGCGGGTCATTCCTCAAAACCATTTCATTTTAAGAAAAGGAGTACAGAAATAAAAAACAAGGTCATGTCATCGCAATTTAAAATCTACATTTTGAGTACCACCCCTTACAATTGTACGTAAGGGGGGTACTCACAATCTTAGCTACACAGGGAACGTGTTAATGAACCGTTTATGATAGGTTGGTGAAATACCCTCCTAATTTAGTAGATTTAATTGTAATTGAATTGCACTGCAACGGATTTTCAGTGAAAGTCTCTTAACGTTCAGATTATTTTTGCGAGAAGACATTATCTTACTGACATATCTACGTCGCGTCCCAATCCCAACGGTCGTTCACCTCTCCTGATAGAGGCGCAGGCGTGCGACCTCTTTGAATTAGAATAGGTACTTACTTTGCTTATTACTGTGATAGGTACGTACGTATTTTTGCTATCATCTTATCTTTTTTGTCTTTGACAGTGAGAGGACAAGAAGAATCTTCGCCAGCGCCACAGTTTCATACTTTTGTAGCTATCATCGTATCTATTATAAGTAAATCTCCGCAGAATTCAAGGCCAGAACTTTGAAGTTCTAAAATACGACATTAAAATTTAGTATAGTCTCTGTAAACGACTACTATTTTCCAATACGTGAATTGTTCTATAATAAGACAGCTCTTAATAATTCCATCATAAAAACCTTTATGCGTGTTTGATAACTCTTTGTCTCGGATCAAGGGAATGAACGTAACGGCACGAAGGGCTGACACGAAATGGATTAAAAAATAATTAGTATGATGTTTATCGTACACTAAGGGCCTATTTTTCAATCGTCAGATAACTTTTATTTGAAGAATAATTTTGACGTTTTGACAGCTTTTTTATAGAAAATACGTCAAACTGTCATATTTATTCATCAGATAAAAGTTAACTGATGATTGAAAAATCGGCCCTAAATCATTCATCTGTCAATAGTTTCGATAACCTATCATACTAATAAACGCTGTATAAAGTTACGCCTAGTATAACGTCTGTGTAACCAATAACCATACATTTTTCGATGTTCAAACTTTTTATAACTTTATTTAGCGTTTATTAGTTATGAAATACGTGGTCAGCCGGCTTTCGTACTTGATTACCGGATTATTCCGGGTATCCCAAATGAATGCGAATGGATGGAAAACGTTTTAAATATTGAAAATCACAAATTTTCCTTAAAGGAATATTCATTTTATTTCTAAAAGTATTATAGACTGCTTCTTTGGTCTAGTGGTCGCAAGCGCGATTGCTGAGCGTGAGGTCTTGGGTTCGATCCCCAGGTCGGGTAAAGTGATGTTGGGGTTTTCCGTGTGGAATTTCACAGTAGCAGCCCGGAGTTTGGATTTGTGCCCGGTCGATGGCAATACCTGTAGGTTCGCCCCCTATTACATGGGACTAAACATAACGGCGAAATGTGGGTGTTACTATACCTATATACCTCTGCCCAACCCTTCGGAATACAGGCGTTATGATATGTAAATACTACTTTCAACTTTTTTTTAATGTCTCTTACCTGAGCAGTTAGTCGAACTGACAAAACTGCGAAAAAGTACATTCCTGTATTATTATGGCACCTGTTGATATTATCGAGAGAGTAAATCGATGCCTAAAAAGTGAGTAAGCCACACATTGCATTTTTGTGTATTATTATCTGTCCCAAATATAAAAATAGCAAAAAAAATGATCGTTTCTCGGTATTTTTATATTTGGAACAGTATAATTAAATATACATAAAATTAGGCACTTTTACGTGAAAAACACAAAAATACAATTTGTGGCTTACAACAACTTACGTGGGAGGCATCGAAATAATAAGGATCGTGATAAGGATCAAATCGCTACAACATTGTTTTGAAATGATGTCCATGAGTACAAATTATGTGTTAATGTACCATTATTATTGTCCTAGTTCACGACATATTTAGGTCCTTCGTAAACGGATAGAAGTGGCCTAGATACCGGACAACCTCATATTTAGTTGGATTTCCCCTCGGTATCTCATTTCAGAGTAATTTCTATCAGGAGAGGGTATTTTTTCTTAAAAAATTGTGATGCAAATATTTTTAATCATAAAAATATTTGCGGTTGCGCCTCGTATTTCCACTGAGTCAATTACTGACAACTGCTTTCGTTGAATATATTTTAGCGTGGAGACATTAACGATGGCTATTATTATTATTGTTTAATGATTAATTTATAGTTATTGTAGAAGCATAAAAAGATTTGAAGAAATAATATACAAATGTTTCTTGTTTTGTTCACTAACTTTTATGGGAACATGAATCCATCACACAGCTATTTTAGAGGATTCAAATATCATTACTGTTAACTAAAAAAATGAAATTTTTGGGTGGTTCTCACAGTCGTGCCTCTGAAAATTTAATTCTTCTTTTTCCTTCTCACCGCACAGGTTTCATGTCCAATTCTCTCAGCAATCAAACTCTGGAACGAGCTTCCCCTCGATATGAAAAAAGCTCCGAGTAAATTCATTTTCAAACGTAAAGTTCGGAAATATTATTTAAAATCGCTGCAACCCTAGTCTGAAGTAACTGTCCATCATAGTTATAAATATGTATACAGGGTGTTAACGAATTCGTGTAATTCCTTCAAACCGCGTGATCTACTGGTGACACTGATAGACCCTGCGTAGGTTTTAATCAGAATCAACAAAAAGTTTTCAATAAATGAACCGTGGAATTCTGATTCTGAGTAATTTTAGCGTTCCAAGTTAACTGACTGCGTGGAGCGATATCGCGCTAGTCGTGCCCGTTAGCTGTGTCGCCGTGCCTTCATTCATTTATGCATGGCATCGAAATATTCTATAATTAAAAAAAAAGGGAAGTCTTCTTCTTCTCTCGTGTCAGCATGAGCTATACAAAAATAGCTCATGCTGTGGTGTAAAGATTAACCAGTCAGCAATGTTGGTAGCTGGGCTGACTGCCCAGGGTGCGCCGGACGTACTTAAGTAACATCACTCGTGGAGGCTCTTATCATGCACCCCCAAAAGGGAAGTAAAGGACTATTTTTATTTTTAATCAATCTAAATCCCATGCGGGGTTAATCTATACCATTAAATAGATAACGCGGTTTGAAGGAATTACACGAATTCGTTAACAGCCTGTATGGATGTAGGTATATACAAGGTTAGTCGGAAAGGGGGTACTAATCTGAAAGGGTGTTAAAGTACCCATAATAAGGAACAACCTTTGTTGTATAACTTTACCCAAAATTCAATAGTTTAAGAGAAATCGCTGTTTAAAGATTTCGTAAAAAATACGCAAAAATATATCTATCATTAGCTATGATCAGTTTTGTTTACATTTTAGGTCATATGGTCACGGATTAAAAGCTCCATTTTCTGAATTCGTAACTTAAGCAGGGATGAAGAATTTACGAAAAAACTAAAATAAAAATAATTTTGCAAGGAAATAAAAACTATTGAATTTTAAAATTTTAACACTTGCTTTAAAAGAGTCATCAGTGATACTTTATGTGGTTTGCGGATAAGTACCCTTTCCGACCAACCTTGTATAGGTAGGTATAATATGTTTGGTCATATATTACATAAAGTTTAAATAAATAAATAAAACGAATTTTCCCATCAACATCCGGTGGTGGTTGGATGCGCGATGGATTGAATTAATTTGTTTTGCTAGTATGGCTTTAAACTAGTTTAGCCCATGATAAACTCTGCTTGATACTTGAAAATAAGACCAGGGATGTTATGGAGCTCCTTAACCATAACCGAAACTATCGGATATCCGAAATAACATCTACCCGAAACCGTAACCGAATCTGATATAAATGTTACGAATAATTTCGGAAAGTGGCGGAGTCTAAATGAGACACGATATGACAACTACGACATGATATCTTTTATTTAAAAGGAGGCCCCTATGTAAGATTTACTGTAAAAATTCAAACAAGCTTCTGCAATAAATCTTTTATTTATGACAGGTTTTCGCCCGGCCGAGCCGTCAGCCGCGCGTTTCCATTGCATAGTTTAGATAGTTTTTATTATTTTTATTACTTAGCCATATTAGTCAGTCATCCATTCTTGTGGGATTACATTTACGATTACTGAGATAAAGTGTTGTGTAAATAAAAAATCCAATATCCGTAACTGAAACTATCCGAAACTATCGGATAATCCGAAATAATTTTATACCCGTAACCGTACCTGAAACCGGTAGGTATAATAACAATAATATTAAAAAAGGCGAACTTTTGTGTGTGTGTTTGTATGTTTGTTACTTCTTCACGCTCAGACGGATGGACCAATTTTGATAAAATTTGGTATGGAGGTAGCTGATATCCTGGATTAACACATAGGCTACTTTTTATCCCGAAAAAAGCGGGTAACACCGCGGAGCGCAGCTAGAGTGCGCGCAAGATAAGTCTGCGCGCGGCCGAAATCGGAACTAATCATGGTCCACCAAAGTGTGTGCCGTTTTATCAATTTTGATAGTAGAACTACCTGATTGTAGGAATATTTAACGGGAAAATTATGTTTAGCGATAAAAAAGTTAAGCTTAAAAAGCGGTAATTTGAACCTTTGCGAACATGGCAACGTTTAGCACGCCCTCAGTCGCGCGCAGAGTTATCTTGCGCGCACTCTAGTATTATTCATATATCCGTATCCTTATCCAGATCAAAAATTACATATCCATAACATCCCTGCTTTATACTCCTAAATGACCAAAAAAATAGTGCGATTCCTAAAATATTTTTGAAAATGATGAAATAGATTACTAAACCAAATCAAAACAACAGTTCTATTTAGGTATCAATAATCATTATCAAGAATCTAGCACCGAGCGAAGCTTGCTCTACCAATATTCCGACAATCTGGTAGGTATTGTGGCAAGCAGAGGCGACAGGTCGGTTAATGACTATTTGTCGTCGCATCGTGCCAGTGGAAACGTTGCGTTGGTACGTAACTGGAACAACATTATTGAGGTGGAGGTTGTACTACATGTAGCTATTTTATAGTACGACAGAGAAGCCTTCAGGTAGGTACGTAATTTTGTATGGCAGGTTTTTAAATAATTAGCTTAGACTTTACTTTGTAGGGTTCGGTTTTGAGTCTAAAAGTACAAGTCCGAGACGGGCTGTAAACTGCAGACTGCAACCAAGTCGCCATCGGAATAGCGCCTTTAAGGTGTGCAATTTAAAGGTGCTATTCCGACAGACCGCAAACTGCAAAAGTAGTATCGCTTGCGGTGCGATCTGCGGCTGCGGTCTGCGGTTGCAGTTTTGCAGTCGCTATCGGAATAGCACTTTTAAAGTGCACACCTTAAAGGCGCTATTCCGATGGCGACTTGTGTGCAGTCTGTAGTTTGCAGCCCGTCTCGGACTTGTACCTTTATCATACGCAGCCGGGTCATAGTAATTTTGCAAGGATTGAGTCATTCAACCACAGAAATCTAAATAATAAGATAGATTTCCATGCACCCAACTCTCGTTTCCCAATTATGTCAAAGTGTTTGTTTTCTAAAAAGCCGATAGTCATTTGCTATGTATAGTCACCGGTCACCGGGATCGGCGGCTCAACGTGGTCGTAGGGGGTCTCGAAGGAGTGAAACGGTTAACTGACCGCGGTAATCGTGGCCTAAAGTTACAGATCGATGGAATGCGTTACCTAGTTCACGTACATTTCAAAACTATCAAAAGATGATTATTTTAAAAATTAGCTAAAATACCTTTTCCTTATCAGAAGTTTTATTGTAGTACCTATGGGAGCTAAAAAAAATTATAAAAGAATACAATATCTGAATTGAGGAGTGTCTGATCACAAGTGGCTATATTTGTCAGAAACATTTTTTCAGAAATGGCCTAAAAGTAGTTACGATTACTTGTTTGTAATTAGCTTGTTTTAATCAATTAAGAATGTTAGGGATGGTTTTTAAAGAAATTGCTACTTTGGTGCAGTCTGCTTTCAGAAATGGATACGATTAAAAAGTATACACAAAGATAGATAGATAAAAAAAATGTGACTTTTGATCAGTCATTCCTCAATTTTAAATGAGAAATAATAAATCAAGCCACAAATTTATTTATTGGCCACGAGACCAAACTTCTCATTTTATAACTAAGCAACGGGAAAATCAGATAACCTCTAATAAACTAATTCGACTTTTTTACAACGCCAACTAAATTTTTGGGCACCCCGACACGGATAGGTTAGGTTCGAAGGGGATGACGGGGGGTAGAGTGAGAGAGCAAAGCGAGCGAACGAAGCCCCCGTCATCCCCTTCGTGTTAAGTTACTTTAAACCCTGCCTGCAGACAGAAATAGGAGCCGCGCGCAGCGGGGCTCCGTCGACTCTGCTTTTTGTTTTTCATTTGTTTTTATCGTGAAAATGAAAGTGGGTGACGAACAGTGGCTTATATAGAAGATAACTAGTGGCTAAGATAGTATCATTCAGACGCTCGTTAATTGTGGCTGACTTAGTAATTTAGAAGCCAATGTAGATTTTTAGAGGCGAATAATGCTATTAAAAAGAAGTCTGTTTAATTAGCACCCATTTTAAATTCATTGAAGTAATATGTGTCTTACACGTACCAAGCGTCTCGCACGAGAGTCTAGAGCTAACAAAATGGGTTGTATTTTGTTATGTTATAGCACAATTTCGCAATTGATGCGAATCATCATTCAGATGAAAGACGTCCACTGCTGGACACATGCCTCCCCCCAAAAGGGGGGATTTGCCGTAATCACCACGCTTGACAGGCGGGTTGGTGATCGCAGTTTGGTTGTTAAAGTACTCAGAGAACGCTGCTGCCCATCCTCTAGAGAATCCCTTAGTCGCCTTTTACGACACCCACGGGAAGAGATGGGGTAGTGCTACTCTTTAAGTCCGGCACCACACGAGACAATAAGATGCGAATAAGTGTGTCTCAATCAGCTCTTTGTTAATTGATGCTGATAGACGAGCTTGTTAAACCAGCTGTTAGTTCATTAATCCACCATGATACTGTTAGCCATTAAACGAATTACAAAGAGGACGGTAATTGACTTGCAGCGTTGTTTTTATTGTTTTATTTCTTTCATTAAGCTTTCCTGCAAACGGCGTTGGTCTTTTGTAAAAACATGAAAATTTTGATTTAATATTCCCATTTCAAGGGGGTGTTATAAAGAGGTGCTGGTTCCAAAAACATGAAATCGTTTTTTGAGACTGGTGTGTTTCTGCTTGTATCAAATAGGTGATGATATTTTGATACATGAACTTGATAATTCTGTTTAATGAAAGCATTGTTAAACGAGACGAAGAAAGTAGGAAGAGCAGTATTTAGACTTATACGATAGAAGAGCACAAATAAAGTTTTACTTTTTAGAACTGTAAAACTGAAATTATTTTATCGTCATATCCACGACGCTACGAGTCATATGATGAGGTATGGTTACGAATGTGCTTTTTATTTCTGATCCCTGTAAAATGTTGAGCATCTGATGATTGTATGTTATAAAGGTCATCATCTCATCATTCCGCTGAAAGACGTCCACTGTTGGACATAGGCCTCCCCCAAAAAGGAGGGGGGGGAGGTAGCCATAAATGTTACACTATGAAAACCAAATGTAACTCAATACCGATATCGCAATTACATTTACTTGAAATCTTTCTTTTTTTCTCCACGTTCCCCTGTAAAATGCACCTTTTGCAGATTGGTAATTTTGTCGTGGATGTGGCGAAATATTCAAACAATGTCAAGTCAACAGTTTACTTTATTTGTTGTCTTAGAGATGAAATCGAAGAAACATAAAAGTATCTACTTTAAACAATAAATACAAAGTTTCAAAGACGAAGTGCCGTCAGTTAAAAAAAAAACAAGCAATTGAGTCTCGGGGACGATAGGAAATACGGGCAATATTCGCCACACGCTATAGAGATTTATTTGAACGAGTGTTGAGTAGTTCCGATTCTAAGTAAAGTTTTGTTTTGTTCTCTTCACTACAGGTGTGGACAGAATGCACTTAAGGCGAGGAAATCGTTTATTTTATTTGCCATGTGTCGTGAAAAACTTGAAAGTACTTACTAGTCAGTGATGCTGCCTGCATTTCTGGCTTCCTTTCTTCTATGCATATCTCTGGCGCGCATTCTAAAACAAAAAAAATACATTTTAGTTTATTGTTCCGTTTTATCTATCACCTTCGCTTCGCTTTACGTTGTTCGTTTTTGTTTGTAGATATCGTCATATTAGAGACTATGAACCGAAATGGCATTTTAATTCTGTGATGGGTTAATAGTTCGTTTGTGTATTTCACATTTTTTGCACTCTAAATTAAAACTTTTACGTGCTACAAAGTATCATTTCGAACACGCTTGGTCTTATGTTATATAAGTATGCCTGTAGACACGGTGGGCCCGTGGTTCCCGAAAGATTTTAACCACGCCTTTCTGATGGTATTATGAGTCAATAATCTTTAAAACTACGCAACGGATTTTGATGCGGTTTTTAGATAGAGTGATTCAAGAGGAAGGTTTATATGTTTAATACATGCCTATTATAGTACCCGTGCGAAGCTGGGGCGGGTTGCTAGTGGTATATAAACATAAGTCCAATTCAGTCAATTTAACTATTTTGTTTTTTGGAACAAAATAAATCAATTAACTATAGTACTTTCTTGTAAACAATACCTTAGGTCCAGCTGGCAACGTTTAAATTATTGTGTGTGTGGATAAGAAAAGTTCTCACTTCACGAACCTCCCTAACAAAACACGACATACGACGAGTGTGGTATGATATGACCAAGGTATGTCAAAAGCCGCAACGCCACATTCATAAGGCTTGTTACCGTAGAGATTTTACGATTTGTGAATTTCCATAAATAAATAATATCTCGAAAATTGAGCTTCATTAGACAAAGTATATCCCAGCTTTTCTTCTCCAATTAGGCACCGGAATTGATGGTTAAAATCTTTCAGGTAACTCGGATCCACGGTGTATACAACGTTATTTTTACTTTATACGAAAACCGAGACACCCCAACAAGATTTTCATCAGAACTGCCTGAATATGTGTTTTTTTTTAGTAAATCTCCAAGTTACACCTTAGTTTATGTCGCGTTAAGGTCCCTAAAAAAGTGTGAAATGCCTGAGATGTGCTTGCTATGCAGGGGTTGTCTAATACACGGAAACTGACCGAGAGGACCGTCTTAAGCCTCAAGGTGTCTATTCCCGTCAACTGTTATGGGTAGAAAACTACTGAAACAAATTTTGAAATTCAAGAAAAAAAAAAAAGTCTTGTAAGAAATGTGTCAATCGATTCTCCTAGTGATTCTGAACAAACTAGTTTCAGGTTTAGTATATACTAAAACTAACCTTGTATTGCAAACTATCTTCTTTCTACAAGTCATCCCATAAAGAAATACACTAAACGCTACGCGTTACGAAGGCTACGGAAGGTTATGAAATTCCTTGAACATAAGCTTACGATTGATCCCGCGGAATGGCTACGAATAGGCCACTTGTCATACTCACACAAATCATTTACATATTTGTCTTTTTCCAGTTTGAGGTCAAACCTACATCCATGTACCTATGTCCTAAGTTTTCACGTTCTGGTAACAAAATGCTATTTCACAATCTATATGTATATATATAAGGAGAAGCTGACTGACTGACTGATCTATCAACGCACAGCCTAAACCGCTGGGGTTAGAAAGTTGAAATGTTGACAGTAGGTTCCTTTTGTAACGTAGGCATCCACTAAGAAGGGATTTTTCGAAATTCAACCCCTAAGGGAGTTAAATAGGGGATGAAAGTTTGTATGGAAAATCGTCACTTAACGGGTTCATAATTTCACGCAAGCGAAGCTGCGGGCGAAAGCTAGTTCACTATATAACACGATTAAATTGTGGAAATACAATTTATTTCCATAATTTAATCTCTAGTTTCAATTCGTTATCAAATGAATTTATACTAAAATTAGCCTAGCATTCCCAGTCTATGTTTGGGTTTGGCATCAACCCTGCGGAATAGAATTACACAGATTTGCCGGAACCAATCCAATCTTGGATAGGTTGGATTGGGTGTCAGACTTGCGGGCTTCTGACTACCCGCGTTGTTTGTCATAGACAACCGTCGATTGACGGCGTGCGCACCGGGGCGTGGAACGTTCTCGTTCTATAAATACGGTTACCCATCCAACACAGGACCACGACACCGTTCCCATGTTAAATGTTTATATTTGACTAGCTGTACCCGGCATGCGTTGCAATGCACTTTTTTGACTACCTACCTACTACTTACTTACTACCTACCTTCAGAAACAAAATCAAAATAGTAACAAAAAGTTAAAACCATTTTCATGCATGCGGTAAACAAATGAAGAATATGGACATACTGAGATATGTCATCATCTGCCTAGCCTTCTCCCAACTATGTTGGGGTCGGCTTCCAGTCGAACCGGATGCAGCTGAATATCAGTATTTTACATGGAGCGACTGCCTATCAGACCTCCACAACCCAGTTACTGGGTAATACGATACTCTTGGTAAGACTGGTTGTCAGACTTTCTGGCTTCTGACCAACAGTAACGACTGTCAAAGATCTACAAATGACAGCCGGGACCAACGGCTTTACGTGCTTTCCGAGGCACGGAGGAAACTCGCTATGGTAAATGGTCACCCATCCACAGACCAACCTCGGCAAGCGTGGCTTAACCCGGAAGATCGGTCTATGCGGCTGTAATTATTTAGCCACGAGCTCCTCACACATACTGAGATATGTAATTTCGTTTTTTATATTTGAATAAATATCAAAATTTTCTTTCATAAGAACCTTCTACTGACAACTACGAACACAACAAAAAACAATTTAGCGAAATCGGTCCAGCAGCTCACGCGTGATGCTGTGCAAGGGAAATAGGGATTCATTTTTATATAAATAGAAGATAGATATAATTTTTGAATTCTTATTAGCACTATTCAGTAGCCTTCATCTATTAACAAAATAAGGATTATCGTGTTTGTGTCAGAGCCCTTATACCTACCTAATTGTAGTAAGTAGAAGACGTACCAAATACCTACGTTTTGTTTACCTACACCTATACTATTTATTCAATACAAAATCTCTATTTTATCAGGAAAGATGCAGAGTTAATTGTTAAATCTGGAATTTCAGACTACCTTGAGGATACGACTTTATTATTAGATCACAGACGACAGCGTTCAGCTGCAGGATGCAACACAATTTCAGCGAATTTCCCTTATTTCTACGGAACATGGATTTATAGACTTTTGCGCACGAATGGAAATTGTAGTTTTTTTTCCGTAATCGTGTGACAATTACCATGAAGCGCGTAATTAACACTGGTTCAACTAAAATTATACTAACAGTAGGAGCTATCGTAGGCAGACGTCAATCAATTTGTAACGGACTGGCGTTGACGGAGTTCCCTTTGTCTACAAGTGAATTATATTCGGAATCTAAAACCAAATTTGATATACCCTATCCTCAGAACAATACCTGAGGATATACCTCATAAGAAACACATCTTAGAATTTATTTTAACAGAGTTCACAGTTCTTTTTGAACTTATATTTTTGTCTCTTACACACATATCAGTATTAAAAATGTAATATTTTTAAAATAAATAATTAACTACGGTACTGTAAAATATGAAACATGGAAGAATAATCCAGTCTCTAGGAATTGTTAGGTAATAACTTATTGAGGTATAACGAACTTTATAAGATTTATAAAACCTGGAAAAATAGTCCAGTCTCTATGAATTATGTTGGCCGAGAACTTATTTAGGTATAACGAACTTTGTAAGGTTCCTTGAGAAGCGGAGAGCGAAGTGTTAATTAAATTAAATTTCTTACAACCATTTTAAAGAAAATAAAATGAGAACTTCAGTACTTACTGAAAACCAATAAATCCATTTTTAATACCATATAATTTATCCAACAATAACATACTACAGCTGGTCGTATGGTGTCATATGATATGACAAACGAGTTACTTCAATTTTCCAGTCGCTTAATGCTCTCCATTTGTAACAATGGGACGTTACAAAGAGTTATACAATAGTATCATACTACGTTACGTGCGTACGTGCATGTTGTAGTACAAAGAGAACTGGTGACACACTGGTGTAGGCGTCATCATAATCCTAACATTCACTGCAAACTACATTTGCAATTCATGAACTTGATCTAGTGCGAACCCGCCATCGAATTTGACTGCGTTCCGTATAAAAAAGACTTTTGACTAGTTTCCAATCACTGGATAGAACTACACTGTCCAAAAATCCTCTCCACCGATCGTCACTATTATCCCAGAATCGTACGTGAAGCGATTGAAATTAAGAAGTACAAGAATTTCAATCGGGAAGATGGATATAAATTGTCAACATCTTGGAATCCGGTCATCAGCAAGTGTTATCGTAGACGGGACGGTTTAGGCGAGTGTAAAGACGTCGTTAGTGTAGTGTGTCGAAGTACCGACGATAACTTAATACAATAAAATAAAAATCGAGATCGAGTGAGGGTAGATGAAAATACTTTTGCTTCACGAAGATGACAACTGCTCCGCAACTTCAGTCTACCCGTGACCACGGCCGGTGTAATTCGGCCGAAACGTAGGGATAAAAAAGGTATTTAGTGCCTTCTAAGTTTCTACGCGACTAGACCCGAATCTGTATTTTTATAATGTGTACAAATCGCGAAAGTTTAAAAAGACTTTTGTCTATATTGAGTTAACAGTAGTTATGATAATGTCAAAGGAAACGTTTGGGAAGACTATCAAGTTATGTTTCTAGATACTTTGCGCAGACTACCTTCAATACAATGCATATGTCCGAAAGGGATTTTTTTATCCTAGATTATAGTACTCGTAAAGTTAATTTAATGAAGACAAATAAAAACTGTTGAACAACATGTTCAACAGTTTACACATGTTAGTTGGTCGTCACATAACAACATGTTAGTTGGTCGTCTTAAAATTTCCTAGATACTTATCATATAACTTATGTGCCACGTATTAGTAATTTTCGTATCGTAAAATTCAAATTCTATATTTCATTTAACTGCCTTCGTTGAATGAAGTTTAATTAACAACATGCAATCGATGGTCAGTTATATGTTACCAGAGTGTTCAATACTGCACAAATTATGTCGGTATTGATGATATTCCGAATAAGTGCTATTATTACCTTTTTATTGAGAAGTGAGACAGCTGTTTTTACATCAGGCATATATATAAAACCAGAATGGGTTTGTATTATTGACATTTTCCTATCAACAACTATTAGAAAGTCTCCCTTTTTGTTCTGTGAAAATATCTAGTTAAGTATGCTTTGCAGGACGAGTAATAAGGTCTTCAAAATCTGCGATCGTTTTCGTATAATCTACTGGATAAATACAAAGTAAATAGGTATCAATTGCAATATAATTTATTTCGTGATAGTGATCTCATCGTTCATCTTTTTCGCACCTAACATTTATTTTTTCATTTTTTTTTCTGCGAATCACTCAGAGCCGAGTGAATTTAAATCAAATAAATGGATTTTAAAGTTTCAGGTTAAAGTGGCATACATTTTATAGACTTCTTACTTGTTTTAGGCCGTTTCTACACGGCTAACGTCACGACACGACAAAATGTAGTGACGACTTTGAGCTCCATATATTTCTATGAATTGTTAACTCTCGATACTACACGACACACATTTTACGAACGACTGCTGCCGCAATATTGTTTTTTTGTTTTTTTTTACGGCTGCCTTTCGTCTTCTGATGTAATTTATTTATGTAATGTACCTAGCTTTTGTTTTTTGTTAGCGATTATAAATGTCGTGAGAAAGTGCTTGCCATGATCTCAAAAACAATTACTTTTCCTTCCCAGACCATTCTTTTCCATCTTTTGCTTCCCTTTTTGCGTCGGGGGTTATCATATCATATATCAGTTTGAACTTCCTCACATCGAACCACACAACATGCTTTACACATAGGAATTTTAAAAAGCTAAAAAAGTTTCCTAACATTTTTATTTGAGTTGTCATTAGTCCGGTCAAATTAGACATTTCAAAGTGCAATAATTCGCATAGAGCTGAAAATTGGTACGAATGTTCGGAACACCATTATAAATCAAATGTAAAAAGTCCCCAGCGATCCCACACTTGCAAAAAAAAATATTCAAGGTCAAAGTTCGCAAATATGGATTTTTTGCGTTTTTTAGCCAAACGGTAAGTTTTATGATAAAAATAGGTCAGACAAAAATTATAGATTATGCAATTCTCTATAAGAATTGTCTACAATTTTTCTCCTAAACGTCACCGATTCTGAGATATAATGGTTGAAAAAGTTGTATTCTTTATCACTGATATCGTACGAATCCTTTTCTGATGGCGATTAACATGTACCAGTTGTCAAGGTCAGTCGTGCTCCAATGTTGAATCACCATCAGAAGAGGATTCGTACAATATCAGTGAGGAGACATCTGATACATCGCTGTTAGACCAATTTACTTACACCCAACAGGAAGAAGAAGAACAAGCAGAAGAAGAAGTACAAGAAGACGAACAAGAAGAAGAGGAAGCAGAATTATCAGATGATTATGAATGAGACGGATAATTTGACCTAATTTTTTAGAATTCATACGGCTTTCATCATTTCCAATAGTACCAGTTTTTATATATTTTGAATTAGTATTGAATTAAACAGGATCACAATAGATTGTGGAATAGGCCTATTGGAGAAACCACGTTAAAAAAACGCGCTAAGTACACTACCTTCCAGGTGGCGTGGAAACGCATATTATAAAGAATACAACTTTTTGAACCATTATATCTCAGAAACGGTGACGTTTAGGAGAAAAATTGTAGACAATTCTTATAGAGAATTGCATAATCTACAATTTTTATCTGACCTATTTTTATCATAAAACTTACCGTTTGGCTAAAAAACGCAAAAAACCCATATTTGCGAACTTTGACCTTGAATATTTTTTTTTGCAAGTGTGGGATCGCTGGGGACTTTTTACATTTGATTTATAATGGTGTTCCGAACATTCGTACCAATTTTCAGCTCTATGCGAATTTCTGTTAACCTACCCCTATTTTTTGAGCTAACTTGACCGGACTACATTGTTTGTTTCTTTTTTTGAATCATTAATAATAATTTATGCCAGATAAATTGCTTAGAAAATTATTTGTTTTTATTGAAAATCGGTTGTAAATTCATGGTATTTTGGTGATAACCATTTATTTTAGTCATAGCGTAACAAAATCAATTATATTAATAAAGATTTATTTACATACTCAGGATGCCACTAAATACTATTTTCTCAAATAATATGTTTTATCATACATGTATGAAACGCAAAATGTGGTAACCCGTGGAAGCACGGCCTTGGGTATTTAAACATAGTTTGTTTTTAAAACCGTTGTTTCAGAGTGCTAGTCTAGATCTTAATATAATAATATGAATATTTATACAGGAATAAAAATGTACTTAGTATGAAATGTGCCGTTTCCTCTAAATATTTTCTTTGTAAAATTGTGTTGTATCTTTTTGATGTAGCTTAAAATAGAATGCAGTATTTATTTCTAATTCATTAATTTCTATGGAGGTGCCCGTGCAGCTATTATTTAGGGGTTAAATCTCGTGTAAAAGACTACGGTAGCAAATGGAAACTCCATCTTTTACAATACACAACCATCTTTGTACAAGCTGGCCTTTGATACATTTTATTTAAATAATACTATTTGATCAATATACTGTGCACTGTTTATTGAATTTGAATCCCAGGAGTGTATTAAAAGAGCTTTACCAACCTTGCTGTCTGGCTAATCTTTTGACCACGACATGAGCTGTTGTTCCGTGTGGTGTCGGACGTAAAGAATAGCACTACCCTATCTCTCCCTATGGGTATGGGTGTCGTAAAAGGCGACTAACCTCCGATTTCTGATTTGAGAATTCAGGATAAGCTAATACTTAAGTAACATTTGAGTATGGATTTGTCAAAAAAATGACGGATTTTAAAGCATTTTATTGACACCTTTGTACTCAAATATTACCTACTTAAGTATTTGCTTATCTCGAATTCTCAAATGAGAAACCAGAGGTAAGGGATTCACTAGAGGATGGGCAGCAGCGTTCTCTGAGTACTTTAACAATCATACTGAGATCGCCAACCCGCCTGCCAAGCGTGGCGATTAAGGCAAACCCCTCAACATGGCTTGGGGGAGGCCTATGTCCAGCAGTGGACTTTCTTCGGCTGAATAATGATGAGCTGTTCTCGGATAGCTCGTACCGATACGAGAGACAGAAGCTCAATAGGTAAGCTTTGATTGAATTTCAATACTTACTGTATCCTACGCATAGCAAATACTATCGTAATTAAAAAAATCCTAGTAGGTTTAATAGAAAATCATGTTTTATCGGTTCTTCACTCTGCAGATACTCAGATGAGATGTAGGCGTAATTATAAAAAAATAATTGCTATTTAAAAATTATTGTTAACCAAATGTATAATGTATCGAATTATTATTGCTACGTTATTTCAATGTGGAATTGTTTTAAATTTAATTCTTAAGTTAATAATGTAAAAGCAAATCGCACTGCCTTGCAAACGCCCTTACAGGGGCTTCGTCCCAACTAATCCCTAGTCCCAACTCGCCCGATTTTTTATATGCCTATTAGCTGCCAGGGTACAGTTTGTCAGTCACAATTTTTGTATATATCTGTGGAGGCTTGTAATTAGCAATTTAGTTACATATTATTATTATTATAATGTTATTAGTCTGTAAGCCTTCCAAAAATAAAGAAAATAAAAATAAAATAAAAATAAAATAAATAACACTCTAGGGGTAGGACAGAGTTTGACCACGAGGAGTCGGGGTGTCTTGTGTCGGATAAACATTAAATTCGACCTATTTAAATTAATGGCGTGGTAAAATAATGTTTTGGTAGCTCAATCATTATAACCCTTTACACCCGAACCAAAATGAGTGAGTTTCACTTTAAAAAAATTCTGGCGCCAAACCGTTTACTTTCTGCGAACGCAACCGGCATCGATTGATTGTGAGAATGTCTCGTCAGCCTCACGATCGATCCATGCCCAGTTTTTTTTAAAGTGAAACTCACTTTCTTTTCAGGTCGGGTGTAAAGGGATAATGAACTTAAGTGTATTAAATGTGATTTTTTAACAGAGAGCTTTAATTATTGTAAAAATTGTGATTTATGAGTTTAAATTATTGTATATACAGACTGTGATTTTGTTTAGCAGAGAGCTTTAATTATTGTAAAAACTGTGATTTGCGATGACATAAATACAAAACATTCAAGCACTTTTCTTACCATCAGTACTTTTGCGCCTTTTGCTATACGTGTAGGTAGATATATACGGACCGGGCGAGTTGGGACTAGGGATCAGTTGGGATGAAGCCCTTACAGGATGCATGTACCTACCTAATTTTAAATCCTACTAAAAGACCTATGGAAATAAATTGTATATGTATGCAAGAAAAAAAATCGTCTTCGCTTTTCATGCTGTCTAGAGGACGTATCCAGTATGTACTAGAAATGTCATCGCATTCGTAACTTGAACCATAATATTTAATGTGCCTCTTTTAAGTCAAGCAAAATAACATAAAATTGTATGCGAATCATTATTGAGACGAAATTACACAATATACAGAATTGTATAAATTAATACCCTTCCAGATGTGAACAATGTCTAGAAAATATCTTGTTTAAGACAGCCGGAGATAACTTCGACATCGTCAAATTTAATTTGACGCCCGCCAATTGAGTTTGAGTCCCCTTCCAATTCGTGGGCGGATAATTACAGTATAAAACGTAGATACCTATTATACCTACAAGAACACTGAAAATTAATGAAGTAGATAAGTAAGAGCTATTTTATAATTAGTTAGGTATGCTAGCAAGCGCCCCGGCTAGAAACAAGGCTCATTTATTATATTATGCTCGTTCATGCGTACCATTTGTTTAGGCTTCAATGGAATAGCAATAGATTCTCTTTTAAAAAGATAAAAATCTAATTAAGTACCTACTTCTTTTAACATTTTATGTTTGAAATTTCCGAAAGTCCAACACCGCAAGTGTTTACGGTGCTCCGTTCGTGTAAAAATGTGTGCACTAAACATTACTCATAAAGGAGATGTTTGATTTTGGGCCACCACTATGTACAGTTAGAAAAATAGGAAAAAAATAGGAGATTTCCATAAAAATACAAATAAATTAATTTGAACAAGAGTACTCTTGTACTGGAATTATTATTTGGTGACGTTTTTTAATATGTTAACCGTTTTTTTTTGGTAGCCATGACAGTTGTGTTTGACATTGACATGAGTTTGACAACTTTGACAGTCCTAGGTTTCGTGTACAACACCTGTAGTTCCATTTTATTTTAATAACGATAACGTAATCCAAGTATTTTCGTCTATAAACAACGTACATACGATATATAAGTACACAAGAAATAAACACTATAGGGTCCTTAGAATAAGTACTAAAGCATAGAAGCCGCCTCAGTACTTGAAAAACGTACAGGGGCATCTGTCAAATAAGAGCAATTTCGAGATTTTGAGCCAAAGCCTAGCTACCAAATTAAATTGCCCGCCACTAGTACCCCCTGTCAGACGGCAACCTTAGAATAAGTACTAAAGCATAGAAGGAGCGCTACTTAGCATAAACGAATCAAAATATAGCCATGCTATTTACTCATATGGCGGACTCGCTGTTGTCAGAGCGGGAAAGATAAACTTTTGACAGGCCGTAAAAATTAATTTTGTAACCTTTTGTACAGAGACTAGGGATGAGGGTATTCACACTATTAGACTATAGCTATCGATGAAATAAAGTCATCGTATAATGTATATTACGAAATATCTGAAGTGGTATTGTAAGGCCGAAAGAAGGTGACTATGATTGTGTTAACCAAATAACAGCCATGCCGGATATTGCCATAGTACATATAAATACTTACTTCTTAGAAAGTTATAATGACAAAAGTAAAGTTATAATATCATTATTATTCAGCCGAAAGATGCCCACTGCTGGACATAGGCCTCTCCGGAGCATCATCACTTCGACTGGTCTTGTTATTATCGCTATCAATAAATAAAGTCATCGTTTAAGTATAAATGTCTATTATTTAATTTGCAATTACTAAAAGCTTCACAAAAGTTAAATACATTATTATTGAGTATTCCTTGTAATGTACTTGGACATGCACGTTTTTTTCTGTCACTAGAACGGCGCCACGTGGTCTCAGGTAAGTTGTCAATTTCGAGGCGCTGGAAATTTTAAACAAAATAATGATTGTTTTATATATAACTAGCGACCCGCCCCGGCTTCGCACGTGTACGTTTAATAGCTTAAAACCTTCCTCTTGAATCGCTCTATCTATAAAAAAACTGCATCCCTAAAAATACAAGATTTTAAAGATAATTACGGTAAAGAGGTGTAAAATTTAGTAGCACCAAATGCAAACTGATTGAGAAGTAAGTTAATCATCGTTTATTTAATACGTTAATTTTGTTTAGATTCACTGTTCTCCTAATTATTTTATCTATCAGGCTTGAAGATTACGACTGTATTAACAGCATTTATTTGAAAGATAAACAAGACAATGAAATATTATCTGAAATAGTCTATTGTATGAATGGCCGAAAGAAGATGTCGAACGTAATGTTGCAAGAAAAAAAAGATTTTTATTTTTTTACTTTCAATCAAGCTAAATCCAGTGCGGGGTTAATCTGTCCCAATTTTTTTAAAGAAATTACTCGAATTCTTTTACTTCCTGTAGACATGCAATTCAATAAGAACTTAGGCTTTTAAATTTAGATTGAAGGTATAATGTTGGTATAGAGTCCTCCTTCAGTCTCCGCCATTTGCCAGAACGAGTAAAAGAAGATAAAGTGAAATGGCTGGAGCAAATTCTGTGGTGCTTTCTTGGAACCCAACCAATTTCGTGAGCTACCACGGCAATCAATTTATTTCGAAAATATTCGCCACAGGGAAACCTAAATAAAAAAAAAAGTATAAATACCTAGTTAATTAAACCTAACACAAAAATCACGTTGTCGATAGATTTATCGATACAATTTTCGCACCCCTTTAATAATTTCTTTGGCGAATATTCATATTGATAAATAGATAAGATTTAGATAGTTTATACTTATTTATTTTACTTCTTCTAAAAGGTAATGTCTTACTTTTACTTATTTAATGTATAATGAAATATATTTAAAGGAAAATCTATGAATAAACATAAAAATACTACGTACTTGTGGAAACTGATATTTTCACTTTGATTTTTTGTACATCCCTTGCGAGATTTACATTTTTTTACTATTCAGGACGTAGCGCACACTCTTATTTATAAGAACAATGTGCACATATACAAAACACAATTAATTAAATATAAATTCAAGACTAAAATATTTTTTCAAATCACCGCGCCACTGACACAAGTATTATACGACAAAATTTAAAATGTCGTTGCCGTCTGACAGGCGGTACTAGTGGCGGCCTATTTAATTTGGTAGCTTGGCTTTGGCTCAAAATCCTCGAAATAGCTCTTATTTGACAGATGCCCCTGTACGTTTTTCAAGTACTGAGGCGGCTTCTATGCTTTAGTACTTATTCTAAGGACGGCAACGACATTTTAAATTTTGTCGTATAATACTTGTGTCAGTGGCGCGGTGATTTGAAAAAATATTTTAGTCTAGAATTTATATTTAATTAATTGTGTTTTGTATATGTGCACATTGTTCTTATAAATAAGAGTGTGCGCTACGTCCTGAATAGTAAAAAAATGTAAATCTCGCAAGGGATGTACAAAAAATCAAAGTGAAAATATCAGTTTCCACAAGTACGTAGTATTTTTATGTTTATTCATAGATTTTCCTTTAAATATATTTCATTATACATTAAATAAGTAAAAGTAAGACATTACCTTTTAGAAGAAGTAAAATAAATAAGTATAAACTATCTAAATCTTATCTATTTATCAATATGAATATTCGCCAAAGAAATTATTAAAGGGGTGCGAAAATTGTATCGATAAATCTATCGACAACGTGATTTTTGTGTTAGGTTTAATTAATTAGGTACCTATTTATACTTTTTTTTTTCATTTAAGTTTCCCTGTGACGAATATTTTCGAAATAAATTGATTGCCGTGGTAGCTCACGAAATTGGTTGGCTTCCAAGAAAGCACCACAGAATTTGCTCCAGCCATTTCACTTTATCTTCTTTTACTCGTTCTGGCAATTGGCGGAGACTGAAGGAGGACTCTATACCAACATTATACCTTCAATCTAAATTTAAAAGCCTAAGTTCTTATTGAATTGCATGTCTACAGGAAATAAAAGAATTCGAGTAATTTCTTTAAAAAAAATTGGGACAGATTAACCCCGCACTGGATTTAGCTTGATTGAAAATAAAAAAATAAAAATCATTTTTTTCATGCAACATTACGTTCGACATCTTCTTTCGGCCATTCATACAATAGACTATTTCAGATAATATTTCATTGTCTTGTTTATCTTTCAAATAAATGCTGTTAATACAGTCGTAATCTTCAAGCCTGATAGATTAGGAGAACAGTGAATCTAAACAAAATTAACGTAGGTATTAAATAAACGATGATTAACTTACTTCTCAATCAGTTTGCATTTGGTGCCACTAAATTTTACACCTCTTTACCGTAATTATCTTTAAAATCTTGTATTTTTAGGGATGCCGTTTTTTTATAGATAGAGTGATTAAAGAGGAAGGTTTTAAGCTATTAAACGTACACGTGCGAAGCCGGGGCGGGTCGCTAGTTATATATAAAACAATCATTATTTTGTTTAAAATTTCCAGCGCCTCGAAATAGACAACTTACCTGAGACCACGTGGCGCCGTTCTAGTGACAGAAAAAAACGTGCATGTCCAAGTACATTACAAGGAATACTCAATAATAATGTATTTAACTTTTGTGAAGCTTTTAGTAATTGCAAATTAAATAATAGACATTTATACTTAAACGATGACTTTATTTATTGATAGCGATAATAACAGGACCAGTCGAAATGATGATGCTCGGGAGAGGCCTACGTCCAGCAGTGGGCATCTTTCGGCTGAATAATAATGATATTATGACTTTACTTTTGTCATTATAACTTTCTAAGAAGTAAGTATTTAAATGTACTATGGCAATATCCGGCATGGCTGTTATTTGGTTAACACAATCATAGTCACCTTCTTTCGGTCTTACAATACCACTTCAGATATTTCGTAATATACATTATACGATGACTTTATTTTATCGATAGCTATAGTCTAATAGTGTGAATACCCTCATCCCTAGTCTCTGTACAAAAGGTTACAAAATTATTTTTTACGGCCTGTCAAAAGTTTATCTTTCCCGCTCTGACAACAGCGAGTCCGCCATATGAGTAAATAGCATGGCTATATTTTGATTCGTTTATGCTAAGTAGCGCTCCTTCTATGCTTTAGTACTTATTCTAAGATAGGGTCATTGACATGTCAACAGTTGTCAAAATGACATTTCACATAATTTCGATCCGCCATATTTTCATGTGTTGTGTTGCTCTCCTTGACCAAGATAACTTGAATGTACAATTAAACGAAGTAAAATTATAGAAAATTAAAATTAAAAAACGGTTACTTTAATGTATAGCTATATTTACATATAGTGTACATGGTGCTAGCCCAGGCTCCATACATTTCTGAAACATCTCCTTTAAAATTTAGAAATACCCCTGGCATTGTAATGTGGCTGTCGATCTTGTTAGCAATTATATTATTGCGGTGACAAACTGCTGTCTATAACGAGTCATACGAGCTTAAACACGATCCCCCTTATTACAAAAGATGGTCTAAGAAAAACCTAAGTTTTAGAATAGCCCCGTCTCTTTTTGTTATATAACATAAGAAAGTGATGAGTATATTTTAAACCTGGGTTTACTTTAGTCTTGGTTTAAACCATCTTTTGTAATAAGGGGGGATGGGTCTACAACTAGTCATTGCGGAGGGCCTATTACCACCCTGAGCCACCTTCAAAGTCCTTCTTCACTACATAGTATAAAACAAAGTCGCGTCCCGCTGTCTGTCTGTCCCTATGTATGTTTAGATCTTTAAAACTACGTAACGGATTTTTATGCGGTTTTTTTAATAGATAGAGTGATTCAAGAGGAAGGTTCATATGTATAATACATGCATAATATAGTAGGGAAAACACGGAATACGCGATAAACGACATCCACGCGGGTGAAGCCGCTGGCGGCCTCTAGTGTCAAAATAAGTCATGAGGCAAAATCGATGGGTCTACGTGATTATTAGCTATTTTTGAAGTAAGTAGTGTTTACAACCTTCCGATTTAAACCCGAAATAAGATCAGCGCAATGGTACCCTTGTATTGGACTACATTTGTAATATGTTAGCTAGTCAATCGGACGAGCGGAAGTGAAATAAATAGCCATTGTTAAAGAGTTTATCATTTTGGAACGGCTGAGCCGATTTCCACTAAACATAGCCCCATCTTGATTAAACCAGCTTTCAAACCAAAAAACCGTATTAAAATTATTTATACATCCATTTGGGAGCTACGATGCCACAGACAGGCAGACATAGGCTTCAAACTCCCCTCTTTTTTCGTCGGGGCTTTAAAATGGTTACCGTCCCGGGCGGGACTGGAAATCACGTACGTGAAAAACAAAAGGTCTGATGTTCGAATCGAGACGTTATGGCTATGGCAGTCAAAATGTTATCAGGTATCGGTCTCGTCGAACAGAACATTGATGTAGAAATTTTTGCGCGACTCAAATGGGTCGTATAGTTGAGAGGAACGTTCCTCTCGGGCGATTGTTCTACTGCTGTAAACGACGTTATAGCGGTTATAGTTTGTGACTTTAAGGGGTATGTAAATTTATTAGAACGTTCCGCGCAATCAAAATTTAATGCAAGTATTTATAGTACGTGTGCCGGGAACCGACCTGACCTTGTAAGGGGTTTGTGTGGGAAGGAATTATTCAAATTAGAAATCCTACTAACGCAGCGTTCCGTTTTTAATTTCATCATGTGTCTGCGATTAAAATCGTGATACCGGTACGGCAAATTGCTCACGCATATGTCACAATTTTTAATAGCGTATCTTTATTGTATCTTAAGTAAATAAATAAATATTAGCCTTTATCTGTCCCACAGCTGGGCAAAGGCCACGTCTCATACAGAGAAGGAACGAGCATTGATCGCCACGCTTGCTCAATTTGGGTAGGCAATTTCAGACCATTAAAGTCAGTGGCATCTTAGATTAACTAAGAAAGTATATATAAAATTGAAAAACTCACATTGGTACATGCCTGGGTTTGAACCCGCAACCCGGTGTTTAACAAGCGGGTCTGTAACCTCCGGGCCACCACGAAATTCATAATGTATCGATCTGGGAACCGATCACTTTTCCGAATTTTTTTTGTTCGAATTTCATTTTACCGAAAACTATTGACCGACGTCTTTTTTGCTATATGCATTATTTGACATATTTTTAGATTATCGAAGTATCATTTGTCATAAGTATTAGTTTACCGAACTAAACAACTACTTTCGCCGATTTACAATATAACTTTTTGCTATTGACCGAAGCTTCTTTTGAACTTTTTTCATTTGCCAAATGATTTATTTGCCGTATTTTCACCACACCGAAACAACATTTTACGGAATATTATTTGGTCACATATGTATAGCCGATTACTTGGTAGCATTTTCAATAGGGAGTGTCTCCGCTGCCGGCGCCGGCACCCAAAAATAACGCCATTGGGAACCGGCGGTACATTACTGCCGGCAGCCGAGATTAAAAACATCGGCTGCCGGCACCCAAAATGGACACCGGCGGCGGTAATAAGTTGTTTGGTAGGTATGTTAGTTAAAAGGTAGGTTAGATTTTGGGCCTAAAACTGTAACTTGTCTTCCAACTGACTAATTTCAAGAGCGAGCGAAGCGAGCTCGGTATTTTGGAGCACCCGACACGGATTCGTGTTAGGTTTCTTTAAACCATTTTGACAGAAATAGGAGCCCCGCTCAGCGGGGCTCCTTCGACTCTGCTTTGGAGATCCAAACAACCTTACCCCTTATGTTTTTCATTCGTTTTTATTGTGAAAATGAAAGTGGGTGACGAATAATCGACTCATGAAGAGTTTGAAGAGGCCTTGACGGTGTATAAAAACACAGTATGCAGTCGGCGAGGCGCCGGCAGCCAGTTTGGCAACCGGCGCCGGCACTCGTTATGGCAACCGGCGCCGGCAGCGGAGGCACTCCCTTTTCTAATATTAAATTAAAATAGTGTCATAAAAAATCAATATGTTGTGCTACAGTGGTATAATGAATGTTCGGAAACATAATACTTCGAACAAATGTTACTTCGGCTAAGTGTAACTACGGTAAAAAGTTTTTCGACCAAACGAAACGTCGGAGTAACGAAAAAAACGAATTGATAATAGGTCAACTAATACAGTGGCAGACGTGACTTCGATGAAGTAAAAAAAAACGAAACGATAATAGTTGAAAAGTTTTAGGTGAAATGAAATTCGGTCAAATATTTTTCGACTTTATGATAGGTAACCGTATCCATCTACATACTATTGAGTTTTGAATTGCAAAATAATCGATTGGTTATTTTACTTATGATCACGGCTTAACTAGTATAGGATTTAGGCTGAGCATCCACCAGAGCTGTGCTAAGCTGCGTAGCGAGGAATGTGTTTTGTAAGCACCAATAGAATCACTTCATTTACCTAGCTTCGCTCTGCGCAGCTCTTGTGAATATGGGCTTAGCGGGGCGAGGGTTTTGTTCATACAAAACAAGCGAGAAATACGAGCGAGGGATGTGTTGCGAGGAATGTGTAACGAGGAATGTGTTGCTAGGAATGTGTGCGAGTATTTGAAAATATGCTCCTACCAGTCAGTCTATAGATGGTGTTTGGAAGAGGTAGATGATCATTTTTACACATTACGCATTACACATTCCTGGCACAGCTCTGGTGGAAAGGTTCACACCGTTTCACATCCTCGCTACACATTTTCGCGCCGCACATTTTCCCTGCACAGCTCTGGTGGATGTCCAAACTTAACAAGATGTCAGAATCCCTGCCTTAGTTAGATATAGGGGTCAAGCCATTGATATTATTAGCTTTGCAGCGGCCTTCACATAGCGTTCAGTAGATATATAAAAGCTGATACACGCAAGAGAGCTCGTGTTCTGTGGGCGGATATCCATGAGTGGGTTGATGAAAGCTTGTGGTGATATTAATTATACTAACCAATGACGATACTAACCATGTCTAAACTAAAATTCTTTATAAATAAATAACTATCAGAGTGAGCTGTGTATTCGTACTATTTGAACAACGCGTAACTTTAACCTGAAAGCACACACACAAACAAAAAAAAAATATTTTTAAAGCATCAAGTTAATAAAATAAAACGTTTGTTACTCTACAGAATCAAAATAGTACACGGTCGACGTGATTGCAGCCGGAATTTGAGCCTAACCGCGAACATTGGAAGCCTCAAATAAGCTGGAAATATGATATTACCGTAAAGGTGGATCTAGACATTGCGAGGCATGCGCCGCGAACGGCGCACAACGCATGCGTATCCCTACCGACACACGCTGGCTTGCCTCGCACATGCTCAGCTTGTGCGCAGCACATGCCTCGCCACAAACATGAAGACAGACAAACGAAGCATTTGCTTCGCACGCGATGGCTCGACCCGAGCATACGTTGGTACTCGTATATTTATTCGACACGCACGCCTCTCTCCGAGGCATTCGTTGTGCGCCGTTCGTGGCGCATGCCTCGCAAAGTCTGGATCCACCTTAATGTATCCTCCGTGGAATTAGTCGCATTTCTGACTACACTATAATATGTATATAGCTTATAGCAAATATTGTATAGGTAACACAACGATATCGCTCAGCATACATTTAATTTATGGACATGTTCACACAACGCTATACTATAAAGTATAAGCTTGCTGTACGCGATAAACTTCAGCCATTCTCAGAGCTATATCGTGCGATTCTTCGGTTCCCACCCCATCTCACTTCTACCATGATCGCCCTCTAATAACTTGCTACACATAGTAGACCGGCTATATAGCTTAAAGTGTAAACGTCATGCTATATAGTTATAGCTTATGACACAATATGCTTTACTATATAGCGAAATAGTATAGCGTAGTCTGAACTGTGCTTTAGCCAATATAGGTTTAATGAATTTCAACCGAACAACATGAAATCTTGGAAACATTAAAGAATTAAAACTGTAATGGACGTTGCTAATTAGTAATAAGTCGGATCTAAATGCATTACTAATTAGCTGAAAAGTTTTTGGTCAAGTTGGTACGGACATTAATGAATAATTAGGTGTGCATTTTTCATACATTCTCAAAACACCGACTAATAAATGAGAAGTTTCCTATCCTCTAAGGTACTTTCCAACAAGTTTACAATATTCAAGATAGATGATACTTTGTAAATAAATAATGCGACAGGATCTTGCGAAAAACTCATGTTTTTATTAATTATCGGGGATCATTGCGGACCATAAATCTATATATCTTCCTTTTGGTCACGTTCAACAGTTTTCTTACAGTAAACTGCACGTCTAGCTCTAACCAACTTTAAACAAGATTGTGAAATATAAGTTTAAGTGAGAACTTTACAAGATGGGTTCTAAGATTATTACATCAAGCGAATGCGTTTCCTATCTTGCTTCATGGCGTTGATTCATCTACACAACTAAAACTGAATGAAAAAATTAGAAACCGTATATAGAATTTACAAAGCCGACATAGAAATGGGGCTGTTGTTCCTTGTTAATTATTAAGATGGTGAGAAACTTCTTTCCCTGACTAGTCATACCACCACAAACACGACGGATCTTTAATTAGTCATTGCAGAGTGCCGATCGCCATCTTCCAAGTCTATCTTCAAACCCTCGGCACCACATGTTTTAAAACTTCTCGTTAAAACTGAGCATCGACCAGAGCTGTGCTAAACTGCGTAGCGAGGAATGTCATTTGTAAGCACCAATAGAATCACTTCATTTACCTAGCTTCGCTCTGCGCAGCTCTGGTGGATATGGGCTCAGCGGTGCGAGGTTTTTGTTCATACAAAACAAGCGAGAAATGCGAGCGAAGGGTGTGTTGCTAGGAATGTGTTACAAGGAATGTGTTGCTAGGAATGTGTGCGAGGATTTGAAAATATGCGCCTACCAGTCAGTCAATAGATGGTGTTTGGAAGAGATGGATGATCATTTTTGTACACATTAACACATTACGCATTACACATTCCTCGCACAGCTCTGGTGGAAAGGATCACACCGTTTCGCATCCTTGCTACACATTTCCGCACCTCACATTTTCCTCGCACAGCTCTAGTGGATGTCCAGCCTAAGACAATTCATGAGGCTAAATCGATGGGTCTGCCCGATAACTAGCTTTCCGATCCAAACTCTCGATCAGATCAACTCAATGGAACCCTAATATTGTATTGTCACTTAGTTTGCATATATGTTTGACAAGACAATCGAATCTGGCTGAGATTCCTATACCAATTTTGAAAGGAGCTGATGAACTGATTTCCATCAACCGCATTGCTTATAGCTATGCTTGTCTAGACTAGCTTTCAAACAAAGAAAACCGCATTGAAATAGGTTCATCCATTTTGAAGCTACGAGGCCACGGACAGACAAAGGCTTCAAACTTATAACACCCTTTCTGCCTGGAGGTTACAATCGAACACAAATCGGAGAATTATCCAATTAATGAATACGTTCGGATGTGAAAGCTATTAAATATAATATATCCCTAACCAAAGGTAGCTTGGGTCCAACCACTGCACTGCGGACGGAGCACTGGTTTTACCAGACTGCGCGACGGCAAAATTCGTATAACATAAGTAAATTCAGTTTTGTGTTACTGATTAAAATTCAAGTATACAACAATCAAATTAAATGCACTTAATCAGAGTTGGATGAAATATTCAAACAACGCTAATTACTGTAATGAATGGAACGGTTTTAAATGCCCTCCTATAAACTTCAGAACATAGATAAATTGCATCAATAAATAAATATTTCAACAGTTAGTGGTTCAGTTAATATTGCTTTTATTTTCGCCGAATGGCGTGGTTGCCCCTTATGTCCGGCCGGTCGGCCGCCGACTGCAGTATTTCCGCTAGTGGAAAATTCTCGTATTTCCATATTTGAACGTTCGTCGTCACCCGAGCGACACGCTCTGAAGGTGAGACTGGCACCGCGCCAGCACACTGCTTCGTTCCCGATGTAATATCTGTGTTGTGGCTTTGTTTGTTAACTTCTGTGCACGTATAAGAGCCTATTGACTATTATTTATTTGTTATTTTTGGCCTACATTGTCATACTGGAAGGTAAAACTGCGACTCTTAGATTTTCGTGCGAGTATTTCTGTTATAGGATAGTACATGCCTGTCCTATTGTTTCGCAACATGCTGAGCGTTTTCCGCCATCTTGCCTGCGGCTGCCGAGGTGCCGCCTTATATGTCGTCGGACCACTCAGTGGTTATTTTAAGCCACAATTCGCCTAACTTCCAAGAGACGCACGTGACAAGCTGTTTTTTTTTCGAACTCAAAGCTCTTTTATCCAAATAGACTAGTATTACTGAGTTCTTTTTGAACGTCAAATTTACATAAGACTGCCTCCAAAAGCGCCCACCCTTCACCGCTTCCTAGTGTTTATGCTGTGAAGAAGAAACGGCGCAACAAACTCCCCCGCTTTGGTTTGGTTCGGTTTCGCTTTGGAGCAGTCTTTTGAGTCCATCTGTACTTATTTTTAAGTAAAGTTTTGTTCTGAAGTCTGATCTATCGGTGCCTGGGATATTTCGTTCGCTGCAGAATTCATTGTGGGTATAATATTTATTTGGAAATTATAAACACGCAAGACCGTTAAAAAGAAAATTGAAACATTTGAAAGGTTTTGACATAAAAACATTGATAGAGGAATAATTATGTAACATCAGAAATACATTTTTAAAACACTCTGCATTGCTATTGACTTTCTAAATATTTGATTTCATGTGTAATTCGAAAATTAAATGTTTATAAAACGTAAAATGCACAAGAATGTCTGCATCATTCTGTATTTTTAGTGATATCAGTAGTTCAAAAGAAGAAATACAATTTCTAAGATCCTATTTTGTATTACCGTCTCGCTTGAGTTATCGTTTTGAGTAAAGCATTCGTTTTGTGTACTGAAAAGCCAAAAGTGCTTCCAAACAGTTTCGTGCGTTAGCGTCTATCAGAACGTAACAACTTTTTATAAAATTGAGTTCCATTACATTCCACATTATGGAAGAAATCTATGAACGACTTTCGAAATGAACATCGTAGATTTTCAGGGTTACTTTGCATTTAATAGTAGATTGTATCATAAGGGAGCCAAATAATATTTATACGGCGAGGGCGCTTTTTTGAATTCAAAGTCAAAGTCAAAGTTTTTTATTTCAAATAGACCAGATTACAGGTACTTTTAAAACGTCAAAACTAGGTGCACGGTTCCAAAAGGTAGGTTGCATGGAGAAGAGCCGGCAAGAAACTCCATGAATACTCTTTTCAAAATAGTACTTCAGGATAATTCCATTACAGTAGAGTGAGAAATAGAATGAGAATAATGCAGGTTAATGTAAGAAATAAACTCACATAAGAGTAACAAATAGAAAAATATGCCTCCTAGGATTGCCATAGCAGTTATGGGCTGACCAGTCCCGACAGACAGCACCCGTTCACGAGCATGACGTGCACATCCGCATCGCTTAACTCAACCATATTGTAGGGAACCCAACGACCGGATATACAACGCCACCATCAGCAGGACATTTAAGTGAGCATGACAGACTCATACTACCAGACAATAGGCGGTAATATGATTTGATTATAGATGTATCATTAATTGCTGCATGATGCTCATACTTTACAATTTGGAACACAATATTATTAAAACAATATTTGTTAAACAATATCAGACTATTTAGCCAGAGTATTATATGTACAATAAGGAAAAAAAAAATATTATAATACAATTGAATTTAAAAGAAATTATATAAAAATTGATAAAATAATGTACAGGTTATTTTATAAGTCAAAAAAAAAATAAAAAATAAGAATACTAGAAGTAAACATTAGAAATAATGTTAGGTCATGCAACCAACCAGTTAGACAGGGCCAGAGGGTCGCAATGTGCAGGACGGAGTTGTACGCCAGGCATCTTTATCTTCCATATATTGATTTATGCTATAATACGCTTTAGATAACAAAATACGCTTAACAAATGATTTAAACTTTACATCCGGTAAATCAGTAATACTAGATGGTATTTTATTATAGAACCTAACACTGTTCCCCATAAACGACTTGCTGGTTTTTCTTAGTCTAAAACCAGGTACTGTTAGCTTGTGAATCCAGAGCGAAGTGAGGGATTCTAGAGTAGAATCTAGCGCGCTTAGTATTTAAATTAATTTCATAATTGCGAAAATGTCTCAAATGTAAATATAAGTTTTTAGTTGTTTTGTTATTAGATACTACTTATTTAATTTCAATTTAGTTGTTACTTGTTTTATTAAATAATAATATTACAATAAAATATGTGGCGCCTTTTATTTTCTCATAGTGGGTGATGAAAAGTAGAGAGTATCACTCGGGCGCAAAATTTTTTTTGGCTCGGGCGACTTACTTTGAATCCCTCGCTACGTTCAGAGTTCGCTACGCTCGGGATTCTACTCTAGAATCCCTCACTTCGCTCTGAATTCAAAAAAGCGCCCTCGCCGTCAAAATATTATTTTGCTCCCATATGATACAATCTACTATTATTTCATAATTTCTTTTAGAAAATGTTTTACATGAGTAGTGGTTATTACAATTATCCCACATGTTCTATGTCCAAAATTATAATAAATTAAATTAGAAGAGAGACGACCAGATTATACGACGTAATTTTAACCTAATGAAAACGCTGCTGGACTTTTTGAAAGTAAATTAATTTAATCTCTGAAATAGGCATGGCCCACCTGTACTCAACAAAAAATGTAATGTAATTATAAAAAAGTATAACTTAAGTTAACGAACCGCGAGGGCGGTATCTAGCTCTCGTGCCCTAGGTTTGTAAGAACCGTATGATGTTGTTTGTTTCTAAAAATATGGTCGTCGTCTGCAGCTAGCAAATAAGTAATCGTAAGCAATCTGCATCGTAAGCAAATGACGACACATTTGGTGCAGTGGCTAAGCGATTGGCTTCTGCGCTACGGGTCGTGGGTTCGATGCCCACACGGAACAAAAATTTGTATGGCCTACAGATGGTTGTTTCGGGTCTGGGCGTTTGTTTGTGAGATATGTGTTTGTAAACGCACCTACGATACAAGAGAAATCTTAGTGTGGGGCAACGTTTTTAAAAAAAAAGAAAAAAAATCTGATGATACTCTACTAAAATATTAAGGGGGTATTTCATCTCAATCTATCGATAAGCTAATTTGGTCTCTAAAATTTTCAATAGCTAACATTTTTTGTATTTTACCACAAATCAATGGTGATATTGACAAGATTATTGAACACATCAATTTCAAATTTCTAGGTCACATTTAGCTAATCTGGTTAATAGTTACGGACTACATTATTGATGTGTTGGTGAAATTCCCCTCAAGCGTTGAAACTATTTCATAATATTTCCCAATGCTATTTATTGTGAACTACTAAGTTATTTTTGCGGTCGGTAAACTCAAAATAGCATTCAACTGAAAATACCGAGTATTTCAAAAATTTATAAAAAAACTAACTAATAATTTTCATTGAAAGTGTTCATTGGGTGCACTTAGGTGCTACAACCTTGTTTTTTTTTTTAGATTTGTTGTGATACTATTGGAAAGTTGGTGGCCCGGACACATCGTACTCGTAAATGACTTTCGGAACTCACATAAATAAAAATAATAATTAGAAACTTTCAAGTTATTTTTAAAAATCTGTCCAACGGTACCATGACGAATTAACGCGAAAAAGTTATTTTTCAACCCTCTGTTCCATGTATGGAGTGCCAATCTAAAATTATTATTTTTCGCTACACGCCTGCGGCAGAAGGCAAACATGCCAAAAACCATTCAGTCCTGATAGCGTAGCAGTGATAACAGAGTGGATCAGAATTTGAATACCACTTGCGTTAACGGTGAAGAAAAACATCGTGAGGAAGCCTGAAAAACAGAGTGCGACACAAAAGAAAAAACTGGTCTCGATGGTGTTTTTCCGCCAATCCGCACCAGCTAGCGTGGTGGACTAAGGGCACCTACGTACTTTGCGGCTAGCCAGAACGCGGTCAGCCGTCCGGTTGGCCGCAATCAAAAATATGTACGAGAAAATAGTTTTTATACGCACTTGTACTACCGTCGGCAGCCGCATCGCAGTGCGTATAAAAACTATCGCAGTGCGTATAAAAACTATTTTCTCGTACATATTTTTGATTGCGGCCAACCGGACGGCTGACCGCGTTCCGGCTAACCGCAAAGTACGTAGGTACCCTAGTGAACCGCTCTGGTTGTTTTGGGGCTGCGGCGCGGCACGCCGCATTGCGGCTGGCCGTTATTGCGTTTTAAGCCTAACTGTTTCATAGATAAGCCATATCAGCTATTAATATTTCCTATAGCAAATACATATTCACTACGTACAAGAATTGAACGATCCTGGGATGTATTTACATTATTCTTAATGGCAACCGGATCGGTTAACGTTATATGATCTTATTAATACACAGATATTGTTGGCTATCCTCCCGACAGGATCGTTTAGTTCCAGCTACGTAACTCATGCGATATGATAGGGTTTATTGATAGGTAAGACAACGACATGTAGTAACGTAAACCCACCAAGTACCGACCACCAAAGACAATAATTTTTTCACTTTTTACTATAAAAACTGAACGTTACATCAAATGAAAATAATTTGAAGTATTTTTAGGCTAAGTAAAAATTTTATGATTTGAACGTTATGAATAAGGTCAGTATAATCAATTACTTTTGATGAATATTCTTACCGTAACTTTATTCAACGTTTATTAATTAGTAAGAGAGTTAAACATATTCAGTTAATATCTTTGCAAAACTTAAATTCTCTAATTGGCTCATGACTGGTTTTGGCGTTTTCACTATTAAATGAAAAACACGCCTGTCGCCCACCGTTTCTTACAAATTTTATAATGGAAAGAAACAAAAAAGAAAACTATAAACAAAATTGTAGTGGTAAACAAAGTTATAAATGCAAGTTTACGTTCCGATAAGACCTGGCTTAATAATGAATATATTAATATGAATTGCCGTGACAACATTTTGTGGGTGGCTTATGGCGGGTGGATCCGTAAATTGCCCGCTGATCGAGCGAATACGAGCAGCACTATTATTCTTATAAGCTCATTTCAAAAGCGGTTGGACTTTGCCTCCGTATGATCGGCTTACGAATATACATCGTGGCAGTTACTCGGCACCTATACAGAAACTGAACATGAAAAACCTCAATATTCCTTTCAATGTTTGCATGAATTTTGCATGCATCATTCAGCAACTATAAACTTGGTTTTAAATATTTAATAAATTGAGACGCCTAGATGGTTATCTTGGTGTACACGTGTTTTAATTATAGGTTCATCTCCCTATAGTTAATTCGCGAAAAATTAGCCCTATACTGCAAACTACATCCAATATTATATATGTGACATGTGTGTTTTGGTATGTCTACACCAGTGCGCTTTCTTGTTCATCTTGCGCTTTCGTCTGACGCATGCCTGAAGCGCCATAGTGCATGCAATAGCGCATCCCCTAATACTAGTTCGAGTCTTGGCAATCAATATTGCATGCGCTTGACGCAAGAGGAATTGAAAGTTGAAAGCGCAAGATGAACATGAAAGCGCACGGGTGTAGATAGACCATAATAATGGTATCACAATTTCCAAATTATTTAAAACTCTTCCGTCAAATATTCTAGAAAATATGGAATAATTTTCTGATCGGTGTTTGAGATTTCATCTTCTAGTTAAAATAAACGGAGCTTATTCCGTTTCCCGGAACATATTGTCCGATTTCAACTGTTGGCCAACGCCACTTAAATTTATTAACTGCAATTTAATATTTCTCTCTGTATTTCTAGTTATTCCGCCTTAGTAACGCCAGTAATAATAAGTGGTTCTTGTAAAAACCAATTTGATGTTCATTTTAATTTCTTTTCGCTGATAGAAAAAAGCAATTTAAATATTAGCTGTGACGAGAAATTGCTTCTGTTGATGTTTTATATTTATCTGTTACTCGCGCGACATGATTGCTCACGAAGCATCAACTAGGTAGGTAGGTTGACATTTGACATGAGTAAGACCTTAAATTTTGTGGAAACTCCCAATTAACACTCTTTTGTTCCTCGCCGCATTGCAGTTATTAGGTAAGTACTATAAATATCAGTTTATTACAACAGAAATGATAATTTTATTTGTATGGCTTTGCAGTTGATCATTCCGGTTAAATTAGTATCTTTCACGTGAAATTCAAAATGATTAAATATACGTTATTTGGCGGCGTCCAATTCCGAATCAGGTGGTTTTATTGGCTCTGTAATTCAAAGCAAATAGTCGTTATGTTTCGTGTAATCCTAGCAAATTATACAAAGTCAGGATGGCGTAATGACATTAAATGATACCATGTATTCTATGATGCGTTCTAGGACCGTAAATAAAATATACAGTTGACAAGAATGGTTTTTTCCGCATGATTTTCTTTTTTATTCGTGGTGGAAATTCATTTCATTTTTATCAGTCTTGGTTTGAATAGGTCCACATACTTACATAACTTCGCGTTGAGATCTTGAATTATGTGCAAAATGATTAAATCGTGAGAAAATTCTTATGACTAAGCTATGAATTTACTTTTTTTCGTGTTCGCTCGTAGTCTCTATTATAAAATTCCTGGTAGATATCATTTTAATGTCACTGCGTCAACCCGACTTTGTATAAGTTAGAGTACCAAGTAATATTATAATTATACTGAATAGTGAGAACTATAGACATAATGATTAAGCACTTTATCATAACAATAGGGATTAGGTTCAGCTCAAACTAGAGATGGAAAGAGATCATTGATATAGATAAACCACAAAGGTTGCCAGTAGCAGATATATAAAAAAATATGTAAGTAAATGTTAATAAAAATAAAAGAAAAACATTTTCCCGAAATATTTTGAACATTTCCCGGTGTGTATATCAGACAGGTTGCCGAGTAAGCTAGGTTTTTGTTTTCGCCAAGGACCGCTTACAGTACCTAAGTGTTTGACAAGTCGGAAGTCGTAAAGATATAAACAGCTTGATCTATCTAGCAGGAAGATAGCACAAGTTTATATCCAGCTTTTTCTCAGAAATGTAGTTAGGAGTTCAGTTAAAAGTAATTTTGTATGATAAAAATAATAAACATCAACGTTACAGTCGGGGGCAGCGGTGTCGTAACAATATGTACCAACGAGTTTGTCGACATGATTGTAACTTTCGAGTTCCATCAGTTTTATTATACTCCCTTTGTAAAAAATAACATTGTTATATTTTGTATCAGATCAAGAAACAACGGCATCTGACTAAATTAGAACGCAGTAGATTGAATACTGACTATAAAGTACTTCGTTCTTTACCAAGATACGGGTATCTTTTAAACCATTTCTTCAAATCAGGTTTCAGCTCATCTTGAATCTTGATTGACCGTTAGTGCGCGTTCACACGACACGCGCCCGCTAAGCGCACGCCACACTCACGCGCGCCAGCACCAGCGTCTAACTCATCAATACACTCTCTGACACATCAATAGATCTCAAATTGCATTTGCCATCCTATCCGGGAGAGTGGAGGCGGCGCGGGCTCTGCGCGATTACTACGCGTGTACTACGCGATAGCTTTTCGGGCGCTGAGCGTGCATGTGTACTTTACATCGATAAAAATGTACGTTAAGACAAGGGATTAACTATTAAATTCCAAAGTTTCTGAGGAGGGAGCGACTCGTAAGAGAGGCGCGCGAGATATCGCGCCGAAAAAAATCGCGCATGTGTGAACGCAGCCTTAAGGATCATAAAAGCATAATATTGTGTTGAATCCCTGCGTGAAGCGAACATGTTTCTTATTTCTATACATTTCCTTGCTAAAGTGGGTCTTATTTGTCTAATGTTATGGTTCATAGAGAAAAAAAATGTTTTTATTTCTAGAAATAATTTCTGCTTTAGTCTAAAGCAAAAGTCTTATTATGCCGCAAAAACCGTACTGATTAAATCAAAACATAACTAATTTAGCCAAGTATCGTTGCTAACAGTCACAATAAAGAGCGCAAAAGCGTTTATACATATAAGGCCACTGACAGATAAATCAGAAAAAAACTGTGACAAGGGTTTAGTGGCACGGTTCTAATGAAGAAAACAACAGGCTGAATACAGAGTGCTCATCCAACCATATGAGATCTCTGTGTTCATATTAACACACTCCGCATTCCTCCTATTCGCGTACATTTGTGCGGGATACTGAATGTCAGGATAAGCTGGCGGCTTAAAATTCGAGATAGAAAGTCTGGCACGGTGCCAACTCCTTGCCATGTCTGTCTTTGCATACGAAGGAGTATGCCTGAGGAAGTCGTAATTAAGAACTGGTGAATTTTTATGTTAGGGTAATGTTCTCATTATTTTGGATTTAAATTTCGTACATATGTACGAAATTTAAATCCAAAATAATAAATAATATTATTAAAATTAAAACCGTTCTATTGTCAAAGTGCTTTTAATGCATATGCAGTTAAAGCGCATTCTATAAGGAGTCATACGAGCTCAAACACGATGGGTCTGCAACTAGTCATTGCGGAGTGACGATCGTCACCCTAAGCTACTTTCCAAAAGCTTCTTGTCAAAACAAGTCATGAAGCAAAATCAACTAGTCTGATTGATGGCTATTTTGGATTAGTGTTAACAATCTTCCGACGCAAATCAGATTATACACGAATATTACTCTAGTGCGGTATTGTTCACTAGAATTGCATATATGGTTGTTTCAAGTCAATCGGACAAGCGGAATTAAATTAAATATACATTGTATGGGAGAGAACTGTACACCGACTGTAAAAAGAGCTGAATATCTTGCAATGGCTGATCCGATTCCCATCAAACACAGCCTATAAATAACTCGATTAAACGAGCTTTAAAACAAAAAAAAAACGTATAAGTAAGTCTCAATGACTTCTTTAAAAATATTATAATTATTGAGGAAACACCATTTTAAAACAGATAATTTTAAAGTTAAAATAAGTTTAACCTACATGTCGCAATCGCTCGAAATCTACTTATCTGTGAATTTACTTTAAAAACTAGAATGAAGTTAAAATTTAAAAATAAAAGCGAATTTTTACTGCACTCCGCCCTTCGTTTTACACAATATGATAAAAGAGAGATGAGATTTTGCCGGGTTAATTTTTAGTGGTCCTACAAAAAATTGGGATGGTTAAAAGCAGTTTATTTTATACAAAAAAAAATATAATCTTTGTAGGGACTAATGTGGTCGAAAATATTGCCTCTCTTGGCAGTCAAGAATTGAGAATAAATATTCATATGGTAGTTCTGATCTAACTACTAGGAATTAAGTTATTTCATAGACAACATTTTACCTGTGTATATGTCGTGGCTGGATCTTAGAATTGATCTCTTCATGATGTGGCCGACCATTTCATAAAATGGTTGTATTTCATGAAATGGAAAATACCCGCCGCCCACATCATGATATATGGTCTGACCAGATCAATGAATAATCAGCGTTTGACGATATGAACAATAGCTAAACGCACGGCTTCTTCATGATCTGGTAAAACATTAGTGATCATCTCGTAAAATAGTTACATTATCCACTGTTAGAGACGCTGATATCGTTTTGTTTTTGTGATACATCATGCCGGCGATTCTGATAAAAAAGTTAATAATAATAAGTAAAGTAGGGTGTGGAAAAGACTATGCTCTTAGTGTCTCTGATAGTTGAAAAACACTTCGAAAAACACAACATCGAGTTAAAGTAAAATCGAGCGAGTTGCATGCCCTAACTGCAATAGATCCACTGAAAATAATAGGTACTTACGAAGGTGATTTGCGAAAAAGAAAATCTGCTGAGTCTCTCTTTCCCCCTACCGCCTGCAGGAATTAACCCGTGCGTTCAATTTGGCCAAAACTCGGGCGCTGTGGTAATTACGCACATGAGGGCTGATTTTTCGTCACTTTGCACCTCGTCTGGCTCCAGCTTAATAGCCTTAACTTACCGTCCAATCTCACAGTTTGCTTAATTGGGAAATGATTTGCCTCCTGGCATGGTGGACATGCTGACGTACCTACAGACGTCCTAAATTTTGAGCATACTGTCAGGCCAGATCTCTCGATTGATCGTCAAAATATGAGTTTCTTAGACTCTCCTTTTTCTCTTAGAGTCTCCGGTCAAACTATGAAGTTCTACGCCACTTCAAATTGCAAAATTATTAAATGTGTTTGTAAAACGAGCTTTAACTTGTTGTAAATAAGCGGTAACTGTATAAATATTTGAGATTGATAGTTGTGCACCGTCTAAAGTTAGCGCTAAGACAGGGTTGAATTAATGATGGCGCCGTTCGTCTAGGTTTCATGTTTAGACAGCATTTGAAGCGTCGTGTGACCGCAGAGCATCGACCAAAGTGACTCAGTACTAACTAGTAATTGATTGCTTCTTGACGGCACGCGGCGTGAACAATCAATTGACGCGGTACCTTCAGGCATTATGTTACGGCTAGTTTGACACCTCCAACACGTTAAGCGTGAATTACACAGAAACGGCACAAGGTGCAGGCACGGAGCAGGCGCGTCGCTTTTATACATTTTGTGCGAAAAAAATTGAAGCGGCACGAAAAATGTATGAAAGTGACGCGCCTGCTCCGTGCCTGCGCCTTATGCCGTTTCTGTGTAATTCTTAAGCCGGGTCTGCAGCGCCAACTTTCTAACATGTTATTGTCTTTTTGCGAACAAAACTGTTAGGCCACGCTCCTATTCGGTTAGCAAACAATGTTAAGCCGGGTCCGCAGCGCCAATTTTCTAACATGTTATTGTCTTTTTGCGAACAAAACTGTTAGTTAGGCCACGCTCCTATTCGGTTAGCAAACAATGTTAAGCCGGGTCCGCTGCGCCAATTTTCTAACATGTTATTGTCTTTTTGCGAACAAAACTGTTAGGCCACGCCCCTATTCTGTTAGCAAACAATGTTAAGCCGGGTCCGCAGCGCCAATTTTGCTAACAAAACTGTTGGGCCACGCCCCTATTCGGTTAGTAAACAATGTTATCCTGTTTGCAAACACGAAAACACGGTGCAGCGGACCCGGCTTTATATGTATATATATTTATAGTAGTAGGTACGAAAAATTCCATGATGAACTTTCCCTAATAAAATTGTTGGTTATTTTTTATTACAATACCTGCAGGGTCTTTGAGCGAAGTATTAAAAAATCTATGCACCGTCCGGCTTCAGATAAATAAAATCGCGACACTTTAATATCCATTTTTCTTTTATGGTATTACGATCGTTGTTTTTATCTTGTATAAAGTGCAAGCTTTGTAAAACAAGTTGACAATTTAGTCAACCTGAGTGGAAACTTGAGAACACTTTTTATTTGCGTGGCTTCGTTACAGGAATAAATCAATCTGTTATTTATCAGAAAGGAGTTTAACGTTAACGTTAAACAAAACTTAGGGACAAAGTTATAATTTGATTTCCACTCAGCTGCTCACGGTTTAATTTAGTTTGCTTACATTTGTTATGATTAATAAACTCTCAACTGTACAAACGGTTAAAGCATTTCGATACAATCTATAAGTACCTACTTATACAAGCTTAGTTTTAGTATATACTAAACCGGAAACTAGTTTGTTCAGAATCGCTAGGAGAATCGATTGACATATTTTTTACACCACTTTTTTTTTTTTCATAAGTTTCAATTTTGTTTCAGTAGTTTTCTACCCTTAACAGTTGACGGGAACCCCTTGAGCGTTGTGAGCCACCGTCGGGACAAAAAAAAAGTGGCCAAGTTGGTTGTGATGATGTTGTTGGGGTGTCTCGGTTTTCGTATAAAGTAAAAATAAGGTTGTATACTACCTAAAACTGTAGAGGAGAAAAAGTCTGTCCGTTAGAAATATTTTACGAAAACCGGCCAGGACACCTACTAGAAATAAGCAACAGAACTGAATATAACATTTTTAGGATTAATATCGTTCTGTCTGCCTGTCTGACTGTCTGTCCGTCAGGTCGGTCTGTCTATCGGTCTGATTGTTTGTTACAGTATCACATCGGAACGGCCGGACGTATTTCAATGAAACTTTTACTGTTAATAGCTAATATTCTAACAGAGGGGTCTAACTTTTTAGCTTAAAGGCCACACTGGCTCCTCCACTAAGTCCCAAAAAGCCAAGACCTAGTTAGTTCATCATATCATCATTCTGTAGTTTTGATCAGCACCACCAATCCGGCTCACTGCCGCGGGCCGGTAGGTAGGAGACCCATGGTCTAACTAAAAACGGATGTACCTGAGATTGCTTGAGTACGTCCTTAGATACAGTATGAGATTGTAAGAAAACAAAATAATGCAAAATATCAGATAAGATGTTGCTAAGCAATAAAGTTTTATTATTGAGAACGGCTATTTTACCGTACATAATCTGTATTGAGATCAAATCCCGCGGATACAAAACTTTTTGTATTTAATTTTGCTTATCTTTTTTTTTGTTTCTGATGGTATTAACACAACAATGTAGCGTTAGGAGATTACGAAACTCGACTGCTGATTGCGCGGACCCTACACGGTGTTTCACGCTACAATGCTACACGCATCTGATCTGAGGCTTAATTATTTCGTGTTTCGGGGCTTGCATAAAAGCTGGGAGGCGCATTCAGCCTGTAGCCCGCGGCGGCGGCGGCGCTCCGTACACGGTTGGATATTCTAGTACCTACTGCGGTCATCAGTAAGATAGAAAGTGTTATATGTACCTATATGATATCTCACACAAGATTTTATAAGTTTTTACATAAAATAACATAAATGAATATAATAACATGGTATTTGGACTAAATATAGGCTGTAAGGGTAAAAGCAGTGGTTTGGTTTCATTTATAGAACGTAAAATCAATGAAAAATAACTTTTTTTTTTTTTAAAATATAATTTTCATTTTTCCTCAAAAGCATTTCACCCTATGCGCGGGGGCAACAAACTACGGGAGGGGGCGCGGGGACCTCGCCGCGTGGCCCGACGCACGGCCCCGCACAGTTTGCTACCCCAGTCAGTCAGCTGTCTCGTTAGAGAGTGTGTGTACCCCGCGTCGTAGGCCGTGGCCCCATGTCTACGGTGCGGCGCCGTCCGCCGTGGAACGGCGCGGCGCCGTGCCGCAACACGGTGCCGTGTACGGCGTCGTATACGGCGCCGCGTACGGCGCCGCGTAAGCATCAGAAGCAGCCATCGTACTATGCGTGGGTTTGCGGGCGAGGAGAAGCAAATTGAAGTCATTGACCCCTTCCCATAGACCAAATATTTTTCACCATATTTTACAATAGTCCTGCACCCACCTGGGACGGTTCATGACTGTACTCCAATAGTGCAGCCGTGGATAGTCCCCGGTTGGTGCCCCACCCCATTTTAGATTAAAGTTCTCAAAGGGGCCTCTGCGCGTTGGACCTGTGTCCCCGTGTATGCCTACCAAAGAACCGGACATCTTCCGCAAGGAAGATGAGCCGTGATTCCCAGAGAGATCACCATTAATAATCAACACAGGGGTTTTTTTCGATAGCTCTGACGTTATCCGTCTAGCTTTTTGCGGGCCGCCTCCCCAGTCCCCGGTGTTACGTCCAGTTGACATTGGCAGCCGTCATCTGGTAGATGTCATTCGTCCAGGAATCAATTAAGCTTGGCGTCGTCAAGCCAATTCTCTCGACGCGCCGTCATATTTATTTCATTCTGTTTTTCAGTATTTGTTGTTAAAGCGGCAACAGAAATACATCATCTATGAAAACAACTGTCTAACTATCACGGTTCATGAGATACAGCCTGGTGACAGACGGACGGACGGACAGCAGAGTCTTAGTACTAGGATCCCGTTTTACCCTTTGGGTACGGAACCCTAAAAATAATCGTATTCTCAATACTAAAATCTCTAACATATTTTATTTTGCTCGTTCACAATGTATTTGTGGTGCGAGTAACTTTCCCATATTTTGGAATGTTAGTCTTGCTCCAGATAATGCCAGGTCAAGGCCACTGCTCCACCGAGCCTACAGACTTTAAATCGAGCGTGAATACTAAGGCTGCCTTTTTTATAAAGACAACTGCCTACGATTGTGCCCGTATCGGAAATTGCTTGTAAGTGATTGCTGTCTTTTTAGCCCTTTTTATACTTTAAATTGAATTTAACATACATTTTTTTATATTGTCATGCGTACAATTCTATCAACATCACATATTTTTACATAATGAAATCATACGTTTAAAAATTTGCCGCTGGTGCGATTGCCAGTTATTAAATGAAATGGACTGAAAGTGTTGCGTTTTCAATTTTTAAAACGTAAAATGTCGTTATTTTGTTATGTCAGGTTATACAACAAAAAAGCGAATCAAAAATAATATTTTGTCGCGAATTTCAACGAGAATTGATAGAAGAGTTACTACTTTTTTTTTGATTTTATGCAGTTTGTTTGTTTAACACACTTTTTTTTAGTAACTTTCCTGCAATTTATCTAACCAATTGACATTTCTACGCACTTTGTCAAAATCAGATACTCATGGAGTAGTCCATAGTTTATCGTCGCCTTCTTATTACATCGATTGCTGAACCTTATAGTTGCCTATCCTAAAGGTCTGCGAATTCTTACTTCAATTCAAATAGACATTAAAATAATAGGTATCACACGAGAAAATGGTCCGATATAAGGCATTGTCTGTCATTATATTTAGCTACTAAATAATATTTCCGTTGCTGAATAAATGAAACTGGTTGAAGGACGGGTAAAGCAAGCGGGGCGCAATTAAGTTGAAAAGCTGCAATTTTCAAGCTTTGCTTGAGTGTTTTAATGTGACGTTTAAGTCGGGATGAGCAACCATAGAGTCTCACAGGAGCCGATAGAATTTGTTGTTTTTTCTTTGCGGCAACTTTTGCCTTTTGAAAACAGCTTTTCCCATGGGGCAGGACTCGGTCTAACTTGTTAGCAATCGAACTGTAAAAAAATCTCACAATAGCACCGAAGGCTACAAGCCGGGTAACACTCTACTAAAATTCCACACTGTTTTGAGGTACCTACGTAACTATGTTAGTGCCTCGTCCACAGTGGACTGATAGGGTTACCTAAACGGGTGCCTAAAATGCCAGATTTTTCCGAATTCCGAAATATCTACGTTAAAAATTAGGAGTCTTCTGCACTATTTGCATGTTACATTTGGATGTGTATGACAGGAGGAGCTCGTGGCTAAATAATTACAGCCGCATAGACTGATCTTCCGGGTTAAGCCACGCTTGCCGAGGTTGGTCTGTGGATGGGTGACCATTTACCATAGCGAGTTTCCTCCGTGCCTCGGAAAGCACGTAAAGCCGTTGGTCCCGGCTGTCATTTGTAGATCTTTGACAGTCGTTACTGTTGGTCAGAAGCCAGAAAGTCTGACAACCAGTCTTACCAAGAGTATCGTATTACCCAGTTACTGGGTTGTGGAGGTCTGATAGGCAGTCGCTCCATGTAAAATACTGATATTCAGCTGCATCCGGTTCGACTGGAAGCCGACCCCAACGTAGTTGGGAAAAGGCTAGGCAGATGATGACTGTCCGTCCAAAACGAATCTGAGTCTCAAAGATTATTTCTTGGAATTAATACAATATTTCAGTATGTTAATAATGTACTTTTGTTTGTTGTTTCTCTTTTGTTATTTTTCCTTTTTTTTACTGATGCAGTGAACGCCTTTTGTATTTTATCATTTTTGTATGTTATTTATTCTTTTTACTTATTGATGTCATATAGTGAAACGTCTTTTGTTACTTCATATTTTCCTGTTGGAGCATATTTTAAATAGTAAATCACATTTATTATTGTTGATGGAGCTCACTAGTTTTATTCTGTGCTGCATCTATAAATGATTTATAACAAATAATAATGACCAGTCACTTTGAAAAACTTGTATTGTTTTTTGCAGTCACTTTGAAAAACTTGTATTGTTTTTTGCAGTCACTTTGAAAAACTTGTATTGTTTTTTGCGCTGACGGAATTATATTTTTATTTTCATTTACATTTCTTTGTTCGTATAAAGTAAAAAGGTTTTCAGAATAAAATATGTTTGTTATAAGTATAATATCAAGTGAGGGATCGTGTCCTCCTAAGTTATCCATTGTATGTGTCGCTTCGTCTGCCGATGATATATTAGGCATTTGCCCTCCAATCCCAAACAGCGTCTGTACAAATGTAAGTATATGTATACAAACACATTTTTCTTAGAATATGTCGGGTGTTGGATACGAACCGTGCGAATGTTATACACCTTTAGAGTTTTTTACAGATGTTCAATTACATTAACATTTAGGGAGTGCCTCCGCTGCCGGCGCCGGTTGCCATGACGAGTGCCGGCGCTAATAAACTGGCTGCCAACGCCGCGCCGACTACATAAACTGTTTTTTTACACTTTCAAGGCCTCTTCAAACTCTTCATGAGACGATTATTCTGCCGTGCTAAGCCAAAAAGCGGTATCTAAAATTTTTTTGTAAAGTTGATTCTTACTGCATCGGATAGCTTAAGGAAATACGCATCCAATGAACTAAGTCAAATAGCAGTATCGTATTTAAAACATTCTCGCACAACACAAAAAAGTTTTCAAATCACAAAGAGGATAAGGAAACTATATTTACAAAACCTCAATTTTCTCGAAATTAGCTTTCCCTGAGATACCGCTTTTGCGTTTGGCACGGCAGTGTTGGTCACCCACTTTCATTATCACAACAGAAACAAATGAAACACTTAAGGGGATGTTTGTAGAGGTTGTTTGGGTTTCCAAAGCAGAGTCGACGGAGCCTTCAAGGGGATGACGTCATCCCCTTCGAACCTAACCTACCCGTTTCAGGGTGCCCCAAAAAAGGAGCTCGCTTCGCTTGCGCTTGAAATTAGTCAGTTGGAACACAAGTTACAGTATTTGGCCCAAAATCTAACCTACATTTCAACAAACATACCTACCAAACAACTTATTACCGCCGCCGCCAGTATCCATTATGGGTGCCGGTAGCCGATGTTTTTAATCTCTGCTGCTGGCAGTAATGTACTGCCTGCCGGTACCCAATGGCGTTATTTTTGGGTGCCGGCGCCGGCAGCGGAGACACTCTCTAACGTTTACAGTTTTTGAATAAGAGCTTAGATCAAGGAATATTCCCAGATAACGTAAAGATAGCCAAAATCACTCCAATTTTCAAATTAGGAAGTAAATTTGAACCGTGTAACTATCGTCAAATTTCTGTTTTACCGATATTATGAAAAAAATATGAACGACTTATTTACAATCTAGACGATAGTAAATTAATCGTTGATATTGTTTCTCAAAACTTCTGAAAACTATTTACAAAAACAAAACTTTATTTATGAGAAACAGTATGGTTCTAGATGGAAATCAAGTAGGTACTCTTTTAGCAATTATAGGTAGATCTTGTAACTTAACCCTTCGTACCAGCTGGGCAGCGCAGTGAGTTGACAAAAACCATAAAACAATAAAAAGTATGAAAACCTTTAAAATATTGTTAAAACATCACACATTTAACAAAACAAACACTCGAAATATGTCAGGTCACGTTTGACCCGTGTAAAATATAAATTCTCGGTAAAATTATTTAAAAATTACCCACATTTATTAAAAACATGTAAAATTCTTGGGATCATGTTTGGTTTTTCATTTGTATGATCTTAAATATGAATATGTAGTTTGTGCAAAATTATTTTTATTTCTAGCCTAGTATTTCTAGTTTCATGTAAGAGGCTATGTATTGTAATTGTTATGAGAATAAAGATATCCTAAATTAGCTGTAGCCGCGGTTACGCCCGCCCAAACATTCTCGGTTTTCCGGTATGAAAAATTCCTATAAGCTTAATGCATAAGGCTGCTTTCACATTTGCGCGATTTTTTTTGGCGCGAAAGCGCGCTTTCATCGCGTACTAGTCGCTCCCTCCTCAGAAACTATGGAATTTAATAGTTAGTCCCTTGTCTTAACGTACATTTTTTATCGATGTAAAGTACACGCGCACGCTCAGCGCCCGAACAGCTATTGCGTAGTACACGCGTCGCAATCGCGCAGAACCCCGCGTCGCCTCCACCCTTCCGGCTAGGATGGGAAATGCAATTTGAGATCTATTGATGTGTCATAAGACCCAAATTTTATACAAAAAATTTGAAAGCGAGTTAGACGCGGGTGATGACGCGCGTGTCGTGCGCTTAGCGGGCGCGTGTCGTCTGAACACGCACTACTATTCAAAGTTTCTTAGAGTATGTATCTTCATTCTACCTCTCTACCAAAATCGTGAGGCCCGGACTCCACCAAAGCAGAGACGAGACGAGCGGAGCGGAGGTGTGTTTTAAAAAAACCAATAGGAAATCGTTATTCACACATCTCGTCTCCACTCAGGTTAAGTGGATACCGCTGAGTGGAGATCTATCATATTTGTATGGCGCGATGACAGCGGAGATGTGAGCTGTTCCTCGCTGAGATTGAGCTGGGCCGCGGTACAAGGCGGAGATGTGAGCTTTGCCTCGCAAGCTGACGACGGCGCGTAGCGGATACGAGATGTGTGCGGCGTGCACATCAGATCGCACTAAACTGTGCGTTTACATTCAACGCTCGCCGCGCACAGCTCTTTTCCACTCTAGTCAACGCACATCTCCACCCTAGCCAGCACACATCTCCGCTACAGACTACCCAGAACGCATCTCCGCACAGTTTCGGTGGATACACCCTAGCTGATAGACATCTCTTTTCGTCTCCGCTTCGGACATCTCCACATATCTCCGCTTTGGTGGAGTCCGGGCCTAAACCTTGAAAGCGAAAGGATGATCCTTGATCGACGTTCTCGACGTACCTGTCGCCTGTTTTGTTTGTTGTTGAGGACAAAAAAAGCTGGACCAAATTACGTTACGGATACTCAAACTCACGGGCGCGAGTCTTTCACCCACGGGAATAATGAATTCCTCAAACTGTTGTTGCCACTATAGTCAATCAGGCTAAATTGATGTTGCTTGTTGAACATATCTGAAACTAAAGCTACCATTTCATAGGCACAAAAATCTTCTATTATACAAGGTTAGTCGGAAAAGGGGTACTAATCCGCATGCCACTTAAAGTCTGTATGAAAAGTGGCCTGCGGATTAGTGATACTTTAAGTTAAAGTATCACTGATGACGGTTTTAAAGCAAATGTTAAATCAAAATTCGATAATTTTTATTTCCTTGTAAAATAATTTTAATTTTTTCAAAAATTCTTCTTCCCTTCTTTAGTTACGAATTCAGAAAATGGAGTTTCTAATTCGTTACCCCAAATATGACCTAAAATGTAAACACAGCTGATCATAGCTGAGGATAGATAGATTTCAGCATATTTTTATGTAATTTTTGAACAGCTATTTCTCTTAAACTATTGACTTTTGGGGAAAGTGGTAGAACAAAAGTTACTCATTATTATGGGTACTTTAACGTAATTTCGGATTAGTACCCCCTTTCTGACTAACTTTGTATAAAATGTATGTTTGTTTGTGTGGTCGCCTGTTCGTCTTCTGGGTATTTGTTCGCGCTTGGTTCATCGAATTGAGTTAAAATGTTGTACAGTTGTTGTTGGCATTAGCACGAAGGTTTCTGATATTAAAGTAACTTTTTATACGGGCGGAGCCGCGACGGCAAAGATAGTTTATGTATTAAAAAAAAAAACATAAATGGCTCAATCTCTAAAATAATAGGCAATTGATCGCTTTAGTCTCTAAAACTTCGAACCTAAATAATTCCAAAACTGATTGGTTAAAATAGAGGCCAATATAAAAATAGCCTATTTTTATATTGGCCTCTATTTTATTTAGACAGCTTCTTTTCGAAATAAAAATGCGGAACACAATTAATATCCTACTCTGTCAAGAAAGTACCGGGAAAAGATCAATTATACACAAAATGTTAGTTAATCATCCTTTATTTTATCGCCTTCAAAGTATGCTCCTTCAGAAACGACACACTTACTACGCCAACGAATAATCCAATCATCAAAACATTTTTTAAACGCTTTTCCGGAATTGAGTTCAGTTCTCGTCGCGAATTCTCCTTTATGTCTTCCACCGAATGAAAACGGGTGCCACGATGTGGTAATTTGAGTTTAGGAAAAAGAAAGAAGTCGGCTGGAGCTATATCTGATGAATAAGGTGGTGGCTCGATGGTATTTGTTGAGTTTTTGGTCAAAAGTTCGTTCACAATGATGGCCTTGTGCGAAGGCATTATCGTGAAGAATTTTCTTTCCACAAATCTGTCCTTTTTCGCCGATTTTGCTCTCTTAAACGCTGCATAACGCTCAAATAATATTTTTTATTTACTGTTTGACCTTCCGGCAAGAATCCCGAGTGCACAACACCGCGATAGTCAAAGAAAACAGTCAACATGGCTTTGACTTTTGATCGTCCTTGGCGTGGTTTTTTCGGTTTCGGTTCAGTTGGAAGGCGCCACTCCGAAGCTTGTTGATTAGTTTGCATGTCAAACTCGTAAACCCACGTCTCGTCACCGCCGCGTTAACAACGCGTTTCATGAATGTTGGGTCGGAATTGACTCGTTCTAGATGTCCTCAGCGACTCTTATGCCACTAAGTTTTTGAAGAAAATTCAGGTCTTTTGGGACTAGCCGAGCGGCAACATGTTTCATACCCAAGTGATTATTTAAAATAGTAGGGATCGACTCGTGAGACACAGAAAGTTCAGCGACTATGTCTCTCAAACTTGAATGAGGATTTTCGGTCACTATTTCCTTCAGTTTTGCGATGTTAACTTCAGTTGAAGACGTTGATGGCCTACCAGAGCGAGACAAATCTTCCATCACGTCTTGACTGCTTTTGAGCAAGTAGGTACCTACCTGTTTTTGATAAAGTCGATTCACCGTAAGCCTTCTGTAACATTTTCAGTGACTCCGAACACGAAATTCCATTGGCAAAAGTTTGGACAAACTCTTTGTTCGATGTGTTTGTCCATTATGAAATTCGCAATACACACTAGATGTGATCTAACTAAAAACAGCACTTTATTTAATCTAAATCACAGATGCAACTCAAAACTCCGCGCCAAAATGGAAAACAGTAGAAAAAAGAGAACAACAAAAAAAATGATAACCTGAAATAAATCATACATTCCCGATACTTTTTTGACAGAATGTATATAAAATGCGTCAGGGAGGTCAACCAAATACGTTGATTTTGGAGATCATCTATCTATGTATAAAAATTAATCCCTATTTCTCTTGGTCACGGCATCACGCGTGAGCGGCTGGATAGATTTCGCTAATTTTTTTTGTTGTTTTCCTTATGTCAGAAGAAGATTCTTATAAAAGATAATAATTACATTAAAAAAAAAAAACAAATTATCTCATGTCCATATTCTTCATTTGTTTACCGCATGCATGAAAATGGTTGTAACTTTTTGTTACTATTTTGATTATCTTTCTGAAGGTAGGTAGTAGGTAAGTAGTAGGTAGGTAGCAAGTAGGAATAAGTGCATTGCAACGCATGCCGGGTACAGCTAGCCACAAACGAAAATGTATCGTTAGCAATTATAATAATACTTACTAGTAACAACTGTAACAAGTATAGCAAAGTGCATTAAATCATACGCCAATTAAAGTTTGTTAACAAGCGACACTATCACAAATTAACAGTTGAGAGTGCGAGCAAATATTGGAATAGCCAATAATTCTCTTTGCACAGAATTTCGGGAACATTACTGAGCTTTATTTCCAATGAAGGAGTGAAAAGCAGTAAAATAGCTGTGAATATTTTATTGTTGATGACCGCTAATGTGACAAGAAATGCTGACAAAAACATTTCATTATTTTAATTAAATGTTTCTCGTAGCTTCACGTGGCCCATACTCATTAGTAGAACGTATTTGGTCTTTCTGTATTTTAATCTAGTGGAACAGTAACTGTTATAATTTTAATAATGAATTATCTATTTTTTTACCTTCTTCCATTTTTACCCGACTACGGCGAAGCCAAAAGGAAGGGTAATGATTTTGGCAGTCTATGTATTTTTATTAAGTATACTAGGTTAGTCGGAAAGGGGGTACTAATCCGAAAGGGTGTTAGAGTACACATAATAATGAATAACTTTTGTTCTACAACTTTTCCCAAAAGTCAATAGTTTAAGAGAAACAGTTGTTCAAAAATCTCAAAAAAAAAACTCTGAAATCTATCTATCCCCAGTTATGATCAGCTGTGTTTACGTTTTAGGTCATATTTGGGGTCATGAATTAGAAGCACCATTTTCTGAATTTGTAACTAAAGCAGGGATGAAGAATTTTTGAAAAAACTAAAATAAAAATAATTTTATTTGGACAAAAATATATCGAATTTTGAAATTTTAACACTTGCTTTTAAACAGTCATCAGCGATACTATAAGTGGGCTTCGGATTAGTACCCCCTTTCCGACTAACCTTGTATATTGTGTTAGTATATATGTATTATTCTCAATAATTTTCATTTAACTTTCCAATATTTGTTTTAAGTTTTTTTTTTCCACTTTTGGAGTGCTCAATTTTTGACCCAAAGGTTGAGAATGCCAATGGCATTAAGTTCGCATTGGGCACCAATGTACATAAAGTTTAAATAATTTTTTAATGTTATTCTGGTAGGAAAATTGTACCGGATTAGGTTCCTTATTTTGGAATTTTAACAGTCAAGATGGGTACAATTATAATATTTGTAAATGTTGTAATCTTCATTTCGTGAGATGTCCATACTTGTCAATGGCAGGCAAGCGCTGACCCGACCGAAAATATACTTAGGCAACAATATTTTTATCTTGACCTTGGAGGGTAGGACCAGACACGCGCCAAAATGTGCGAATCGACCTTTAAGAATAATTTGAATAGACTTAACAGAAGAAATATAAAAGTGTATACCTAAGGGAATACTAGGAAATAATATTTTATATTTAACAAAACTTATCTCTTGGCTCCTTGGCTAAAAATCTACTATTTCATAATAAAATATTTTACTGTTCAACTTTATTCTTAAATACCTAGGGCCCGTTTGATGAAACTACTCTGCAAGTCTGCACTTCATACTTTGGTACATAAATTCAGCTGAATTGTTCCAAAATATGGATTGCAGACTTGCAGAGTAAATTCATTAAATGGGTCCCTGGTGACAGCGAGGCGGTTCCACCACGATGACGCAAATCGGAGCGATGACAACCGCGTGCGTGCTTCAGAAACTTGCATCTATACGACAGCTGTGTGCAACCCCGTACAATCCAGTACGATGCTAAAATCATTCTGACACGTGTCGTTCCGACATGCGTCACCGTGATTGAACCGCCTAAATACATAGAAACCATAGTCATGAATTTAAAACATTCCGTAACAAAACAAGCCTAAACAATTAAGGTAAAGGCTATCTACGCACGAGTATAGTATAGTACTAAACCTAAAAAAAACGAGATAATACTGTGACTTAGCCAAAAGAGTAATTAATGTAGTTATGAAATTAATTTGTTAATTATGAGGTTATGTTCACGTTAGCCGCAGGAAAAGCGCAATGCGACGGATTAGTTGAGAGAGTTAAAATGGCGCTAAAACTTCTCAAAAAGACATTTATCGTATAGTAATATCATCATTTACGGTTTCTCAGCCAGTTTTACTTATTACAGATAAAAACTCCTCTTTATGACTGTTTTTTTATGGGCTTGGGTCAACAATGAGAGGACTTTTTGGGGATGGCAGATAAGGCAGACCCTAGTTTGTTTTTGGCGCACACTCGACCTAAATGTGGTAGCACATCTACATTCTACATACACGGTTATTTTTGTGCACTATTGCTAGGCTTGCCATAACTTTCAGGGACCAATAAAGGTCGTTTCAAAGAAATCAAATAAAAAAATCGAAATCAAAGTTTTTATTTGAATAATAGTAGGTACTGATATTTTTTTTTAACTTAAATTAACACGTCACTCGTGCTCAGTTCGGGCCATATCCGAATTTTGTCGAAATTATTGAAATACGGGACAAATACGGGACGTGTAGCAATACGGGACGCGATGGTCAAATACGGTGACAGTCCCGTATATACGAGACGTCCGGCAACCCTAACTATCGCCCAAAGTACATACTCAAACTATAGTATTGCTCGAATGAACCACTGATAAAACGTAGAAGAACATTCATGAAAAATCTCAGTACCTGTGTTTTAAAAAATGTTTTCTACTAGTTCATCCCAGTACATAATTACTTCTATGATCCCAGTAAATAGTTTAAGAGATTAACTATTTGCTGATCCAAAGAAAATAAACTACATTCTAATCATTTCATTTTCTCGTTTATTGTTGGTAAGTAAATGCTTCTGTTAGAATTGAAACTACAATTAAGTTCATAACGAACAGTTTCTGTCAGAAACGTCACGTCGGCGTCGGTCTTGTTTCTTATCTACTTAAGTACGTATACTTTTATTTATAATCTAAGTATATTTATTAAAAATATTTAAAAGGCTTAGCTTTAAAATTAATAGTACGCACTTAATTTAGTTACAGCAGGGATGCACAGACCGCGGCCCGCGGGCCGCATGCGGCCCTCCGTCTATGTAAACGCGGTCCGCCAGCGAATTAAACTCTTTTATGCGTTTGTATGAAAATACAGCATTCTATCAGTAATAGCCAGCTTTAGCTTCTGAATAAAGATTTTGAACTTTATCAAAAGCCCACACTACGATACTTATATATTTTTTAAAATCTCTAATTTCAACTTTTTTTATTGCTTTTAATTGTGGTGGCCCGCCTTTAGCTCATAGTCCTCTCGAGTGGCCCCAAGTCCTAATAGGTCTGTGCATCCCTGAGTTACAGCTTTGTCTTCCTTAAAAATAATAGTTTGTACAATAATATTAAAGCTTCTAATTTTAAACTCCACACAGTCTTTATCTTTACATAGTATAAAACAAAGTCGCTTCCCACCGTCTGTACGCTTAGATCTTTTAAACTACGCAATAGATTTTGATGCAGTTTTCATCTTAATTTAGGTAATTTCTCACGGAAGGTTTCAAGCTATAAAACGTACCCGAGCGACGCCGGGGCGGGTCGCTGGTCAGAAATAAAATAACAATCAGATAGCTGAGAGGTATGTTAGGTTAGGTTAGAACTGTGACTACTCGACACACGAGTCGAGTGAGCGAAACGAGCGGTATTGTGGCAGCGGCCGGCGAGTGGCAGTTCAGAAACGATTCGCCAATCACTTTCCACTATTCGTTTAAGTGCGTTCAGAAATAAATGGTTTTTGATTGATTATAGCGCCAACCATTAATTTTGTTGTAGAAAGCATTATTTTTGAAGTGTTATAAAATATTTTAGAGAACAAATACATTATTTATGTATGATTTAAGATTATTGAAGCCCTTAAATGTTATAGGTGTTGAGTAGTTGTTATTTTCATTAATTTTAAAAGCGCTTTCAAATTCACTTTTATATTTTGGCAATAAATAAACTAATAAAAACTTTAAATAAAAGTAAAAACCGACTTCAAAAAGAACTAAAAAAAGAGTGAAATAATTAGCATGATTTAAAATTAACAGTTTCAGAAGTCGGTGGCTTTTATTTGTTTCAGTGTAGAATTGCACCGACTTCTGAAACTGTTATTTTAATATCATGCTAATTATTTCACTCTAATTTTTTTAGTTTTTTTTTTAAGTCGGTTTTTACTGTTATTTTTAGTTTTTTATAAAATACTTTTTAGTGCCATAAATTACACGGTTTAAGACTACAAATTTAAGACACGGTTGCGTAATCTTTCCAGCAACTAGGTAAGTAGTTTTCTTTAAGAATAGGTATTAATGTATAATTATCATGACGGCTCCTTACAAATACATACAATCTACTTTGTTATTGGCTAATGTTTCTGTGAAGACAATTAAAACAGAAATAAGTGTTCATTAAAACTTTTGCTGAGGGGAACAAACCAAAACGTCATCTAAGCACCTGTATATATTTTTGTTTTTTTTTTTCAAAAATCGCTGAATCAATTTCGATAAAATTTATATGGAACCACCTCTGAAGTATGGCCTACAAAACAATAAAATAATCATCAAAATCCATTCATAATTGGTGGAGATAACGTGTAATAAAAACAGACCAATTGAGAACCTCCTTCTTTTTAAAGTCGGTTAAAAAGAAGGATTGCGACGAGCAACCTGCAGTTCAACTATTTTCTCGCTATGAAAATAAACATCAACGAAACGTTACATGGTTTTTATTTTTTTATCCGTTATCGGATTTACCCGTGGGCACTTGATTTCCGCTTTTTGCTAATAACGAGTACTGGTAACGTTCGTGCTTTTTTAATATGAAAATAATATATCGTTATAAATGGAAAAGTATTAAGCGTGGCGAATGATTTTTATTATTACTGTAAGTGTAATATACATGTATATTTCATCAATAATTCGGTTGATTTCTTAATTTATATTTGAACAACAATGTCTTCGTAAAAGTGACGCCGTGTCATTGACTTGTACAAAGAAAATCTGTCCCTGAAGCAGAATGCTATAGAATCGCTTGGTTGGTGAAGAATCATTTGTTATATAAATCAAAATGTTTCATATTTTATTACATTATTCGATATAATATAATACCTTTTTTTATCTTTTGAAAGTCCTCATGGGTATCCTTCGCCCCGGGAAGGTGAAGGGTTATGCCGGACTCTTACCGGCTAAAAACCCACGGTGTTCCTACTCCTGACCCTTAGCCGGAGTCACGGGATTCGCAGCTGCATGCACCGCAACCCCGGCAGATATAATATAATACCTAGGTATTATTTTAACCGACACCACTTTTAAATCGAAATTGACCACTACATTCATTGACTAATATAAGAGCGGTTACGCACTGCATCCGATCCGAATCCGAGAAAATACGTTCCGAAGTAGTCATAGAACTATTTGTATGGTAGTTTACGCACTACATCCGACTTCTGTCATCCAACTTCTCTCCGTTATCCGTGAGTTTCCAATTCGGAAGAAATTGACGGACCGAAGTAGCCGTAGTAACTACTGTTTGTATGAATGCTTTCGCATTACCTCGGATTCAAATTGGACATGCCAAAGATGGCCCCTGAATTGTTTGAATTTGGATCCGAGATCGGATAAGTGCGTAAGCGATATCCGAATTCGGTCCGAGTTTTTTAGACTCTATGTTCGTATTTTCGCGTATTCGGATCGGATGCAGTGCGCAAAGCAATATCTGAATTCAGTCCGTGTTTTTATATTCTTATTTTCACGGATCCGGATTGGATGCAGTGCGTAATCGCTGTAAATCTTTATAATTTTGTGTACATACCTACCTAAGCGTTAATGGTACCTACGTTAAATTTAAAAATAGACAGCGTAACTAAGACTACCTATACAAAAGTTTTTATTACAATATATAAAAAACTTTACTCACGTTGTATTAAGCTCATAGAATATCGGATAACTACGTACCTATAATTTTCATATAAGGTTCTCAACTCTTCAGACATCTTCTGAAACAACTTTATGAATGCCCTATTAAAATAAAATAGCAGTATGGTTGTTAAAGTACTCAGAGAACGCTGCTGTCCATCCTCTAGAGAATTCTTGTACAGATTTTGAATAAAATGTACCGTTATCGAGAAAAAGGGCAATTTACACAAAACATTTTTATGATGCCAATCGATCCTATTTCCCATTAAGAGCAAAAGACTCTTCCGGACCAACTGAGGATGGAGATGGAGTACCAGAAACGACAGAAATTGCAAAAAAAAAACTTATTTGACATGAGGTAATAATAAGGGACAGCTACCTTAATCGTTTGCAGCTACCTTAATTGTAAAGGTATTTAATTCCGTCATCCACACAGGCATTACACCGGAGGCATGGAGCAGGAGCGTGGTGGTATTATTCTTCAAAAAAGGTGATAATACGCTCCTTAAAAACTACCGCCCCATTTCACTCCTGAGCCATGTTTATAAGCTGTTTTCGAGGGTTATCTTGAATCGTCTCGCACAAAAGTTTGATGACTTCCAGCCACCGGAGCAGGCCGGTTTTCGGAAAGGCTACAGCACCGTGGACCACGTACACACCCTCAGGCAAATTATCCAAAAGACCGAGGAATACAATCAGCCTCTGTGCCTTGCGTATGTGGATTACGAGAAAGCCTTCGACACCGTCGAGACCTGGGCTGTGCTGGACTCCATGCAGAGATGCCTCGTTGACTGCCGATACGTCGAGGTGCTGAGGTGTCTGTATAAGACCGCAACAATGACCGTCCAAGTACAAGAAAGGAGCACAAAACCAATCCAACTGCACCGAGGATTAAGACAGGGAGACGTTATCTCTCCGAAACTGTTCACAAGCGACATTTTCAAGACGCTTAACTGGAAAGGACGGGGTATAAACATCAACGGTCAGTACGTCTCGCACCTACGATTTGCGGATGACATTGTCATCATATCATGGCAGAGTCTCTGCAGGATCTGGAGGTGATGCTAAACGGCCTAGGCGATTCTTCAAGACAGGTGGGCCTCGGGATGAACCTGGATAAGACCAAAGTCATGTACAATGGTCATGTCTTCCCGAGACCCGTAGTCGTAAATGGCGCTATTCTCGAGGTTGTGCAAGAGTACATATACCTTGGCCAAACTATACAACTGGGGCGGCACAACTTCGAGAAGGAGGCGAGCAGAAGAATACGCCTGGGCTGGGCGGCATTCGGGAAGCTACGTGATATCTTTAAATCGTCGATCCCACAATCCCTTAAGGTCTTTAACCAGTGCGTCCTACCCGTAATGACTTACGGAGCCGAAACGTGGACACTCACTGTGGGCCTGGTCCACAAATTTAAGGTTGCTCAGCGTGCTATGGAGAGAGCGATGCTCGGGGTTTCTCTGGTGGATAGAATTCGCAATGAAGTCATTCGCCAGAGAACTAAAGTCACCGACATTGCGCGTAGAATTAGCGCGCTGAAGTGGAAGTGGGCCGGCCATGTCTGCAGACGAACAGATGGTAGATGGAGCAGACACGTGTTAGAGTGGAGACCGCGTTTGGGCAAACGTAGTGTGGGACGCCCTGCGGCACGATGGACCGATGATTTAAAAAAGGTGGCTGGCAGCGGATGGATGCGGGCTGCCCAGTTGGCGATCTTTGGAGGAGGCCTACGTTCAGCAGTGGACGGCAATAGGCTGATATGATGATGATGATTAAAATACAAAAGAGAATTAAGGCGCAGACCCACCGCGGCGCACGGAGAGTCAACGCATGTGTGTTCGCTTTGCAAGAAAATGTATGTATTATGTCCACTGCAACCCACGGACACGCTACGCATCAATTGACGTCATTGGTACATGCGTGTCTTGCTCGAATATGGCGCTCACATAGCTCAGCGCTGTCAGCGCCATGCACGCTGTGCGTGCGGTACACACTATACACGAATATTAACCCACGACTATGTAAAACTGTATCGCAGCACAGTCCCACCTCCCGCAGTGAAGCTACGCACAATATTTTTGCAAAAACACGTGCGTATCCTCTCCGTGCGCCGCTGTGGGCCACGCTACAGTTGTACATAGTTGTGGGTGTGTAGTGTGTACTGCAGTGGAAACGTTGACCCATGTTATAAAACAAATGAATCCACGCAGCTAAAATGCGCCGCGTGTGCACAGATGCGCCGCGGTGGGTCTAGGCCTTTATGAAAGTATTCGAAAACAGAAATAAGTACAATCTGAGTCCTGCTGAAAAAAGTTTAATAAGCTATCGAGTACGTTCAATAATGTAGGTACTTAATGGGCAGAGGCGAAAACCAGATGCATTTATTAACACTGCGATAATAACGTTAATTAAGAGATAACATTAAATTGTGTTTTTATAAAAGTTTTCTGTTGCCTTTTAACATGAGTTTAAATTTTAAGCATTTAATTGTAATCTCGTTTGCCTACAGTATTGCAGCAAATGCACTTTTATGTGTTTCCGCAACTTTCTGATGTTTTCTGTGTGATACTTCAGTAGCTTCTAAGCCATTCCGCCAGCCTTTTCTGGGCTAATTACATCCCTATCATATGCCTACTGCATGACAGTCCTTGCCCTAGTTTCTGGATGTAATAAAGAAATGATAAAAAAAAACATAAATATTAGGCTGTAAACATCCATTGTTGAACATGCGATTCAAAGTCGACTATCAAACTTATATTACATACTTACTAGGCTACCCTCGCGGGTCCGCCCGCGTCCGAAGTTTTTCTTCATATAAATTTTAGTCCCCCCTGCATATTATCCTACACGTATAGTACGTTGATTGTACTTTGTCGGAAAGCTTGACGCATGTATCAACAACAATTGTACAAAGTTTTAACTCAATCGGATGAACGATGCGTGAAAGTATAGAAGACGAACACACAAACAACCAAACATACATTTTTATACAATAGACTAGCTGTGCCCGCGGCTCCGTCCGCGTGGAAGTCGGAAATGTGTCGCAATAATAAACTTTCTTTTTGATAACTATAAATTCAAATATCTTTTAGGTAACTGAGCAAACCGATGACTATGAAACCAAACTAAATGTTACTTCGAGATACGCACTATATTTTTTTATAAAAGTCAACCGCATTGGGTCAGTACTTTTGACGTGATGCGTGCACAAACAAACAGATAAACAGACAAAAAATCCAAAAACGATCGAAATGTATTCTATTGGTTATCCTTTAACAGACCAGCTATTGTTTATAGGGTTCCGTACCCAGAGGGTAAAACGGGACCCTATTACTAAGACTCCGCTGTCCGTCTGTCACCAGGCTATATCTCATAAACCGTGATAATTAAACAGTTGAAATTTTCACAGATGATGTATTTCTGTTGCCGCTATAACTGCAAATAATAAAAAACAGAATAAAATAAATATTTAAGGGGGCTCCCATACAACAAAGGTGATTTATTTGCCGTTTTTATAGATAATGGTACGGAACCCTTCGTTCGCGAGTCCGACACGCACTTGGCCGGTTTTTTAAATATATCTAATATATAGACACGCAAAGTCTACAGATTTGTTATATGTATAGATATAGATTAGATATGACCTGTCCTGTTCTATGGGTTAATTCAGTTACACCATAATTATTTCGAAACGTCACTGTAATATTATTCAGGTGGCGGGCAGTTTGTGTGACATGGCAAGTGCCTACCTACTGCAGTTTGCTGATTTTAAACATGTTAATTTATTGGAGGGAGGAGTATTAATTTTAAACACAAATAGGCTACATGTCCCGTGATTGGTGTTAGTTTATTCACAATTTAAAGTAGAGTCGTATTACTCATACACGAGTCGGCTTGTGTGTCACACAAACATTTCATGAAAGTACGTACAAGAGGGCACTTCATCAATTTGAAGTTATACGTACTTACTCATACTTTGAAATATTACACAAAGAATCTTAAAAAAAAAAACATTGAATATCCTACCCAACAGTACCTAATCTGAAGCTGTAACGCGATGTATACATGCCCCGGTTCCTATGGCCGAAAACGATCCGTCGTGCTTACCAATGGTACCTACCTAGATTTTTTTTATTACCAAACTACTCGTATAAATGGACTTGCAAGCTAATTTTAATTGAAGCCTACTATAGGGGTCTACTATGTAAAGCTAAAATCAATGCTTCATTATTGGTAAAGCTAGAAGAGTCATAATTTTAACTAATAACGCTCGGTGAATCATAGGAATCGGCCCTTAGAGCTTTTTAGTGGTATCGTGATAGCCTAAATACGAAAAAAGTATGCAATTTTCGTCGAATCTTGGCCGAATATGTCGAATATTCGCCGAAGCCTTGTAACGTGTAAATGTGGCGGGTGTTAGGGAAACGTGAAACTGTGAAATCATATCGAATTCACGTCCATTTTCGGATCCGTGACCACGCATTTCGGGTATGTTCTTGTAAGGGGTTCTGAAATGTAACGGTGTCAGCCCATATTCAATCTTTAGTTGTAGGCGTTTATATGCATTGTATTTCATTAATCTATTATACAGGGTTACAGGGAAAGTCGTACTGAATATTAAAGGACGTTATTTTTCAGGTCATTTCTGTAGGATTTGATGCTGTAATATGGTATCCGAAACTTAACCGGTATGGAGATATTGAATTTTAAAGACATTTTTTATGTTGTGTCGTAAAACACTGGGGCCTATTCAAATAACTTTTTTTTAAGATTTTATGAACATACCTAGCAGACAGACATACCTTTTTGAATAGCTAAAGAGACGTAGAAGTTTTTAAAATTATTTGCAGAATAAGTTCCATACATTTTTGTATGTTAAAAACACTTAGTGAAAATTCTTTAATTCTAACCGTTGCTTGCCGAGCAGTCTTTTAAGCTGTTAGTAGTAGGTTCAGTTTTTGTTAATCATTTTTATTAATTGACATCTCTAACAAGATACAAAAAAAACGGACCCTAGGAGCTCTAATCCCGAAAAAAGCCAAAAATAAAGGGTTTTTTAAAAATATCTTTAAAATTCAATATCTCCAGAACGGTTAAGTTTCGGGCACCATATTACAGCATCAAATCCTACAGAAATGACCTGAATAATAACGTCCGTTAATATTCAGTACGACTTTCCATGTAACCCTGTATATTATTAATCTAATGAAGAGATAGTCATGAGGATAACGAAGTAAAGACTGTAGTGAAAATTAAAACACGTAAATATGTGCTTACGTTTGGTAGACAGACTTCTTACATTTATTACGAATTATATCTTTTCTTAATACATTAATTAATATAACATGGGATTTAGGAATAAATAGTCTAGGTAGAATATAGTCTACCGTTATCGTTAATTTGTGCTAATTTGACATTAATTCTAAACTTTTGGACTAATTTCGAAGTCTTATTCTCGGAAAGAAAGCTAAAATAAAGCGTATGTACAATTCATTTCGAAAAACTTTAGTGACGCCGGATTTGACCTAAAAGAAAATACAAGATGTAAACGCAAATAGAGAAAACATTCCTCAATAGAAATGTGTAGTAACAAGTTTTACGAGTTAGACAACGAGCTAATCCTTTGGGTGTATGCAAACATAATAAACATACCATCAAAGACCTTTCTCGATTCTTTTATTTTTGCCAAAATTTTGTTATCCTTCCATTCAGTGGAAATAGCTTATAAGTAAATAAAGTTAGTAGTGTTTTTTCATCATTTATATTTGTAACTCTTAGGGGTATTTCACGAACATTTATAAATAACTAGCTTTTGCCCGCGGCTCGCTCGCATTAATTAAGCTCAAAAAATTCTTAACTCACTACTAAAAGTTTCTATAATAATATAATTCAATCGTGATTCGAAAGACACGTGGCTATGAACGTTATTGTTGTTTTCCTCGGGAACAGTACTTTTTTCGAGATGAAAGGTACCCTATGTCCGTTTCTGTACATCTGACAACATATATGCAAAGTTTCAGGATGATCGGTTCAGTGGTTTAGGCGTGAAAAGGTAACAAACAAACAAACTTACTTTCGCATTTAAGTATAATGTTAGTTAGGATGTTGTCCGTAACTCTCGACCAGGGGCCAATTCTACTGACAGAAACTTTTATCAATTGCAACTGAATCGTTAATTCAAAATGTTTGGTATAGTTTTTGTTGTCAAACAATTTGATAGTTTTTGTAAACGAAAACTGACTGAATGAACGATTCAGTTGCAATTGATAAAAGTTTCTGTTCGTAGAATTGGGTTCCTGATAAGCTAAACGTGACCTAGAAATATGACATTTATGTGTTCAATATTCTTGTCATTATCACTATTGATATGTGGTGAAATGCAAATGTTAGCTATTGAATAGTTTAAAGACCGAATTAGCTTCATGATCAGTTAATGATAGGTTGTTGAAAAACCCCCTTAGTATCTTGCCTATATTAAGATACTTTGTCTTCTTCTCTCTCAGTCTTTCATCATCCAATGCTGAGTGTAGACCTCTTCCTTTGATCCTATACAAATTAAAAGGTACATAGAACAACCCAATGTATTCTTTTACAGACGACGAAGTTTTCGAATACAACAGACAACTTTAATATTCAGCAATGTGAATATTTAACTTGTGGCTTGTAGAACAAGTGTCATAACTTTCATCTTACAAATGAAAGTGTAGGGAACAAAGACTGAAGCGGACTTGCGATGTTTGACCCATAAAATAATAATGTATGGCCACATGATAGCATTTCCAATTTACCTACAAATAATATTTGACGATATTATAGTCGCGGGATCAATTCACGTACGAAACAAATATTTGTATGGCCTACAGATACCTACCTACTTGTTCTAATCCTGGATATTTGAGCTTATAAGATTCTGTCTGTAAAATAATCGACGATATAGGTTAAACACTAAATCAAATTTAAAAAAATAATGTTCAAGGAACGAAAAATGTACTTGGGAGCAAAGAAATCGAGCCACTCTTTTTTCACGTGTCCTGCTTTTGGTTTCATGAATCATATAATTCAAAATACAAAAAACTACGCTTATTGTAAAGGTTATTAAATAACCTATAAGGCGATATATGTTTAGAATTGATCTGTTCTATAATACCAAAAATAATAACAATTATACCTACGTGAAAAATTGAAGTGGCTCGATTTATTTGCTCCCAAGTATATATTATCAGACTAGCGAATTCCTTTACGAAGAATGTGAATACCATTGGATCGCGTTAGCTTACATATTTCATAACTTTCTCATAAGCGCATCGTGGCCACGGGAATCTCGCATCACGTTCACGGCCCGGCGCCTCTCGCGACCTGCTTTAGATTAAACGCAAGAGTTACGAGTATATTTTGTGAGAAAATACAACCAAGTATGCTCAAGTTGACTGGCTTTTAAAGTACACGTTCATGCATTTATGATGCTTTGTCCATAGGCTTTCGATATACCCCAGTATGTGGCAGTCGTTCCATGTAAAATACTGATACGAATATTTAACATATTTGGAAAAAGGCTAGGCTGAATATGATGTTTGTGAACTTTAAAGGTAGCAATAAAAGAATCAAAAAACCCGACTGCATAAAAAGCAAATAAAAATAAGAACTTAAAAGATGCATACAAGACGTAGGTACTTCTAATCATAACATGAATAACATAACGTATTTACGTAGGTTTTCAAAAAATCATGCTATCAAATGATAACACAGTCGGAGGCTACGTATATTTTTGGTCATTCAGTTTGCGAATTAGAGCGCCTTCACACTAGCGTTTGTACAGCGTAGGCGTTCGATAAACGTATGCGCAGTGCAGACGCCGCGACAACGCGGCGCAGGCGTCGCGCTGTTGCGGCGTTTCCTCTGAGTCAATTGAACGCTGCGCTAACGCGGCGCAGACGTCACACAATTGCGTTGTCGTTTCGGAAATATAATTAACAAAATGGATTCTGAAGAGGAAACTCTATTGTTGGCTTTGCTTTTAAAAAGAAAATTATTGCGAAAACGTGAAAATAAAAATAAAAGGATATGGGAGAACCCATTAAGGTGTGCACGGTCAAGTGAAAGTGATTATTTTGTGCTTTATTGTAAACACAAAAAACATGATTCAAAATATTTTTATTCTTACTTTCGAATGGCGAAGCCCATATTCGATGTCGAATGTGAACAGGATTGTACATGACTCAGCAGTAACGCGGCGCATGCATCGCGCACCTGCGGCGCTAACGCAGCGTATTTATTTACCCTTGCACTGACGCCGCGACAACGCGACGCCTGCGCCGCGTAGTCACGGCGTCTGCGCTGCGCATATGTTTATCGAACGCCTACGCTGGACAAACGCTAGTGTGAAGGCGCTCTTACATAAATCGTTGGTAGCCTCCGACTGCATGTTATGATTTGATAGCATGGTTTTTTGAAACCCTACGTTAATGCGTTATGTTATGAATGCTATGATTAGGAGTACGTCTTGTTTACATCTTTTCAGTTCTTATTTTTTTAGTTTGCTTTTTATGCAGTCGGGTTTTTTGATTTTTTATTTACTATTTTTATTGGCGTCTTTTTTGTATTATTTTATCAACGTCTCATTCCTATTTATAAGTACCTACCATTGTATTGAGGCCTAAACAAATCTGTCTATAGACACCTCATTTCATATACCATCACTCACTCTAGTCCTCAATGTACACACATCAAAAGTGTCTAGGGATCAAGCATTTTTATGTGGATTTCTTGAGATTGAGATGTGGCTTTGTAATAAATTTATGATTTTATAAATTTATATGGATCCTTTTTGGTGCATTTCATAATTTGAATCAGGAACTGTGAATCAAATTCGAGTAAAAGATGAAAATCAGCTGTCAATATTTTCCCTATAAAAACATACAACGCATTGAAGACATTATTAGTGCTACTGTTTCCCTACTACTGATTAAAACCAACGTTATTATGGAGCGGCGACGTCATTTAAGCAAGGAAGAAATGCTCAGAGCCGTGGGAATGATAGAAGCTGGTTCCCGGCAACGTACTGTGGCTTTAGCTCTGAATACAAGTCAGAGTGTTATCAGTCGACTTTGGACACGTTACCGAAGCACTGGTACCGTGGCTGAGCGCCATGGAGGACGGTATCGCTGCACCACACGGAGACAAGACCGATACATTCAAATCTTAACTCGAAGAGCTCCAACAATAACCGCCATGATGTTAGCCGTGAGGCTTCATCACTCTTCAGGGAACTTAATTAGCGACCAAACAGTCAGAAACCGCTTGCATGAAGTGAACCTTCATTCCCGAAGACCGCTACGGGTACCACCTATAGCAATGCACAATCGTAGGATTCGATATCAATGGGCTCTTGGACACAGAAATTGGGCAGAAGAACAATGGCGTTTCGTGTGCTTTTCTGATGAGTCTCGTTTTGGTATGAGACCGGATACAAGACGTATACGACACTGGAGAACCCCTGGACGCCAACAGCGATTAAAATCCTGCCAGGAAGTCCATCCTTATAGTGGTGGAACCATCATGGTATGGGCGGGTATTTGGATCGGCGGAAGAACTGAGTTGATTTGGATCAGAGGCAACCTCAACGCTCAAATTTATGCTGAGACGATTGTATCAGACGTCATCGTTCCTCTACAAGCGCAAATCGGTCCCTTATTTCAGTTAATGCATGATAATGCACGACCGCACACCGCAAGAGTTGTAAGACAGACTCTCGCCGCAGCTAACATCAATGTCCTGCCCTGGCCTGCTCAGTCGCCAGACTTGAACCCGATTGAGCATGCATGGGATATGCTACAGAGAAGAGCTCTGCCGAATATGGAGGGTATCCAGTCGCAAGAAGACTTTTTTTGTTTTTGCCACGAACATGGGCGGCCATTCCACAGCGTGATTTGGATGAACTCATTTTGAGTATGCCAAACCGATGTTCTTGTGTTGTTAGTGTTCGCGGTAGAAACACGGATTATTAATTGTTTAAGTTACCCAATAAAATTTTAAAGAAAACTGTTATTTCAGTCTTTTTTTCGAACTTTTGTGTTAGTGGTTCAAATGTCAAAAATCCCTTTATTAGGAAAATGGCAAATTTCTTTATTAATGCAAAGGTGACTTGGTTTATCGTTACTGTGACAAACGAAAATACTTTATTTGATGAATCCTTAAAGAAAATTTTAATTAATATCAATCAGGAGAAAAGTTATTGCAAAAATATATGTTGATCCCTAGACACTTTTGATGTGTGTATATAGATCCTGTACAACTTTCAGGTTGTGTAATTCTTAAACGGAGCTTATGGCTGTAAAATGGTCAAGGAAACATCATATTGATCTTAAAAGACCTATTCAGCGGTATCCCACATAATATGAAAGGCGACAATTTTTTTTTGTTTGACCCTCCATTTCATATTTCACGGCCGCCATTTCGATTTTATAATAACAAAACCTAGCCTTTATCCATTGCAAGGCTTAAACGAATCGATAGACACCTCATTCATTAAAATCCATCCAGCCGTTGGGATGCTTCGAGGGTATACCTAAAGAATGCCACATACATAGAAGATACAAAGATACATAGATATGCGTGAAAAACATAACCCTGTCTTTGCTGTCGCGCAGTCGGGTAAAAAGACAGTTTCATTATTATTTGTGCCCCGACGTTGGCATAAATTAAAATTTAATTAATGCTAAACCATATGAAAATGTACATACAATATAAAAATACTAGGGGCGTTTAGATAGCTATAAGCCGAGTGTTGTTTCCACAGAAATCGAACTATTATTAGTTTTACCCACGCGCGGCACGTAGCCTTTGGAAAAGTGCAAAGTAGGTAGTAGGTATGCCAATAATGAGAATAAACTATTCGGAATTCTGCTCTAAATTCTGGTGAAATTAGTTCTAAAATTAGTAGTAAAAATTACCGGGGTGCATGATTAAAACTGCTAACAACTGACGTCATCAAAGGACCCGCAGTTGTTTTCGATTAGAGTTTTAGTTTTCACCGCAAACGATCACTCGTGGTCTGTTTTCTCGAAAATCAATACTTCGCAAACGTCGGGTATTTTTGTTGACAGTATGCAACGAATTCGTAGAAACACAATTGATAGCTCAGAATACAGAAAGACCCAGAAGCTGTGATCACGCCTAATACTGAGGCATCAAAAACTACTCTTAATCAGAGTAGTTTGTAGCGCAGTCGATCAGTTACTATGGGGACGTCATAACGACTACATGTATTTACCGGTGTCAAATTAAATTAAATTATGTCGTTTTGTGTCGTTCGAACCTATAAAAATGCAGCGGGCCTAAAAACAAAACAGGATGGGATCACATTTCGTCGCTTAGGTAACAATACCGCTCAAGTTAAAATATGACGGTTTTTATATTCATTGGATAACTCGTTATATCACGCATTAAATCATCTTAGTGAGAATCACCAGAGTCATATTAATATATTACAGTTTGTACATAATTATAACACATATTACAGATACAGCTTAATTAATTTTAAATTCAATAATTTAGCACTTTTAAGACCTTTCTGAAAATGTATTAAAAGTTTGTTGCGCGGTATTGTTACCTAAGCGACGATTTCACGTTTAAGTAGCACATTCAGATATCGTCTTATTTAATTAATCAATAAATTGTTCAGTTTGTAATTGTCATAGGGAATGATGCATCCATATTGTTAGTGTTGTCAGTATAAGAGTTTTGATTTTCCCTTCTTTTTATTACCTACTTAAATAAATTAAACGTTTTTTATCTAAAATTCCTATCAGACCTTCTCTATTTCTTGAGATTATCAGGTACAGTTAGCGTCAAATAGGTATATCGCGACGAACAGACTGTTCATCATTACCTAAACAGCTAAAGAAATTAAACTTTATCTAAATGGGATTCTTGTCAGAATGCCAGTTGACCTGTCCTACGTTCATTCTGAAACGCCCCTTGTTTCATTGACATAATTATACAGGGTGTAAACAAATTCGCGTAATTCCTTCAAACCACAAAATCTATTAATGGTATACCATTAATCTATAGATTAACCCCGCACGGGATTTAGATTGACTAAAAAGGAGATGGTCCATAATGTATGGACCAAAAACCTAGACTCGATTGGGACTAAATGGGTACCAGTAGTTTCATTGTAATGCACAATTTACCCCAACGAAAGGGCAATGCCGAAATCGATGGGGTATAGGAGCTATAGACTGACAAAGTATATATGAAACAATCTTGACTAACAAGTGTTTTTTAAAAGTTTATATAATATCAATACTATATTAACGATAATACTGACAGGATTACTGTAGTATTTATTACTATCAACTATCAACCATTTGGTAAGTGATTATTACAAAAAAAACGAAACCTGGATTCGTATAAATAATATAACTACAAGGTGTAACATAAATAACGTATAACCTCTTAAGGGGTCACTGTACCCATCACTATGAACAACTTTTACTATGGGAGAAAAAGTGAAATCGCGAAAAAAGAACAGCTGTTCCCTACATTTACGTTCGCTTAACTCGTCAAAATGTGGGGAACAGCTGTTTTTTTTTTCGCGATTTCACTTTTTCTCCCATAGTAAAAGTTGTGCATAATGATGAGTACAGTGACCCCTTAAGAAGTTGTACGCTTATTTATGTTACACTTTGTAGTTATATTATTTATACGAATCCTTGAAAAAAGTTTTTTTTTGTGTTTTTTATAGTAATCGGATACCAAATGGTTGATAGTAATTAATACTACAGTAATACCGTCATTATTATCGTTAATATATTATTGATATTGTATAAAATGGTAAAAAACACTTGTTAGTGAAGATTTTTTCATATATTACTTTATCAGCCTATAGCTCATATACCCCATCGATTTCGGTATTGCTCTTTCGGTGGGGTTAATTGTGCATTATAATGAAACTACTGGTACCCATTTAGTCCCAATCGAGTCTGGGTTTTTTTTGGAACATCTCTTTTAAAAAAAAATTTTTTTTTTATTTCATTGAAAATTTAGATGCCATGCATAAATTAATGAAGGCACGGCAACACAGCTGACGGGCACGGCAACACAGCTGACGGGCACGACTAGCCCGATATTGCTCCACGCAGTCAGTTAACTTGGGACGCTAAAATTACTCAGATACAGAATACCATGGTTCATTTTTTGAAAACTTTTTTTTTTATTCTGAAAAAATCCCATGCAGAATCAATCAGTGTCACCAGTAGATCACGCGGTTTGAAGGAATTACATGAATTCGTTAACACCCTGTAGTTTTGTTCGGATCATTTTGAACAGTCTGTTCGTCCCTATATATTTGACGCTGACTGTACCTACTCAGATATAAAATATTGCCTATATAGAAAAGCACAATTTTGATTTTATTATCATCTTACCTCCAATACTCAACGTTTTCCCCAAAAACGGGTAAACAATGTCTGAGCTAGCAACATTACGCGGGTGGGAAGTGAGACGGGCGCGGGACGCATGCTTTGATTTTGGACACAGCGTAAGGCTTGCAATTATTGTTGAAGGCGGATTCTGTTTCTTTCTGTATTCTGAGATTGATAGGTACCTATGTCAAATCTCGTAACTGGCTGAAAAGTGAAACAAAGTGCGGTTTTTCAACGTCACAACAAAATCATCGTGTTTTTCAGCACCTAAAATCTAGACTAGCTGTTTGGTAGCTTGAATTGTTTTCGATGGTACCAACTTTACAAGATTTCCAAATTATTTTTGTTCTGAAAAGCTTATTCATATATCATACATATATGATGAAAACAAATAATTGTTAATATCACACACCCACTGACACCACAAATCACTATCCCTCTCTACACACACACGACACCCACACACCCACACGACACCCACATACCCACACGACACCCACACCCACACATCACACACTCATACACTTTCCCCATACAACACATCACACGCGCTTACTCACACACTATTGCTGCTGTTACACGTTTTAGCTTCCCGAATTTTGTAAAAGAACCCTAATGGACGAATGGATGGCCCCTATAACACAGGATTTTCCTAGCATCGGGGTCATTGTTCACTTAATTAAGCACAAATTTAGTATTATAGTAATGTAACATGCATTGTATTTCTTCTTTTTGCTAAATAAAAATTATTATTATTATTATTCGATGTAGGTACCTATATGAAATTAGAACTTGTTCAAATAACTAAATAATGCCTGTACTAAAATATTGTTAAATCACATTTAAAAACAACCGGAATCAGTGTAATGAATATCTGGATCAAGGCATTTCAAACAAGTCAAAAAAATAAAGGTAAGTTTTTTGCGAACAAACTATTATTAAAATTTGTTTGCTTTACCTACCAATTAGAACCCAAATACACGTCCGATACTTGCCTCCGATAGTCGGTTCCGATAGTCTGATCAGACTATCTGAAGGCCTCCGCGTCATACATTTGTTTGAACAAGAATTACACGTACGATCAGACTATCGGATCGGATGTCAGAATCGTAAGCATCATCCGGGTGTCGTCGTCGTCCAGAAAAAATCGGACACAAAAATCGTACGTGTATTTCATGAATCCGATCAGATAGTCGGATTCGGTTCCCGGAAGCAACTATCGGACGTGTATTTTGACCCTTAGTTTTATATTATGTGCCTGCCAGTTTCCCAATGTGACAGCGGCACACAACTCCCTATAGACGCAGTTAAACCATAATTATATACTTACCTATTTGACGTTATCTATTCAGCCCAGACTCACTCACTGCCACGCATAGACCTCGCTGCCTTACGCCAGCTTAATACTGAGCCTGTCGCACGCTGCACGAATTGTATATTGCTATAATGTGGTGCTTATAGGAGCGTAAATAATGAAATTTACGGGATAGATCGATTGATGCGTTTATATGTCACGTTTTTTTTTTCTTGGGAAATTCCTTATGAATTCCTATCGCCCGGGGAAGGCGAAGGGGTATGCCGGACTCTTACCGGCTAAAAACCCACGGTGTTCCTTCTCCTGACCCTTGGCCTGGGTCGCGGGATTCGTAGCTGCATGCACCGCGGCCCCGGCAGGTCTCGGTCCGCCAGCCCCTGGCAGACCTTTTCTTCTGTGGGGCTTTGCCCCACGTCCTCCTGAGAGGCGCGCACGGAACACAGCGCGCCGCCTTCTCAGGCCCGGGGGTCTACTCCCTAAGCACAAAGTCCGTGGTTTCGGCCTTAGTTACGAGCGTTCCCAACTCCCTATCACCTACGACATACGATTATTTCGGGGCCCGAACTAAGAATGAATGATAACACGATTTGAAAGTTGTCCCTACTACCGATGTGTTTTTACCCGTGCGAAAAGTTGAACTTGACACATGTTTTGTTCACTCCTACGTTTCGAGCTACTTTCGGACGGGCGACTAACTTCGTTGACGGACTTAGGGAGTAGGCCCCCTGTTACTGGTCGGGCGACGGGTCCCCTAACCCGCCGCCCGCAGGCCACACACTACGGTGGCCGGAGATCGTCGTGCGCTCTCCGGAGCCCTTATAAGTCACGCCTTGGGTGACCATTCTTCACACATAGTGACTCCAAACCTCGGCGAAGACGATCCCGTTCGATATACGAATAACTACAACTTAAGCCAGGCGACCTACTAAAATCCCCGAAAGGCTGACAATTGCCCGTTTTCAAACGACGATATGTCCATGATTAGATTGCAGGGGCCAGATGGTAGTCGCTCCGTGTAAAATAGTAATGTTTGGTAAGGTCATAATACCAACCTTATGTGAATAAAAACAGATGCTAATAGTACCAGTCTGCTCTCTGAAGTACGAGTTTCAACACACATAATAAAACAAAGTTCCTACATATTTTAAATCACGAATGATATATTTTAAAGCCCGTTTTCATTACCTACAAGTACCCAGATGATATGTATAATCAGAGAAGCGGATAAGCAATATTTTTGGCTTATTGAGTGTCAAGCTGCTGCAATGATTTTAAATGAGTGATTCCTTTTTACATTTATGCAGGGAATATTCGAAATGCGTGAATCGACACCAATGCAATCAGGGGTCAATTCTGTAAACACCGAGTGAATTAATTTATCTGAAGCAACAGAACTGAACAATTTAGCTGGTTTACTTCGACTTCAACACAACTTTAGAAAGCTCAAGAGATGCCGATCAAAACTATGCTAGAGTTTCACATATCAACTAATTTGATTGCTTAAAACTGTAGTCTCTCTCATGTTTTGCTTGTAAGAAAAAGACAACACTGCAAACGAGATGTTTTGTTAATTTTTTTCTTCATCCGGTGCTGGAAGATAAACTCAAAGACAGTCGGTGCACCTGGACAGGACAGCTGAAAAGATAGATAAACATTTATCCGTTGTATCTGACTAACTCGCCGAGGGCTAGCTGTTTCAACACTTAGTGTTTGCTTACGTTAAATTGTTAACATAAAATAATTTCAAAAATGGACATGTCAATCGTGTATTCCCCAATAGCGTACCAATAGGTTGTAAATTGTTATATTCGTAGTCTCACATATTTTCTCTAATAGTGGTGTAGCGGTATCTGAATGCCGTAGCATAACTTGTATTAGTAAGAATGTTTAATTAGTAACAAAACTATCACTGAAATTCATGTAAGTAGGTAAACTGGCCAAAGAGCTCGGTAGCAGAGCTACCATAGATAACATATTTTTATGAGAAACCCGTAAATTGTCTACATAGGCTGAAATAAAAAAAATACGCGAATTTCGAAGTTGTTTTACGAAAGTTGTTCAATTTCTGGTACTGAGAAACCCCAAAATATTCTTAGAGTTATTTTGTTTAACAGCCTGTATAGTAATAAAAACTGTAGCTACCGTCAGAAAGCGCATGAGCTGCGCGGTGACTGATAAATTTTCCAAAGGTTAATTAATATTAAAGATTTTTCTTACGTTTTAACCTTTGTTACAGTGTAAATAATTATAAGTGGAGCTCAAAACGCGCAATTTTATAATATATACTTCTTTAGCAGCCACCGTCAGATAGTAGGTACGTGGCAATTACGGCAAATTAACATTGTCCCACTAAATTAAGTACCTGGTTATTAACAAAGTTAATTAAATAAAGTGTGACAAAGGAAATTACAATTTGTTTAGGTAAAATAAGGGTATCTATCCTAAAGAACAGAATTTTAAAGAGGCAAGGGATTGTAAATTTTCGTAATGGCTTCGGTGAACAAAACAGTATACAGGGTTATTGGAAAAATACTAACAACCTCTTAAGGGGTCGTTGTACTCTTCATTATGAACAACTTTTGCTATGGGACCAAATACTGGAAAAAATCAGCTGTTCCCTACATTTTATGCGAACATAAATGTTTTACTATAAATGTTTTACATTTACGTTCCCTAAAGAAGAGTTATGCGAACATAAATTTTGTACATTTACGTCCGCATAACTCTTCAAAATGTAGGGAACAGCTGATTTTTTTTCGCGATTTCAGTTTTGGGCCCATAGTAAAAGTTGTTCATAATGATGAGTACAATGACCCCATAAGAGATTGTTAGTCTTTTCCCAATAACCCTGTATAAACGAGAAGAGAATCAGTTCAAATGTAACAGGTTCTGACCTTGAATTTGATTTTTAGTTTATATTATTGTCTTTAAAAGGGAGGGGCTCGTGGCTAATTAACAACCGCGCTGATCAAACGATTTGCAAGGTTAAGCTGCACTTGACGCGGTCAGTCCTTGGATGGGTGGCCGTTCGTTACACAAGACCCCATCATGACTTGGAGAGCACGTTAAGCCGTTGGTCCTAGGTGTTATACGAATATCTATCACAGTCGTTATGGGGTGCATGAAAAGAGACTCCACGCGTAACGATACTTAAGTACGTCCGGCGCACCCTGAGCAGTCAGCCCCGCTACCAACCTTGCTGACTGGCTAATCTTTACACCACAGCCGGAGCTATTTTCGTATAGCTCGTGCTGACACGAGAGAAGAAGAAGATGGGTAGTCAGACACTCGAAAGTCTGACAACCGCTCTAACCTTAGGATATCGGCATTGCCCAGTAAGTAACTAGATTGCGGAGGTCTGATGGCAGTTGCTCCGTGTAAAATAGGGGGGTATAATACAACAGGGGTTGTATAATACAACGAAACTGACCGAGCGGACCATCTCAAGTCTCCAGGTGTCTATTCCCGTCAACTGTTATGGGTAGAAACCTAATGAAACAAAATTTAAATACATATGAAAAAAAAAACTTTAAAAAAATATGTCAATCGATTCTCCTAGTAATTCTGAACAAACTAGTTTCAGGTTTAGTATATACTAAAACTAAGCTTGTATAGTCTTAACATCTTAATCACCGTAAACATAAACACAATAGATAAACAATAGCGGTGACGGACGCGTCCGTCGGCGCGTTTGTTCTTTCCTGTTATGTAACATTTCATGTGCGAACAAATTGGGAATGTTGTAAAAGAGAGAAAATACATTTCGCTGCTTTGCATGAATAACCACACAATCCAAAATGTTCAAACTTTATAAGGAGAAAGCGGAATACAAAATAGCTCCATTTTTTTGCGAATAAAACTCACATTCATATCGGTAGGAATTACGAAGTGGCATCACAAAATCTCATTGCCATTGCTTTTGCATTTTGGCGCCAATTTTCTTCAACAATATCTCTCCTCTAAAATAAACTTTTTTGAATTGTGTCATTACGAGTATTCATCCAAAGCAGCGATTTATTTCTAGGTATTATATCTCTATGTACGATTTCCACCAAACGGGTCGCGCAGGAGCGCGCCGGAGCGCATTTCACACTGTGCTAAAGGAAATTCAGGCTTCTACATATACAACAGTTAAGTTTCATGTTTGCATGGAATTTACATTGCTTGGAACTCAGTTCGATCCGCGCGTATGCCGCGGCAGCCGGTCGGCTACTCGAGTATGCCGCGGCAGCCGGTCGGCTGCTCGCGTACGTGGACGGCGGCGCTCGGCTGTCATCGCGTCTGGTCGCCTCCGCTCGGCCACACCGCAGGTAGAAATTGACTGCGATAGCGGATACGCGAAAACACGCGCGCGTGCTCGAGCATCCGCTGCGATGCCCTGCGCTGCGCTCCTGCGTGGCCCGGTTTGTGGAAATCGTATATAAGCTGGTGGGTTTACCCAACACACATGTTACACATAAGTGTATGTCGTTCAAAATTCTGACATTCCTTTCGTGTGTTGGCCGTCCAATTATATTCTCCACATAACCGAACCACTGAAGCACTTCACTTCATCTTCTTCGAAATCTATACGATCTGTTATCTCACTGTAATGAAGCCTGTCATTCACAGCAGTGGACGTATTTCCACGACCTTTTAAACCAATATTTATTCTTTTATCTATTTATTAATTATGTGGTTAAAGGCACTTTGTTGTTGTTAGCCTGTCATCGATTTAACAAATACTATTTGACTACAACCGCATAAAATACATTTATTTATCAAAAACCTTCAATAACACCATACTAGTCGTCAAAAGGCTTGATATTAATGTTAACCAATTTTTTGTATGCTTCTTTTAATTTCTTATTATATTAAGTACATAATATTATTATTTGAACGATGGACTTATTCCTTCTCGGTACGTCTAGAAAAATTGTTCTGCATACCTACTGCACCAAATCTTTGTAAGAAAACTTTACTGATCTCGTAAAGGAAAATAAATCTATATAAATAAAAAGAAAAGTCCTGACTGACTGATTGACTGACTCATTAACGCCCAGCCCAAACCCTTGGACCTAGAAAGCTGAAATTTTGCACAGAGGTTTCCTTTATAATATAGACAAGGAATAAGGCAGGATTTTTAGAAGTTCAACCCCTAAGGGAGTTAAATAGGGGATGAAAATTTGTATGGAAAATCTTCACTGTCGGGTTCAAAATTTCACGCAAGCGAAGCTAGTCACAAGATAAAATAAATAATGCTCAGTCAACATCATTCATAGAAACTGGCCAGATGCGAGCCGCACTCGCGCACTTAGGGTACCGTACCGCCACTAGTTTTCCTTCGTCTTTTTATTTGTTGTTTAACTATAGAGTATGCACTTAAATCATACCAACTTTCCTATTACCGTTTTTGAGATAGAGCAAGAACAAAAATGTTTAAAAAATGCATTTTTCTGAGGTTTTTTGTATGGTTTTAGGCTTTTTACTATATTTATATTTGCCATGATAGACGCCATAGTATCACATATTCTGTGAAAATTTCAACTGTGTACCTATTACCGTTAAAAAGAAACAGTTTTATGACAAAGAGACGCATGGACGGACGGACCGACGGACGGATGGAAGGACGGACGAACGGACTGTCAGACAGACGACGTAGGCATAGTATTAGAATCTCGTTGGCACCCTTTGGGTACGGAACCCTAAAAAAGAAGTCATAAACAATATTTTCCCAGGAATTATATTCAATCTATTGGCTTCGAAGACCAGTAAAATCCCATTTATGTTATTTGCTCGATGAATTGCATTGTTCTGGTCGGATACTACAACTAATAAAATGAAATTCATATGCAATGCATTAATATTTTATTGAAAAACTTTAAATAGCGCGTTTTTGGATTATTCTGTACAGGCAAAGCTTTGTTTGTTTGCCCAATCTACATGTGGATTTTTATCAGCTTTAAAACTGCCCTCTTACCCCTCGTTTATACCTTTTAACAAGTTGTAAACAATGTTTAAAACTTTTTTATAAGCAGTTACATGTTTTTAAAGCGTAATAAATATGTATAAAATATTTAAAACAAGTGTTTTAAAGATCAAAATACGCAAGAGTAATCGAAAAAGTACATCTGAGTTTTTCGAAAAAAATCTCAGATGCACGTAGAACGATGCACGTATTTATGATTAGTTACAACCGTAACTAATCATAAATAATTATATTATACCCACGAGAATTATTTTATACCCACGTGCATTTTTCAGGCTTGCCGCGAGTCGGTTTGACTCTTGACCTCGCCGCGTGTTCAGCTTATGATTAAGGGCTTCGTTTAGGTCCGAAACTAGTTGGGCAATACCGAAAAATGCACGTGAGCAAACTTTAACTAATCTTAAATATGAATATGTCCCACGAAAGTGTAGAATACATGTTTTATACCTGGATATAAACGAGCAAGCTTGGCAATAACAGTTTGTTAAAATACCAAGGTATTTACCTGAACCCGAATGCAATTGTGTTTTATAGTAAAAAACCGGCCAAGTGCGAATCGGACTCTCGACGACACGTTTGGTGCAGTGGCTAAGCGATTGACTTCTGCGCTACGGGTCGTGGGTTCGATTCCCACACGGAACAAAAATTTGTATGGCCTACAGGTGGTTGTTTCGGGTCTGGGCGTTTGTTTGTGAGATTTGTGTCTGTAAACGCACCCACGATACAAGAGAAATCTTAGTGTGGGGCAACGTTTTTTTTTTAAAAAAACAAAAACAAACTCTTGCACGAAGGGTTCCGTACCATTATCTATAAAAACGGCAAAAAAATCATGTCTGTTGTATGGGAGCCCCCCCCCCCCATATTTATTTTATTCTGTTTTTTAGTATTTGTTGTTATATCGGCAACAGCATCATCTGTGAAAATTTCAACTGTCTAACTATCACGGTTCATGAGATACAGCTTGGTGACAGACGGACGGACAGTGGAGTCAGAAGTCAAGGTCCCGTTTATTAATTATCCTTTGGGTACGGAACCCTAACTAGAGATCGCTCGTGGCCTCGTCCGCGTGGATGTCGTTTATCGCGTATTCCGTATTTTCTGGATAAAAGTAGCCTATTTTCTTCTCCAGGTTCCAGACTATCTCTGTACCAAGTTTCATCAAAATCGGTTCAGCGGTTTAGGCGTGAAAGCGTCACAGACAGAGTTAATTTCGCATTTATAATATTAGTAGGGATTTTTTAAGCCGCCATTGCACTGAAAGTTTAACTTTATTTAAGACAAGAGTACATCTACAGAATTGAAATGCTATTTATTAAATTAGTTCACTAATGAGACGGTCGTTTATTACCGCAACCAAGTTAGAAATCAAAGTAAAGTAGTTGTTGCTAGTCGTAGCAAATGTTAAGTTAGTTGAAAAGTTGCCACCAGTCAGTGCTCTATTTTGAAGTTCAAATATCACTGCTCTATCTAGATACAGTTCAAATAGACTTCGAAGTGTTATTTTTAATATCTTAAGGTTATCGTGGTTACAATCACCTAGCGACGAGGATGCTAATGAGCATTTTGGTGTACAATAAAGTATATTCTATTTTATTCTAATTTACCTAATTTATTGGGATTTAAACTGATTAGGTAATTATTAACTAATTTTTAAGGCGCTTCCGCAACCGAAAGTGGCGCCACTTCAGAATAAAAATATTATTTCTGTCAACACAACATATGTACGTACAACATTTTAGTCAAGTGTTGTAGAAATTTTCGAACACTAGAGTACAAGTAAAATTATTTTTTTGCAAAAAAAAAAAGTACCTTTTTTTTACTGAATCCGTTAGGTGGTTTAGATACGATCGGTAACAAAGCCGCATGAAAAAAAAAGAATTTTATTTTTAATCAAGTTAAATCCTGTGCGGGGCCTGTCTACATCAGTAGTAGATCATGTGGTTTTAAGGAATTATACGAATTTGTTAACTCCCTGTAGTATTATAGAAAGTTTAGTAGTGTGTTAAGAGTTGATTGTCAAATTCTAAATTAACGCGAGCACATGATATGATTAATCTTCTCTCAAAAAACATGTAAAAAATTATACTTTGCCGATTCCACATTAATTAAAAACAACTAGAATTGAACAGAATATTTATTTAAAAGATTACCATTTTTTTATCTATGGTTAATTGGCCGTTCACAATCGGTCATAGAAATGTAGAGTGCAATAGATGCGGATTGCTGTTTTTAGAGCAATAATAAATCGTGTATGACATGTCCACATGTCAAACAAAATATACTTAAGTACCTAGTTTTTAGGAGTTTTTTTTTTAATCTCCGTTACCCGTGTTTTGTTTACAAAAAGAACTTGTGTAGGAGTTAATATAATAAGTGTAGTCTGTAAAAAACAAAGTTTGACTTTGATACCACATGGTACGGGATTCCTTAGATCCATGAGCATTGTCCTTTACATTTATTCGCCCGACGTTTTCCGAATACAACACTTTTAGTAGCAGTAGAGCTCCTGAAAAGGCTCGTCGGGGGAAGTACAGTTACTACCATCATAACTATTTCTGCCACTAACCAGCTTTGCCTGTTTTAAACCCCCCCGATTCAGAACCTTTTCGATAAGCTGTTCTCGACCGATTCGATCTGCTATTTCGTTCCGTCTACGATTCTCGTTACCAGAGAAAAAGAGATGGCTTGCCGAATCGTTCGACAACTCAATTGAATTACTCTGAATCAGGGGCCTGGTCGAAACTATGTACGAAATTCGAGTAAATTCCCGTTTCATAATCTTTTTAAATTTTATGTTAACGTTTCCCAACAGTAATTTTAATTAATAAATCTAAACACTACTATTACATAAACAAGTTTAACTAAAATAATTATGAGTACATATTTTAGGATTAAATCTAAATGAATTTATTGGTATAAATTGATTTGATATTCAGTTAAAAACATAATTACATCGTGCCAGCTAGGACGGGTTTTAATTAATCTTTTAGAGGTGGTACATATTAATTATGTTACGGAATTTTTCAATACTATGCATAGTGCAGACCTAAAATTAATTTTAATAACAGCCCGTCAACGTCCTGTGTTGGACTGGCCTCGCTGATAAACTGCTACCTATTATGATCAAAATTGCCGCGAAATTGATGTTCACAGTTTGATGGTTTCGGTATATACGGAGATGAAGGCTGCTGCCCATCAGTGCCCTTTGTATAATTACTGCACATAAACTCACCCCGTACGGTGACCCAATTTCTATATAGACAAAAAACACGGAAAAAGACTAATTTTATTTACCTACTTATTCTGTTCTTCTAAATGGTTTTAGTAAAAATACATATTATATTGATAAAAAAATATTAAAGTACAATGGTTGGATAGGTTTCAATAATTAATAAATCGAGAAACTGGAGAAAATACATTATAGTTACTTAAATAGGTTTAACTGGCTAGTTCGTAAATGGCGAATATAGGAAGAATGAATAATAATATTAAATAATGCAAAAGGCGTTATTGCGTTGTTTTCAGGGTTTTAAATAATGGAGCAATAACGTTACGATTGTCGTTTAGTCAAATATAATGATAACCAGTTAACACTAAAGGTAAAATTTACTGCTCCATCAAAAAGTTGTCATCAATATTTTTACGTCAGCACTCGCTTAACGTTTCTCACTTTGTTCGCCACAGTGATCGTATTAAATATTTCCCCTGTATAGTCAATGGCCAAACAACTACCTACACTTCTATTTTGGACATCATCATTCAGCCGAAAGACGTCCACTGCTGGACATAGGCCTCCCCCAAAAGGGGTGGGGGGGTTGCCATAATCGCCACGCTTGGTAGGCGGGTTGGCGATCGCAGTATGGTTGTTAAAGTACTCAGAGAACGCTGCTGCCCATCCTCTAGAGAATCCCTTAGGCCGTGGCCCCATGTCTACGGTACGGCGCCGTCCGCCGTGAAAAGACGCGGCGCCGCGCCGCAGCACGGCGCCGCGCACGGTGCCGTGTACGGCGTCGTATACGGCACCGCGTACGGCGCCGTGGACGGCGACACGGCGCCGTGTACGGTGCACCGCACGTTAGTTCCGTGGCTGGCGTAAATGTGACATGTCTAAAATTGCAATTTTTCAGGGCGACCATTTTAAAGTTTTAACCTCTTCTGGTAAATCAGTTAATTAGTTTAACGTATGTATTTTAGTTGTTTTAAAATATACAGGATGTTAACGAATTCGTGTAATTCCTTAAAACCATATGATCTGCTATTGGTGTAGATTTTCCCGGCATGGAAATAAGGCAGATTTAAAAAAAAAACTTTTTTTTCCTGCTGTACCTATGGCTAAGTAATCGAATCTAAACCAAAGAATTCAGTAAAATACAAATGTAAATGACGTCAACATCAAAATCCAAGATGGCGGCTGTAAAATTTTACAGGATATGCATCATTGGTGTCGTGTCCATGGTTTTCGGGGGCGATGATGACGGAAATGAGGTCGAAATCAAAATCCAAGATGGCGGCTGTGAAATTTTACAAGATATGCATCATAGGTGTCGTTTCCGTGGTTTTCGGGGGAGCTGATGACGAAAATGAGGTCGCCGCAGCCGCCATCTTGGATTTTGACGTTGACGTCATTTACATTTGTATTTTACTGAATCCTGTGGTTCACCGTCCACGGCACAGTACGCGGCACCGTGCTGCGGCGCGGCGCCGCACCGTAGACATGGGGCCACGGCCTTAGTCGCCTTTTACGACACCCACGGGAAGAGATGGGGTAGTGCTACATATTTTTTAAGTCCGGCACTACACAACACTATTTATTTTGGACATACTATGTTTATCCTAAAACTATTACTGATAGATGATTGCGTGTTACCGACACTATAAATATGTCAGTATCTGGGTACATATAATAGGTACCATACATTTTGCCGGGAGCCGAAAAAAAATATCCTTTTAAACTGATTGTGAAATTTCATCTCTGTGAATTGTTTGCCCCTGGGTGGATCAAGCTGGTATTGCCCGAACAATATGTAGCTGGGTGGACCAACTTAGCATTGCTCGGACAATGGCCCAAACCGACTAAACTGAACTAAAAATATTGCTATTTTTCACTTGCAGATAAAACAAGACAGAGATAGAAGAATATTAGCGCTATAAAATCAGGTTAAACTAAAATATCTAAACAGATTTAGACGACACCTTACCATTATGCCGCGACGGCTTAAAAATACGGTGATGTTAACCAAGTGAGCTAATTTGACTGCTGTAAAAGATTTTTGCCTCTTTCTTGATTTTCCTGTTAATATTTTTAGCTAAGTTGGTCAAATCAGTAAAAATTGTCACCAATGAGGATTTTGATAAGAGCTTTTCGATTTGTGGTTACCCCAACTGGCCCTAAGTTGGTATTATTTCTAGGTCAAAACATAATCTGGGCTCAGTTTAAAACTGTAACAGAGTATATTTGTACAGACCTGATGAATAATAAAGTACATGAGACGAAACACGTGGAGCCTTCCCGTCCAAAAATAAGTCACGCCATTGGGTTTTTGACCCAACCCTTGTGGCAGGTAGATTAAAAAGTAAGTAATTAAATAGTAGATTCCATTTTATCTGTTCATATCGATCTATTTATTATTCGCCAGCTGACTTAATAACGTCTAATAACGTTTTTTTTTATGCTTTTGTGTCTGTCGTCTCCATTCCAACTTACTTAATTTAAAAAAAAAAATATTAAATATTGTTACTTGGGTTTTTATTTTTAAATATAACTTCTAGCTTACTCTATAAAACATACCCTAGGGTAGTCTTCTTTTTTTAATACGCAATTAACTACTCTTGTAACTTTGTGAAACATATGTATTTCGTCTAATACCTATTACAAAACCATTGCTGTTACCATGCCAACGCTGCACTGACTAAGACACATATTCCTCCAGCTTCCAGGAAACTCAATAATATCGGGTGTTAACAGTATTTAGATGAATTTGCAGCAGGTGTCGGCCGCTTCCCGTTTCATGTCATGTCATCGGCTTGTGTTTGAGACAGGCGAGATTGCGACAACCTCGTATACTAACTATATCATTAAACTGAAAGTTGCCTCCCTCAAGGTTGACAATGACGTCATAAATTAGGGTTTGCATAAAAATTCTGGCATTGTGCGCTGAATCGGGCGCCTTTTCGAGTATCATCTGAGATAGAAAGAAGCATAGACATGTATTTTTCCTTGACCTAATACACTCTCATACTAAACTTTATTCGATTCATTGCGTCGCTGAGGCATTTCGTATCAGATTCATTCTGAATAAAATGTCATGAAAACCAATTTTGAAATTGGATTTCCTGGAGGAAAGTCTTACTAGATTATTTTCGGTTGATTTTGCATACAAGTAGGTAGCAATGTGCTTTCAATGGTACTTATCTAAGGCAAAAGTGCATTTGTATATCTCAAGAGGCTACTTTTTTGAATCTATGTCTTTTGCAAATGACGGCTTTTTCACGAAGTTTATTATAACTAAGTAAGAGTACAAGTACCTTTTCGTGATTCAAGTAATAGACGAACTTGAAAATAAAGATGTTGCTATTTCTTAGACTTTCTTCTTTGTTATACTTTTGTCATCTGTTATTCTAGCACCTAAATTTGACTTACCTATAGTTTGAACTTTGGAAGTACGTGTTACTATTTATTTTCTAAACTTCCTTTTAGAATAAGTTAGTTTCCAAAATAAATGGAGTTAAAATATAATTATTTGTAGAATTAATAAATGTTTAAGAAATCGTTCTAATTTATTTGTTTAGTTGGGAATGTTTTTTTTATTTTTGACCTCTAAGCTCCAATAATGTATAATTTACAACTATGCCAAAGCAAATCGATAACATTAGATTTTCAAGAGTTAAACATCTGTGTCCTAGACACGACTGTGTACGGCTACTTAAATATAACAACTGCACTTTAGAAACTGCACTTTAGAGAAGAAGGCTATTAGCATTTGAATTATTGGGGAGGACCTACTTCAACGGAGAGGGATAGTACTAACACGAGATTAGAGCAATCTGATTTACTTTGTCGTCCAATTGTGCTAGTCTCCAGCCGGACACAGCCTACCCCCTTATTTATTACAAAAGATGGTCTAAGAAAAACCTACGTTTTAAAACAGCCCCGTCTCTTTTTTTTATATGACACAAGAAAGTGATGGGTATAATTTAAACCTGGGTTTACCTTAGTCTTGGTTTCTACCATCTTTTGAACTACGGGGGCTAATGTGCTTACATACATTAAACGCAGGCACTAGACAACCCAACCTCAATTCGTCTGAATAAATATTAAGAAATAAAAATGCAAAGTATTTACACCAATAAAACAAATACGTTCGAGTACCGAGAAAACACGTTGTCTGGATGTCTCATATCAATGCAGGATACCTACTTTTTAACCGACTTCAATAAAAGGAGGAGGTTCTCAATTCGGTCGGTATTTTTATTTTATTTTTTATTTATGTATGTACACCGATTACTCCGAGGTTTCTAGTCCGATTAGTGTGATTATTTTTTTGTTCGATGCAGTATACTTGCCATTTGGTCCCATAAAAATTTCATCTAATTTGGTTCAGTACTTTTTATTTTGTGAGCATTTTTTTGATTACTGCTTGGATGCATGTGGATGATGTAATTATTTTACGTATCTTCTGGCATAACTCCGTCATAGGTATATAAACGGATTTGCAAAATTCTTTTTTCGTTTGAAATAGTATTCTTCCGGAATGGTCTCATTTAAATTTGGTGAAGATCTGATGAAGACCCTCGGAGATTGACAATGGAACTCTCTAAATGGATAACAGCAGATTACCCGATTACTAAAAATAGAAAAATAAAATAACTTAAAAAAAAGTAAAACCCGACTTAAAAAAAAAAACTAAAAAGAGTAAAATAATTACCATACTATAAAACTAACAGTTTCAGAAGTCGGTGCCTTCAATTAGGTTCAGTGTAAAATTGCACCGACTTCTAAAACTGTTAGTTTTATAATATACTTAGTAATTATTTTACTCTTTTCAGTTTTTTTTGAAGTCCGTTTTTACTTTTTTTTTTAAGTTATTTATAATTTTTAACACATGAATTAATTTAATAAACCAAAAAAAAAGTTGTACTTGGTAAATATCCTCTTCAAAACTCTTCATAATACGATAGGCTTTTGGATTCTCGAACACAAAGTTTTCGAATACAAAATAATAATTTCCAGTCTCATTACCTTGTCACTTTATTATTCACAGCATCATTTCACCTACACTCGCCCACACTTAGTACACGGTACACAAGCACTCCATTCATCTCACCGATTCAGTTTCAATTGCGACATCTATTGACAAACGGAGAAACAGAGTGGAGTGGGGGGGGGGGGGGCAGATAGTCATGCATAGCAGTTAAGCTTGTTCATGGTTGTAAACAAACCGGTGCGGATATTTCAGACCACTCAAGGTAAAGGTCAGGCCGATAGTAGGTACAGGCACCCCGGAATATACAACCCATTGAATTGGAATGAGGCTTTGTGTTGTACTGTCGAGCAACCTTTGTATCGACTCAGCCCACGCTGGATGGCGTGACACTTCTGTTACTCTCTTTGGGCAATTGTTCCTCGATTTGTGTGCAAGTTGTGGTGCTGTTATCAAGGGTAGGTTATTGGTCTAATTTCAGTAAAGGTTTTCACGTCGACACGTATGTAGGCGTTCCATTGTTGCAGAACGGTGCGAAAGTTTGACGCGTCTATTTAATTTTATATTCGTCCTTGTGCCATCATGGGTCACACTATTTACCTATTCGTTTTTTGTCTTACTCTTTGTTTCTCAGTATAATTATGGATTGTCGACATTTGTATACAGTTTAAAGTAAATTCCTATATCTGCTTTATCGAAGTGGTTCCTACAGCCGTCTAGACCAGTAGTGGGCAAACTACAGGCCAACTCCGGCCCGTCACCAAGTTTGGTAGCGAAGCTAACTAACCAGGGTGAGCTGGACGTAATTGAGTATCGTCAGACGTGAAGACACTTTTCATCATCATTGAACCGAAAGATGTCCACTGTTGGACATAGTCCTCCCTCAAGCATCCACATCGACCGGTCCTGTGCTTCTCACATCCAACAGATTCCCGGGCTTAGCTCGGAGTTTCCATGCGCGATCATATCGGAAATGATGAAATCCGCAGAAGAACCAAGATAACCGGCATAGCTCTAAGAATTGCCAAACTTAAGTGGCAGTGGGCGGGGCACATTGCTCACAGAACGGATGGCCGAAGCTCTTTTAATGCACCTCAATTCAGTTGGTAGGTACTTCTCATCGGGCAAATTCTTTTTCATCCTACGTTTTCTCTGAATTATTGCTACGACGTAGAAGGGAGGTACTAAAATTCTCGCCCCCGAGCAAAGTTAATTGTGAAGGTAATTTTTTTACTAGAATGACGAATTTTGACGACGATGTACATAAGTTTCAATAATACACAGTAGGCCCGAGGTACCCGAAAGATTTTAACCACGATTTTCTGGTGGTAACTATTATGAGTCAAATTTTTTATCAACGAAAGTCCAAGTCAGACTTTTTTTTTGTTTTTCGTTACTTAATAAATCAATTAACTTTAATACTTCCTTGTAAACAATACCTTAGGTTGAACTAGCAACATTTATAAATTATCGTGTGAGTGAATAAGAAACTTCTCACTTCACAACCCTACCCGACAAATAAGACATAGGTACGGCGAGAGGGTTATGGTATGACAAAAGTCGCAACGCCGCGTTCATAGGACTTGTTACCATAGATATTTTTCGATTTGTGAATTTCCGTAAATAACGAATATTTCGCAAATTAGGCTTTATTCAACAAACTATATCCTAGGTTTTCTTCTCCAATTAGGCATCGGAATCGAAGGTTAAATCTTTCGGGTACCTTGGGCCCACGGTGTATTTATATCTTCATTTTAATTGCACACAATGCTTAGAGTGTGTAGTGGCCCAACTCGCCTCTCGTCATTTAGATTTCTGTGGGCCCAACCCAGTGAGGCGGAACGTGCCAACTCGGCTATTGCCCAGGCTTTGCATTTAATGGAAATCATGAACGCATGTTAATTAATGCACTTCAGCTTTGCAAATTGGATATCTGTCGTGTACGAGAATTCGTTATTAATTTAGCATGTATTACCATCCTGCAACCGCACCACGGAATTATCATGCTTTTTAACCGACTTCAAAAAGAAGAAGGTTCTCAATTCGTCTGAATGTTTTTTTTGTTGTATATTTGTTACGCGATATCTCCGCCAATTATGAATGGATTTTTATTATTATTTTTTTGTTTGGTAGGCCATACTTCAGAGGTGGACCCATATAAATTTTATCGAAATTGACTCAGCGCTTTTTGAAAAAATCAACAAAAAAAAAAAATACTTAGGTGACGTTTGGTTTGTGGTTTCCTTCAACAAGTTTTCATGAGGACTTTCAATCTCTGTTTTAACTGTCATCACATAAATATTATGGTTTAATAATAAAGTCTGCTTTGTCAATTCCTGTTTAACACTTTTATTTATATCAAGCTTTTGGTAAACAAGTTCTGGGAAAAACTTTTTCATTTTTATTATCTCTCAATTCTGACCACGTTTGTATCAGGTGTAAAAATACGCTTTTTAAATATAACTTGACTATTTTTTTAAAACCTTGCATTTCTGTTTTTAACCGAATTCAAAAAGGAGGAAGTTCTCAATTCGTCTGAATGTTGTTTTTTTACCAATTCGAAATCCTGTTATCATTTTTCCAAACTAACTTTGAAAATGGTGTTAATCCTATTTCAAACGGAAAGCCTCTTTACACATTGACTGAATACTTATAACATTGAGAAAATACGTTAACCTGACGAGTGTTTTCACTTCATTTTCGTTGTAGGTATTCAATGTTTAGAATAGGATTTTTAGGAGTAACCTAGCTAGATACAATAATAATAAAAAAAGAATTTGCAGAGGCCGACCATACACGAGCAGCTCGAGCAGTTAGCCAGTGATAAACATAACCAGCCGCGCCGCCAGCCGCCCGAAGCAGTTGCAACTGCTCGAGCTGTTTCGTGTATGTACGTACGTAGAAGGCTGTAGTTTACTATGCAGTTGCAGCTTAAAGCAGTCGATCCTGACTGCTTCAAGCTGGCCGTGTATGGCCGGCCTAACACTAATAAGCCGACTACTGGTGACTATAAGCCTACTAGGAATTTATATCGCAAAGCGCGACATGTCACCGCTGTGTGTAAGATCTTCCGCGACTTCATATAAAATGAATAAGTTAATTGAAATCACTTGATTAAATTAATTTCAATTCTATTTATAAATTTATTGTCATTGATTCAGTGACTTGAAAAGCTATATCCGAGGTTTAGATTTTTTCGGGTTTGTTGTAGTTGATTTATTTTTTCCTTGGCCGAAATAAAAGCACAAACCTTTATTAGAATTGTTCAAAAAACAGACAGGGATTTTTAATGATGTTTACTCAATCTCGTTTCCAAACAGTTTCAAACAACAACTCTGCAAATGCGATATACGAATAGAGACTACCTGCACCGACTAAGTGCGCGGACCAGCACCGACAAAGTCCGTCGTATCCTACGAATAGTGCCCTAACGAACATAGGGGCTTTCTTCTTTTATTGCATAATTCAATTCTGCTCATCATACCACATATAACCAGTTCAACAAAACAATTAAAAACGGTACAGGTTATCAAATAATTAGTTTTTCAGTCGAGGTTGCGCCCTCTTTCTTCGCAAGTAGTGGGGGCGCGCGGGCGCGGGAAGAGCGTGCTAGCGCCGTTCGGCCATTGTTCGGCGGAAAAAAACAAATAGATTATTAAAATTCAGATTTTGTTTCGAATAAAATATTGTAATTCTATAATCACTACATTCACATGTTCCCAGTAATGGTAAAATAGTTATTATACACAAATTCCTATGACATAAAAATAAATACCAGCAACAGAATAATATACCTACAAATGACATTACGGCGATTGTGGCCTCGACATTTCCGCAGATAAAAGGCATAAAGTAACTTACAACAGAGAACAAGGATTTAAGGGACAAAATACGTATAAAATGTAAAGATAATTTATTGAAAATAATCCTAGCCGAACCTTATGATACCAATACACATTATATGAAATTACTAATACATATTTGTTCATATTTAATTGAATTAAACACAAAAAAGTGTCTCCTGAAAAGTAGCTATTATACGCCCCTATTCGTAGGATACGACGAAACGTTGGCAGATCGGCGCCGGCAACCCGCTTTTACGTGTATACGCACTAAGGTGGAAACTCCCATACCCATCAAACGGGAACACAGCGATACAGCGATGCAGCTTAGCGGCAGAAACAAGCCTTGAAATAGCACTTCACCGGATGAACTCTTTCACAAGGAACTCTACTAGTCTTGATGATAAATATTTACTTAATTTAGTTCCCACCTTTCTCGGTATTTTGCCAAGTCAGTCAGTGGCCAATCTTTTAATAAGAAGTCCTTCGTCATCATAAAGCCTAGCATCCACTAGGCTCTCCGAGTCGAGTCGAATCGAATCGAAGAAATTCGCCTCTTATATATTTAGTGTGAAACTGCGAGTTGCTCGCGCGCATTGCTCGACAGCCGAATTTCTGTTTTAAAGACTTGCGATTACTGACCGTTTCGCCTCGCACGGAATAAAAGCGACTCGATTCGATTCGACGCGTTTCGGCTGTAATCGACGCCAGGCTTTAGGCGAATTTATTACTTATTCATATTAATAAGAATCAAAGGGACTGCCTAAGTAGGTACTTATTTTCAGTCAAGTCTTTTCCTTGCTGGCAACATTATTCCCTCAGGTCGTTTAATACTAGCACACAAACGTTCCTCAAACTAATGAATAACTAATTGGGAATGGCGAACGCGTCTCGTTCAGAACGTCACCAACAGAACTTCTAACTAATAAAAAACGTGATCAATATTGTATATCCCGCATATAGGTACTTCGGGTTCTGTCCATTTGTTATGGACGGACGCGTACCGGTCTTCTCCGAACGGTTTTTCATTAATTTTAAAGGCGCTGAAACAAAATTCGATTGCTTGCGTTTAGTTTGTTGACGAACAAATACAGAGCATTGGGCAAATAAATTAATTTTTTCATAGAATAATATTAGTAACTATTTACCTGAACTATTAATTAATCTTTCTGTAAATATATTTCATTTGAACGTCAAATAGTCAGCCATTAGTAAATACACTTGGGAGCAAAGAAATCGAGCCACTTTTTTCACGTGTCCTGGTTATTAGTTTTGGTTTCATTAATTGTATCATTCAAAATACAAAAAACTACCTTCATTGTAAAGGTTATCAAATAACCTTTTAGGCGATATATGTTTGGAATTGATCTGTTCCATAATACCAAAGATAATTATATAAGTGAAAAATAGAAGTGGCTCGATTTATTTGCTTCCAAGTATACTTAGTTGAATTGGATGATAATTATTATGTATTATGAAACGGAAACAAGCGCGACTTATGAAATATAAAATATTTTTATATCAGTAAATAAAATCACGTTAATTCGTGTTTCTTAACAGAGTAAATAATTATTTGAAGCACCAAGAAGTAAAATATTCTTTTTGTTTCGTTTATTTTAATTAACTTCGTCATCGGTAAGTAAGCCTTTAAAAGCAAAGTAAAGAGGGAAAAACTAAAGCGGAAAGTCTGTTTGAAAATATTCTGCAGAGCATAACAGAAATAATTAAAGTTGACTCAATAAAAAACAGCTGGAACTAGTGACTAATAATTAGTTTTATATTTAACTGTTATTGGAATACATTCCCGCGATTTTATAAATGCAAGAACAGGCTACCACAGATAATCTTCATAACACTAGAATATTTCTTACCGCTTCTTTAGAATATTATGCAAGAACGGTACCTATGATTAAAGCGCAGACTTTGCAAAGACTTTGATCATACAATCTTTATTATAAGAGTTGAAGGTCTTTAAAGATTGCATTACATAACTTTCCAATAGAGTTCAATTAGTGACAGATGAAATTTCTTTTAGAGATTTCTTGTTATATTTTCACAGAAACCAAGCACGTTACCAATTTCTCCGCTTTGCTCGGATACGTGATAGTAAAGTGAGGATTGGATTGAAAAATATTTCTACAGGAAATGAATTTGAGTAGAAGGCTGTAAAATCTGTTAAATTTTAGTTGGACAAAGGCCTAAGTCCAATTATTGCAGGGTCACAACTTACATGTGACGTCATAATTGCATTCCATTGACGAAGCGGGCCTCGTCAGTTAGTGAGCAAACTTTCAATCAGCGTAATGCAATAGCTCGAAGCCTGGACAACAAAAAGTTGTCTACAATACTACAGACTGTTTTTATGGAGAACTCTCGTTGGATCAGCTATCTAGAAATACTCTAGAGTGATATTAGTATCTGTGAAAGTCTACTACTGCACAGGCAATTGTATTTTAAGACCACTTCTAACAATTATTAAGAATAAATTACACAAAACATTAAAGATGTAGGAATACCTACTGGAATATTAGGAATGAACTTAAATTCGGCGTATTTCTTTTGAGGAATAATAGTGTGTCCTATACAGGGTGTGTAGTAAATAGTGGTCCAACGTTAAGAGGTCGGCACACCGTATATTCAGCTATCACATACCACAATTTGAATCATTTTTTACCATAAGTCTCAGTTTTTTTATTTTTGTTAAAGTTAACTCTTCGCTTTACTAATTTAGCTGTAATTTCAACCCAATATATTATTTTCCTATTTTGTTTTTTGTATATAACTGCTGAATAGGTACATGTGCTATCAAATGCAAGTATTTTTTAATTATTAGTTATTTTTTCGAAAAAAAAATATAATTCTAAAATAAAAAAAAATACTAATTGTGGTTATGATAGCTGAATATAACGCGTATCGACCCCTTAATGTTGGACCACTATTTACGACACACCCTGTATATCCAAAAAATTAGCCCGTGTACTCTTTACACGGAAATCAGCGTAATTCGAGATTATTTTAATTTTTTTGAAAAATATTCTTCTTTCTTCGGTAATTATAATATCTTTAACGTAACAAATCGACTGGCTTTGATTTCCATAATAACTTGTAGCTAATACTTTAACAGAGCTTTACGTATTCGAATGATCAAAAATAACAATCAGTTGAGATGAAAGTAGTCATTAAAAGTTAACTAAATGTTTTATGAAATCATCTGATGAAGAATGTTGTTTGTCTCAAAAATGTATTGTGTGTAAAAAGGTATGAGAAAACATTCTTATTTTATGAGTATATGTATGCAAGATGCTATGAATGTAAAAAAATATTTAGTATATGTATGCAAGATGCTATGAATGTAAAAAAATATTTAGAAATTCTTGTGAAATATTTGAAAATACTGACAAAGGTGGGATTACGACAATTGATAGGAATTTACAAAACAAGGAAAAATTTAATTAAATACATATTTTTGTAACATGAGCGGCTAGTGGCTAATTATATTATAAACCTCGTAGATTAAACGATTGGTGAATGCGATCAGTCGGCCCGCGATTTTTTTAGAGTTTTTTTATATTTTACGTAAAAACTGACCATCTTTAAGACTTTATTCATTTTACATACTTACTTATTAGATATTTTTTTTATATTTTTATAAAAAGTAGCCCACCCGCATCGGGAACAGAGTTCAAGCTGCCAGCGGTTAGGGCTCCAGAGAAAGGAACCTCCTCACTATGCGTGCCGTGTAAAGGAGTACCGCTTTATGTCTCGAGCCCTTGATCCAGCCGCCCAACGAGAGCTGCATAGCATAAGGTGTTGATCGAGGTTCTTGGCCATTCGCCGTAACCACTATCGGGACAATGACTGCTGAGTCATGTCCCACATGGCAGCAATCTCGTGTGCTAAGTCAAGATATTTTATTTGTTTTACTTTCTCAGCTTTCACGAGGTTCTAGAAGTAAGTAATTTTATTTTTAGCGTAGACAAAACATTGCATTAATACAATGCAATGTTTTGTCTACGCTAAGTGTATTTATTTCTTTACGTTTCAAAACGGCACATTTTCCGTACCTAATGTCGTCAAACATGATGAAAACAACTTTTCTATTAGACCTTTAGGGCCGGAATCATTGAAGGAACTGCTAAAATATTAACGTCATCTGAATTTTATAAATCCATATAAAGACATGTTTATTATTCAAACATATCGTCTAAAAAGTTATCAAAACTACAAAAAGATCTAAGTTTTACCAGAACTTTGTCTGTGCCTTTGTCATAAGTAAAAATTTTAATTTGGAACTTACCATCTGTCGGCGTGGTCTGCTGGCTGGAGTTGATCCGCGGGCGCTCCTCCCCGGCGGCGATGTGCTTGGCAGTCCGCCGCGCTACAGGTCGCAAGTCCGCTTCCACATCGCTAGCCTCCTCCTCTTCATAGCTGTATTCCATTTCTGCAACACAGTGTCACGTTTATACCACACGTTCCAAATGCTTTTTACTTGGATCTGAAGGATTTGTGATCTTGTCCGCTTGTACGTGACTTTGGATATTGGGTAGGTACCAGTGGCGATGGGTGAATTTTCTTACAAGGGAAGCCGGACCAAAAAAATGCTTACCTTGCTCAAGTGTGATGCGTGAATTCCAGTAACTACTCGTTTCGAAAGGGAAGCCGATAGGAATCGAGTTGTATGGAGCCTTCGCCACTGGTAGGTACTTTATTTATACCTATATACTTTGCTTTAGAGTTTAATGAGCTTAAAATAAACACTCTTTTTTAAACGACACGGACGACTTCAATAGCTTTTATAGTCTAATAGAGACCATATAATTTTCATAACTATTCTCGTATAGACCAATAACAAGCCTTCAATGGGCTTTGAATGTGATTTGGATGAGAAACAAATGTAGGCTAAATTCCAAATTCTAGAATGTTCATGATTCTTATTTTTCTTGTCTCCTAGATACAAAGTCTAAAATATATTTTAGAAAATATTGAAATTCACGTTTCGGAGCTTCAGTATCCATGAAATTTGTGGAGCGATTCAATCCTCCGCCGCACTGACGACGTCGAGATACAGGTTGTTAGCATATTTTAAGCGATATCTATAGGCTTAGCGTATGTTTGGTAAGTCTGTATAAAGTATGTAGGTATATGACGTGCGTATCGATGGCACGTTAAATTAATAAAAAATACGCAATATACCCTTAAAATTACTGTTTATTTTTCCATTTTGATTAAGTTTCCTCAAAACCATTTATTTCTGAAAATACCGAATGTGCAAAATTAAGTACACAGACTACCACAGAAATCTAAATATGACTTCTGACAACTAGTACAGAACTGATTAAGGGGGCTATTACACTATCATATAACTAGGATCATAGATATATGATAATGTAATATAGACATCTGAATTATTTCTCCATACAAAGATATGACTCTAGAGGTTAAATTAGATTTATGATCCTAGATATATGATAGTGTAACAGCCTCCTTAAGCCCCTAGTAGTCGGTCATTTTTAGGCTTCTAGCATTGCATGGGCTGTCGAAAGGCGAAAGTCATCTGTGAGGTATTCGTTTTAGCTATTATACAAGTATAGAGTATACTATGATTGGATTAAAAAGGCATGACAAGAAATTTAGTAACGGGGTGGCATTTGAAATATAAAAATGTGGAAAATTCGTTTCTACTTTTAACAAAAAAAGTTACAAATGAAATATTTTTTTAAGTAGGTACTGCACAGAGTAGGTATAGTTTTAAATTACCTATTTAATATATTATAGGAATAATAACCACTAGAATTAGTCATAAAGATATTTTCACTCATCAGATAACTTTTAACTGAGGAATAAGTTTGACGTTTTGACAACTTTAGAAAATATGTCCAATATGACGGTTGCAACATTATGTGTCCAAACAGTCCAAACACTCTATGCCGAAGATACGCGACCGAAGTTCCGCGGCTGATTTTATGTTCCGACGTATTCGGATGATATGAAACACCATAAGTGCCGAACTTACGCGGCAGAAATTCAATTGAACAAACTTGTGAGCGGACACGCGGGGCGCGAGCATGCCTGCCTCCCGCTGCTACCCGCCCCGGATCTTCGTCGGCAATCTAACCGAACTTCGGTCGCGTATAATGTGTGCTCTACAGAATACGTTGCCGCCGAATTGTCGCTGAACTTACGCCCGACCGAAGTTCGGCTGTACGCTATAACGCGACGTAATTTTGGCTAATGTGTCGTCAGTAATTCAAATAGCATTACAGGCGTAATCATGCCGAACTTCGGTCGCGTGTGTTCGGCATAGTATGTTTGGACACTTATTCCGCAGATAAATTTTATCTGACGGTTGAAAAATCAGCCCCAAATCTTCTTTCATTCTTAACCTCGGAATAACCGGTAACGTTTTTCACATTCACCCATAATGAAACTTTCCTAATACGACATACTGTTGTGGGTACAATGTACCGGTATTCCTCGGTCCTATAGGTGGCAGCAATCGAATCCTTTGAAAAGTCGATGAGTTCCGAGCGTTCCAGATAAAACGGCGCTCCATTAAAAATATTGTGAACAACATTTATCGACATTTTTATGTTAGCTTTCAGTAAAATTTTATTAGTAACGGGTTGTTGAAGGTTGTAAATTCTATAAATCAATTTATGTTATAATCCTGGACTTGTAAGTATTTACAAAGCAATCCGGTTTAGGCGGAAAGAAGTACAATAGAGAATGAAAACTGAATAGGGTGTTTTACTATAGGTATATGAGAACAAATCTAAAAATGTATTATTGAGATAGCTTAGGCAAAAAGCATTCGGAAAACGTTAGTTTTAGTTCATAAAAGAGAAAACTAAATTTTAAAATTCAATTCAAAGGTTTCAGCTTTTTTAATCTGTTTCATAACACCAATACATAGTAGTCGCGATGTTAATACGTCATACGGCTATGTAAACTTAGAAGTGTCAACTGTTAACTAAACAAATATCAAACATACAAAATACCACTGCATTTGTTTACTTACACAGCCAACTGACGTCATTACCATAGAGCAATATGGCGTCCACCGCGTCCAGCGTTTTCGTCAAATTACGCGCGAAATTTGAAAACGAATTTTTATGGCACTTATCGATTGAATAAAAAAATTATGAATTTTTTAGTGGTTCATTAGCACTGTATGTAGAATCAATTTGAGACACTTTTCAAAAATGGGCGTTACCCTATTAGATCGACGGCATTTAACCTGCAACTCGCAAAACTCATTTGTCTGAACATTTTTAATCTGACTGCCGGGTTTCTATAATAGATGGGATTCACATGCTTTGCTGGCGTCTCATGTGGTCAACGAAAGAAGGTTATAAATCGCTAAATGAGAGTAATACGTTACCATAAAAACAGACCACATCAATAATCTCATTGCTCATTTACAAAGAGAAATCCCGTTGCGTTGCGTCGTCACTCGTCACTGTAGTCTGGTATACGGTATCAAAGCAGCAAAATATACAGGGTGTCCAGTAAATAGCACGACATACTGCAGGGGGTGATAGCTTGGATCAATACCTACTAAAACAACACAATATATGTTCAGTGAAATCTTACGGATTTACAGTTTTACAAAATTTTCCGAAATGTCGAAAAATCTTTATCTTGAAACAGATTTTTGAGCATCTCGTAATGAAAAATTCCTTTTCTAGTTTTTTTTTACATCAAATTACTCGTACATAGTTACTTTACTCATTGATAAGTCTTTTTTCTATCAAAAACAAGAATGTTTTCAAGAAATACAATTTTTGTTTAAATTTTTACAGAACAATTTTATTATCGCTTAACTTTAACCTACAGTGGTGAAAAAAAATGTATGTGGCAGTTTTGTACAACAAACTTAAAAAATAGCTTGTTTAATGTTGATTTTGGAAAGATACAATACTAGTGCATTTTCATAAAAAAATACGAAAAATGCTATTTTAAATCATAAGAGCATTTTATTTTTAATGCAAGTTATGTGACTTCGAATTCACGAATCGTATAAGGACGTACTACGGTTCGAATTACACAATAGTTAATCTACGGCCGACCGGTCTGTAAATGACATCTCGAAGGATAGTAAAAAAAACAGAGGAGTTAACTTTAATAAACATTTATTCATTTAAATAAATCACAATAAATGCTCAAATTGCTTCCCTTGAGCCCTAATACACGCTCGGCATCTTCTTAAAAATGAGCTTTTGAGTCTTCTCAGGCTTATTTCGGATAATTTTCTTGCTGCAATGTTTACCCTTGCTCTCAATTCACTGTCATTTAATCGGTTTTTCATAGACAATGTCCTTCATGGCACCCCAATAAAAAATCCAAGGGGTTTAGGTCCGGAGACCTAGGTGGCCATGATATCGGTCCCAGTCGCCCAATCCACCTGTCTGGATAAGCTTCGTCTAAGTAGGCTCTTACTTCCCGGCCATAATGAGCAGGGCACCCATCATTTTGAAGCCACATCACCTCTCTTAGCTCACTCGGAACATTTTCTCCTGTATCGTGGGTGCGTTTACAAACACAAATCTCACACACAAACACCCAGACCCAAAACAACTGTGTACGCCATCCAAAGAAGAACGGTCATTTATGACCCAGACCCGACACGAAAGAGACATATCTCAATTTTTATTTTATTTTATGCATAGCTAAAATATATATTTTTTATATTCGAAATCAATGGCTAACACCAAAATATTGCCTTATGTTTTTGTTCAGGCGGTATACATTTTTTGTACCTGTTTACCTACAAAAACTTAAAGACGATACAATAATTATGGAATTATCCAGGTGACCTGGTGATGGAGCTGGATTGTGTAATTTTTAAACTTCTAGTAATAACAATCGAGTTAGGGTTCATTAAAATCGTCTTAATCGGTGATTCATCGCAGATTATAGATTACGGTATCATTAAGAAGCTGGCCAGATATTGGAATATTTTGGTACTAGGTACTAAACACACCGAGTTTGAGCTTATCAATATTAAATCTATTTCAGTGCTGTTTGTGAAACAAAAATAAAAGCGTTATTGCTATTCGTTAAAAAAAATTAAAAATATTTTGTCTGAACAAAATCCAATGGCAATGAATATCAGTGGCTAACACCATGTTAGCCACTGATATTCAGAATAGTGTTAATTTTTTTCTGTTATATTTAATATAACAAAATAACTGAGATAAGTTACTTTTGTGTCGGGCCTGGGTAAATTTTCTATGGGCTGTGACCCTTCTTCTTTTTGTTCCTTGTGGGAATCGAACCCACGACCCGTAGCGCAGCAGCTAATCGCTCAGCCACTGCACCAAACGTGTCAACGTGTGTGTGCTTCTTTTGTTAGACAGTAACCAGTCGGGTCAGGTCGGTCGGCGAGCAAGTAAAAACCTTTATCCATTACGCGTGCATGTCGCATTTTACATGTCACAGCTTGTTTTATAATGATTCGCGTAAATGAGCAGCTATTACTTATTCTCGTAGTGGTTTTTGACAAAATTACGTTAGTTACATTTTCAACAAAATCAGCTTCTCTGGAACTAAAATAGCATTTTTTTGATTTTTTTTTAATGAAAATGCACTCGGATTGTATCTTACCAAAATCACCATTAAACAGGCAAAACTGCCACATACTTTTTTTTTCACCACTGTAGGTTAAAGTTATGCGAAAAGAAAATCGTTCTGTGAAAATTTAAACAAAAAATACTATTTCTTGAAAACATTCTTGTTTTTGATAGAAAAAAGACTTATCAATGAGTAAAGTAACTATTTACGAGTAATTTGATGTAAAAAAAAACTTGAAAAGGAATTTTTCATTACGAGATGCTCAAAAATCTGTTTCAAGGTAGAGATTTTTCGACATTTCGGAAAATTTTGTAAAACTGTAAATCCGTAAGATTTTGCTGAACATATATTGTGTTGTTTTGGTAGGTATTGACCCAAGCTATCACCCCCTGCAGTACTTATGTCGTGCTATTTACTGGACACCCTGTATAAATGTGAATACGTTATATATATGACATAGCATTAGCAAAAGGACATTTAAGAGGATTAGCATATATATATATAATTATGTTTCTTAGAAATAAAAGTATTAGTTGCGCAAAGCACCGAACATAATATTATAAAGAGCGAGGCACCTTCCCTCCTTAAAAGATCAAAGAATGCCAAGAGACGGGAATGTCTGCACGAGAAACGTATTTTCCGATATTGCGCTTGAATCTTGGAAAATAGTGAAGGTGTATATAATTGTGTGTATTATCGGTTTTTCTTGCTGAATTGAATAATTAATGCCAACCACGAGTTCGCATAAATAAATTCATTGTACTACTAAAAGCCCAAATACGGTTGGTTCCGATAGTCTGATCAGACTATCTGAAGGCCTCCGCGTCATACATTTGTTTAAACATGAATTACACTGTGGAGAAACTTGGTGTGATGTTCCTCCAACCAAAGGGAGGATCCTCCAACCAGGCGGAGTCTTGTGCCTGGCGGGCTACTGCCCAACTTTAATCTTTTCAGTTTTTTTTTCTTTTGAAATGATATCGCACGGCTAGTCTCTAACGGAGGCGTCTGGTCGTTGTAAACTCGCTTTACTCTTACCAATTTCAATGAAAACCAAACTAAATGGTGTTCTTAAGTCGCTATTTATTTATTATTCCAACCAACCAATAACACTGAGGCCCAATTTTACCAACAGTAGATAAGGTGGTTATCTGAGAAACAGATTTCATGTTTCGAAAGATTTCCTATACTAGGTCGTCAAAATTTCAAATCTATTTTTTGGTTAACGTTATCTGACGTTGATAAAATCCTCTAAATAACATTGATTACAGCTCTAAGCGGCTGGTTTTTAAAAGCGAAATCGTAATAGACGGATTCGATTGTATTTTTAGGTTTTGGGTTACGTGGGCTGTGATTCGCTGTTGATGCTTCACGATTTTGGTTTGAATAGGTTTCAATTCTGGTTTTACGGGAAAAAGAACATTTACATTCTGTTCTGAGTCCAGCACAGTCCAAAAATGTCCGCTGTCTGTATTTCGTGTTACTCCGTATATTGGCATGTTACTGTTTGATATTTTTGCACTAGTCTGGCGGGCTTTCCCAATCTTTTATTCATTGTATGCAGCACTTGCTTTGACAACGTAAGAATTTTGCAGTGGTCTTATTATAAACTACAATTGTCAATGTTCCTTATTTACAAAGGAGAATGGGCGAAATGTTTGATGTTGGTCTACTCCTCCTCTAGCAATGAGTGTTAAGTCATTAGAAGGGTCTTTTTATACAAAACATATGGTACCAACACAACTAAAGTCAATTGATAGTATTTTAGGAGTTTAACACCTTTACATTTTATGTGAAAAATCGTAACAACCAATACCATCACATTTTCTTATTTTTTATCACTTATACTAAGTGTCGCTACGTTTTCGTCATATTATTTGCAAATAATAGTTATAGTGTGAAGAAACCAGACTTTTAAATATATTTTTTCAATAAAATAATGTAGAACTCCCAAAAATCATAAATTATACATCAATACAAACATTATTGAGAAAGAAGGCAAAAGCATTAGGCTAAGTTCATACGGCGCCGTCATATGAACTTAGCCTTAGAGAATTGTATCGTCTTCAACCAACATACCACACTATGGATATAAAATGGACACAACTACCAATGGCATGTGCTTGCACTAAACACCTCTGTCTACCTGTTCGGGGAATACAGGCGTTATATTATGTGTGTCTACTTTAATAATAGTATGACAAGGGCTCTATTGCAAAAAGTGTTAAAAATATAATAAACTAGCCTTTGCCCGCGACTTCGTCCGCGTGAATGTCGGTTATTGATTATAAAATATAGCCTATAGCATTCAGGGATAATGTAGCTTCCTATTGGTGTAAGAATTTTTGAAATCGGATGAGTAGTTTCGGAGATTACCTCCTACATACAAACAAACAAACAAATTCTACCTCTTTATAATATTAGTCTAGATAACAATATTTCAGCGTTAACGTAGTTTGTAAATGATTACATTTAACGAGCTATAACTTCATAAATAGGTACTAAACATTGTCAGTAAATGTAATACAAAAATATGTTCTACTTAAAATAACCTTTCTATTGAAATATTGACTGCTAGAGGTGGGGTAGGTTAAAACGCCCATTCTCCTTTGTTATAAGTAGGTAGTTTTCGGTATATGTTCCAATGAAATCATGAATTTATGTCAAACTAGCTGACCAGGCGAACTTCGTAACGTCATTAACATCAGGGACGATTTTTTTTTTAATTTTCTTTTATGCAAGCCTTGTCCAGACAATAGCGATCTCACAAAAAAAAAATATCATCCAATTTGGTGCAGTCGTTCGGAAGTTATGCGCTTACATACTTACATTTCGGCGATTCATTTTTATTTATACATAATTATAGATGTTATGGTAGGTAACCTATAGATAGACTACTCCTTTGTCTGTGGAGGTAACGATAACTTTTTATATTTGACAAATTATAATACTTACAATCATATATTAATTATCCTGTCTATCGGCCGCCATCGTGTCGCTTGACAGCCGCAATACGTAGTCAAATACATCCACGTTAACAAAGAATTGGATTGTCCTAACTTCGAGTTAAAGGTTCGTGACATATAACCAAAGAGAATAAAACCACTAGAGAGCTTATAGGCCGATTTCTTCTAAGTACACGACTCACTACAGCGGGCCGGGGGACGGGTAAGTACGCGCGGCTGCCATTGGTCACCTCAAGATCAACTTGCGTGTATGCCAATATTTAGGGTTGCTCTACGTGATTAAAGGAAAATAGTCGATATCGATAAAATGGACTATGAAATTATGAAAAATGCTCAATTAAGTAAAATTATATAAATAATAAATATTATTTATAGTCCGGTCAAATTAGACATTTCAAAGTGCAATAATTCGCATAGAGCTGAAAATTGGTACGAATGTTCGGAACACCATTATAAATCAAATGTAAAAAGTCCCCAGCGATCCCACACCTGCAAAAAAAAAAATTCACGGTCAAAGTTCTCAAATATGGGTTTTTTGCGTTTTTTAGCCAAACGGTAAGTTTTATGATGAAAATAGGTCAGACAAAAATTTTAGATTATGTAATTCTCTATAAGAATTGTCTACAATTTTTCTCCTAAACGTCACCGATTCTGAGATATAATGGTTGAAAAAGTTGTATTCTTTATCACTGATATCGTACGAATCCTCTTCTGATGGCGATTAACATGTACCAGTTGTCAAGGTCAGTCGTGCTCCAATGTTGAATCACCATCAGAAGAGGATTCGTACAATATCAGTGAGGAGTCATCTGATACATCGCTGTTAGACCAATTTACTTACACCCAGCAGGAAGAAGAAGAACAAGCAGAAGAAGAAGTACAAGAAGATGAACAAGAAGAAGAGGAAGCAGAATTATCAGATGATTATGAATGAGACGGATAATTTTACCTAATTTTTTAGAAATCATACGGCTTTCATCATTTCCAATAGTACCAGTTTTTATATATTTTGAATTAGTATTGAATTAAACAGGATCACAATAGATTGTGGGATAGGTCTATTGGAGAAACCACGTTAAAAAAACGCGCCAAGTACACTACCTTCCAGGTGGCGTGGAAACGCATATTATAAAGAATACAACTTTTTCAACCATTATATCTTAGAAACGGTGACGTTTAGGAGAAAAATTGTAGACAATTCTTATAGAGAATTGCATAATCTATAATTTTTGTCTGACCTATTTTTATCATAAAACTTACCGTTTGGCTAAAAAACGCAAAAAACCCATATTTGCGAACTTTGATCTTGAATATTTTTTTTTGCAAGTGTGGGATCGCTGGGGACTTTTTACATTTGATTTATAATCGTGTTCCGAACATTCGTACCAATTTTCAGCTCTATGCGAATTTCTGTTAACCTACCCCTATTTTTTGAGCTAACTTGACCGGACTATTATATAATTTTAATTGTCATATCATACTAATAATCATACCAAAATTGGCAAAAACATCGTTTGTATCGCTGAACTAAATAAACGGCGGCGTTGTTTTAAATATTCAAAACAATCGGTGGTGAAGTGCCTTGAACAGACAGCGCTGTATTTCGTTGGAAACCAATTTTCCCTATTAATCTTATTTATCCACTTTTCTTGTAGTTCCGGAATCTTCGGAAATCTAAAATAAAAACATGTAGGTACAGTAGGTTCATCAAACACGGAGATGAAAAATACATAGGTATTTTATTACAATATTTAAATTCAATAACATTTTAATTACATTTTATTTTATTATTTTCGATATTGACTTCAGCTAATTAAAGGTAACAGCACTAATTTTTACGATAAACCTACAAAGGGAAAGAAAGGGATACACGCATTAGAATTGTCTAATGAAAGAACGAGACTTTTCCAAAAGACATCAACGCGCGTTTCCGCATTGTGCATCCGTTACCCAACCACCATTTTATCTTGACCCATGCAGGTCGCTCATAATACGATTAAATCAAAAAAAATATCGTACTGCTTACTTTCCGATGAAAAGTTATGCCATCCTTTTTGTAACTAGATGTCTTGGAATGTTTTCCACACCACTTCACCGCACATGAAGGCATTTTGATACGTTATAATTGCATAAAAGTTTTAACAATTTATGTTAATTTAGCGTGTACACAGATCTAACTCTTGGACACAACTAAAACGGTCACTAGTACACGTAGCCTAATATAGGCGACAAAATACTAATAGTTTTCGAGCGTCGGGGCACTGTATGCGCCGTCAAGTGGTTTTATAGTCTTTGCATATAACGCTTATTACCTACCTACGCATTCTGCTAATGCATCCTTAAGGCTATTCGTATTTGATTCGACTGTGTTACGTCAGTAGCTGACTATTTTGTTGTTGGAACTTGTACCTAATGCATGTTTTACTTATGTGTACCTACAACTTACATTTTCCAATTAATTTAATCAAGTATAAAGTAATCTATAAAAGACATAATAATTGTGTAAAGTTTATAAAATGGCAAGGAGATTTAATTTTCTTAAGTGGGTTCCTAGCCTCCTACTCACCACTTAGGTTTGCATCGAACAACAAAATAGGTATTGTAATACCTTTTACCTATAAGACCGCATAATGCACAACTTATTCATAATTAATTGTGTACAATAAAGAATATTCTATCTATGAGGCATTCAAATTCAAGTACAGTATTTAATAGATTATACAAGGTGTAAATGAATTCGTGTAATTCCTTCAAACCACATGATCTATTAATGGTATAGATTAACCCCGCACGGGATTTAGATTGATTAAAAACAAAAAAACTGTTTTTCGCAAATATTTTTTTTATGTGATAGAAAATTTCGATGCCGTGCATAAACGAATGAAAGCACGGCGACACAGCTGACGAGCACGACTAGCGCGATATCGCTCCACGCAGTCAGTTAACTCGGGACGCTAAAATTACTCAGGTACAGAATACTATGTTCCGTTTTATGAAAAAAAAAATTGTTGATTCTAAACAAACCTGTGCAGGATCAATCAGTGTCACCAGTAGAGGAATTACACGAATTCGTTTACACCCTGTATAACTTAAGTATACAAGACTTATTATGCACATAACAATACCCAACTGCGAAAGTGCGAGTGCTACGTTTTCACGACTAAGCTAACAAAATCGATGTTGATAATTATTTTGCAGAGAGGTTTGGTACCTACATGGAATCGGCAGAAGGAACTTTTTTGGATAGTTAAATATTATAAACACAGGCGGCGCCCATAGAAAATAAATATATTTTACATAACATCATGCCTGTGTTCACGGTTTAGTCTCATCTCTTCCCCTTCCAATCTCTTCCTCTGTGCGTTTATAACCACAAAAAGATCCCATCTCTAAGAAACGTAATAGGAGAAGAGATGGAGATGGTAAGAGATGGGACTAAACCGTATTCCCCGAGGGGTTGGGCACAGGCAGGGTTTGGGTCCCGGGACGTCTCGTGTCTCGAAGTCCCGGGACTTTTCGTAATTTTAGTTGTCTCGAGTCCCGGGACTTTCGGGTCGAGACTCGAGACGAGACAAGATTGCCGAAATTGTTACTGTTGACGCTCTGATTTTTTTAAAAGCCTATTTTGTTAAATCAGCAAAGAAGTCTAATTAATGTGAGTTGATTATTTAAAAGACTGATTTATAAGTCTGTTTCATTATTTATATTTACATTATTTTGAAACCAATCTGTGATTATGAGAATTAACAATGTTGTGATCATGACCAATGATTAGATACTAGAATTACTAACTACTTATATAATAGTAAAGTTATTAAGAATTAGTATGATTTTTAACTAAGTTCGTTTTATAACTATACGATTTAACTGCTTAAAGTGAATCTGTGTGTGATTAAAAGAAATAAACAAAGCAATTATTAAGACTAAAATTAACGTTAAAGTTATTAAGATATAGTTTTCTGTTTAATAAATGTTGATTTTTACGTTTCACCAGGAATTAATTCAATTAAAATAGGTCCTTCAAAAAAGGATAAGACACAAAAAAAAAACAAAAAAAAAGGTTGGCGATCGCAGTATGGTTGTTAAAGTACTCAGAGAACGCTACTGCCCATCCTCTAGCTAGAGAATCCCTTAGTCGCCTTTTACGACATCCATGGTAAGAAATGGGGTAGTGCTATTCTTTAAGTCCGGCACTACACGAGACTAGCATTAAATAGCAGCTGTACTTATCAAAAAAAACACGCTCCGTTGACCCATTTTAGTTTTATACTATAAAAAGCTATTATTAGCAAACTAATGTGTATATAATTCAAGATATCCGGTACCCAATTCACTTTCGCTCACAAGGCTGGGGGTGGGCCGGGTGGAATTCGGGGCGCTGAAACGACGAAAATCGATCTCGGTTTGGTACACCGACGACGCTTATGGCTCGAGAAGCGAAACTCTGTAGGACCACGTCGCAATTACTTGTTGTGTAAGTAGAAACACGTAATGCTAACGTACAGATGTGGGATTTTTAATCCGATTTTCACGGTTTTGTATAGCACCATACCTACGCTACGTCTATCTGTATGTATATCTTGGGTAGTTAGAATTGGAAAAAGACTCACTGGTCTAACCTTAGGAAAAAAATATGGTTCTGGGGATCACACATCAGTCGCTCTCTCAGAAATCTAAATAATAAGACAAGACAAATAATATTAAGATTTCTGTAGTCGCTCTATACATTAAAAAATACATATGGGTATTTACTTCGATTCAGCGCTTCTAGCAGCATTTGGTTTAACCAAAAGCTCCTAAACATTTTTGAAAAAAGAATAGATCGTTCGAGAATTCTAATTGCGCAATATACATTTATCAAAGTCAGTATTATTCAAGGTTGGTGTGTTGCTAGACGCCTGTTACACGAGCAAGCGCCTTGCGCCTCGCGACAATATACGATTTTAATTTAATATCAGGTAGAATTTCCATACCGCTATGATGCCTATTTATTTTAGAAACATCAGGGATCCTGCGCACTATACCATGAAAGCGAGAAAAATATTTCTTGTTAAAACATGTGTCACGTGGCCGGGGATGTCTTGTTTCCGTTTATAAGCAATGAAATCTCAATGAGTGATCAATTTCATCTGGTGTGAATTTATTCTCAAACAGCTCGCCGCCTTATAACTGCGATTTACAACGACTCATCACGAACACGCTCCATTCTCGCAAGACGTGACAACACTCGTTCTGCTGTGCAATCGACGATAGTTTCTGTCGTCTGTAAAAAAGAGCGATATTTTTTCATTATGATCATGGCCAATCATAAGGAAAAGTACCCCATCTTCCAAGCAACAGTATCACATCTTTAAAAGCACGAGAAGATATTTTATCTCAAAGTGATGTGTTGCAAGTTGTAGATAACCGACACAAACGAGAAACCAGTTGGTTCTGCACACGTGTGTAAAGAGGCAGTTGGTCAAAGCACTGGGTGGAATTTGCCACTAACAAGCTTCAACTTGCTTATTGAGTTTAGAGACATCTCTGACAAGTTTTTCGACATGTGCCTTTATGGTAGTTTCAACCAATGATGACTCAAAATACCGGACGGTTGTCCCGCCAACACACACACTGTGGCAGTAGCAGCTTAACACGTCCTGTTGCCTTTGTTTTCTCCAACATTCAGCAACAACCTTGAAAATCCGACTGATTATCTCGTGCATCTTTCCTTTCTAAAGAATGCAAAAGGACGCGTCGTCGGCGTACAGGGCCATTTGGGCGTGGCCGACTACCAGTTATGGATCGAAAAAAAGTAGTATAACCTAGCCTTTTAAGAGAAGTCTGAAAATATTGTTATTAGATACTATTTATTGAGGGCACAGTAGATATTTATAGGATACTAACGATGTTTACAACTTTGAACATAACGTATAAGAGAAATAGAGGTCAGATGATATTATTGTACATTCTCTCTCAGTTTTATAGTCAAGTATATAGTATCGTGCCCCCTGGACCTGCTTCGCGTCCATAGTTTGAAAGACACTGCTTCACATTATTAATTATGAACTTAAGTCCTGAAGCTCAATCGTTTCCCAAGCCGTAATATAACCAAAATATACTAAACAATAGCGGTGTGCTAACATTAACTGCGGACAACCAAAATATTTATCTAACAACAAGTAAATTACAGTTCTCGGTTACATAAGTATGAGATTTGATGCATGAACATCTAATTGCTAAGTATCAAACTACCCACATCAAAGAAAGGGCTACCGTTGAAGTTTGTGATATTCTGTGATTTGAGAATGTTACTTATGTTACGGTCTATATACCTACTCTGTTGCTCAATGAGAACAAGGAATATCCAACATTCACAAGAAGGTAGTTGAAGATTCTAAAGTCCTTTCAATCTTGTTCCAAGAAGTTTAAGCTCTATTGACCATATTTCTGTCGTAGTAGTTATTACTTCTATGTATCTACTTCGCTATCCGGTTTAAAGTGGTTTTAGGTACAGACATTACTATGTATTTTGCGAGAGGATTTGTTGTTCAAGTCCAATATAAATAATTTTCTTTCTTTCCTTCTAAGTAGTGGAATGAATATGGTACTTCCATCTTAACCTTTTCGTACCTGTGGTCCGATTGCAATTATGACACAACTAACCTTTTAATTACCTTGTAATTAATGATTATAATATAGGATGACTCGGACAAATCTTATAAACTACTAGCTGACCCGGCGAACTTTGTACCGCCCTTTATTTATTTCATGACGATTTTTTTTAATTTTCTTATAAACATGCATTGTTCTGACAATAATGAACACACAAAAAAAGAACTATCCAACTTGGTGCAGTCGTTCAGAAGTTATGCGCGTACCTACATACATTTCAGCGATTCATTTTTATTTATATGGATTATAGCGAAATGAATTCGTTCTTACAAACCATGACGTTGATTTTAGAGGAATGAAAAAAATACTTTTATGGATTTCCAAAAAACTCATACAAAACCCAAATAAGTTTAGGTTGTAACAGATAAATGAAAAGTCTTTAGGGTATTATATAAAAAAACGCGAAATTCGAAATGGTGGAGATTTTTATGTACTAGTTTTACTATTTTATGTAATGAATTAATTGCGATTTGATTGCGATGTGATTGTGATTTGATTGCGATTTGTTTATATTGAAATGCTTTCTATGGCTACCATTCATAAGGCTAAGGTGCCCAAGCTAGTTTTATAAATTCCATCTTAAACCTAATCCCATCAGCATTATTCCAGTGAGGTGGTATCTTGTGACCTCCCGGGTCATTCAGTAGAACCGTAGCCAACCATTGCAGTCTATTTTATTGTTATTATAGACACGGGATTCCTTAGAACCATTTATTCCGTAAAACACTATCACGATGAAACCAAATGCGATTTTTAAAACAAAATAAACGGGTTTCACTTCCGGTTTATGAGTATTTTTAAAAACCACTGATTGTAGTTTTTCTTTATGTAACTGATGTTACATAAAGAAAAACTACAATCAGTGGTGCTCATTGATATGAGCCTTGGATTCAAACATATTTCTCTAGCCTTAATAGTGAACAATTTCTCCCCACTGACCTCTCTCAATGAATCAGCCTCTGTATAACACTTAGCCTCGGCAATTAATGCTAAGCACTGTTTATGCAGTAACTAGATATACCGAGTGTCCTATGATATGAAGGGTAAGAACCTTTTTATTTTAATAGAATATTTACTTCAAGGAGACTGGGTTTTATTTTTAAAAGTAAGAAATACTGCTTCAGAGGTTTCCATATTCTCTTGTTCGAGCCAGGAATGGAAACAACACAAATGCATAAAAGTAGGACACAGTATTTTTATACCACCAATCGATAGGGTCAACAAAAAGGATTAAATCTCTCCTATAAACATTATGTCTGAAATCACCATGAAAGAAAAGACACACATGAATGATGGATAACAGTACTAGTCAGCGTCAAATATATCGACACGAACAGATTGTTCAAAATTATCTGAATAAATAAGAAAATTAAAAATACCTCAATGACACAAGGGATGTTTCAGAATGGACACAGTACACGACGTGAAGGAACATTACTTGTCACTTTAATTTTCTATTTCTTGATATTACTCACATCTCGTCTTCTTTTTTTATTTATAAAATATTTATATAATAGTTTGTTTTAAAGATGTATGTAACTTTTTATATATTTCCTTTGTGTAATTATTGATATGTATTTTATTTTATTATATTTAAGTAATATTTTGTACGATACGTACTTGTACACCAGAACTGCCAGTTATCTCTTTCCGTTCTTCCAGTTCATCCTAAGGTTGTCGCCTTGTGCAATAAGACTGCCCATTATACATATATTGTGTAAATGTTTGTACTTCTTTTTGTTTTCCGGTGTATTATGTACAGTAAAGAGTATAATAAATAAATACATGACAACTGACATTCTGGCAAAGAACAACCACTGAGATAAAGTTTAATTTATTTAATTGTTTAAGTAATTGTGAACAGTCTGTTCTTTCCAATATATTTGATACTGACCGTACCTACGACTAAAAAGAGTTGAAAATATAATGGACACTTTTGCAGCAATAAAATTCTCGAACTTCCAATTCAATTCAATCGTTTATTGCGAATATAGGTCAGGTAGATGTTATATGAACATTGTTATAAAAACAATATATGTGCAGCAATACTCTGCCACGTAGCATGCAATAGTAAATAATACAATTCTACGTCAATCTATCAGCTAAACTGTGAGCTAAACCAACAAAGCAAAATACTAGAGATGTGCCGACTATGACTTTGGCCGACTAGCCGACTAGTCGATTAGTCGGTTGTAAAGAGGCCGACTAATCGGCCGATTAGTCAGCCAGGCCGATTACGGTTTCGGGGGTATTCGACAACTTCCGTGACGTTTCGTTTACAGCTTTTATCGCGAAAGTCGCAACCGTCGCCTGCGCGCGTGTCGGTACATGTTTTGTTTACTTCGCATTGTTTCTTTCTTTATTTAATGTATATCCTCCTATATACATTTTATTGAGAAATACATACAGAGAAAGAAGCCGGATAGTCGGCGTTCTTTGCCGAATAGTCGCCGACTACGAAAGTGGCCGGATAGTCGGTTTGCCGACTAGTCGGAACATCACTACAAAATACATAAATCCAGAGTTATGTCATATCCTAATGTCAAAGTGAATATTAAAAATGTCAAACGTAAAAAAATAAAACATAATTGAAAGTGTTTCGTTGTGATGTCAAAACCTATTACAAAAGATGGTCTAATAAAAAAGTTTTAAAATAGCCCCGTCTCTTTTTGTTATATGACATAAGAAGTGATGGGTATATTTTAAACCTGGGTTTACCTTAGTCTTAATTTAAACCATCTTTTGTAATAAGGCAGCCTATGTCAACGTAGATTTAATTTTGTCATTTTAAGATACTCATTCACATCATAATACTCGTATGCCTTAGTAAAAAAAAAACTGTTTCAACCTAAATTTAAATATTACGTTCGAACAATTCAATAAATAATTAGGGAGATGGTTGTGGACACGAGGCGCCATACAAAGCACACTGTTACTAAATTGTACAGTTTTGTTTGGTGGAATACACTTACACACTTTATGATACGCAGTTTACTCTTAAAGTGCTCCAACATAGAAATATGCGTTTTTACAAACACGGCTACCTCATATATTTATTAATTTTATAATTTATTGCATTTTTTTTTTCTAACAGAAACATTGCCCCTAACTAAGATTTCTCTTATATCGCAATCTCACATACACAAACGCCCAGACCCGAAACAACCATCTGTAGGCCATACAAATTTTTGTTCCGTGTGGGAATCGAAACCCGTAGCGCAGAAGCCAATCGCTTAGCCACTACACCAAACGTGTCGTCACATCTAATGAAATTTTTATATTTATTTGAAATAACTCACCCGTTAAATGGACATTTGTGTTGAATAATCATTCATTCCCCAGCATTGCGGATATGAACATTATGTACAATATTCTTAATCATTTGTTTTATTTGCTTCACAAAATTTAGGATTAGATTTAAAAAGCCATGGTATCAAAGTCAAAATCAAAAGTTTTTATTTCACATAAACCATTACAGGCGCTTATGAAAAGTCGAATTTAGGTGTATCAAGCCTGTGGTCGAGCCAAAAGTGATGTAAAATAATAATAAAATGACAATGCCTCATCACAACAGGAAGTGCGTAGGTACCGTCGCCTGTGGTCAGTTAATATTGCCAAATTTTGATTTTATTTGACTGTCACAACTTCAAAGTACTTTTAAATCTTTTGTTTTACTAAATTTTTATAGTTTATCACAACATATGGATTATTTGTCGACATATTTTAAATACACTATCCACATAAACAAATAATAAAATATACACGGTGTAACACATTTATGTTCGCATAACTCGTCAAAATGTAGGGAACAGCTGTTTTTTTTTGCCATTTTAGGTTTGGTCCCATAGTAAAAGTTGTTCATAATGATGAGTACCTACAGTGAGCCCTTAAGGGCGTTCGCTACGTTAAGCGTGTGCACGCGGCGGGTACCCGCCTCGCGTGTGTGTATTGAAAGATAGTATGTACAAACCCTTCGCCGCACGCGTCCGCGCCAGTTAGCGCTGCTCATATTTCATAATACTATCTTTCAATACACACACGCGAGGCGGGTACCCGCCGCGTGCGCACGCTTAACGTAGCGAACGCCCTAAGAGGTTGTGCGTTATTTATGTTACACCTTGTATATTTAAAATTACCTTCGTCCGTGTGTGACTGCAGGGGGGTACTCCTGCGGTCACACACGGACGAAGGTAATTTTGTTGGTAAACTGAGTTGGTAAACTGAAAACCAGTGTTTAACGCCCAGCATATGCTGAGTTGGTGACCCTTTCGGCATGGCCATGCTCGACAGCATAAAATATGTGTGTTTTGATTCTTTTATGTTTTTTTAATTTTTATTGTTTATGCTGTAATTGTGTCCTTAACTGAGTAAAAGTTATATTCTTTCTTTTCTATATATGTAAATACATGGCAGGGTCAATAATTTCAGACTAACGAAAAATGGTTTACAACTCTCTGTAGATTTAAGTTTACATATTGCCCTCACGCACCTCTTCTGAGCCTTAAATGCATTGTCTTTATCAACCGAGTTACCCCAGAAGATGACTCCATACCTTAGTAGGGACTGAACATACCCGTGATATGCAGTAATAACAGAAGATTGGATCACAACTTTACCAAGCATAAATAGCATAGGAAAATTGCCTCAATTTTGTACAAATGTTTTCCACTTGGAGTTTCCTATTTAGATTGCAGTCAAGATAGAGACCCAAAAACTTTGTACTATATATCTACTACTATGTACTTGTATCTACTTCATTAATTTTTATTCCCTTAAAATTTATGTCAAGATCTGGTTAGTGATTTTTTCTATTTCTGAACGTCATGATATTAGTTTTATTTAAATTAATTAGTAAATTATTGTCCGTTTGCCATTGAATTATTATGTTAAGTGTATCGTTTATACTTAATTTTAAGGTATTTTTACACTTATTGGTAAACATGACCGTGCTGTTGTCTGCAAATAAAACCATGTTTTGTTTAATTAAAGTCTGTAAATCATTAATATTAACAATAAATACTAAGGGACCCAAAACACTCCCTTGAGGCACACCTTTTGTCACTTTACGATATTCTGATGAGTAAACCCTCCCCTTAAACGTTTTTGGGCATATGCGCGTAATTTGCGTACATTGCTGACGGTTGCTGACTGAGGAAGGATTTTAATAGACCTAATTCATTTCCTCTAATACCGTACGCCTCTAATTTGTTTAATAAAATAATATTACGATCTACGTAGTCGAATGCTTTCGTTAAATAAAAATACAATTCAGAAACTAAGTGCTTATGTTTAAAGCTCGTCATTATAGCATGTAGAAAATGGTGCACAGCTAAATTTGTACTTTTATTCTTTCTAAAACTAACCTGTTTGTCAGTAAGAAACTCTTGCAAACCAACAATAGTTGGTTTCCAAGAATGCATATAGACTGCCACTAAAAACCTTTTCAAATAATTTGGAAAAAATTGGTATCAGTGCTATGGGTCTGTAATTATTCATACTATCTACAATTTTATCATTCTTCTTGAATAGAGGTTTCGCTATTGTTATCTTTAATTTATTCGGGAATATGCCGGAAGAAACGCATAAATTAATAATAAAGCTTAATACCGGTGAAATAATAATCGAAACTATTTTTAAAATCTTAGTACTCACTTCATCGCAACCTGCTGTTGGTATTTTTTAACGAATTTATTTATGTCAAAAGCTGTCGTTGGTTGCATAAATATAGAATTATTATTATTAAATGTCAAAATTTTAAAATTCGCTTTGTTTTTAGTAGCAGTAGCTTCACTTCCACTTATGAGAACAAAAATTGATAATTTCAGCAATATGGATAGGATCGTTAATAACGTCACCATCAACCTTTACTTGCTGCATGTTCTGCTTACTACGAGTATGTTTTATAATAGATCACGTTGCTTTAGATTTGTTAGACGCTGTTTTAATCCTGTAATCATTCCGAGATTTTTGGATTAATTTTATTATATTGTTTAATCGTTTAGAATATGCTTTGAATTTGATTTTATTTAGTACAAGTGGCTACTTAAAAAAATGGCTACCGTATTTGAAAAGAGCCTGCTAGCTTTACATGCAGCTTAAAAGAAATTGCATTTGCCTGAAACAATTAATCAATTAATACAGCCACAATGCATTTCAGAGTATCCATGCAAATGTGTTTCCATTTCGCAGATAACTGCAGCTCGGGAACAACCTTTGTTCGAAATTAGCCGTACGTAGATATCTTGTTGACTACGTTTATATGTATGTTTGCTTTGGTGCATAAAAATTAGGAACGATTCGTTACGGTTGTTTCGAACTAATGATGCGAAATTGTTTGTTTCGACAATCCAGAGTAAAGGTTCCTAGTTTTTTCCTTCCTACATCCAGTTATCCTTCAATGGAATGTAGACCAGAGTTATGCATTTTTAGATCTACGGTTGTTAACGCTGAAAAAAATTATACTCGAAGAACGGAACCGATTATTGAGCGAACACATACACTAGAAAAAACATAAATTATTACTATGTAAAGCATTCACTACAAAAATATACATTTTGTTACAGATCGCTGCCAGCTACAATTCGCTGTCGAAAGCCAACAATTAGTCTGAACGCATGGTAAGTATCACTTCGGAACAAAATATGGCCGTTCCGAGAAAATGGACGAAACCGTTTTGCAACTGATATATCGCGCATTTAAAAAATATTATTCTGATGGAAAGTTTACAGCGTGCTGCTAGCTGCTACAATGGCGTCATTAATTTAACACACGGGTTAGGCTAGTGGTCAGTAATCATGAAAATAATAATAAAATAAAAATGGACTTTTACTACACTACAAACATTTCGAGTGATCCAATTAGGAATCAAAATTCACACTCTTTGCCTTTTTTGTAATCCCAAATATGTCAAAATATAATATCATACTCGTATTGATAAAATATGATGTAGGTATTTAAACAAATAATTTTGGAGAAAATTGTCCGTGATAGGTACTCACATGGACGGATGGTCAGAAACCTATGTGATTCCATAAGTTTCGATTTTCCGATTTTTGTTCGGCACACTGAAAAGGCTTCGTGGCCAAGTTTGAGCTTCAAACAGAGCTGGCCTTGAAAATAAGTGAAAACAAGCAGCTAACTTCTTACAACTAAAAAGGCAATGTTCAAGCTTTGTATCAACTGTAAGTGACCGCTAATTAGTTATAATGTATTCTACAATATTTGTTATTTCTTCTCGGCTGACCTATTTGCAACTTGGCCTAAATTCTTGTCAGAATGTTAGTTGTCGTGGACTGAGTTCAATCTAAAACACCCCTTGCATCATGGAAATATAGTTTAATTTATGAGCGGCACAACTAAGAAGTTGTGCAGCTCATTTTGAAGAGGCTGTCCGTCCCGATATAATTGATGCTGACTGCTACCTCTGACTGAGGAACATGTACACAGTAACAGAAATGTAGGTACATTAAATACATTTTTGTGGTTTTTACCCCACTGCGCGACAGCACAGACAGAGTTATGTTTTTCACACTTATCGATGTATCTAAGTATCTATCTATGTATGTGGGATTCTTTATACCCTCGAAGCATCCCAACGGCTGGATGGATTTTAATGCATGCAATGCGATGGTTAAAGGCTAGGTTTTGTTTTGATGAAATTGAAATGGCTGCCGTGGAGTCCAAAATGGCTATAGAGACAAAAAAAATGTCAAGTATCGTATCTTGTGCGGTATCACTGAATAGATCTTTCAAAATGAACATGATGTTTCCTTCACCATTTTACAGCCATAAGCTCCGTTTAGGAGTTACATAACCTAAAAGTTGTATAGAATTGCGGACTAGAACGTAATGGTAGGTATATTTATCTATTAGATGAGTTGTCTGTAGATATATTTGTTTAAGCCTCATTAAAACGGTAGGTACCTATAGATAGGACAATATCTTGATTAAATAATACTAAAAAGACGTCAATAAAAAAGTTAATTAAAGAAAACAGTAACCCGACTGCTTAAAAAGCGAACTGAAAAAAATAAGAACTGAAAAGATGTAAACAACGTATTTCTAATCATAACATACCTACATAACCTAATGTAAAATTAACGTAGGTTTTCAAAAAATCATGCTATCAAATCGTAACATGCAGTCGGAGGCTACGTACGACTTTTATAATTCGCAACTGATTAACCATATACCTATATACGTAGCCTCCGACTGCATGTTGTGATTTGATAGCATGATTTTTTTAAAACCCTCTAGACCTTATCTTTCCAGTTCCAATTTTTTTCGACATCATTTTTTCCCGTATTTTTAGTTCGATTTCTTAGTAGTCGGGTTTTTGTTTTCTTTAATTACATAAAAAGTAATAACTTCCGCTGTGGACTGACTTTTCCTCTTTTCTAATCAACAACTAGAAAAATCCGCAGAGGTAGGTAATGTTACATGATAACATGTGAACATAAAAACGTTTTGCATTTAGTAGAGATTTGAAACAGTCAATAATTTAAATATTTTGCAAAGTTAATGGAAGCTAAGCCGCAGACAATTTAAAGTATCACTGATAACTAACTGTTTTACAGTAAGTATTAAAATTTCAAAAAACGATTATATTTTATATCTACACAAATATAAAATGTTGTTATTTCAATAAATCGCAGCTCTGATGTATTAATGCATTCAGAAAATGAAGTGCTTAAAATATGTATATGCAAAGACAGCTGATGATAGGATTGCCTTAGCAAAATTTTCATGAATTCTTTGAACAGCAATTTCTCAATAGAACAAAAGTTATTCATCATTATGGGTGCTTAGGCTTGTAGGAAAAATATCGATTTAACGATATTATTTGGTGATGTCTATTATTTGGATATATCGATATAACATATCAAGTATCGAAAATGTATCAAATACGATATATTTCCAATGGCAAGTTTCTTACTTTGGTAATTGCATACAATTACCAAAGTTTAGTTCAATCTGTCGCTATTACTCTTCATAATATAAATAGTAGTAATGACAGATTTATTGAACTAGACTAGTTATAAAAATAGACACAATAGACTTTGAAAACCACATAACTTTTTAGAAAATTTCACCGATATATCGATGTTTTGTTTCGTTATATCGACATCGTTTTTTTTATAAATCTATTCTGTGTTTATCGATACTTTTTGGGACTTGCTGCATCCCCATGGGTGCTTAAATGTACTTTCTGATTAGTAGTTACCTCTTTTCGACTAACATATATGTTACAAGTGGCGAGGCGTAAGCTGGGCTTTGCAGTTGTGTACATATAGGATCGATTGCCAAAAAGCAGTATAATCCGGTTTAAACACGGGAAAGCAAAGGACGCATCTGCATTCATTCTCACACAAATGCAAAGCTCAGCTTAGGCCTCACGGACGGTACACAAACATGATTTTCTATGAACAATCGTGGACACATTCCATTCACACCGTTCTATTTTCATTTTATACCTAGTAAGCCTACAAAAGTAGTTGGAAGCCGATCAACACGGGATGTTAAAAATTTATTCAGCATATTCCCTTGTGTTGTGTTATGTTCACCAAACCGGTTTAGTCGATCAGAAAAAAAACTAACAGCCGATAACGCCAATCAAAACATTTTGCAGGCGCAAATTCTCTCGCCCGTTTTGTCTCCAACCGACGAAAAATGTGATCAATCAATAGTTTATTGATGTTTCGGTTTTTTTTTATTAACCGTTGTACTTCTACCGATAGTTATTTCAGTAAGGCTTGGGTACGGCCCATGCAATAGGTATCGTGACAAGACGTGACTCGTGAATTTTATCTGAGTTATCTCATTCAAGTCTAATCAAAGTAATGCGTTTGCGACCAACAGAAGTATACAGAATTTTTTTGTAACTTCTTAGTTATTGCCTGAAATATACTTTTGGCCTAAAGATGTTTCTCGTTCTTATTTGATCTTGCTCGGGGAGAGAAACAGAGATGACATGAGACTCGCTTCAAGAAACTCTCATGGTGTGTATGTAATTAAGTATTTTCTTTCCAATTCGACATTCTTTATTCATATAATTGGTCTTCATTAGATATCTAAAGCCAAGGTTCGGTTTGTTCAAGTCCTCATACATCTTTTGGAAGATATGCATCTTCTACCCATTTATTAAAACAGTTAGTCACGTGGAAAATGAGGGTATCTAACGTACCGGCAGATTCCAATACGGCTAAGTAAACTACACCGCAACTAAATGATGCATCGCTGACGTCTATCAATGACGAATGGGATGCATGAAAAGAGCCTCCACGTGTGACGATACTTGAGTACGTCCGGCGCACCCTGGGCAGTCAGCCCTGCGACAAACTTTGCTGACTGACTAATCTTTTCAACACGGCAAGAGCTATCGGCCCGACACGATAAAAAAATAAATATCAAACGTTTTACCAGTATTAGCAGACGGCGAGTCTGAAATTTGCGTTCTGATTGGTCAAGATTCAAGGAACAAGCAAGTAGGCCAAAGTTACTCGAGAAAAATAATAAAACAAAGCACTTTTAATTTAGAGGCGAATTTTATTTCTGAGTAAGTTATATTGTTATTAAGGTCAAGCTATATAACTTGAACTCAATTGTGTTTGTGCTAAAACTAGGGTTTCTTTAAATTGCATAGTAACGTATCGCTCTTAATTAACTCATAAACTGCCTAGCCTTTTCCCAACTATGTTGGGGTTGGCTTCCAGTCTTGCCCGATATAGCTATATATCAGTAGGTATTTCACATGGAGCAACTGTCTTCTGACCTCTCCGACCCAGTTACTGAGACTATACCCACATCCTAAGGCTGGACAGGTCATCAAATTTTCAGACATCTATTACAACTGCCCTACCTACCTACGACTGCATATTTATTCGTATGGCAACTGGTACCAACGGTTAACACGTTCTCTCAAACATAGAGAGGTGTTTATGTGAAAAGAATTGTCACGCATCCATACTGAATGACCACGGCGAGATGGAAAGAGCCACACGGTTGTTAACCCTCATCCTTGCTCCTATAAAACTGTACTTTTTACAAAGTAAATTAACGTCTGTTCGATACAGTTTATTTCCTGTTCCATTACGCAATTGTCTGCACACCTAACGAGACCTAACGTGTTATAAATTAGTGACATCAACTTGTATCCAATGCAAGCTCCATACCTGTCTGGTGCAATTTCAAAGCGTACGTGGGCATAAAATCTCGTTATCGACGCACGACACCTAACAGATATCCGATCAGCCGTCACCAATAATTTCAGCTACGTAACTTTAACGCTTTGAAAATTAAGTCTTTGTGCCGTCATGTCAGTGACAATTACTCTAGTTAAGAATTACGACTAGTATTGGAAGCGAAATGATTTTGAAATACGTTTTATTTATATCTATCTATACTTATACAGGGTGGTAATTTGAGATGGGGTATGAAGGGCAGCTACCTTAACCATTGTAGCTACAGAAAAATGTTATTTAGAGACCACCCATAACTTTTGGAATAATTTCTATATAGGTACATTCACAGATTTTGAAAAAAAAATTGTCATCGATAAAAAGGGGAGCTTAAAGGGCCCATCTCCAATTACCACCCTGTATACTACTAATACCTGTCATAAATTGAAATAATACATCATTCTAGGCAGGTTTAAAAAAAATCTCATATGCTACTTTATTTAGTAAATTATAATCAAAAGACAATCCTTAGCTTGACAAATAAGATGATGGAACTAAAAGTAAAATTACTGTATTGATGTCCATTATTCATTAATTTAAGTAGAAAAGTGTTACAGACAATAGTAGAAATTGAAACGAAGGTAATGAATGAAATATATTGAACTGTCTTAAAAAAGTAGAGGTTACGGAATTCACCGTACGTAGGTAATATACCTAATGTACCTACCTAAATGTTTTATCGTCTTATTTTCCATAATACAGGCACTGATCTCAATTACTCTTTTACTAACAGAGTAGTAAATACTTGTAGGTATTGGCATGCCCATTTCGTCAAATCCTAAAATTGCAATTTAATTATTTAAACTCTATTTAATGCCAGATCAAATCCATTAGACGAAGCTAGTCTTACAAAAATTTTAAGGATATTGAAGTTTAAAATGTTTTAGCATATCCACTGTTTGAATCAGCAAAGTTAAGGTACAATATTGTTGAAGTTGGTATGCGTCGTTCTCAGTTCTATTATTCAAGGCCGGGTCACACCGGATGCGTAGCGTAACGTGACGTGCGACGTGACGCGCGCACGCGAGTGCGAGCCCTGTCACACCGGCCAAGACCGGTGCAGCCAACGACCATACATATGATCGTTGGGTGCAGCACACGTCGCACTAGCACGCATCACGTCACGCAGGTAACTGCTGCACGTGCGTGCGAACCACCTTGTCAACCGCCATATTGACTTGAGAGCATTTGGCGAAAAGATATTAGACAACAGCAGCTCTTCTGATGAAGAAGCGTTATTGTTGCTACTATGCCAAGAATCTTCTGCTGCTACAAAGAGTATATATTATTTTTGTACTCTTTATTATTGGTGTTGTAGAGACACTCATATTTGCGAACTATTTCTATGAGTTTTTCCTTTAAAATTGTCTCCAAAAAAACACTCGTAAACTGTATTCTGTTTGCAAATAAGTAAATACAACCTGCCGTGCTTGCGCACGTGTCTCCCATTGGCTGGAGACCCTTCAGGCACATGATTCTTAAACTGTGCTTCAGGTCTCGACAATAACGGCCCGGTTACGTAGAAATGGTCCCCAAGGACCACCTACAGCAGCAAAACAGAAAAAAAAAAATGTGCGCACGTGCATCAATGACCGATGCGTGTGCATGCGTGCCCGGTCTGACATCTAACAGGGAGTCATCACTGCAGGCGCGTGTGCGACGTTGCTGTTCTGCTACACACGCGCGTGCACTCGGTTTGTGAGTAGCTGCGGCTCTGCGTGCGTGGGTCATGCACGTGCACACGTCACTCATCTGGTCTGGCATCTTTCTTACAGTTTCATACATTACAACTAGTGTGTGCACGCGTCACGTCACGCCACGCATCTGGTGTGCTCCGCTCTTCATACTTTATGGTTTTTTATTTTATTTTGTATTTTATTGTAAGAGTAGGTCCAATAGAGCGACATAGTCAAGTTTACGTGGAAAAAAGACTAAAAGTTTAAAAATATTAGTTGCGAACTACAACAGAAAACCACAAATGTTTATTTTATTTCTATCTATAAAAAAGACTAGTTTTACTGTTATCGTTTCACACAAGTACCAAGGTGAGTTCCGGCCTGCTATCAGTTCGGTTTCGCTCCAGTTTTGAGGACATGGTCGTTGCTAACATAATTACGACTTAATCGAAACACCAACATATTGCAGCAACAATTCAAATCGTTGGCGACAATTAATTGAAAGTGTGGACTGCGGGCGCTGTTGACTACTGGATAGGATACTTAATTACTAAATGGCCTGAGTTGTATAAAGCTAACCTAGGTTATGATAGAAGAGAAAATTGAAATAATAAATATTTTGTTTCAAATTCGCCTGTCAAAGGTTTGTTGCACGGTTCCAAATTGTAGTTGGTCAGATGGAGAAGTGCCAAGTGCAAGACAAAATACAAATAAAAGTTTTCTTCAAAAATCTAAATAATTCACTAAACATAACATCACGCCTGTATTCCCCGAAGGCGTGGGCAGAGGTGTATAGTACACCCTCATTTCGTCGTTGTGTTTAAATCCCATGAAATAGAGGGCGAGCCTATTGCCATCAACCGGGCACAAATCCGGACTCCGGGCTACTACTAAAAAAAACCATACGAATAAACCCAATAACACTTTCATTCACACGTTTCCAAAATTAGAATTATTTAAAATAGAAAGTAAAGCCCAATAAAATATCACTTACTACCAATATGTTCTGTGTAAAGAGCCTGCAACTGACACTCAAAATTTACGAACTACAATTTTGATTCAACATTCCATTGATATTCGAGGTATTCATATTTCAATGTTAGTTTATAGTCCGGTCAAATTAGACATTTCAAAGTGCAATAATTCGCATAGAGCTGAAAATTGGTGCGAATGTTCGGAACACCATTATAAATCAAATGTAAAAAGTCCCCAGCGATCCCACACTTGCAAAAAAAAATATTCAAGGTCAAAGTTCGCAAATATGGGTTTTTTGCGTTTTTTAGCCAAACGGTAAGTTTTATGATAAAAATAGGTCAGACAAAAATTGTAGATTATGCAATTCTCTATAAGAATTGTCTACAATTTTTCTCCTAAACGTCACCGTTTCTGAGATATAATGGTTGAAAAAGTTGTATTCTTTATGACTGATATCGTACGAATCCTCTTCTGATGGCGATTAACATGTACCAATTGTCAAGGTCAGTCGTGCTCCAATGTTGAATCATTATCAGAAGAGGATTCGTGCAATATCAGAGAGGAGACATCTGATACATCGCTGTTAGACCAATTTACTTACACCTAGCAGGAAAAAGAAGAACAAGCAGAAGAAGAAGTACAAGAAGACGAAAAAGAAGAAGAGGAAGCAGAATTATCAGATGATTATGAATGAGACGGATAATTTGACCTAATTTTTTAGAATTCATACGGCTTTCATCATTTCCAATAGTACCAGTTTTTATATATTTTGAATTAGTATTGAATTAAACAGGATCACAATAGATTGTGGGATAGGCCTATTGGAGAAACCGCGTTAAAAAAACGCGCCAAGTACACTACCTTCCAGGTGGCGTGGAAACGCATATTACGAAGAATACAACTTTTTCAACCACCATATCTCAGAAATGGTGACGTTTAGGAGAAAAATTGTAAACAATTTTTATAGATAATTGCATAATCTACAATTTTTGTCTGACCTATTTTTATCATAAAACTTACCGTTTGGCTAAAAAACGCAAAAAACCCATATTTGCGAACTTTGACCTTGAATATTTTTTTTTGCAAGTGTGGGATCGCTGGGGACTTTTTACATTTGATTTATAATGGTGTTCCGGACATTCGTACCAATTTTCAGCTCTATGCGAATTTCTGTTAACCTACCCCTATGTTTTGAGCTAACTTGACCGGACTATTACTGCAATATTTGCTGAATACGTAATTATTCTGTCAAACAGGTGTCATGTATTTTTGGACATCGCAGACATATTTGCTGAATTATACAACAATTTATTGATTTAAAATTTCACGTTTAATTCATCAAACAACTATTATTTATTTAATTTATTAATAACTTTAACAATGTTTACTCTCTCACTGACATTATAGACAATTTCAATACTCAATATTTTACAAAGTATATTCCATAATGTAATTTTAACAGGTGGTAGGCTTAAAACTATGGATCAATTATGGACCCTGTAGGGCACAGCTAGGATTGCCAACTTTTTTTGACAAAAAAAAAACGTATGCTATTGTTTGATTAGGGAAAAAAAAGTATTTGGAAGAAAAAAAAGTATTTTTCAAAGGACAGTGCCTGCCTGTTGCTTGTTCGGAGGAATGTGCGTAATTACAGGTTTTACAATAAGATTTAAAAATTAAGACCTTATTTATTATGGCTGTATTATTCCAACTAAAGCCAAGGTAAAATTGTCTGAAAAAAACATTAAGTGTAGATATTGCTTCCATTTTGCCTTTCGAAACACTTTAAGGTTTTTTTTTTCATCATATTACTTAATATGTACGTTCTAACTATCTATATTATATATGTTTATAACTTTCATACCTATATGAGTGTTTCGTTTTACGCATCACAGTAAAGATTGGAAATAAAGTATTTTAGCATACTTTATTTGTATGCAAAAGTATAAAGTATATTTATAGAAAATAAAGTAGGATACGTTATTATAAAGTATGGTAGGCAACCCTAGGCACAGCATATTTTAGTAGGAGAGAGGAAGAGCGCTAACATTTTAGCGTGATTGTAATTTCTATGATAAATTGATTTCTGCAGTTTATTCATAGGCTTATCTAATGTTATTTCAGGGCGTCTGAGTTGGTACACCATCGACACATTTAGTATAATTTATATTATTAAGTATTGTGCCTTATTTCTGATTACTATAACAGTGATAATGGTGCCTTTCACTATCGCTTACGGTGTATTTACAAGTGGGCCTAGTCACGCGCATGCATGTTGTCTAGGATCAGCTGACTCAATCCAATTAGTGCGATGAGAACTAGGCTCTGTATGGTACACATAGATATAGAAACAAAAGAATAAAGTACAGTGTAATAAAACAGAAATATAGGAGCTAAAGAGATATTGAAATTATGAAATTACTATTTATTGAGGTGTCCCAGAGACACAGTTTTCAAGGCTGAGTTAAAACCAATTTGTAAATCTAATCTAGATTATTGGTTCGTAGAGCTTCGGTGCTATCGAATTTGATTGGGATATATTAAGAACGGTAGATGGAAATTATTAAGCTTTACTAAGTCTAGTTTAGAGAGGATCTAATTACTTATGTTAAATTATCTATATTATTTAGATAGGTAATTTTGTTTTCAATTCATCCAGAATTGTTCTATACTTCTACTTTGTTTATCATTCGCAATTTGCATAATTTCATTATTATAATTAATATTAGGTACCTTTTTTGTGTATAAACTCAATTAATTTATCACCTGACAGACAGATCTGTGTTGCTGGGGAATTTGTTGCACCGTTTCTTCTTCACACCATAAATACTAAGAAGCGGTGAAGCGCGAGCGTTTTTGGGGCTGTCTTTTGTAACATTGACGACCAAAAACAAACTTAGTAACTCTGATCTATTTTGAATAAATGAAGTTTGAAGTTTGGAGCGTAGTGGGATGCAAATAGTGTAAATTAAATAACTGCGAATGAAATTGAAATAGCTAAGCGGAAAAGTATTACACGATTGGCAGTCATGCGTACGGGCGGCAAATGGTAATAAAATGGCAGCGAACCCTCTTTACCGGATCTTTAATATTTGAGGTATGGCCGCGTGCCAGGCGACTAGTGCAAGGCTCTCAGAGATCCCCGTTTTATAGAATAATACGCAACAAGAATGTGAAACGTAGTGTGCAGTTTGAGTGTTGATTTAATATCTGGTAGTATTTATAGAGAGAAGAAAGTTAAGGTGAATATCTTGTTTCATTAGTATAACAACGTTACTTTTGCAAAACACAAACTTTTCGGGAAAGCGGTTTTACGTTTTGCGCACAAAATTAGTCAAGAAAGGCTCGCACTATAAATTTCAAAGTTTCAAAGTATAATTATTACGAATAACGTTTTTAATGTTTCTATATTATGATATCTAAATCTGCCACAGAAATAAGAATGTTATTCGTAGTCTTGTAATTTTAATCCTTAGAGCGGTCGACAAGTCAGTCCATCGGTGGCCGCGATGTTTTTCATCCCATCAAAAACATAAATGTCAAAAAGGGGCCAAGTTCGGTACAAAGGATGTGTGGAATTCTCGCCTTCGCCGATAAAAGAATTGGGATCTAAATGGATGCCAATCCTACAGAAGTTCCTTTGATCATAGTTAGAAGAATGAAAAACATTCTTGAAATTGGTACTTTTTATTATTTATGTACAATAAAAAATATTATGTAATACTTTTTAAATTTAAAAGAAAATGTTATGGTAATAAATATTTGGCAAGTTTTCATGTTCTGCCTAGCATTTTCCCAACTATGTTGGGGTTAGCTTCTGAGGCATTTACACGGGTAAGGGTTGGACCTCATCTGGCAGCAAGGAATCGCCTTTTTCCGTCGCCCTTTCTCTTTCTGTCGCTTAGAACTGCCATTTGCTAGACCGAGACAGAAAGCATAATGCGATAGCACGCGGCGGAATCCTCGAGGCGATCGGCATCACGGACAAAATGCAATGGTCGGCAATGGCAGTTCTAAGCGACAGAAAGAGAAAGGGCGACGGAAAAAGGCGATTCCGTGCTGCCAGATGAGGTCCAACCCTAAATTTTCGCCGCACGGCTAGGCCGCACGGTGAAAATCGACCGTGTAAATGACAATTTGACTAGGCCACAAGTAACAAGCGATGCGACTGGTGACTTGCCGCACGGCTAAAATCGACCCGTGTAAATGCCCCATTCCAGTCTAACCAGATGCGGCTAAATAAGTGCCTACCAGTATTTTACACGGAGTCACTGCTATCAGACCTCCGCAATCCAGTTACTGTGCAATGCCAATATTTCGGGCCGACTTTTGGACTTCTTACTACCCGTAACGACTGTCATAGGTATTCGTATGACACCCGGGACTAACGGCTTAACGTAATTTTCGAGGCAATGAGGTGTCACCCATTCACGGACTGACCGCGGCAAGCACAGCGTTGTGGCCACGAGCAAGTTTTCATACACAAGTCATTTATTTGTAGTATAAAATATGACAATTTGCAAAGTAAAATGTTAAGCCTTTAATATCTTTTAATGTAAAACGTTTAATACAATAAATTGACAATTAAAACTTGCCAAGTTAAGGCCAGCGCTCACTAACAGGACGGCACGGCAAAAGGATTTTTAAGATCAAATAATTTTATATCTTATTTTAATACCCTCTGATTAACACGTTCAGTGCCGAGAGCCCACCAGGGGGCACCTTGTCGTCGCATTCGCCATGCCGGGTGCCCTCGTGGAGAGCTACTTTAAATGCAGGTTTTTCATGGAAAATTCACCGTCATGAAACAAGAAAACACCTTTTTTACGACGTAGTAGCGTATTGTTCAAGGTTTTTAACCTAATGAACCCTCCTCGAGAGTTCACTCTAGAGCCTCTGGTCACCGTAGATAGTGCAAGCGAAAGCTAGTCACTGAAGCACATAATCCCCATTAAAAGTGTGTTTAGTAAGTGGCCATGCCAGTGCAAGCAAACTTTTATGTGCTACCAGCATTCAGACAGTGTAGCGAATGAATTTCAATTCGTTTATAAAAGCAAAATGATGTCCGCAGAGCTATTTTAATTACTGCAGCGTGTGCCTGATATGTTGTGACATGTTATTGGTAGACTACAATGTTAATGCGAATCAAATATGAGCACTTTAACACATACAGTGGTGGACATGTAATTAGAAACACTAAGTGTGACTTTGATTTTCAGTACAATTTAACTTGATAATTAATGTTTAACGTATAATAGAGGGCTGTTAACGTATAATTGAGGGTGTTAGAGTGGTCTGCAAATAGTCCAGATTTGAATCAAATCTAAGTTTGTGGCATTGTAAAGAAAACATTGTCCAATAAACATATCACTAATATCGTACTACTAGTAGTATCATACTATAACAAATTTAAGACGCATTTGTAGAAGCTTGGGGAAAAATTCCCTGGAAATGTATGAAACATTGATAGAATCAAGGCCACGTCGTTGTAGAGCTGTAATCGACAGCAGAGGCTTCCCAACCAAACATTAAACATTTATTATAAAACGTTTGTACCATTTAACTTCATTATTTATTGTTTCGTTACCTTTGTTCATATTTATGCTAATGTTTTTTTTTCTGTTTCTAATTAGTTGTCCACCTTAGTATGTTGTGCTGCTTCATTTTATTTATAAAGTATACCAGTTTTTACATAAACGGTTGTATGATATTTCCAAAACTGACATAATAATACTTCATAATGTGGATACATTATAGATAAATAGGTATAAGCCCTCTATGATACGTAAAACATTAATTATCAAGTTAAATTGTACTAAAAATAAAAGTCACACTTGGTGTTTCTAATTATATGTCCACCACTGTATTTTAGGACTTACTTTAATCTATTTAATTTCACAAATAATATGTTTATACATAGGTAATCGTTATAGACTTTATACCTAATCGTGGATTCTCGATTCAGTCCCACTCCGATTTTTATAATCATAAAGTCACAAAAGTAATTTCTATATCTACCAAAATATCTTATATATAAAAGTAATAATAATAAAATATTTAAGTTGCCTACAAGTAAGAAATTATAGCATATTTTGCTGGCACCACGACAAAATATTATTATGGGAATATACACATTCACAAGATATATATAGTAAATAATAATAGTACTCGTCTATAAATAAACATAGTAATGTAAATAATAAACATCAATTACTGCTACACTAAGTGGAACGATGAGCCCTAAATTCGTCTGAAGGTCAATCGTACAGTGGCCTCGGAGCGCATTGTCTATCTGTTTTATTAAAACAGTTGACAATAACCCAAATTAAATACCCGGCCAACAACAAGTACGTGTGCAATGGACCGGCCAAAACTGCGCGTTAGCGACGCGGGACGCGAGACAAGGAACGAGAGAATCTACAACGCGAGACTGGGCTCGCAAACCTGCGCGAATGCGGCGCGAACGCGGCGCGGTAGCGGGACCTTCATTTTTAATTGAATATTGAATAAAAGTGCTCTTCTTTACATACTTTGACCACTTTTTTATGGCTATTACAACTTTACACTTATCATCGCACTCTTGATGACGAATTAATTTATGTGGTTAGCCACGGCTCTCAGCTTAAGTTTCGTGAGTTCAATTCCTCTGCAGATTAATGCGTATAGATAGTATGTGTAATTAATAGGTATCAATA